>CM076958.1:16462500-17062500 GCA_039566865.1 Aurelia coerulea | reverse complement strand
TGCAGATTAAGTAAAATATTTTATCCCAATTTAGGTTTTTTATTGTAAATTATCTTCACTTGTAATGTTATATGAATTTTTTGTAAATAGTTGGCCACTATTTGAACAGATTTTAGCACGGAATGGAGGCATTAAAGTCCACCAAAAGAATCTACTGGGTGAGTAAAAACAATCCCCGTTCGAAAGGCCACTGCTCCCTGAATATCAAAGCAATAACATTGAAAACTGTCTTGTTCTATTGCCAATATGTTCAATTAGGCTCAGTAATGTACTCGGCCTTAATCGGCCATTCCTTCTCATGGATATGCGAGATTTTCTGCAGCAAGCCCCTTCCAAAAACCTTCCAAAAGTTAGTTTTAATGAGATTTTATTAATGTATTCAACAACTCTAAATGATGTTATGACATGAGATGATATTTTTTTTATTGATCCTCCTAAAATTTACAATCTACTAACAAACATTGACATTACGAGACGATAGCACAAGGAGCATGAAAATACATTGCAACCCTGCAGCTATTACACTTAACCTAAATACTAATAAAAACACTAATACGGGACTAACTAATGAGATGATATGATAGGGATAGAAGATGTACCGCGGACATGTTAGAGTGAGGCATGTCTGGTCCTTCGTACCCATCAATACTAACGAGCTTCTACAAATCTACAGGGTCTCACCGACTCAGGGTCCGGGTTTTATGACATGCCGAATTTAGCTTACTGCATGTCTAGAATAACAGTTATTCATTTTATTGATTTTATTCATAACTTTATCAACTGTTACTATGAAATAAAATTAATTGCATATTTCTACAGCAAGATCATGAATCATAGATATTTACTCAAAATTAAGTTGAATGATCAGGAATCTTTAAATAAACAGGATACAGCATTTAATAACAAAGTATTGAAGCTGCTTAGAGATAATTTTTCCCTAACTATGGTGGTCTTTAGCATGCATCAAAGATGACAGGATAGAAAGGTCACGAGTTAAATAGATCTAATTTAGCCGCGTTGAGAATTGTGTCCGTTAAGAACATGTAAATTTAATCGAATAAGGAAGCATTGACTAGCTATATAACCAAACAATGTCAGCGTTTGGACTTCGATGTGAAATTATTTCAGCACAAATTTTCACAAGAAGTGCAACTGTTTAACTTTAACTAGTCGTTTTAGCAACAAAAAGAATTCCGCATCCCCAATTATGTTTGAATTTGTGAAAGTTCAATTTGCTAAAACCTAAAACCAACCTTTAGTTGTGTAAAATACAATAATCTGCTTGAGTCGTCAATCTCAAAGATAGATTTTGGAAGTCGACGTATTTTGGAGTTTTTATTCGGCGTATTTTGGAGTCGGTGTATTAGTCGGCGTATTTCGGATTCGTAAGTTGCTATTCTGCATGCCAACCTTTGTATTAAAAACAGCAAAGAGGGTGCAAGTCTGTTGGGCAGAACATTCCGCCCGCAACAATTCCAGCCATCTGACTGGCGTCAACAAAAGCGACGTCACTCAAAAGTAAAATCCCATTCAACTGTCACGCGGAATTGCACTTGTGAACAATATAACAGTTTTGCAGGTAGTAAACAGTGACTTCCAGCAGATATGTTTACTTAGAAACAGGCATATTTTCCTTCCTTTCTGATTGTAATTGTGTACAAAGGTTGTAGATAGGTTTCAAAGTAAGGTCCCTTTAAAGTCAGCTTCCGCTGAAGGGCAACCCTCCTTAAAAGAATTAAATATGAAATATTACATGAAGTATGTGGAAGATTGAATAAAAATAGATCACCATTACTAGCACCAGCATATAAGCATATCTTTTTCGCCATATCTCCTCATTTAAGCTCATCAATACAAGTATAAGTCCCTATAATATAAATAAGAGTCACCTACTCTGTTACTCCAAAATGATCCACAAGTCCCGTGCTCTCAATTCCATCATAAAAGAAAAAGTTGTTGTGAGGTGCATCTCTGCCTGACACCGCCTGAGAGGAGAAGGAAAACATTAAATAATATGAGAAGAACTATAGTAGCTAATGGCTACAAATCCTCACAAGAAAAATCGCCTAAGGGTATTTCAATGCGAACATTTTTATGAACTTCATTCCTCAAACGAAGTTGCTATTCTGCATGCCCATTAGGTGACTTGAATACATTGCTATGCGATGAATTTTAAAGTAAGAATTTTCAGCCAAATTTGCACTGTTTTATTGGCGTAAAGTGAAGTTTTCGATGGACGTTCAAATTTCTTTGACTGATTCGAATAAGAGCTGATTTCAATGAATCGAGGTAGTTTTTTATGATTAATCCAAAATTTCTTCTATTTCAAGAGCGCGTTGACCCGAGTTGTACAGTGTGCTCTAGTCATGCTTCTAATTAAACTAATGTACTGATCTGTCAATAAGATGTGTGAATAAACTAGACGCAATACATGTTGTAGTTTCACTCTTTGACTGAACTGATAACTACGACTTCCAGAAACGGATTAGTCCCGCACTGATTCAACATGGCCTATCTTAAAACCACCGAACCCAGAACGCCTAAAAAGTAGTTCTTTCTCGACTGCTGTGCCTTCAAACTGGTTATACGTACTTTTGGAGCCTTTTGATCCAAAGAAAGATGTAATAGCCATTTACAACACCCTGTAATGTTTTATGGTTATGATTATTATTATAAATGTAAAACCCAGGCCCCCCGGAATCATAAGTGAGGGTTGAGACACGAGGCAGACAACAAAATGGCGTGCTATTTGCGTTCACCCTGCAATATTCGACAATGGCGATGAGGATGAAACTAGAAAATAAAAATAAAATGGCAGGAGCTGCTTCATTACAACCTGCGCCTCAGTTTGATGCAGTCAACCCTGCCAACACATATAACGCCTGGAAACGATGGGAAAGAAAAAGAGCCCTGCCCTTTCGAAGATTCTAGTACCCATGCTTATCGACTGTTCCGCTTTGTTTTAAACAATTAAATAGGAGTTAATACCTTGATAATTTCCTGTGCCAGTATACCACCAACTATACAGCTGACTGGAGTTATCTCTCCTATGCAATTACTAAACAAAACAAAAAATATGAAGTGAATCAACTGGCAGATACTACTTTGTCTATGTTCTTCCAGGGCAAGAACAAACATTTTCCTTCCTGCGACCAGATAAAAATCATGCTAAAAAAGATTTCCTGTAACAATAAGCAATAAACATACCGGTTTTCTGTAAATGCGAGTGAGACATCGTGAAAAAATTCACAGGAAGTTTGGGGCAGTTGAAGTTGGGAATCCATGAAAGAAATAATCTATGTTTTATAAAGGGTGATGAGAGAAAATTAAGTTCTGCACTTATCTCATACTTGATGTACACAAAATTCATAAAAATTGTATATGAGATACAATGTATGTTGACTTTATACGCTATGCTCATGATGAGAAAATGAGGAGACAGAGCATGATGCATAAAAAGAGATAGATTTTGACAAATTTCCCGTAGGACATTTATTATGAACTGAAAATTTCTTGGTCGGGTGGGTTTGCATGCCCTGGTTCTTACATTCTTAAGGTAGACATAACTTCTCCAATTTTTCATGATTTGTTATGGTCCAAATAATTTTCTTTGCGATACCATGGTTTGAAAAACCAACCTGCTTATGTGTGGATCATAGTACGGGGTGAAACAAAAGACGTCTATATCAAAAGATGGTCATATTTCCAATCGTATTTCTTCCTTTAGCAGAACCTGCCAAAGCTTTTATTTGATCCCGAGTGTTGTATCCTAAACCATAATTGTGTGTTTGTTTTTATTTGCCATTTATTTTATAACACTCACACTTACATTGTTAATTTTGTTAATTTGGTCATATTTCCAATTTATGCAATTACGTCTACTGTAACCCAAGGAACTATATGCTGAAAAAGAATTTCACTTCATCACCCCATGTTCCCAAATGCTCATGTTATCTAGAAACGTGAAGAAAAAATTGTCCCTACCTAGAAATATTCTCTACGAACCTGCTGAACAGTTACTATCACCGACGGGCATATCACTCCATAAAAATCTCTTACGCCTTTGATAAAAATAGTTTTGTATACAAGAAAAGTCCCTAAAAGGCCCGAAGCATCCAATTGTTAGAAGATATTAGACGCTGTTTCCTCGACTCGCTGTTTCCTCGACTATCACAAATGCCAGAAGAAGAAACTTTTCCACTAATTTCTTTACTTTGAATTACTAAACAGCAAGAGATGTTTCACAGAAAGAAAGTAATGATCTTAAATTACACACCTTACAAATGCATCTGGTAGCATTTCATTATCGACCTGTAACTTTTCGAATACTGTGTCTCTAATTTCAATAAGCTCTTGCCAATCATTGGTCTTGTTTGTTAAATCTGGAAATCTTCCTTTGCGAGAACTGAATTCTAAAAGCACTGTTGAAAAGAAAAGGAAAGTTACGAATGTTAATGAGATTGTCAAAACATGATTCTTGTCTACACAATGCTCGAGAAGCTTTATATTAATAAATGGATTTTGACCAAGAAAGTAATACATGAGAAATGTCGTAGCTTGATTGAAACTTTGAAGGGTCTGTTTCATCCAGCATGCCTTGCACGTGCCATCTCTTGGTTGGCATTTGTTGCCGCCATTTTCATGGCCCATGAAAATGGCGGACAACAAAGGAACATCAACAGGCGGCACGTGCAAGGAATGCTGGATGAAACAGACCCTTTAATAATCAATAACTCAAAATCAAGGCTAACAAAGCACAAAGCAAAGGCAAAGCAAAACTCTTGCTTCTGCTTCTCGTCCCCCCTTTTGTTTTTTCTTTACTCGATGCAAAATCTATTTTTATTTCCATAGTTTTAAATACTTCAATAAAAAATATCGATCCAATAATCCTTTACCCAAGGACTACAATTAGCTACTATCTCTCGAAACTGCGGTTTTTGAAACAGTTTTCATTCTGGCCAACGATAAGTTAATTTAAAATTTTCCAGGTGTTTAACCGGGCAATATAAGCATAGGTGAATTGAAAAAAGCAATGGCAGAGAATATTGAAGCAACAACGCAATTTTACATGGTTAAGTATAGATTTCAAGCATAGGTTCCAAATCTTTAAAAAGGCTGGTGTAAAATTGAGTGACCTATTTCTTTGAACTGAACGACTTCAAAGAAACTTTAGCTAATTCTCTATAATTCTACCGTTGGAATTTTCTGAAATCTTCAATATTTTGAGAATTAGAGTGTTTTTCTTCTTTTTCAAGAATTCAAGAAAAATTTTCAAGAAAACTCAAAACCATCGTAATTTCTAAACAGTTTGACGTAACATGAAATAATTTCGAAGGAAACCATAGTTCATAAATGCCTACAATATGGTGTCAAGCAATAGTCTGTCACTCATCTGGTTTATGATTTAGAAATTTGATGACGTCACATCCTCAAATGAGTTGAAATGTAAGATACGCTGTAATTTCCAAAAATATTCAAAGTTTCTGAAAAATCCAACGGTAGAATTATAGATAAGTATCTAAAGTTTCTTTCAAGCCATTCAATCAGAAGAAATAGGTCATTGAATTTTACACCCACCTTTTTACGCCGAGATAAAGATTTGGAACCTATGCTTAGATTTCACACCACCATGATTGTTTCCTCTCTGTACACTTTGATTTGAGTTAGTGCACTCAGATGTGTGAAATCTATTTTTTTCAAACAGATCACTTTGTGATGTGGGAGTCATGGATTCTCTATTTTACAAAATGCACCTCTGCTGGCCATGTATACATTACTCGTTCAACATTGCAGACATTGACCATTTGACGATTCTTAGTAAATTTCACAATGGTGCTTGGGTCCTCTAACGAGCATTGATTCAAAATCAAAAGCAATAAGGTTTTTCAAAATTTGCTTCTGCACTGCGATGTTCATTCCATTTTTGAAAGAAAACTAATACTATACCTTGCATAACAAAGTATGTCTTTGAAACACTTTTAATCTGCTTCAATGAATACCCATGCACAGCTTTAGTTGATAATGCACTCGATAGTCGTGTGAATTCTACAGTCTACAAGGAACAAAAGCTGGTTAAAATCAAACAAGCAGCAACATCTCTCTAATGGACGGACTTGTCATCTCTTGTGGTTCAAAGTTACCGTAAAAGCTCTATTTAGTGCCCTCTTTAAGCCCCCTTTCCAAGGAGCCCCTCCCTTCCAAGACAAAATATCAAATAAGCCCCCTCTGTAAAGTCCCCCTTGGATCAAATACTTAAGGTTATCAAAGATTTCCCATTTGTTTAGCTAAACAAGTTTGCAAGTTAAGTTTGCTAAACTGTGTCGAATTTGTGTATTTGATTCGTAAAATTGAATTTTGATTCCACAAAATTATTGCAATGCAAACTTCAAAGAAGAAAGAGATATAAATTGCAGGTATGAAAACTTGAGGGATAAAAGCTGAAAATCAAATAAAAACCACACCATGATAGATAGATTAAAGTAGATTAAAGTAGATTAAAGTAGATTAAAAAGTCAACAAGATCATACCCATAATAGCCCTTTTTCATATGAATCAATGCTTACTTGTACAACTCAGCTAACAAGCTGCCAAAAAAGAAGGAAGAATATACCTTTTCAACCATTTCTTTTGTATCTTCCTCTTCCTCCGAGTTCAGCTTTTGCTTCTTCTTTGCTGGTTCATTGAAACTTTTAATTTGAGCTTTCTCCACCTTTGTTTTTTCTCTGTAATCAAAACGACATAACTAACAGGTGAGCCCGAAAAAGTTTCTAATTTCAAGAATTCAAAGCACCTAGAGTTAGTCTAGACTTATTACATAAGCCCTTGTTCGACTCCCCCCCGATGGGCCCCCCCAATGTGCTACCCCATGATGTGTTGAAGAAGATAAAACTACTGTATGCCTCTATAATTGCATAATGAAGAATTAATTACTATATTAATATACTATATTACTATATTAATTACTATACTATAATTATATGCTTGTCCTCTTTAGCCAAGAGGACAAGCACAGTTTAAATCTGGTAGCAACCTTCCTGTTAAAATGTTCCAAGCTGAAATCTGAATCTTGCTTGCAATAAACGAGCACAATTTAATGTGCCTTATCACTGTTGTAACTGACATCTTCGTTTATCATGACAATTGATACTTTTGTAATTAACTTTATACTCTAGTAACTTAGTTAATCTTATAGTTATGTTCATATAGTTAACTTCTCGAAGAATGAGTCTAAGATTATGGTCTTCAAATCTCTCAATGAGTTGACTCCACAATACCTGTGTAACCTTTTCGCTAAAAATTCACAATACTCCTCCCGTAACCTACGTAATACAAAGACTGACTTGAGGTTACCAAAGAAAAAATCAGCAAATGAGCAGAAATGCTTTTCTTTCCGGGGAGCTAGGCTGTGGAATAGCCTTCCAGCTGAGTCAAAGAAGGCCTCCTCCCTTAATAGTTTTAAACATTCTATTGAGGGTTGATTTTTCTTTTATTGTAAATATTGTATAATCATTGTAAGTAGGTTTTTAGCTTTATGGTTCTTTATAATGTAGATTTAATTTATTGTATATTGTAATTAAAAGTTTTTACTGGAGGGCCCCTTGAAAATCAGCCTTAGCTGAAGGGTAACCCTCCCTAAATGAATTAAAAAGAATGAATGAAATAAATGAATGAATGTTATTTTTGTAATCAGGTTAGAGGCTGTCTTCGCCTAAATACCTTTACTATAAAAAAATAATAATAATACTCACTCGACAAATTGATGTTTGCAAAGATCTGAAAACATGTATCCATAGTATCCAAAAACACAGCCTGACAGGAATTTTATTTTCTTATTGTGGCATATCTCATTGACTTTGAGCTGGAAATGAAATATAAAGAAGATGATATGATGCAACAGACAAATCACTTAACTCTACCACCGGGTGAGTCAAAAAAAGGCCTGCCGTTTGAGAGACTACTGCTACCTGAATATAAAGGCAATGATATTTTGCAATATCTAGTTGAATAGCTAACATGTTCAATTATTTTTAGAATTTTTCGTGGCTGAAATCAGTCACTCCGTTAAGATTTTACAAGGGATTTTCCAAAAAATGCCCCTTCGAGAAACCTTGAAAAACGTGCAAAAATCATCAGCAAGTTTCCCTATTGTAATTACCTTACAGCAATGACTTGAGAACGCTTTAGCACGTGCTCTCCTCCCCTAGTATGAATAACTTATTCAGGGGGATTCCATTCTTCCAAGAGGACAAAATGCATGAATGCATGCGATTGTCATTATTGCTAGGAAGGAAAACAAAAAGGGACATTTTGTTTGTCCTTTTCCTTCATTTTTGCAGGTTTTTTGCAGGTTTCAATAGAAAATCTCTCATATTGACAGGAAGGAATGGCAAATTAAAGCAGAGTAAATTACTGAACCTATTAGACATATCGGGAATAAAACAAGACAGTTTTTAATATCATTGCTTGGATGTTGAGGGAGCAGCATTTTTTCAAATGCCGGACCTTTTCATTGACTCACCTGGTATATGTTATTCTATGTTGTATTTATAAATCGTCACATAACATTATGTGACATAAAATGTCACATAATCATCAATAAATTAATTTGCATTTTTTCTAATTTTTGAATGAGAATTTTCAGGATTATTCTCTCCAATCACTTGGATCTCTACCCTTTTGAAAAGTTTGTTGATAGGTGCGATTTATGATTTGGAAGCAAATTCTGCCAATTTCAGAAAATTTCATAAATCATTTACATTTGCATGTCAAAATTAATATTTTCTTTTGATTCATCACTTCCATTTGTTTTTTCTGTACAATGCAGACTCATTGCCATTCTCTCTATCATCTTTTCATTCATTTATCTAATTATGCATTATTGCAAAAGTAGCCAAAAAAAATATGGAGACTTGTGAGAAGTCTATCAATTTTAGAAAAACCCAAGTAATGTCTTTCTCTTTTTATCTTTGAAGGGCTAACTCTTGCAAGAAATTACCAAAAGTATACATATTCAAATTTTTGAGGCATAGAATCTTTTCACAAGATGCTCTGTAGAATTTCAAGTTGTCTAAGGTCCTGCTGTATCAATGATAAGGACTGCAAGTACCTGAATATCTTTTGAGTAGCCAAGTATACAAACAATGTCAAAATTCTCAAAGAATGCCTCAGATTTGTTTGAAATATGATCCGCATCTACAACAAGATCAACCATTGGATTCATTTCATGAAGTCTCTGATATGCAGCTTGAGCTTTCTGAAAAAAAGAAATAAAGGGCTCAACAATTCCATCTTTTATACAGCAAGCCCCTGGTAAGTAATGTCAAGCAGGCTGGCCTTTTGAGGTGAGCCATTATAGCTCTTGCTTCCCTCCTCCAGGCCCCCTTAAAGGACAAGTCCGGGGTTGGAATAATTGTTCATAAAATGAAGGATTACAATGTTGTGAATGGTGTATAGTACTTTTTTCCAACCTTCTCTCTCTCTCTTCTCTGCGAAATTGCATATTTCAATTTGCGAAATGAGCGAAATGACGTCTTTCGCTCACTTTGCCTTCGACCTGAACAAGGCTGTTTTCTTACGAAACTCTCAAGTAATTTCCCACATCACAATCAAGCCTCCAAACCGAGGCTAGCCCTTTTATCACCATTTTACAAAATGGATGACATGGGGCCTAACTTACGAAAAATGTTGTACAAATTTACAACAAAAAGAGATCTCAAAACTTGGAAAGAACTCACAATTGGTGCTTGGCAGTTGGTAAGGTTGCTTTTTGACATTAATTGTAGAAACCCCGGACTTGTCCTTTAAATGGCGGAGAGGAGCTACTGTATTGTTGCTCACCTGAACTTTTTCAGAAGTAGTTATTGCCATTTGGAACTAATTAAACATATTTGGCAAAAATTACTGTTAAGGTCTGATTATTTTACTGCGTTGAAGAACTGATAAACAATTGAAGTGTATGGCCATAATATTGCTAAACTATCGTCTGACTTTCTGACCAATAAGGTGCATGCTGTAAATACACATGGAGATAAGAAGAATCGAAATCAAACAAACGAAACTTACATTTTGACCAATACCACTTGTAAAAGGTAGGAACTGAATTTTCTTTTCATCTTCTGATAATACTGTGTTGTCTAAAATTGTCATGTGTTCCACTCCAGCTAAAACAATGTTTTTGGCAATTTCGTTGCCAAGTGAATTCATTCCGCAAAGAAGGATTCTGGCTTTTCTGAGTCTGTTTGAAAAAGATATGAGGATTGCTTTCATTTCATTATAATACTAAATACAGTATATACTAACCATATAATTCAGTATATACTAACCATATAATACAGTATATACTAACCATATAATTCAGTATATACTAACCATATAATTCAGTATATACTAACCATATAATTCAGTATATACTAACCATATAATACAGTATATACTAACCATATAATTCAGTATATACTAAGTTTGGACATGTCAATATGATTTCAGTGTATGATATAATGAAGTAAGTTTATGTCCTAAAAAGTAAAAAGGTTTACTAACTTGAATGGTTGTCAAAGTCAAAATATAACATTGTTGATCAGATCAGGGGGGAGAAGTAAAAATATGAAGTTGTGGATAGAAATCAAGCTGCAGTCTATTTACAGACTATACTTCCGGCTGTAAATTGAGAAGATCTTCCTCATATAGCACTTCAGTTAAAAAAAAGAGACTATTGTTTCGGTTAAAAACAATGAAGGTGAAGGTGAAGTTGCGTTTTTCAGCGACAAGCGCTGGGATCGCAGAAATAGAGCAGACCTAATCGAGTCCGCGACCCCTTGTCATGACGCTCCAGTGGTGGGGTCCTACCGGGTATCGAACCCACGCCGCCTGACTGTTCTGGCTGCAAAGTCAGAGGATTACACCACTGCGCCACAACACCTTCTATAAACAATGGAGATAAATAGCCTTTTCCATATTGTTCTCGCTCATGCATTTCCTCATGCAAAAGTCACTGAGTCCAATTTCAGTCTATTTTGCACAGCTGACCTTAGATTTTTGAAGAGACTGCCATTTCAAGCTACCAAAAAGCAATTGATGCCAGACTGGAAAGTTTGATGTAGGCACACAACTTGCAAACACAAAAATTTTTGTGTTTCATCTTAGCCATGATCTTAGAGTGTGTCATTGTTCTGTTGCTTTCAGCCGCCAAACAATGCTGATTCTAGTTTGGTGATTTACTTGCAAACACAAAAAGCAAACTGTTCAGTCTTGAATTGAAGCACTTACTTTTTATGCAACAAATCATTACATGAAATTCCTTAGATGAGATGTGCATTTGCAGCTTTTATGTTGTTACAAATACATTTGCTAGCCTTGCTTTATCAGTTGTCCTTCAATGCTACCGAAGAGGGAGATGGTTGTCAAATCCCTTTGTTTTCCTTGTTGAGCAAAACTACACTAACGAACATCAAATGAAACCTGCACCGATCCCCATGACCATCCTCTGCAAGCCTCTGCACTGAAATCAAACAACTGAATACAATGTCTGCCATTAGTCAAGTAGTCTTTATACAGCGACATAAAAGCTCTGAAGTGAATTACCCATGATGGTGAGCCACTATGTGTATGACATTAAAAAGAGAAATAAAAACAAACAGTTTTTTGGGATTTTTTGCTTTCTTTCCTGGCGCATTGGATTGTCAAATACAACACAACAGAGGCTATTTATAAACATAAACGTATGTCTATGAGATCTGACTTAAGATGGCCAGAAAGCAGGTAGGGTTGGGTTTTTCGATTTAGCATCTTCTTTTAATTATATATTTTTCAAATATTTTTCTCATCAATAAATATGTCTTTTTCTGCACAGTGGCAAGAGAGACAATTTCTTTCAGAATTTACCTCTTTTGTGATTCGACACCCCATAGCCTGATCTGCCTATCATAAACAGCAACCTCCTCTTCTGTCAGGTTTCGCTCAAGACTTTCTTTTTCGTCTTTTTGACTCGTTCGAAGCTTCTCCTCGTGCATCTCTTTGTCGATAACAGGATTGTATAATAAATACTCTGAAGAATTGGATTTCAAAGCAAGGTTAGTAAAAGACTTGATGCAGCTGCCAGATTGACCTGAAGATAATCGAAGAAAACAGAATGATTCTTTTTCAGTATCTTTCACACAATGAATGATCTTTCCTTTTCAACTTGCAGCTTTTCGTTTTAGGCCAATATTTTCGCGCCAGCCTTTAGCCTCAACATGAATATGAAATTTGGGAGAGAGGCAGAAGACTGGGTACGGCAGATCAAAGAGGTTGGGCTCGAATATGGAATATACGGATTTCTTGCTTAAAAAACCCGCGAAAATCAAAGACAAAGATGGTCTCTTGTGTAGCCAGTGTACAATTTCCCGGAGAAGGATTGTTACGGTAGCTCTTGTGCTGTGCTAAACCTATTTTTGTCGATCCAACGAGATGGCCGTAGCCCTCCTATTTCTATGGAGATGGCGTTTTGAAGGTGAAGTTCAATCAGATGGCACCTGATCTATTCAAATAATTCGAGTGTCTTTTACAATAAAAAAAAACGCTAATTTTAGAAGAAAATTACAGGAAAAGGGGAAATTAAATTCAATCCCACTGCCAATCACGGGCAGTAGACTTCCGAAGTTGGTAGAATTCCGAGAGATCGCAAAGAGCCTTCTTTTCGTGAATGAAAAACTTTACAAAAATTTGAAAATACAATGAAGTATCACATTCGAACTCTCAAACTTTTAGAATTCTCATTCTTTTGGGATTTTTATCTGCCAAACTCTACCGTTTTCAGAATGCGCATTCCCCGGGGGGGGTACATAACATATTTAGGGTACGGGTATGTGCCGCCCATATGGGTGGGTTTTTGTGCCCAAAATTCTCTAAACAAGGGTCCTTTTTCAGCAGATTTTCCATAAACATGGGTGGGGTTTTGCTGAAATTCGCAAAAAATGGTTGAAATGGGCATTTTTCCACCAAAATTAATCATAAAAGTATGTATCAAAAGCAAGTTTCGGTAATTAGAAGAGGGTAGCTTTCTGAAAACCGGGCGGTAGACCCCCGTCCATCCGCAAGTCATGTACCCCCCCCGGGGCGCATTCTTTTGGTAACTGGTATTTTTCTCTCCGAAGTCGACCGTAATACGCCCTTTTGAAATTCGGATATGGCCTCCTTTTGAGCCCAAGAATAAATTTAGAATTTTTATAACCATGTTGTTGCTGTTGCAACGAACAACGAAGGTGAAGGAAGCGTTTTCGTATCGAAAAGTGGAAGGAAAGATTTAGGAATATTTATGGTTTTACAGAGAGTTATAAGCCACTGTACACACCGAAATTGAAACATCTAAATATCAAGTTGCAAACTGTGCATTGAAGTGGTTGTGACTTTTGTTTTCAAGAAGTTTTCCCAGACAGAGCAAACACAGTCAACAGGACAGAGTGGCAAAAAAGATGGCCTAAATTAATTGTTTATCAATTTATATATATTGCATTCCTTTTTCTGGATGGACTATCTAAACCCTTATTTGTTTTAGCCGTTATCCAATACAAACATGGCAAACGACGAACATATCGAAGTGGTTGAAGACGTCGAAGAAGTCTCTCCAGATGTTGTTTCCCGTCCATGTAATGGCCAATCCGTACGTCATCACGAAGACGAAGCTTCTGCGGATTATTCTTCTAGGGGTTGGTTCAAATCTTTTTTTAGAACTCGCAGAAGAGGACAGTCTCACAGAACAAGAACTAACAGCAAAAACGACGAAAAATCAAACAACATGAGACAAATTCAAGTTGATAAGAACAGGAAATCAGCAAGGAGACATGCAAACGATAATGCTGCAACATTTTCAAGATCAGACGAGCTTGACAGCTTTGAAGAAGAAAGGAGATTTTCTTGGAAATCATTCAAAAAGAGTTTCAGAAGATTGAGAAGTGGATCACAAAGAGCTTCTTCCGTAGATAGTGAAGACTCTAACATAACAGTTGATGTAGAAGGGCATAGGCAAGAGGACTCACCAGTTCTTCCTCGAGCCAATGTTGATGAAGAACAGGCAAATGCAGGGGCTGCAGGCTATCCTTGGGATCACATTGTTCTACATTCAAATTCTGAGAATGGTGTCACCCCAGAGACAATTGCACATTTGGAAAGACAATATTGGATCCCCAGAATGATCTCTAAAGTGATCAATTGCCCATGGTATTGGGGAAACATTGACCGCTTTGATGCAGCTGCGGTAAGAATTTAGAGACACCCTCTGTTTTGGGTTTGATTGTGCCCTAAATTTTGAATTTTTGGTGAGGTACAGAAGATTTTTGCATGATTACAAGAATCCCCAAGATTTTCTCAGCTGATGGTTCCATGATTTGAAAAGTTTGAAATTGCAGGCATCATCCACAGAGAGCAGGCATTGAGTTGACTTTGGTGCTTTTTTATTTATTCAGTTATCTGCTAACTAGTTTCGCCCAATACGGCATCTTCAACATGCCAAATATGCCAAAAAAAATGCTCCAGCAAAAATATATATATATATACAGGGCTCTTTTGATGATATGTCATATCGAGCTCTGATATGTCATACGCCTCAAAATTCCATGCTCCAAAAATTTCATGTAGGCGTGTGCTGTTGTCCTATGTGTTTCCCTTTTTTTACTTTGAACTTTCTTTTTTGCATTGACATAGTCTTCTTTAAGTAGCCTGTGTGCAGACTCTTGGACAGAACAGGAAGGAGAGAGATAAGTAGAGCCTGCACAAGTGATCCACTTTTCTTGTCCACAGGTTCCCAGGAATCAAGGAACCAAATTTGATTGGTTTTTGGGGAAATTCAATCTTTTGTGTTACAGTTTTAGTTTTTAAAATGGCATCTTCAAAGCAAACAACATTGTTTGTCTGGAATCAGGAAACATTTGAAAAAGCATTCAAACTATGTGTGCAGTGCATTCCACAGAAGAGCTTAAGATTGTAGTTGAAAATAATAGTGATGTTGTGAACAAGAAAAGTGACTCCGTTGCGCAAACTCTACTTTTTTCCATCCTTTCAATTTTTCTTGCAGAGTCTCCATGCAGGCTATCTTTAAGAAGTAGTAATTTTATCAAGTAGAACTAGGAATAGAAACCACACAAACTAAAGGCTTTCAAAACCTTTTTATCAATTCTTGGTTTCCTTAGACGTAGACATACTGCACTGTATGTGTGTCCTACTTTGTAGGATTGCCCTGTGTAGTCCCAAGTGTTGCTTGATTTTTGTCTTACATTGATCTGTAATTTAAAATCTAACATAAGTGAGATGCAGTATCAAAGTATGCAACCAGGACACAGGATTGAATTTCCCTAAAAATCTCCAACAAACTGAAATTATACATTTGATTCGAATTTGCAGATGAATTTATCTTGTATTCATGGCTCAGTACTTAGACAGTATACTTTCATGGGTACAGTTTTCATGAATCATAATACATTTATTACAGTACAGGCCATATGCACAATAACATGACAAGAATTCTTTACATTGGCATAAGAATTCTTGAGCCATATGAAAGACTGTACATTGTTCTAAACAAGAATTCTTGGGCATTGGCAAGAAAACTTTTCCTGTTAAATCTTTTCCTGTACAGTAGGACAAAACCATCAAATTTTTAAAGTATTTTACATCCAGTTTCTGTCATAACAATTCCATATGAGTTTTACTTGATCTTGCTTTTACAGGCACTCCAGACAAAAGTGGATGGATTCTTCCTTCTTCGGAAAAGTGCTCATCCTGAATTTTTATTTACAATCAGTTTTAAAAGATTTAACAAAACAATGCATGTGAGAATAGAGTCAGGGTATGACACTCCAGATTCTAATGACTTATATGAAGAGACAATCTTCTTGCCGTGGATTGCAGCAGGGAAATTTTCACCAACATACACTCATCTTCTGGAACTTATTGATCATTGTTGTGAGCCATATGAAGGGAACATTTGTGACATGCCTCTCCTGGTTTGCCCATTGAAGAGGAAAAATCCATTTACATTGAAAGAATTGGCAAGAGCAAGTATCTATGAAACGTTCCACTATTCTGACATTGATTCTTTGCAAGTCCCACAGGAGTTGAAAATTTTCATAAAAGAATATGGTTTCAGGCCAAAGAATAGATTAAACAAGAGAGATTCTGATTTTTGATGGATGCCATGGACTTTGGATAAGTATTTAATTGGGTTTTGGGAGTTGATTTCTCAGTCAGCTCTGCCTGCTGGTATTTGAATTATTTGTTACTTTTACCCCACGGGAGTACTGGACTTTGGTACCACTCAAATGACAAAATCATTACTTGTACCAAAATTTATAAAAGTTCACTTTCACATATACTGCTGTTAAGATACAGTAGAAAAATAGCCAGGCGCAAATTAGTAGCTCTGAACATGGGAATCTATGGGAATGGATCACCAGCTTCAGATTTGAAATGTACAATAAAAAAAATGATCAACTTAGGTGAATAAAAGATAATGTCAGTGATTGGATCATTCTGAGTAAAGAGATGTCAATAATGACATCATTAGTATCACTGTTAAAGTCATAACATTTGGGCAAAACACAAATTGAAGCCGTGTAGAAGGCAAATTCAACTTGGCTGCTTCGTAGCCGACTAGACATACTGTAGTAAATCTTTGACAAAAGTACTGTATATACAGTGATACTCTCATGTTTTTAAAATTTTGATTTATGGAATTTATCAAAATTCCTATTTCAGGTCATACTTTGAATTGTATCATTTAGTGACGGAGTTTGAATCTCCATCAGTTTGACGGACGATTTGGTAGAATGATAAGGCATGAACTCGCAGATAAAGCAGCGCTTATATTGTTTAGATAAAATGTAAAGGTAAAACGCTCAAGGCAAGGAAAAAGGAAATTTTTATCTTTTCAGGCAAAGTGTCCAAATTTACTGTAAACTGTTATGCCTTACTGTAACCGAAGTTGTTTTTGCGCTCTCGACTTTACATATCGGTTGAAGTGTCCTTGCACAGTCTACCCCGATGATTTCTCCGGTGAAAAAATGAAGCAAAAATCTGTCCTTGGAAAAAGATGTCCGTCTCCTCTAATTAAGCATCTCCTCTTACCTCCCCGGTAAAAAACAACCTCAAAAGTGAAACTTCGGCTGAAAATTCCAAAATTGGCTTAGCAAACCTCAGGGAGAAATTTGAGAATTATTTCCTCTTGAAACAGTTCCCCGCCATGATCATGCTGTCCTTGGTGCAAAACTGGAGCTCTCACGTGAAATTCTGACAATTGTTTTTATTACTAGGACCTCGGTGAACATCTGACCGCTCACCAGGCATTTAGACCGAGGTATGTCTTTCAGCTACAAACTAAGTACAAATATAATTGAAAGTTTGAAAGTTTATCGAATGTTTATTGAATGTTTAGTTTTGAGTTTCTACCCGAAAATTCTGATTTGATTTAAATTAAATGATTCGCTGTTTATTTTAGCAGAAATATTCACAATATTTGTAGTTATAATGTTGATTTCGATGCAATACAGATTTCTGACCTTAGAATCAAGAAATATATTTACAATGCGTTAATTTTGCCGTCCCATCTAGGGGAAAAAACCTGTCCCCGGGGGGAGGGTGCATAACATGTTGAATTGAAGGCATGGGTATGTACAACTCATATAAATAGGGATGGTTTTGGCTGAAATTGATAAAAATTGGTGGGTACAATTTAAAGTTTGATAAGTAGAAGTTGGCAGCTTTCTGAAAACCGGGCGGCAAACTCCCGTCCATCCACAAATCATGTACCCCCTCCGACCGGACGCTCAGATCACCAAAATATCTTTCCCACATGGTACTTCATTATTTTATATGTTGTATCACCATGTTGTTGCAGCAATCAGCATACAATGCAGGAGGGCAGATCTCTGACAGTTTAGCTGTACCACAGCGGGTCCAGGAATGTCGATGAAGATTGCAGTTTTGGTTTCTTGGTTCCTTGTGATCCGCGTTATAAAAACAGCAGCTGTGTAATTTGATACAGATTACATCATCCTTGTGGTCGGCCTGCTGTCGTTACAGTTTCTCTTTTCTTACCGTTACGAGGCGCAGGATTTGAAAACACCGCGAATTCAAATCGCAGCCAATGAGAAAAGAGCTCTTACATGAGAAATGATTGTTCTACTGTAACAACAGCAGGCCGACCGCAAGGATGATGTAATCTGTATCAAATTACACAGATGTTGTTTTCATAACGCGGATCACAAGGAACCAAGAAACCAAAACTGCAGTCTTCATTGACATTCCTGGACCCCCTGTGGCTGTACCTCATTTCTCAATTTCTCGAGAGTTTCGAACAAATCAACTGATTATTGGAAATTTACCGCTCTCTTTATGGGAATCGATATAACATTGGAAGCTAATGGTCAACTCCTTACTGGGAAGCATCCAATTTTGGGCTGGAGCTAAATTTATTTTCTGGTCCATGAATATTGCTGACATTCATTGCAATATCAATACAAAGGAGACATATACAATAAGTCTACCGGGTGTCCCAAAAAAAGTCTATAGATCTGATTAACTCCAGCAATGTGAATTTAGCTTTAATCAATGGCTAATCACTCTCAAATGTTTCTCGATAGTTAACTTGATCAAAGGACCTTAGAAGTGACTCACGGGCTTAATGATTTTTATTGTGAAATTTTCCAAATTATGCCATGAGAATGCAAAGGAAGATCAGTGCAATTTTATTGCACCTTCCTCGAAATATGAGTAAATATGCTGTAATGTTACGTTACAGAATGCAGTCTGAGGAAGCAACCATCAAAAATTGGCGTGCAGGAAATGTTTAGTCTTTGCTTGAAGATTTTTCAGTGGAGAACAAACAATCTAATTAAACACACAAGCAATCAAATTAATCACGAAATACACGTTTTTTTTATTATAAGAAACTTGGATCAGCACTTAGTACTAAAAGTTTCTTAATTTCGCATGAAAATGTCGGTGTTTTAGTAGTAAAAGTTTCTTGATTAGTTTCTTATTTTTTTGGGCCTAAAATTGCGGTATTGTTCGAAGTTGAGCCTTCTTCTCGAGAAAGGGCTTCCATTTTGCATTGACATTGTCATCAAGAAGAAGCCATGCACATCAAGGCAAAAATTTACCAATTTTGCAGTTAAAAGTCAAGAAAAGACGAAGGCACCTTTGTTAGAGAGACATAGAATAAGAGAGACATACAGATATAACGTTTTAGAGTTTCTTAACTGTTCTTGAGCGTAGTACTAGAGTTTCTTAAATTTTTGGTCATCGTAGTACTAGTTTCTTATAAACCAGTTTCTTATAAAAAAAACGTGTAATCCGTTTTCAGCATGATTAAACAGTGCTATTGTTAATAAGAAACTCTTTTCAAGAATTCAACTAAGAACTAAACCAGTAAGAACCTCGACTGAGAACTTGGATATTGCTCAAGAAGCTTGTTTATTTTGTCTGAGAAGGTAATTCGCATACTGGCGCTGTATTCTGGTAAAACTCACGAAATGCTTGGGAAGTTACCTATCAATGAATACAACGAACATTTAAGAAGGGTGCGGAGAAACTGCAAAAAACTTTGGTACCCATGATCTGCTAATTTCAACTGTTTACTGAAAGCTAAAAGAGACTTTCAGTACTGGGTGGGAAAATTTATTGGTTTCTTGAAAACTCTTCGATTGTTGTTCTACTTGACACTTGACTGAACAGCTGCCTGAAAGTTCTTAGAAAACTAACAATAATCTTGAAAAAATGCTAACAAAGAGCTTTTTGAAATAATTTTGATGGGAACGTCATTGAGCTAATTACTGCACTCAAAGAGTTCATTTTGTTGGAGAAGTTTCCCTTAGCAACCAATCTCATTCTGTGAAATGATGCATCAATACAGGCGACCAAGGTAGCTGCCATGCCACACATATTATATTTTCCAATCTCGGCCTGTTCTCAGCTGCAGTCCCTCTATTTTCCAGAAGTTTATTATTCACAATTTAGCGCAAACCTCAAGATCAATGTGCTTTGAACAAGTCAACTTAGAGGTCTAGTCCGAACAAAACATTGAATTCAGACTATTGCTGAACAAATTAAAAGTCTAGGCCTACTTTTGAAGCAAAATCGGCTATGATTCAAATAAAATGCACAGAAAGTTAAAAAATGCAAGGCTTGAATTGAAAATTGATTTTAAGCAGCTACGAAAAAGTAAGTTGATAAACTTCTTGATCAAAGATGAGAGACGTACCTTTCTTTGCTCGTTGAATGCAGTTTTTCATCTAGCATTTTGAGCGCGCAGGCTCCGCGACCATGATTCGTTCTTTCCGTAGAGTGGCCGCGCGTGCTCAAACCGCTGGAGCGTTTGACCTTTAAGATGTCATACACCTCAGGAGGGCCTCCGCTGAACGACAAGCTTTGACCTCGCGTTGTTGCTAGGCTTGATGTGGACTTCATCACGTCCTTCACCCCATGACATAAAAGATTTTGTAAACAGGAAAATGCCCACCACCCCTATGACTTCACTACCGTGAGTCAAAAATAGATACCTCGTCTGTTGGTATTGGTGCTTCGAGAGCAGAAATATAAATCTTTATAGCTCAAATTTGCGTCCACCTGCAAACCAAAGCTTTGGCCTTTTGGCCTAAGCAAGTTCCTGAAGCACATCGAAAATAAGAGCTGAAATTAATGAAAAATTAAGAAGCTGCCCAATGGGTGACTGGGGGTGACTTCTGGAAAACAGAACAACACAAGATCTAATATTGTTCAAATTTTATCAAGGCTATCGTTAATTTATACGCTGTGCCTTAAGAATTTGCTTAGGCCAAAAGGCTAAAGCTCTGGTTTTCAGGAAGAGGCAAATTTGAGCTTTCAAGATTAACATATCTGGTCTCAAACCACCAATACCAACAAACGAGGGACCTATGTTCAAGTTAACTATCAAGGAACATTGTTAGGAGTGATTAGACATTGATTGAAGCTAAATTCACATCGCCAGAGTCGACCAAAGCCGTATACATTTTTTGGGGCACCCGGTACATCTATAATACGGATATCAGCGATGATGCATACTGACCAGAAAATTATTCACATATTATTCGTTATTCACAAATAATTTATCTGTTGAAAGGAATCAAAGTTTGGCTGATCGCCGTTCGAAAAATATATTCAACAGCCCATCTTGTGTCCAGTTCACACCTTTGAAATATCTTCATAGCCTACTAGCCAATCAAATTTTCAGTAGCACCTACTGCCACCTTATCCAATCAATGTGATAAAAATTCAATATTCCAATTTGTCAACAACGTATTCACCTGTTTTTAAAATTATGTTTAAGAAGCCTATTTCGTTTTCAATTCAACCAACAAAATATCTTCATAGCCTACTGGTCAATCAAATTGTCAGTAGCACCTACTGCCACCTTATCCAATCAATGTGATAAAAATTCAATATTCCAATTTGTCAACAACGTATTCACCTGTTTTTAAAATTATGTTTAAGAAGCCTATTTCGTTTTCAATTCAACCAACAAAATATCTTCATAGCCTACTAGCGAATCAAATTGTCAGTAGCACCTACTGCCACCTTATCAAATCATATGTGATAAAAATTCAATGTTCCGATTTTTCAACAACGCATTCTGCATGAATACAAGATTATTACAAATTATGGAAGAAAAGCAATGATTCAAGAAGCCTATTTCGTAGTCAAATATTGACACTATAAATACACAACAGATGTTTAGCTACGGGTTATAACATGGAAACATCTCTGGTCTGCAAACAGATGCGAATTTTTTTGCCGCATATTGAATCTCCTGGTGTGGATATTGAATCTTCAAACGAGAAAATCACGTCTTGTAGTTGGTCGACCGCAAGCAATCTTTAGCAGTCTGCTCTGGAAACATACAATAATTTTGCTTTATGTTCAATCTTCTGATGGAATACCCTTTAACTTCAAAAAAGATATTCAAGGCCAGTTAATCGAGTACAATCAATCGTTTCTTGCTAAAGAGGTTGGTATGTTTATGTATGTATGTATGTATGTATGTAAAATTTTTGCCATACAAACTAAACATTAAAAGTAATATGGAAAAAAAATTTACGAAATGAAAGAAAGGCTATTTACATGTGTACAATATAATAAAAACTAAGATCTAGCATATAAAAATACTGTTTCTGTGTTTTGTATTTGTGCCTTGTTTTCGTGTTTACAATTTTGGCAGTCTGCTTTGCAAATAGACAAGAATTTTGCTTTGCGTTGAAACTTCTGACGTGGATACTCTTTATCTTCAAAAACGAAAATCAAGTCCAGAATACTAGCATTCACTGATTCATTCCTCGTTAAAGAGGTTGGTATGTTTGTGTGTTTTGTGTTTGTGCTTTATTTCAATGTAAAAAATCTTAGTTTTTCCATATCAAAGTGAACGAAAGTAGGCTCTTTTCGATATCAAAGACATTCTTATCATTCTGCTTTTCCGTTTGCACTCTGATGATGAGGCAATCAAAATCTGATGCGCCACTGTTATAATATCTAGTGCAGTAAGAATTCCCTGAACTAACTACCGTGTACTCCTTTTTGAAAAATCACCAAAAATTGATTACACGGCCGATCTTCAATTCTCTTTCTTTGTCAAGTAGATCTTGGACCAAATTACTTTCCAAGATTTAGCTGATCTTGTAATTGGTTTAAAACTAGCAAATTTAGCTCTTTTTAGGGCTACCTGGTTTTGAATCATACTGCAAAAAGGTCTGATGGTTGCCAGATCAATTTTTGTGCATGTAAAGCTTCTAGTTTGGTCATAAATGACAGAAAGAAATGCACACTGTCATTGGAGACTTGAATGATGATAAAAAAAGTTTGAAAATCGTGACTCTAAGGCAAGATTGAGTATTGAGCTTAAAACTATTGCTCAAAATAAGGTTTTTCAACACGTAATTTTTCTACCTTGCTTTATCAAAAGCAAACATTTTATCATCTATGAATATTTTTAGGTCTTTGACAAAGCAATTCAAAAAACAATTTTATCAAAGGTTTGATAAACAATTTATGGTGATTTTGTAAACAGGAGTACTTTTTTGGGAGACCCAGTACCTCAGTCCCAGTTTCCGCTTCGTTCATTAAATTGGATGACCGCACGACGCTGCAACTGGTAGTTATAGGGATTATACTACTTATCACTACCTGCATGAAACCTAACATCCACGGGTTCTCACGAGGCCGTAAGCATCGTTTGGAATCCCTATATGCCCTGCCAAATCCATACGATAGTTTACGAATTCATGCGAACGTTCGCGAGCTTTCATGAAATCTTGTCAATTCATGAACGAATTCTTACGAATTCGGGGACGTAAAGTGAGGAAAGAACTGTACTGTTAATCTAACGAAGATAACGAGAATTTCGCGTTTGGCAGAACTACTCGATCAAAGAAATGGTGCAACACTGAGAATTGAACATCACTATTGCTGTATTATGCTAAAACATAGCGTGGCAAAATTTCAACCGGACCTTTAACAGTGATATTGTGATTTATGATTGTAGCAACTTCCTTTTAATTTTTTCATTTGTCGATTTAGCTGTGTATATCTCTTTTATTGATACCTAAACACATGTTTTGAAATTGCGTCTATCGATTTTCTCATTTTGTTGAATTATTAAAACAAAGAGACTTGCGAAAACAGATTATGCATTTGCTACGCTTGATTAATCAAGGTGCAAAATATTAGCGATAAGCGATAGGATTGCAAATGTATATTATATATCAATAGTAACATTTTATCAATAGCAAGCCATCAACCCATTCTGTAGGTGTTTCAAGGTGGATCTGCACTCAAGGTGGCTTACTACTAAATGAGGGTGTACACACATTTTGTGTCATAGCATTCACGAACGAAGCTACATCCTAAATCTCGTTGAAACTTATATCCCTAACGGAATCTGCTGTGGTTTACATGAGCTACTCTGAAATCGAAGTCTGTTGTAAACCCGGGGGGGGGGGTTACTTGACTTAAATTTGTACGGGGGTGTGCCCACGAAAAAAATTTTTTTTACCCTGCTCCAGAATTTTTCGCTCAAAATGATAACCTGTTCTAGAAAACATTGGTGAAAAGTATACTCAAAAACATGAAATTTGACCGAAAAACGACCCGATCTAGCAGAATATTCCCCTTCGACACGTTTTGACAACCTGCTCTAGAAAAATTGCCTCATTTTGATACCCTGTGCTAGAAAAAATTGGTGAAAACGATACCCTTAAAAACGGCACATCCCCGTCGGACAAATATACTAATTCCCCCCCCCCCCCGGGGGTTGTAAAGTTACGTGGTTTATTCAAAATTGGCTTATAGGCCGAAGAAGCTTTTTGACTGTTAATCGCTAATCGATTCCTACTTACACTATTTTTTCTTCTTTTCTTTTTATAATCATTTAAAATGATACAATACATGTTACGTCTACATCCTACTATACTTTTTAATTACTTTACAAACTATACAACACTACAGGGACGGGACCACAAGAAGCAAAAGACAATGACTACCCCGTGGCCATTAACATAAAGACATGTAAAAATAGCAACCAAATAAACAACTACAAAAAGCCACAAATACGATTAATTACAGATAAATACCAGAATCCGTTTCACATTGGATGTCAGGCCAGCATAGTTGTATGATGCTGAACAATAGGAACCCCAGACGAGAGAACAACAACGACAGCAGTTGCTACCGCTACTGATCCCCCTCCAGAGTCCCCAACGCTCAACACATTGCGCATATGCTGTCAGGTCTGGGTTTCTGATTCGCAATATCGATGGTTTATTGCCAAGGCTTTATTCAAAAACTTTTCTTAAGGGACTGTTCATTATTTATAAAGGGGTTGGTACCGAAGAGAAATGGGTTAAGTAAGAGAAATTTTCTAACATAAAAAGGTTCGGTAAATATTTTTTCATGTAATTTCAAGGTTGGAAAAACAAAATCTTCCCACCAATTGGTACCAAATGTTTAAAGTCCAAAATTATCTCAATATCATCATCAATATAATCAACATTATCCATTTCAATTTCAGTGTCTACTTTGCTCATCTTTGTCATCAATATTTACAGTATTGAATTTACAATTTACATCGTTTGACATTGAAACCATGTTTATAAGTAGGGGTTGGACAAAAATTTTTCAGCCTGAAAATGGTTGCGTAAGAAGATTTTTTGGACAAGAAAACATTTCTCTTCGGTACCAACCCCTCTGTAAATAACGAACGGTCCCTAATAGGTCTCCAGAGTTGTAATAGATTTTCTAGCTATTCTGAAAAGAATCAGAATCGGACGAAATTTTGCTACATCCTGTAGAATTTTCGAATGTGCACAATAGTGATAGAAGCTCTGATGCCACTCGATCGAACCGTGCGTGTAAAAATGTATGAAAACAACGCTCAATCCAGGCTCTTTTGTAAAAAAAGCTAAAAGGTCTATTCCCTGTAAGTCAAATCAATCGAAAGATACGGATACTAGCGTTAGTTTATGCAGCTTTATTTACATTTGCTTCCATACTCGTTGTCCGTAGATACTCGCAATCACAAATCGCTTTGTGCTGTCGAGTCAATCAAAAGTCATGGATCTTATTTTTACAAATCTGCCGATTTTAGTTTACATGGTTTTATTTACATTTGGTTCCGTAAAAACAATTTTACTCGCAATAACTAATCGCTTTGTACTGTCAAGTCAATCAATATCTACTAATGTTACTTATTGTACGAAATCTGCCAATGTTTAGTTTACATAGCTTCTACCTAAATTTGCTTCCAGACTTATTAGCCGTAAAACCATTTTACTCGCAATCACCAATCACTTTGTATTGTCAAATCAATCAAAAAAAGTCACAGATCTTATTTTTACAAATCTGCCGATGTTTAGTTTACATGGCTCTGTCTATATTTGCTTCCAGGCTTATTAGCCGTAAAACCATTTTACCCGCAATCACCAATCACTTTGTATTGTCAAATTAATCAAAAAAAGTCACAGATCTTATTTTAACAAATCTGCCGATGCGATGTTTAGTTTACATGGCTCTGTCTATATTTGCTTCCAGGCTTATTAGCCGTAAAACCATTCTACTCGCAATCACCAATCACTTTGTATTGTCAAATCAATCAAAAAAAGTCACAGATCTTATTTTTACAAATCTGCCGATGTTTAGTTTACATGGCTCTGTCTATATTTGCTTCCAGGCTTATTAGCCGTAAAACCATTTTACTCGCAATCACCAATCACTTTGTATTGTCAAATCAATCAAAAAAAGTCACAGATCTTATTTTAACAAATCTGCCGATGCGATGTTTAGTTTACATGGCTCTGTCTATATTTGCTTCCAGACTTATTAGCCGTAAAACCATTTTACTCGCAATCACCAATCACTTTGTATTGTCAAATCAATCAAAAGTCACGGATCTTATTTTAACAAATCTGCCGATGTTTAGTTTACATGGCTCTGTCTATATTTGCTTCCAGACTTATTAGCCGTAAAACCATTCTACTCGCAATCACCAATCACTTTGTATTGTCAAATCAATCAAAAAAAGTCACAGATCTTATTTTTATAAATCTGCCGCTGTTTAGTTTACATGGCTTCTACCTAAATTTGCTTCCAGACTTATTAGCCGTAAAACCATTTTACTCGCAATCACCAATCATTTTGTATTGTCAAATCAATCAAAAAAAGTCACAGATCTTATTTTTACAAATCTGCCGATGTTTAGTTTACATGGCTCTGTCTATATTTGCTTCCAGACTTATTAGCCGTAAAACCATTCTACTCGCAATCACCAATCACTTTGTATTGTCAAATCAATCAAAAAAAGTCACAGATCTTATTTTTACAAATCTGCCGATGTTTAGTTTACATGGCTCTGTCTATATTTGCTTCCAGGCTTATTAGCCGTAAAACCATTCTACTCGCAATCACCAATCACTTTGTATTGTCAAATCAATCAAAAAAAGTCACAGATCTTATTTTTACAAATCTGCCGATGTTTAGTTTACATGGCTCTGTCTATATTTGCTTCCAGACTTATTAGCCGTAAAACCATTTTACTCGCAATCACCAATCACTTTGTATTGTCAAATCAATCAAAAAAAGTCACAGATCTTATTTTTATAAATCTGCCGATGTTTAGTTTAGATGGCTCTGTCTATATTTGCTTACAGACTTATTAGCCGTAAAACCATTCTACCCGCAGTCACCAATCACTTTGTATTGTCAAATCAATCAAAAAAAGTCACAGATCTTATTTTTACAAATCTGCCGATGTTTAGTTTACATGGCTCTGTCTATATTTGCTTCCAGGCTTATTAGCCGTAAAACCATTTTACCCGCAATCACCAATCACTTTGTATTGTCAAATCAATCTAAAAAAGTCACAGATCTTATTTTAACAAATCTGCCGATGTTTAGTTTACATGGCTCTGTCTATATTTGCTTCCAGGCTTATTAGCCGTAAAACCATTTTACTCGCAATCACCAATCACTTTGTATTGTCAAATCAATCAAAAAAAGTCACAGATCTTATTTTACAAATCTGCCGATGTTTAGTTTACATGGCTTCTACCTAAATTTGCTTCCAGACTTATTAGCCGTAAAACCATTTTACTCGCAATCACCAATCATTGTGTATTGTCAAATCAATCAAAAAAAGTCACAGATCTTATTTTTACAAATCTGCCGATGTTTAGTTTACATGGCTCTGTCTATATTTGCTTCCAGGCTTATTAGCCGTAAAACCATTTTACCCGCAATCACCAATCACTTTGTATTGTCAAATCAATCTAAAAAAGTCACAGATCTTATTTTAACAAATCTGCCGATGCGATGTTTAGTTTACATGGCTCTGTCTATATTTGCTTCCAGGCTTATTAGCCGTAAAACCATTTTACCCGCAATCACCAATCACTTTGTATTGTCAAATCAATCAAAAAAAGTCACAGATCTTATTTTTACAAATCTGCCGATGTTTAGTTTACATGGCTCTGTCTATATTTGCTTCCAGGCTTATTAGCCGTAAAACCATTTTACCCGCAATCACCAATCACTTTGTATTGTCAAATCAATCAAAAAAAGTCACAGATCTTATTTTAACAAATCTGCTGATGCGATGTTTAGTTTACATGGCTCTGTCTATATTTGCTTCCAGACTTATTAGCTGTAAAACTATTCTACTCGCAATCACCAATCACTTTGTATTGTCAAATCAATCAAAAAAAGTCACAGATCTTATTTTTATAAATCTGCCGCTGTTTAGTTTACATGGCTTCTACCTAAATTTGCTTCC
The DNA here is from genome assembly GCA_039566865.1 of Aurelia coerulea. NCBI lineage: Eukaryota > Metazoa > Cnidaria > Scyphozoa > Semaeostomeae > Ulmaridae > Aurelia > Aurelia coerulea. The sequence goes on along the minus strand of CM076958.1, from coordinate 17,034,203 downwards.
AGACTTATTAGCCGTAAAACCATTTTACTCGCAATCACCAATCATTTTGTATTGTCAAATCAATCAAAAAAAGTCACAGATCTTATTTTTACAAATCTGCCGATGTTTAGTTTACATGGCTCTGTCTATATTTGCTTCCAGGCTTATTAGCCGTAAAACCATTTTACCCGCAATCACCAATCACTTTGTATTGTCAAATCAATCAAAAAAAGTCACAGATCTTATTTTAACAAATCTGCCGATGTTTAGTTTACATGGCTCTGTCTATATTTGCTTCCAGGCTTATTAGCCGTAAAACCATTTTACCCGCAATCACCAATCACTTTGTATTGCCAAGTCAATCAAAAAAAGTCACAGATCTTATTTTTACAAATCTGCCGATGTTTAGTTTACATGGCTCTGTCTATATTTGCTTCCAGACTTATTAGCCGTAAAACCATTTTACCCGCAATCACCAATTACTTTGTATTGTCAAATCAATCAAAAAAAGTCACAGATCTTATTTTTACAAATCTGCCGATGTTTAGTTTACATGGCTCTGTCTAAATTTGCTTCCAGACTTATTAGCCGTAAAACCATTTTACTCGCAATCACCAATCATTGTGTATTGTCAAATCAATCAAAAAAAGTCACAGATCTTATTTTTATAAATCTGCCGCTGTTTAGTTTACATGGCTCTGTCTATATTTGCTTCCAGACTTATTAGCCGTCAAACTATTCTACTCGCAATCACCAATCACTTTGTATTGTCAAATCAATCAAAAGTCACGGATCTTATTTTAACAAATCAGCCGATGTTTAGTTTGCATGTATTTGTTTACATTTTCCCCCAGACTTATTAGCCATAGACACTATTTTCTTTGCAATCATCAATCGCTTTTTACTGTCAAAATAATCAATGACGACAAATGCCATTGTTACAAAATCTGCTTATATTTGGTTTGCAAAGCTTTATTTATTTTCAATTCTTGGTTATTCAAGGAAAGAGATCGTTTTATTTGCTCTCGCAGGTTCATTTTGGCCAAATCAAAAAATTCAGTCATTTGATCAACCAAGCAAGGCTGACCTGTCCTATCCAGTATAGGCGAGCATAGGAATCATTTGTCGTACATAGCCGCATGCTCGTGGCCCATGGACGAGACCGCTAAGTCTCGTTTTCACGGACCAATCAGACGACGAATAAGTGAAGAATTCAACAGAAACCTGTGAAGATTTTTCTAAATTATACCTACCTTCATAAAACACAACCAGGACAAAAAACTGCTTGAGATTTCTCGAATTTCTTTAAAGCAATCTACTCTTCAGATGTTTGGGAGTACAAGTTTGGATGCCGGTTAAAATATCTCCAGGATTGGTGGAGTTATGACCACAAACAAACCGATAAGGCACTGAACCTTGAACAATATAAATTCTGGCCGGGAGACAATAGTAATAACAATAGTGATTGTTGTAAGAACGACCCGAAAACGCCACAATCTGCGTTTTCAATTGTTCTTGCTATTGTCCTTCGCTAAATTTTCTTTTATTGAAGATTCAATGCCCCTACGGTTTCTATGTGAATTGAAAAAGTCTACAAAGGCTTGTTCGTGCATTTCAAGTAATGTGGTAGACTGATTACGACGAGTCCCAGTAATCGCTATCCAAAACGAGACTATTACACCAGACCGAGACCGCTCTTACTGGGACTCATAATATTACGGCAATATTTTTGGACTGACTTTTTTCACTTTTGAACGCCCTTGGGAACGAGGCTGCTATACACAGTCATGTACAAAGTATACAACCAAATACAACGCCATTAGAATCTCTGCAAATTCGATTGATTGATGTTGACCAACGGAAACTCGAAGCTCAAAGCAGAGTTTCAAGGAGCTTGGCCGGGCAGAACAAAGTCTTATGAACAAGAATACCATGAAAACAGTTGGCGACAATATCAAATTTTGTATGTAGGTACTATTTTGCTGCTTTCGCTAAGCATTAACTGATTTATTGTCAAGTTTTCAAATCAATGTGTTTCATTTGAAAACTACAAATGTTTGTGCTTTTCTGCCTAGGCCCTTATCGAAACGAGGCAGTCATAAGTCATTTCAAAATAATGGCGTTTGGTTATGAGTCGTAGTTAGGAGCGTCCGGCAGTATTTCAATAGCGATAACTACGACCATATCATCAGTCTAGTAATGTGGCAAGACTCTAGGGAAGTTCCTGTATTGTACTACTTTTTACATTCATGGCAAAAGTTTGCTCGTTGCGAAATAACTCATAAAATTCAAAAGAGGTTTTATCAAGAGGCTTTATCACCTGACTTGAAGTGGCGTAAACAGGTCTCGACAAGCCTTCGCCGATTTTGTCTATTCGAGAGGCAATAACTCCGCCAATCCTGGAGATATTTTAACCGGCATCCAAACTTGTACTCCCAAACACCTGGAGAGTAGATTGCTACAAAAAATTCGGGAAATCTCAAGCAGTTTTTTGTCCTGGTTGCGTTTTATGAAGGTAAGTAACATTTAGAAAAATTTTAACGGGTTTCTTTTGTCTCCCTCGCTTTTTAGCCGTCTGATTGGTCTGTGAAAATGAGGCTTTGGCGGTTTCGACCATGGGCCACGACCAATCGGCTATGTACGACGAATGATTCCTATGCTGTATAGGCGTAGCCTGCGTCCAGACTACGCAGGCTAGTATAGGCGCTGAATATATGAAAAAGCTTTTCTAAATGATGTTACAATAGGATTCGCTAATTTTTATTGACACCAATTCACAAAGCAATTTGTGATTGCAGACAAAGGAATTATATGCCTGGTCCCTCCAGTCATAAAACGCAAACAAAGCAAGCCGTAAAAGTTGCCGTGAAACCCAGGTAGCTAACTTGCTCGTATTACATTCCATAAGTGGCTTTAAAGAGCAAACGTGAGCACATATCGACAGAAAAAGGATATATGTCTCGGGCACTTCATTTGTTTGGTTCAGAAGATGAGAAGTGAGTGTTTTAATAACACACACAAAATATGAGAATCGAATCGCCCACCAATCAGCTTTTACAACGCCTGAGACAGAACGTCAGATATTTCCTTATTATTTCAATATGTGCTCATGTTTGCTCTTAGAAACCATTTCTAAAATGCACAACGAGCGAGTTAGCTACCTGGGTTTCATGGCAACTTTTGCGGCTTACTTTGTTTTTGTTTATGACTTGACAAACCAGGCATGAAATTGCCTGTGTCTGCATTTACAAATCGCTTTGTATGTAGGCAGCAATAAAAAGGAGCGGATCCTATTGTAAAATTATCTGTCCTTGTCACATGCAGGTATTTCTCACTCATTTGAATTTCTGCATTGTTAGTAAATTTGACTTCAAGAAAATCTCTTGTTTGAGAAATGCCTAAAAAACGTCCTGAAATACTTGCACAGAACAAAACAGTTTTCACGGGTATCGGATGTCATCTGCATATTTATTGTAACGAGATTGAAAAACTTATCATTTGTTTAAAAATTAGTTGCCCATAACCTATAGACCTTTCCAGCCATTTCACACCTAATAAATTCTCGTGAATTCAAATTTACCCAATCTTGTCCCCAAAGTGAGTTCGTTGTTCTAATTAGACTCTGGAATACACGAGGCCGTGCTGCAATTTGATTGGCTATTCGAACACAATAGCAAACATAAATTATTGCTCGAATACTTCCCAATTATTCGAATAAGAATCTTATCATTAAGCAACAACCATTGCAAATTTGCTTTGTTGTTTGGAATCGAGGTCGCATAATTAGCGTTGCCTAGCAAACTGCAAATCCATAATGTCTGCTAATCTGTCCATCTGATCGAAGTGCACCAGGGTGATATGATCATTCGGCTTCGTGTCAGTGTATGACATAAGAACACCCTAGGAACGAGGTTGGAATTTACCAATGTTGTCCTTGCTCATTCAGCCTTTCTGCTATCAACAAGCGAAATTCGATTCATTCGAATCCACGCAGTTATCTAGGTATTACAATTTTTCAAACGCCTGAAATGTTTTTAGCGGGTTTTTAGCTCACCATGAAAATATAAGTCAACAATAGATTCCTTTCAGAAATAAACTTCTTAGTACATAATAGAAAGCCAGAAATATCTTTTTAGTTGACAACAAAAATCAGAATACTAAATACTACATAGAACACCTGTAAAACGTAACAGCACAACAGAATTGCATTCATCTCTCATTTTCGAAAGCCAAATGACATTGGCATGAATGCAAAATTTTATTACACAAGACTGAGTAAAAAAACGACAGCCTCCGTTTGAAAGACCTCGGCAATGTTGCCCCGAAACCAGTAGGGCAAACTCTCGCCTTGTGCACACTGAAGGTGGTTTTTGGGAAATCGTGTGCTTATAACGAAAAAAGAAGGGTAAATATAAAATTGTGCCTGGCGGATTTTGTTCATTTGATTCAGAAAACGAGCAGGCATTTTCATTCTCGCGTATTTAGGGCTCAAATTAAACAATTACCACACAGCTCCTGAATCAAATAAACGAATCCGCCAGACAGATCTTTAGATTTACCCTTCTTTTTTCGCTATAACGACAAAACTTCTCTTAAAAACTACCTTTCGCATGCACAAGGCGAGAGTTTGCCCAACTGGTTTCAGAGCAACTTGTGCGGCTTCGTTTGTTTTGAATTACTGGTTGAGAGAATTTTCTTTGTCTGCAGTCGCTAATCTCTTTGAACTGAGGTGCCAATCAGAAGCAAGTGATGCTATTGTATTACAAAATTAGTTCTTGTTCAATATATCATTTATGCCCTTGTCATTTAACTGTGTGAGAAAGTATCCCCTCCCTAGAGAGCCTCTCTCTTTTTAGCGCCCCTCTGGAGTTTTCAAAATGGAACAAGCCTCCCGAGAGCTTGAAGGAAATTTTGCAGTACTCATGAACAAGGACAGATTTTGTAAGACAATAGCATGCGCAGCTCTTGATTGACACTTGAATTCAAAGCGATTAAAACAAGCGAAGCCGCAAAAGTTACTCTGAAACCCAGGTTTCGCTCGTTGTGCATTCCAGAAATTGTTTTTAAGAGCAAACAGGAGCATAGATCGAAAGAAAAAGGATATATCTACACACCTGCCTCTGGCATTTAATTTGTTTGGTTCAGAAGCCGATTTGGAGGCGATTCAATTTTCTTATTTTTTACATGTGATTATTTTTTGGATACTTACTGCTCGGCTTCTGAACTTTCGAAATGAAATGCCCGTGGTAGACGTGTAGATATATCCTTCTTCTTTCGATATAAGCTCGTGTTTGCTCTTCAAAACAAGTTCTGGAATGCACAACGAGCGCAATAGCTACCGGGGTTTCAGAAAAACTTTTGCGGCTTTAATTACCGGTTGAGGGAATTTCCTTGTCTACGATCGCTAATTGCTTTGAATGCAGGTGTCAACAAAAACAACTCATGCTATTGTCTTACAAAATCTGTCCTTATTGTACTCATGACGTCTCTTAAAAACCACCGTCTCGCTTTAGTGTGGCTTGCATAACGAAATGAATATTCATAAAAGTTAGCGTACATCTTTAGCGGTTTCAGGTGTTTTGATTTGTGGCTTGAGAGAATTCGGGTTTTGTCTTTATCGCTAATCACTTTGAAATGGCGCTTCAATCAAAAGCGTTTGATGCTATTGTTACTAAATCTGCCCTTCTCCTTCCAAGTACTTCCCCCTCCCCCAAGTAGCTCCCCACAACCGTTCCGTGCCATCTCTTTTCCGCCGGTCCATGGACTAAGAACAACGGAGCCAGGAACCATGGACTAAGGAACTAGAAACCGGACGAGGAGAGTAGGGGGCCAGGGGGGGAGATACTTCATTGTTAAATTATACTGGACACTATACTGGACACTATACTGGACACTATACTGGACACTATACTAGACACTATACTTTACTGGATACTTCATATGGGAGGGTTTTTTCATCTGAAATTCCCTACATATGGGTCTGTTTTTAACAATAATTCTGGTAGATTGGTAGTTCTTTGAGAATGTTCTTCTTATCAATGGGTCTCATAATGATAGTCCGCTCCGCTCCGCACCAAACAACTGAACATTTTCTTTGAAAAATTCATACACATGGGTCAGAAATTTCATGATATTCATGCAAATGGGTTCGGAATTCTTGTATATTCTTCTGTCATACAAATGGGCCCTTTTCTTAAAGTCCAAATGCAGGTCGAGCCACATTCACAATGAAGTACGCCCCCCCCCTACACGGGGGTAGGGGGTGAGTCAGGAAATTGTAACACTTTTGACGGGCTGTAGACTAAAAATAAAAAGAGTGTGCCTGATATTCAACAGTGAAATGCTAATCTATCAGTCAAAGACTAACTTAGATAACTTACCGCAAGAACTAAAACACGCAAACACCCTTCCCATGTTTAAAAAGCAAGCCAGATGAGCATAGGTTCCAAATCTTTAAATCGGCATAAAAAGGTGGGTGTAAAATTGTATGGCCTATGTCTTCTAGCTGAACGGCTTAAAAGAAACTTTAGCTACCAATCGATAATTCTACCGTTGGACTTTTCAGAAATCTTAAAATCTCTTTCAAATTAGAGCATATGTTATAGTTTAGCTTATTTGAAGATGTGACGTCATCAAATTTCTAAATCATAAACCAGAAGAGTGACAGACCTTTGCTTGATACCATATTGTAGACATCTGTAAACTATGGTTGTTTTGGAAATTATTTCATGTTGTGTCAAACGGTTTAGAAATTACGATAGTTTTAAGTTTTTTTGAAAATGTTTCTTGAATTCTTGAAAAGGAAGAAAAGCATTCTTATTCTGAAAATATTGAAGGTTTCAGAAATGTCCAACGGCAGAATCATAGCAAAATAGCTGAAGTTTCTTTGAAGCCATTCAGTTCAAAGAAATAGGTCATTTAATTTTACACCAGCCTTTTTAAATATTTGGAACCTATGTTAGCTAGATGTTGGAGTGGTAATAAATTCAACTGTAGACTCTGCAAAACATACATGTATTTCGAATGTTGAGTTTCTGACAAGATAGGCAATTAACTTGTATTATCCCCCCCCCCGGGTAATAAATTCAACTGTAGACTCTGCAAAACATACATGTATTTCGAATGTTGAGTTTCTGACAAGATAGGCAATTAACTTGTATTATCCTGTATTATATATTGCCCATTCTAATAGTCCTTTAGCTCTAAATTGTAAATTATGTGACAAAGAAAGCCTTAATTAGCCATAAATCAACTATTCATTATTCTTGCCCACTTGTAAATAAATAATTGATGATAATAATGGTGATGAAGATGTGAACATTTTGTTGGGTAAAATCACTCATCATTCAGACACAGAAATTAGGAAAATGATGGTACCAGTCCAGAGAGCGTGGTACCCAATAATTTACTTGTCATTAAGATTTTGAATTCAATACAATTGTCAGTTTCAGAAATGGGATGTAACTTCGATCGCAGGTGAATCATGTACCAGAATCGAATGTGGATTTTCCTAATTTCTAGGTGTAAATTATGAGTGATTCTACCAAGCAAAAGTCTCAAATATAAGTTATTCGTTGACTGGTAGGTTGAAATTTCAGTTTAAATATAGGTCGCATTTTTTCATTCGACAGCCCGCCAAACGTGCTAAATCTTATTTTACTCTCCTTGTAGTATAGCCAACGCATGAGAGTACGGGTGGCTGGATCTAGCATAATTCAATATTTTCATTTAGGTTGGTGTGGCAAACAATGCGATGCTGGAAGAGCATTGGTGATGCTACCACGAAGCTACGACGTTTAATGACAAAAAATAGACGCAGCTATTATCCAATAAAGTTGGCTTACAAAACAGCACAGGTTTCGGAAAACAGGTAATACAGACATTTATGCAACGTTGGAAGACTTGATGAACTGAAATTAGCTGAGGCTATTCAAAGTGACAGTTGGTGCCGAAGGAAGTAGACGTTTTAAAGAAGACAAATTGCATAGAGACCGCTGATTTTACTAAATTTAAAGAGCTTGAATCCGCTGAAGCTGTTCTTAGCAAAAGATAGCGCCAAAGATAGCAGACGCTTTGAAGGAAAAGAAGAGATCTATCTAATTGTCAAGAGTCTGCTGATGCAATTGCTCGTTAAATTTGGCATCGAAGAAAGCAGGATATTTCACATCAAGAACACTAGACTAGTTGTGTTTTGATTTGAAGACTGGTGCCATTATTAGATTTATTGAATTAGAAAATACCGAAACTCTGATCTGTGAAATAGAAAATAAATGACGTTGTTTACCATAGATAAGAAATTAGATAACAATAGAAACATGAACTGATAGTCGAACGTAGTCCACTCGATGTTGCTGGAACTAACCATTGATAAAACAGATTATAAAGAAGTATGCATCACCTATAACAAAGCCTGCATCAGCCAACTAGAGTAAGTTATTCGCCCTAGTAAAGTCTATATCATTGAAACTAATTTCCGGCGGAAAAAGTTAATTGCAGAAACCTTCAAGAGGATCACCGAACAATCTTGTAAATTTGATATTGCTGAAAATAAATTTGACGCCAAAGGTGTTGATGAAATAAGCAATTCTGTTCGCGAGACTTGAGCCGTCCAGGGTCAATAGAGCCGTCAAATTTAGTCAACTCATACCGGATCCCGTAAATACGTAAAGTCTTACAAATTCTTAACGCTAAACTATTATTCAAAATTGTATCGAGAAGGTTGCCGCATCAATAACTGGTTCAATCTATTACATATGATGAACTGAAAAGCAAAGAAACTGAATATTGATAAAAGAAAGCCTGAAGTATGAAAATATAATCCTTTGAAAAAATTGCCGAGTCTTTGCTGATTACATCACTGGTCAAAATGTTTGATAATTTACATAACTTGCAGATAACGAATTTAGATAATTGATGGCAGAAGACGAGGAGAAGATAGCGAGATTCTTGCTAAGATTGCAATATTATTCATCAGGGAAGTTTAAAGATTTAGCTAGTCATACATACTGAAGCTGAATGTCGATAGACGATAAAATAACTGGAAACTCTATTAAGATTGTGGCGTGGATTATCCAGCGAAATTATGAGAATTTGTAGAGCAGATGAGTCTAAGATCTCTCAGGGAAATTGCCGCAGCTAAACTAATTAGATGGCTAGTCAAAATAAACGAAAATTTGCTGGTATCATGACACATGATCTATCAGAAGAGAAGATAGAAATATGAAATGCTTTGAAAGATCGACTTTCCGACCATTAAAGCTCCCATACAGCTAATATATACATGGTAGTGTACGGCAGGATTTGCAAAGCTAAGAATCCTGGTAGACAAGAATCGATTGAAACTAAGTTTGAAGAAAAGTAGAACAAAAAACAAAAGGCGAATGTTGCAAGAGAAGACCTGAGATCAAAGCACATTGAAGAGGGTTCATAATATTACCAGACCTACCTATGTACCTATTATAAAGAGAAGAACTAAATCCATCTGGAAGTTTGTACATAACAGGACTTTTTATTAAATCTCACCAGCCAAACGGTTTATATGAATAGCTTTGTAAAGCTTCCAAGTAAAGACTAATTGAAAAGATTACAACACAATAAACAGGATTCCTAAAGGAGATTATACAACCACCATCTGGCGGAGGAAATCATTTCATGCAGTACAGTAGAGACTGCAGAAACAAGCTCGTGATAAACGATAGAAAAGACATCTTGCTGAAACGAATTCTTGACAGTTGATTTAGCAGAGATTAGCACGGGCTTGATAAGAATCCTGTATTGAATAGTTTCATCAAAGCTGCAGAAATTTGCTGATCTTGTAAGCAAGAAACTGCTGTAATGAACTCTGACACAAAGAAGGAGCTATACTGATAGGTAAAATATTCAAGGAGATTGTGACTTCGAGAATTTGTGGGGAAATATTGATGATTTACGAGAGAAGATGCTCTAAATGTTACAGATTGCTGGCTCCAGTGAGGAAGAAATTGTTGACGTTGAAAAAAGAGCCATAGCAAATATATTCAAGAAGATTTTGCTGAAAAATATTGATGATTTCCAACTAAAGACTCTTCTCTAAATACTACAAATTGCTTACTCCAAGAAGCAAGAAATTGTTGACATTACCTCTTGAGAGAAGGAACTAACTGAAAAGAAAACGATTCAAGAAGGCTGTTACATCGAGAATTTGTGAGAAAACGTTGATGGTTTCCAAGTAAAGATTTTTTTCTTCTAAACACTACAATTTGCTTGCTCCAAGAAGAAAGAAATTGTTGACAATACTTCTTGAGAGGAGGAACTATATGAAAATTGTGGCAACGAGAATTTCGTGGAAAAACATTGATAATTACCAAGTAAGGATGGTCTAAATCCAAACTGAAGCAATTACAGAGAACTGCGACCAAGAAATTGTTAAACTCTTGAGAGAAGGAACAAATTGATAACAAAACTCTTCAAGAATATTGAAACTTTGCTGTTGACCAACACAATTGCTAAAATGTTGAAACGAAGGCGCACCACGCTCGTCATGGTGGTTGCAACCTTTGGTATATTCTTCACAATGCTATCGATAATAAATTTAAAGCTGGTAAAACCAGATAAACATTCAATCGCTCAATCGATGAATTCATTCCAAAATAAGGCTGTGCGAGAAGCAATTGAGAATTGTGATACGGAAACGATGTATGAAATTGGGCCTAGAAAGTGCCGAGATACACCTTTGATACTCGTGCTCGTAGTATCGGCACCAAATCATTCAGACAGACGTAAAATGTTACGGCAATATCTTGGCACGGAGCAGTTCAATCTAGCTTATGGTAAAGGACCTCTGTGGAAAATTGTCTTCGTGGTTTCAAGAACAAATAATCATTTTCTAGAGGAGAAAGTCAGAAATGAGGTCGAAGAAGAAAGGGATATTATTCTTGGAAGGTAAGACCATAAATCTTAGCTCCTTCATTAATTCATCAGGCAAGTGAAAGATATGCAGCTTTTTTGAAAGAAACAAATTCCTGCTTATGGAAATATTGTACCGGGTGAGCAAAAAAAATTAACACGTTTAGTGCGCTGTGGAACGGAAAGTACGTGACCGATATTCAAAACTGAAATTTTAATCCACCAGCCCAAGGCTAACTTAGATGTGAAAATTTTGTTCGGTAAAATCAGTAGAACTAGAAATCAGTAAAAAGCTGGTCAAGGGTGTGTATGGGAACGAGAATTCCACGCTTCTGGTCTATGATTTGCTCGTCATTGAATTACAAAAATAAAACAATTTTCTGCTTTAGAAATATAACCAAAATATCAATGGCAAGTAAATCATAGATTAGAATCGAACGTGGAACTCTCGTTCCCATACAAACCCCTTATCAACATTTTTCGGTTTTCTGGCTCTAACAGATGAATGATTTTACTAAGCACATCAAGGCCCCCGACTAGACTGATTATATGTTCGTAGGTTATCGCTATTGATAGGCTGATGGACGCTATAACTACTGGAGCGACAACAACAACATTAATTCACTTCAATTAGATGAGCGTAAGTTGAGGGTCCTTATGTAGTGAGGCTAGCCCCCGACCAGATTAGAAAAGTGGGGGGGGGGCCAAACATGATACAAAAAATTACCACAGCACAACGTGATGGGCTGTCTTATAGAAAAGGCATGATTTGCAAAAGAGTGGGGGGGGGCCATCCCGTCGTCGGAGGCCCTGCACATAAACTTAGCCACCCAAGTTAGCCTTTGCCTGATAGATTAACATGTTAGTTTTGAATATCGGTCATTTACTTGCTATTCCACAGTCAATCAAACGTGTTAACTTTTTATTTCTCACCCGGTGGATCTTCATCAACCTCGTTCCCAAGGGTATCTGTTGTTTTCAATAGGAGGCTAGACCTGGACCGGTTTACAAATTTTGTCAATTTTGATCGGAATAATTAGCATGCTTCAAAGCTGAGAAACTTTTTTCGTTTCGAAAAGAGCCGATCAAATAGCAGAATAGCCTAACAGGCTCCAGGGTCAATGTAGGCGTTGATGTTTACGGAAAACCTTCATCGTCACTGGGCACGAGGCGTTGATGTTTACGGAAAACCTTCATTGTCAGTGAGTGCGAGGTTGGATCTCCATAGACTATGGTTTTCTCGTGGGTGGTTAGACTAGACTGATTATATGTTCGTAGGTTATCGCTATTGATAGGCTGATGGACGCTATAACTACGACTCATGGACTTACGCTTCCAGAAACGGACATGGCCTAAATCACCTGCTATTTTTTCTTGAAACCACCGACCCTAAATCGCCGCAAAAAGTGGTTTTCCTGAAGTGATACATTGCAAAACAAGCTATCAGTACTTAGATGAATGTTTCTTCGAGCTATTAAAGCAAAAAAATCCTACCCATAAGTGATATTTTGGTTGTTTGGGGACGCAAAAGATCTCATAAATTCGTTCGCTACTACGTTTCTTTGCCTTTGGCGGGAAGTTTGAATTGAAGAAGAATCAGCCAATCCCATCAAGTTATTTCAAGTCTTGTATTCTGATTGGTCCAGGAACAAATTTGTTCCTGGCGAGAATTTTTTTGCCGTTTTGAGAAGAGTTAGTCCATAAGGCCCTTGACTGGAGCGACAACAACAACATTAATTCACTTCAATTAGATGAGCGTAAGTTGAGGGTCCTTATTTAGTGAGGCTATGGTTAGACTAGACTTATGACGATGAGTCCCTTGTATCCCTGCGGTACCTTGCTCACAGGGACTCATAATGAAACAGTTAAAAACATGACCCTATCTTCTGCATTCGATTGATCGAATCTGGATCGAACGACTGCTTCGGCTCTGTTCAACGGTCACTCCTCAGAAAGGAAATGCGATAGAAACCACGGTAAGCAGACACTTAATCAACAAAACTTGGTATTCATCTGAAGAAGAAAGTTCATTTTACCTGGTGAGTGCAAAATAAGTCTTTTAATGCTGCAATTTCCATGTTTTTAAGACCAAGACATAGCAGAGAAATCTTCAAGTACCTGCTGCAGCAACTTCCTTCAAATTTAGTCAACTGCGTCAATCGAATTGAAGGTTCCAAACTGATTGTTCTTCGCCAAATCTCGCAATCTGATTGGTATGCTAGGAATCCCAGCATATTAGGCCTAAATAGGGTCAACTTTTTCAGAGTAATATTATGAGTCTCTGTTGACTGAAGCGCCATCAAGAAGTCAAAGAGCACAGGGAAACAAGAGACTCATCGTCATAAGTCTATGGTTAGACACCGCATAGACTGATTACGATGCGTCCCACTAATCGCTATCCAAAACGAGACTATTACGCCAGACCGAGACCGCTCTTACTGGGACTCATAATATTACGGCAACATTTTTGGACTGACTTCATAGTCATAGTCATTTAAAAAAAATGGCGTTTGATTATGAGTCGGAGTTAGGAGCGTCCGGCAGTATTTCAATAGCGATAACTACGACCATATAATCAGTCTAGACACCGCAGTTGTGCTGGTGGTTAGACATCTCCTCCGCAGCAGCATTTTTCATTTTCATTTTTCATTATTTTTACACGGTGGCCCCGTCAATCGAGAGGATTGCTTTACAGGGGGCCGTGCCAAACTTTACAATATTACTAAAAATTACTAACAAATTACCTATATTTACAATCCAAAATAAAAAAATAAATGAAAAACAATGGAGTTAGCCTGAGAGAGGCAAATTACTCTTCAGCATACTTTTAAAAATACTAAGAGAGAGTGCTTGTTTGACATCCAAAGGCAATTCATTCCATGTCTTTGCACCCCGGAAAGATATCGCTTTCTGCCCATTGCAAGTTTTCATCCTTGGAACAAGGACATCGGCAATGGTATTCCGCAAATTCATACTGATATCACGCGCAGAGTTTTTCTTGAAAAGGTTTGAAAGATAGCCGGGTGCAAGACCTGACAATGCTTTGTATGTAATAGTAGCTGTCTCGCATTTTATCATTTCCGTAACCGTTGGCCAATTTAGTTCCTTGATCAAATTTGAGGCGGATACATCATAGGCGGAGGCGGATACATCCATGCTGAAACGTAAATGCGGTGTCTAACGACCCATGGTTCTCTTTAAAATTGTGCAGTTTCTCCTCTACAGGGTGTCTCAAAAAAGTTCGACGTTTGATTAAATATTAAAAACTTACGATATAATGAAAGGACTCCATGATGAGATAGCCCGATTCCTAAGATTTGTAATTAATTTTAGACAGTAGAATCTTCCAAATCCGATGAATATTCATGGAGCTACAAGCTTTTTAAGGGCCTGTTTATATGGGGAAAAACACCTCACCTGCCAGACCCGGTGCTGACAGGCAAGATTCCTCCTTCCTGTAGAATTCCATTGTTTATTCACTTCGCGTTTATATGACAAACGCGACACGACCGGTATGGTGAGATATCGCCTCACCAGAGGTGGAATCTCACATGGGCGAGGTAAAATTTGTCCATATAAATGAAACACTACCGGTATGGCGAGGTGTATTGGCTGTCTTCGTTGATTTCTATTGGTTACTCCGTTCTGATTTCACGGATGAGAGACTTTACTCCACCTCGCCTCTCAGCCCCGGGGCTGACAGGCAAGGTAAAAATCTCATATAAACAATGGCTGAAATTTACCTCGCCTGCCAGCCCCGGGTCTGGCTGGTGAGGTTTCTTTCCTCATATAACCAGGCCCTAAGTACGAGGTTGTGCGAAAGCTGAAACCAGAGGCCCCTAAATGGCATTTGTAATAAAAGAAGCACGGGCTATCGATTCTTGTGTTTCTCGTTTATTTCAGAGGAAACCAAATGGAATTTGAAAAGAATTTTGATAACCTAAATTTTAAGAATATGGATGCTTTGAGGAATTTTATTGAGCAAAGTTTAAAATGATTCAATCTCTCGTAAAAACAAGCAAATTTTGATGATGGTTATGAGAATTAAATTACTTTCGAAGTCCTATTTGGTTTGCTCTGATATTAAGAAGAGGTATGACATTGGATAACATTCTTTTACCTCGATCTTGGAGCTTAAGATTTGAAACTTAGGTGATGCTGTTTATATGAGAAGGGGTAGCCCTCCCAAAAATGCTGGAACTTAATTTGCGTTTACATGAAGAGCTGGCCTTCTGGGGGGGCTGATTATTTGAGAGGTTCTAGCGTTCAAAATTTTGATAGTATTCACCCATCGGGGCAGTTAGGACAGACTGCTGAATGTATGTATGTATGTATGTATGTATGTATGTATGTATGTATGTATGTATGTATGTATGTATGTATGTATGTATGTATGTATGTATGTATGTATGTATGTATGTTATAAATCTTTACCGTGGAGACAAGGCTAAGCAAACGCTTGTTTACAGCTAAGCACTGTAAAAGTAAAGTAAGAGTTGTAAGAGCACAGGAAGCCCAATCGCATAATATGGCGGCCTAAGCTAATACTAGTAAATGAAAATAAAATTCATACCGTAAATGGCTGATTGTTATCTCGGTTATCTCTGTCTCGATTGTGTCTTTCTTCTTGTGCTCTTGTACCCCGAAATAATTGAAGCATTCTGTCACCATGGTAACAGAATTGATGTTGTTGCTGTTGTATTGAAATAATGACGCAACATTATTTGAAGTGTGTATACATATAAGAAAGTTCTTTCTTATATGTATACACACTTCAAATAATGTTGCGTCATTATTTCAATACAACAGCAACAACATCAATTCTGTTACCATGGTGACAGAATGCTTCAATTATTTCGGGGTACAAGAGCACAAGAAGAAAGACACAATCGAGACAGAGATAACCGAGATAACAATCAGCCATTTACGGTATGAATTTTATTTTCTTTTACTAGTATTAGCTTAGGCCACCATAATACGCGATTGGGCTTCCTGTGGTAAGAGCTGTAAAAAAAGAAAGTAAGATAAAAATGTTTGAACAAATTCCAGACTCTGCTTATGAAACATAGTTTATACCCATTCCACTACATTGAAATAAAAAGCATTGCATGCAAGATTTCCCAAGGATGTTTTAGAAAAGTTCAAAATATTTGGTTTGTTGAAGCTGCATATAAAACAATATCGATGAGAAAGAAATACTAGGTGAGTCAAAAGATGTTTAGATATTTAAAAGCCTACAGGTCTCAAGCCATCTAATTCAAGCACAATTTTAGGGTTACAGTAATCCCAAGGATGTTTTAGAAAAGTTCAAAATATTTGGTTTGTTGAAGCTGCATATAAAACAATATCGATGAGAAAGAAATACTAGGTGAGTCAACAGATGTTTAGATATTTAAAAGCCTACAGGTCTCAAGCCATCTAATTCAAGCACAATTTTAGGGTTACAGTAATCCCAAGGATGTTTTAGAAAAGTTCAAAATATTTGGTTTGTTGAAGCTGCATATAAAACAATATCGATGAGAAAGAAATACTAGGTGAGTCAACAGATGTTTAGATATTTAAAAGCCTACAGGTCTCAAGCCATCTAATTCAAGCACAATTTTAGGGTTACAGTAATCCCAAGGATGTTTTAGAAAAGTTCAAAATATTTGGTTTGTTGAAGCTGCATATAAAACAATATCGATGAGAAAGAAATACTAGGTGAGTCAACAGATGTTTAGATATTTAAAAGCCTACAGGTCTCAAGCCATCTAATTCAAGCACAATTTTAGGGTTACAGTAATCCCAAGGATGTTTTAGAAAAGTTCAAAATATTTGGTTTGTTGAAGCTGCATATAAAACAATATCGACGAGAAAGAAATACTAGGTGAGTCAACAGATGTTTAGATATTTAAAAGCCTATAGGTCTCAAGCCATCTAATTCAAGCACAATTTTAGGGTTACAGTAAACCCAATGTGCCCAACGGATGATTGGTATTAAGGATACGAAACACTTCTTGTTGCGCTGCCCTTCATTAGACATTCAATGACGAGATCTTCTCGCTGGAGTTTCGGAATTGGTTACGACCATTTGTCCAAATCAACACCCTCGCAAACAAAGTTCTGGTACAATACTCATTTTATGGTAATAAAGAATTTTCTAATGGCGTAAATAAAAATATACTGGAACTTACTCTAAATTTCATCCACAAACCGGTCGGCTTGGATAATTTCAAACTTTCGTTTTACGCCGCACAGCCACTATGTGCTTTGCCCCGTTTTGTTAATAAGTGTAGCATTTCGTTGTGGTTTAATAAATTTTTATCTATTTGAAAGTCTTTATGTTGATGGCCATGGGGGTAGTCATTGTATTTTGCTACCTGTGGTATCGTCTCTGTAGTGTCGTAAAGTTGTATTAGAATGTATAGTAGAATAATCGAATGTAACATGTGTTGTAATATCTTATATGAATATAAAAAAAAACCCATCTAATTCATATGAAAAGAAAATGATGACAAGAAAATGATAAAATGATAACAGAATGATAATACATGTGCAGCTAACATATCAACTTAGATGAGGAAACTTAGTTTGTCAAAATCGGTTGTATTCTTCTCAAACTACAAGCGAGTTTACAGAAATGCATCATCTCAAAATCTTTCAAAACACGCTTAAGATCCTTGATTACATTTGCCAGCAATCGAACAAGGACAGATTTGGTAAGACAATAGCACGAGTAGGTTTTGATTGACACCGCAATTCAAAGCGATTAGCGATCGCAGACAAAGGAAATTCTCTCAACCAGTAATTCAAAACAAGCAAAGCCGCGAAAATGTCTCTGAAACCCAGGTAGCTAGCTCGCTCCTTGTGCCTTCCGGAAGTTGTTTTTAAGAGCAAACATGAGCATAGATCGAGAGAAGAAGAATATATCTACGCATCTGCCATGGGCATTTAATTTATTTGATTCAAAAGCCGATTGGGAGGCGATTCAATTCTCTTATTTTTTGGGTGTAATTAAAATACTTACTGCTCAGCTTCTGAACCACAGAAATAAAATACCCGAGGTAGGTGTTTATATATATCCTTCTTCCTTCGATATACGCTGATGTTTGCTCTTGAAAACGATTTCTGGAGTGCACAACGAGCGCGCTAGGTACTTGGGTTTCAGAGAAACTTTTGCGGCTTTGTTTGTTTTGAATTTTTGGTTGAGAGAAATTCCTTTGCCTGCAGCCATTAATCGCTTTGAATTCAGGTGTCAACAAAAGCATCTCATTCTATTGTGTAACAAAATCTGTCCTTGATCAGCAATCAATCTAGCCTGCGTGCCCGCAAAGCTTCTTTATATACCAAGAAAATGCAAGGGTGTTAGGAAAAACATGTTTTGATTAAATATTTATTTACATTTCTTTTCGTTTTCTTCCCCGTTTCGTAGCCTGCGTGCAGACTCTATTGATTTATTTTCAGATAGGTTGGGAGAACCTCTCTAAAAAGAAATTAGTACAGTCTGCACGCAGGCGACTGTTTCGTCTCAACTCGTGTCTTCGATTGCACGTAGCCCAACCGCTTTTAGTTGTTTGGATTTGGTCATTTGAATCTAGCCCCCTTGTACTGCTGTGTTTTAGTGCGCCTTTACAGAAGAAAAGGTTTCAAACCGCAAACCATAAGAACATAAGGGTCAATTTCTTATAAAAACGAGGTTGTAATTCATTGTCTCCATCATTAATCTACAGATACAAAGACACTTCTTCTAACCTGGTGTACAAAACATTAATAGGCATTGCTTAATGGCTTTTAGTTGTTTGGATTTGGTCATTTGAATCTAGCCCCCTTGTACTTCTGTGTTTTAGTGCGCCTTTACAGAAGAAAAGGTTTCCATCATTAATCTACAGATACAAAGACACTTCTTCTAATCTGGTGTACAAAACATTAATAGGCATTGGATGGTCCTACTGTCAGTGTATGCCAGCGTTTCTCCTTAAGTCAGAAGATGACGTCTTTCTGAATCTTAGAATCATGGCTAACTGGCTGCTTATCAAAGAAGATCTTGGTCTAAAAACGGATGATTTATACGTAGGTGAGTACATTTTGCTTAGCTTAGCTATTAAAATTTTAGTCCTGACTGCATTTAAATCTTTCAACGACAGAGCTCCTGCATAATTTTCCAAAATGTTGCATAATGTTGACCAGAGTCGAATAACAGGTAGGTAAAAAGGTAAGCTTAAAGGGCTGTACAACCCGTCCTCTCTGCGTGGCACTGCGAGTCAAATCATCGACTGTGTTTAGGCTAAACACAACACAGCCAATGACGATTTCACACAGAGAGTAGTAACACAAAGTATCTGCGATAATCTCTGTGATCGAAGCTTTGGTGGAGGATTTGTTGAATTGGTTCAACGCCAAATATTTGAAAGTTTTAATGGATATCAAAAGTTCCATCACATTTATACACATAGACAAGAAAACACTGCGATTAAACTTACGTAGAAGCTGCAATGAAACTGGCCGCCATTAAATCTGAAGGCATTAGTCACATCAGCGGGCTGTCCCGTCCTTTCTGATTGTTTACAAAAATCTTAACTTACCATTCTGTGAGAGCGAATAAAGACACACATGTTTCTTCTGCCGAGCGAGTCAGAAAACTTGCATTACCTTGTTAGCAATATGATCAACGATTTCAGGCCCGTTTTTAAGAACTTTGAGATGAAACTTTTATATAAAATCGCTCGTAGCCTTAGAACGATATGACATGTAAGCTATGCAAACAGTATCAGGTTATACCGGGTGAGTCAAAAAAGGCCCGGCGTTTGAAAGGCTACTGCGCCATGAATATTTAAGAAATGATATTTTGCGATATCTGATTGAATAGCTAACATGTTCAATTATGATTTGAGTTCTTCCTGGCTGAAATCAGTCACTCTGTTCAGATTTTACAAGGGATTTTCTGAAAAAAGTCCGTTCGAGAAGCCTTTAAAAATGTGCCAAAAGTATGAGCAAGTTTCCCTAATATGTTTACCTTACAGCAACGCTATGGCATGTACTATCGGGGGAATGAAAAAGTCTTCTCCATAGTATGAATAACTTATTCAGGGGGATTCCATTCTCCCAAGAGGACAAAATAAATGAATGCATGTAAATGTCATTATTGCTGGAAAACAAAGGGAAATTTTGCTCGTCGTTTTCATTCTTTTTTGCAGGTTTTCCAAATGGGCTTTCTGCAGAAAATCTCCCATATCGACGGGAAGGAATGGCCGATTAAAACCGGGTAAATTATTGAACCTAATTGGACATATGGGGAATGGAACAAGACGCTTTTCAGTATTATTGCTTTGCTATTCAGGGAGCAGGATTTTCTCAAACGCTGCGCCTTTTTATAGACTCACCTCCGGTAGAAATCCAGGGAATAGTTTTAACAAAACGTTGTGCATTTTTCTGACTCACCCGTTAGCTAGACCCATAATAATGAGATAGCTTTATCAAACAGATAGATAAAATACAGTAAAAACCCGCACATAAGAACCTAAGATTTTGAACTCAGCCTGTTTAGGTTCTTATGCAATGAGGCACATCCAGTAATCAGGGTGTAGGTTCTTAATATAGGGAAATATGCGAATCTAAATCTTAGCCAAACTTATTTGCACTCTTGGCCCTATCCATTTTAACCCAATCTTACCCAGTTTACCCCGGCAGGCCCTGCCTATCACAGTTCTGTAAGTAATGGTTTGGAGTTCACGAAAGAGGTCGATTGGCAAAAATGTTGCATTTATTTCCCAATGAATGAATGAAACCCTTCATTAAGAACCTAGTTTAGATATCAGCCTGAAATTGTTCTTGTTTATTGGGTACAAAATATATTATTTCAGGCTGTAGGTTCTTAATAGATGAAGGTTCTTATGTGCGGGTTTTTACTGTGATCAATAATATCATTTCCTTCTCATGACAGGTATTTCAACGATAAAAAACCATCCTGTGCCTGTCAGAAGAAGAGACAATAATTTCTACATCTCAGAAGAAGATTATCCATTTCAAACATTTCCACCTTTCATTCTTGGTGCAGGATATCTGCTATCAAGTGATGTTTTGCGAAGGTTAATACCACTAATACCAAAACACCATGCCTTTACAGCAGAAGATATCTACATTGGTATGCTCCTCAAATTAATTGGTATCGAGCCGCAGAACCATGAAATGTTCCTCAGACAATCAAAGCCACACACGTGGGCTACGTGTGACTACTCGACAATTCTTCTCAGTCAAAATGCTGTCGCAAAAGACTTTCCAAAGATGTTTCGAGAGTCGTTAAAATCAGAGATAGAATGTATGAACAGTACGACATTAATTTTAAGGTAATGTTTGTAAGAGGCACCTGCAATGATTAAATGTTCCATTGGCAGTCAAAGCCACACACGTGGGCAACAATTCTGCTCAGTTCGTACTTTGTTTTAGGTCAAAAACTGCACTCATACAGATGTGTACTACTCGAAAATTCTTCTCAGTTGACAAAATGTCTGTAGCAAAAGACTTTCCAAAAATGTTTCAAATTTTAAACTATATTTACTACCTAACTTCATTGGATATACGACGTCATGAATGACGTCATCTAATAGAAGAAAAAACGCTAGGTTTTTTTCCATATTCCCTTATTGGATGATGGTTGCAATGACAATTTCATCCTTCTATCAAGAATTATCTTAGTTTTGAAGTTATACAGGGTTTGACCGTAAAACAAACAAGCTATTAAAACTACTCTCTGAAAAATTGCTCTATTGCCAAAAATGCATGAGACATCTTGAAGAAATTTCGACGTAAGATGCAAAATAGATAGTAAGGCAAAGGCACGAAAGATGATTAGCCTAGAAAGTAGCAAAAACGATCCCTACACAAAACTGGAAAGGGTAGGTTCTACGAGGTAAGTTCCACGAGGCAAGCCAGCCACGAAAACGGGCTGCGGCCAATATAAAGGAACTGATTCGTCTTGAAACAAACGAGGCGAGCCATGAGGTGGGGGATTGGCCTCTGGCCTTTCCATATCAAGATCTCTCTTCACAAATTTTCTCACAGCATTTCTTCGGGCAGAGACTATGGTTTTCCAAGTATTATCTAAGTATGTCTCGCAATCAAAGGAAAGCAGAAAGCGACGCCGTTTATCTCATCATGATAATGGGGATACTATATGCATCGTTCCTTAACTATTGTGTACTTCTTGTATCTAATAGTAAAATAATCAGTTATTCATAATGAATATATGTGATGATTTCTACAAGCAATTAGAATTGTCTGTTCTTATTATTGTCTTTTTTACGATATCATTACACATTTAGGCCTACCTTAAGAAAATGTATGTTGGTACGCTGGTATTTTTTAGGGTACTGAAACCATTATCTGACGAGCTCCCTTTTCTGACGTATTGGAAAAGGCGAGGAATTAGCTTTTCCGATGGATCTTTGCGTCAGTAATTGATACAATAAACTTTCACAAAGCATAGCAACATGTGAAACGATTATCGAAAACAACGATCTAAAAATCATATGCACAATAAAATAACAATGCAATGACATTAAAGTAACATTTGGGACTCTGGATGGGGAGCAGTGACGGCAGCAATTGTTATTGTTGCTGTACTGTCTGCTGGGGTCCTGTTATTCCGCATCATCGCCTATGAAAGTCCGACATCCAATGTTAAGACCAATTTCCAGTCAGTGGAATTTTCCGAGCGGACGGAAATTCTTTTGTTTACAAGAGAAAATGTCGCTCTGTAATTGAATAGGAAATTAGGGTTGAATGAATTTTTATTGCGTAAAATTCCGCCGGCGCGGAAAATTACACTGACTGGAAACTGGCCTTTAAACTGGCTTCAGTATTTATCACTAAACATCGTTATGTGTAGGTTTTTGTTGTTGTAATTTATCTGCATGTGCATGGTCTTGATGAAATGGCCACGGGGTAGTCATGGTCTCCCCCCCCCCCCCCGTGGTATCGTTAGCGTAGCAAACGTACGTAGTATAAAACACGTAGTATCTAAAGTAATTTTTTTGTAAAATTTCATAAAAGTAATATCTGGTTTAAAGGCAATCTGTCCCCTTCAATGAATGAATATAAAATCGATAAAGATCTCTATTGTATATTCCAGAAGTTGGTGTTAATTCGCTTTATCCATAGAAATCAGGGTCATAGAGACTCAGTGATGCATGAATTTATCTGCAGCGTAAGTAAGGTAAATAAAGCAGTAGCCAAGGTCAGAACAATAGGGGCCAGATTGCTTTTAAATAATGTTGGCACGTTGTGTCCGAAGAGAATTAAATCAGGTGAAAATCTAAATATTTTCAAGTTCCTTACAAAGTAGCGGAAGAGGCCAAAGGGCACATTTAACGCCTCTTTATCTCAAGGTGGTAAGTAGGAATTATAAGAATAATTCAGAAAACTGTAAGATTTTCCACCATATCTTTTATCTAATCTCTTATTCATATATCTAATCAATTAATCTATAAACGATTTCGAAGCAAAGATGTTAAAGTTATAAACTATTTAAAAACTTTTACCGTCTAGGCTTATATTTAAAAGTAAAATCGATTCAAATAACAGTGAAGCGTGTGGCGATGTATGATAAATAGCAAAAATAACTGATTACTCATCAAAAATAATACTTCTATCGCCATAGAAAAATGAAACTAAACGTATCGGGCCGTGCCCTTCGTCAGTAGCAAAGGAACTTAGTAGAAGCGAAGATTATAGAAAAAGATTTGCAATCAATGCTAAAATTGATGGTTTCCAAATGCTCCTTATGCATGGAAACTAAGACATCCTTTTAATCAAGAACAATCCATGCCAAAAAGCATTTCAACTAGTTGACAAACAACGTCAAGCATGAAATTCAAAGCCCTCAAAGAGTATACTGTACCTTCCTTTACACTGCTGCATCTCGTTCTTGTGGCCAATCATATTCTGGGAAGGAGGTTTGCAGCAAGGAGCTGATTGCAAATTCTATATCCCTAAATGTCTATATTTCTATGTCGAGATCTGATCCCATACCAAGGGCTATCAATCGCCGTTCTTGTTTCATTTTCGGCTCTTGTGTCTGTGTATGCCACACCAAAATCTTAAAGAAGAGAGAAAAATGCTCATTAACAATGTTTTACCCCTGAGAGGATGTAGACTTATGACATTTCGTCCC
The DNA here is from genome assembly GCA_039566865.1 of Aurelia coerulea. NCBI lineage: Eukaryota > Metazoa > Cnidaria > Scyphozoa > Semaeostomeae > Ulmaridae > Aurelia > Aurelia coerulea. The sequence goes on along the minus strand of CM076958.1, from coordinate 17,010,193 downwards.
TTGTTTCCCTGCGTTCTTTGATTTGCAGATATCACTTGCTCAATAGGGACTCATATCATTACTCTTATAAATTGGGCCGCCCCGTGTCAAAATGGCCTAAACTAGCGGGAGTTCTCGTACATTCAATAAAATCGCTTCAAAGTCTGGTTTAAAATGCTTCAACATTGAAAAACAAACTTGTAGTACAAAGAATAATGTTTTTGTCATCTACTCATCGCAAAATACATACCTTTCAAGCAGTGCTCTTCCTCTGCAGAAAAAAATAGATCAATCGCAGCTACGAGAACTCTAGGCCGTATTAACGGTTTTTTCTATGCAACAACAACAACTGTCTAAATAGCGCCTCCTTATTGGTTGAAAACTAAATTCTAGCAATTTGATTGGTCAATACGGATCCACACCATATTGGCCTAAGTGGCCACACTTTATAAGAGTAACGATATGAGTCCCTATTGAGCAAGTGATATCTGCAAATCAAAGAACGCAGGGAAACAAGGGACCAAATGTCATAAGTCTAGAGAGGATGTACAAGATGAATAGAAATATGCCCCACTGTTTAGAAAATACTGAAACTATTTTCAAAAATCTTATGCAAACTTGCAATTATAGTTCCAAAACAAAGCCTCACCTTTCTACAATTGTTGGCCTTTGCTTCTAAATCGTCCTGCTTGATTCCAAATGAATGCAGGAAATCAGACTCTAAGTAGCCCCTTTTCGACTCAGGATTGATGAAAGCATCTGGATGATCCATTATCAAATTGATGTTGATAGCAAATGATGCCATGTCAAGAGGGAATTCTCTGTCAGGTTGCCAGGCAGTAAAGAAACTTATTACTTTGCCATAAACACAAATGGGTCCTTCCCATCTGAGACCTCCAACTAAAGCCACTGGCCAAACAGATATTTTCTTGGTACTGCGCATCTAGAGGAGAGGCAATATAGAGGATCATTACATAATTGCTGCGTGCAGCACAGCTTAACTCATTCACCCCCATAAGCGATGTTTGTCCTCATTGTTGCCCAGTTTTATTTCCCCATAAGCGACAATTGTCGTTAACAGAACAAGGTGTTGTTTCCCCATATGTCCTTCTGGAAAGATGATGTAATTCTCTTGGGTAGCATTGACAGTTGAATGGAACAATTGTGCACAATCAATCACATCATCTTTGTTCGATGGAAGACTCAGGAATTGATGTGCCAATTCAATTCAATAAACAATTGCTCGAGACAGGGGCAAAGGCAGTTGCTGTGGATAATTTCTATGGTGGTTGGAATTTGCTTTTATTATCAACGAAAGAGCAATTGCATCACATCATCCCTGTTCTCCTGTTAATTGCCTGAAGCCAATACACCAAGTTGTCATGTACCACAATTCAATAAATGTAAACAATGGGAACAAGGAACAAAACTACTGAAACGAATGAGGACCAATACGCAGCACTGACTTTCGATATTGCTAGTAAGATAGACTAGATATCCAAAATAAGACTTGAGTACAAACATCCAAGAACTCTCATGGATGCTTGAGGATTTTCAAAATACAGGTACAGTATAACGAGAGCAGTTTTGGAAACGATTTTAGGAAATGTCCAAAGTAAGAAAGAGTTCAGGTCAGGTTCAAAAGTTCATTGAATCACAGATACCTGGTTCTGCCTAGATATTGAACTGCAATATAAAATATCCAACATTTGATAAAGGGCAATTGCATTTGAGCAATTGCCCTTTCAGAGCCGAATTGCTGCACCCTCAGTAATAGATCAACCTTGTTGGAGTTGTGATGATCACAGCAAACAACTTTTAAGCAAGATGACATCACTGTGTGCAAGTAACTCATTTGAATCTAATTTTGTAGAGGAAAGACCAAGAATGCTTATGGCAAAGTTTGACACACTAAATCTTTCATCTTATCATGCACATGAAAAGAATTGTTGAGAATTCTTAAGAATTTTCAAGAATTCTTCATGATGCGATAAGAATTTTTACGTGATATGAGAGACTGTTAATATTTTTAAACAAGAATTCTTTAGCAACTAAATAATTTTCTTGGAAAATCTTGCAAAGAATTCTGAGGTAGGAAAACATTTGCTATTTATGCAAAGGGCTATTGTAAATCATGCTAACCCCAGATTTGTCCCTTTAACAGATATGCTTAAATATGCAAATATTCCAAGGGTGATATTTTTCTAACTCAAAGAAATACCCTCCAATATGGTCTTTGGTCGGTGCGTTACTGTGGAGCAAAGTGCTGGAATGACATTCCTGAGGACATTCAAAGATCACCATCTGTTAAAAGCCTTTGACTAAAACTTAAAGCATTCCTTTTCGAAAAGAGTCTAAAAGGTGATTATTCTCCAATGTGTCTATACTTTGACTGCTTTACCTGTTTCAAAACATGGCTAAGGCAATCTGCTTTTCGCATGACAGTTTAGCTGAAATGACTGCATACTAATTTTACCAGGGGGCGCTCTATTCTCAATTAGTTCTTAACTATTGATAAAGTGCCTCCTTCAAGTAATTCCCTCCATTCTTATTCTGTATTTGTATAGTGTTTTGATTTCCTGTAAAATGCTATGAATTTCTCTGCAATATTGTCTCATAATCTGGTACAGTAGTGTAATTGCTTGTTTGTACTAGTTATTTTCATCAAATAGTATGTAGTGGAACTTAAAATGAGGACTGAACTAAACTTACCTCTTGGAAAAGTTGCAGATCATAAGTATTATCATCATCAGCAAAATAAACAACACCGTTTCTATCTGTCACATGTTCTCTTATCCATTCTAATGCAAGATTTCTTTGGTCTAACCCTCTATGTTTCTTCCAATGAGGGTCATCTGCTTTCTTTTTCAGTTTAGCTTGAGTCTTCTTATTAAAATGTGTGTATTTAATTCCTTTTGACTTCAACAAATTTGTTACTAGCTCAGTCCTATGGTCTGAATCTTCAACAATTATCCAATGAAAATTTGGTATATGCATAAATGTTTGTGATAATCTAGTCAAGTCAGCTTTTTGTGTATACCTTTTATAAGTTGGCGTAATTGCATAAATGGTTGGTAAGCCTATGACTTCTTTCGATTTGTGAACAGTTTTTGAAAGTACTTTCAGTCTATCTTCCAATACATGGTGATTTGATGACAGCCTCTTCAAGAGATTTTGAGACAATTCAGCATTTCCTAAAGATAAAGCAATAAATTAGACATCGATATCACATTTTCAGATACTAAGATTACACTCACATGAGACAACGCAGACCAATCTGAATTTCAGATTGGTCTGAAACTCATTTTGGTATGTGGTCAAAGCCCTTGGAATGCTCACATGATGCAGGTGAGATGAGACTCATGTCAACCTGAAACTCATTTCGGTTTGTCAGGTCAACCTAAAAGTTTCATGTGAGCAGCAATTCATCTCAATGTGGGATGAAACAAATTTCCAAAACATGTTAATACTTATATTGTTTGTATTCAGGAAATTTTGTAAAATGCACATGTGCAAAGTGAGTGAGCTGAACTCAAAACCGGTCTGAAAAATTTCATGTGAGGGGGAGGCAAATTAGCAGACACCATAAACTTTCAAACTAATCTGAAACTCAGATCAATCTGAGTTTTCTCATGTGAGGGTTAATTTTATATTGTAAAGATTTTCTGGGGTAGGAAATAGAACCAGGCATGTATTGCATCTCACAGCTCAATGATTGAGTCATAGTTGAAAGTTTTAAACAGCACAGCCAAGATGCATCGAGCAGCTTGCATTTTTACATCCTTTAGCCTAAAATTCAGTAGATACCTTCTGAAAACTTTCCATCAATTAATGGCAAATCTTAGGGAGATCTTCCTTTGTCTTGTCTCTTTAACATTCTTAAATTTCCCTCTCTCTCTTTTACTACCTTAATTCAAGCCACATACATTTGGTGTATTAAAGACCCTGCACTCCCCATGGTACTCCCATGGTCCATTGCAATCCCATAATGACTTTCATACTGAATGAAAATGATTTTGGCCTAACAATTGGGGTGTTGTCAATTGCCTAACTACAAATCGACATCGTTCTGCCATCATTTTTGAATTCAAACAATGGGCATTCCTAAAAATCTCTAAAAATAATTGAAGGCTAACTGGCTAACTAAGGAAAGTTTTGTTCCCTGCATGTATTGTAGCGTAGCCACATTATGTCCCCACTATTGTTTGCTTAGAATACCTTGCTTACAGCCAAGGTGCTGTTAGTAAAATCATCGCCATCCAATTCATTTCAACTCACCATTCCGACTACATTTCATAATAAATAGCAACATATAAATGAAGCCAGTTCCAATTACAGCAATAACAACCAAGCGCTTTATGCCCTGCCTCATCACTTGCAAGAAGAACCTTTGCAAATAACTCATCACTGTAAAAAATACTGCATCTACAGCAGAAAGATTCTTATCTTGAGAACGTCAGTAACTTCTTGATTGATCTTTCGTCCGTCGACCTCTATCTTTTCAAGCACATGTTTATGCTATAATAGCCAAGAGCAGCAAGGTTTAGGCCCAATAGCCTGGTGCTTCGTCTCGTGTTCGCTTCGTCTCACCCTCTCTCTCTCTGCTTGGATAATTTCTCTCTCATCTTTAACACATCGTTGATTTACTATGCCAGCTATCTTTACAGTCTTCAGAGATAAACCTCAGTAAGTCGATAAATGGTGTGAATTCAAATCAATCAACCTGCAACCGGTCTTCTTCTGACTTTGTTTTTGGTTAGGCCCAAACGACGTAAAACGTGGCGACTGGTTGCGTTGTTGCTGTGGTCAGTTTTCATAGTGAGGCTTATTTTGATCGAATTCTGATTGGCTGCCTGGCCTGCTGCTGCTTGCCACAGTTGCAGGAATACCGGAGTTCCAGGGCAAGTTCTATTTTATCAGGGTAATGTGCTGTTTGAAGGACAAGTTAATTTCTAACCCTATTTTAACCGGGTAAAAAAAAGTGATTTTCTACCGGGGGGGGCGTTTTTCGCCCCCCCCCCCCTGTTTTTCTCCGCAAGTATAAGAGCTATGACAGCGAAACTTGCACTGTGTCATAATTGAACAATGGAGAATCTAAAAATAGCATCAATCAATCAATAGTCACGTGATTGGTTGCTAGGCAACCAAAAACAATGCAAATTTTGAGAAAATCGAGCTATTTGCAGAAAAGGGCCCATTATTAGTAAATAGCTAGATAAAATTGGCAAAAAACCATCCAAATACCTGCTTGATATCATTAATTTGTAGTTTTATATGGTTTCGTACGGATATTTATGGTTTCTAATAAATTAACTAAATAATGAAAATTTGATTAAATGCAAAATTGTTAGCTCAATAATTATGATTTAAAACCATTAATTTCGCATATTATTGGTGAAATCAAGTACCTTCATCGATATTTGAGGTAATTCCATCAGTTTTGTATGAAAAATTACTCATTCATTAGGAATATGACGTCATAAAGATTGATGACGTCATAGAAATAATAAACTGCTGATGTCAGCAAATATGAATAAATTATATATCAAATGAAAGTAATCATCGAGATGAATCGAATGGTATATATATTGTTGAGATTTAGTAACAAAGGAAGAAATTAGAGCCGTTTTAAAGAATTTCTTTGTGACCACTCTCCAAATATGGGCATGTGGCGGTCACGTGGTCAAACAATAGGTATTGAAATTTCTATTTTCTGATTGCCAACTAAATTCTAGGAAAAGTCAAGAAGTTTCATTGTTGTAGGTGGCACCGTTTGGGAGCTATTAAAAAACATCCGATAGGGGGGCGAAAAACGCCCCCCCCCCCCCCCGGTTAAAATAGGGTTAAGGGAAAGCTATATTTTGAGGGACAAGTTATTATTTGAGAACAAGTTATTTCTGAGCGAAAAGTTATTTTTGAGCCAAGATTAGCAAAGATTTTCAAAAATCAAACAAACAAATATTTTCGCACGTAATATGTGAAATTTGAAAGCTAGCTCTTATTTGTAGCGTTCCCGAAAAATTCTTGAACATAGGCCAATTTTTGAAAGATGTACAATCGATTCATGGCAAACCAGCTATGTATCTTTATTGGTAAAATATTATTTTTTATTTTCGTGAAGGTACTCGAAGTCTTCGAAAAGTTGTCTCAAAAACCTTATTTTCAGTCATGTGATCGGAATACGACGATATCATTGGCTAATAAGCGTGAAATTGGAAGATTTGCGGGTTTCCCTATGCTCCATTGAAAGATTTGACTTGTATGCTGGTTTCAGGTGCACTCTAAATTTTGACTTTGTGAGCTCCTATCTCCGGTGTTTGATGGACGATTCTAAAATGCAAGGTATATGCATTCAATTTGATGATAAACAAATGTAGCTATTTTTAGGAAAGTCCTGATATCTTATAAATTTGTTACTTTATGCAATCAAAAGGGGGTACTTTTTTAAGACACCTAGCATGAGAAAGTTTTTGCTTTCAACTTTGAATGTATTTCATTCACTAAAGGCACAAAATTAAAACGATCTGCACCATTATCATTTCTATCGCTACATAGTTGATGGGCTACCAATAGTCCCGTAAAGATGAGCAGCTTGACACACTGAAAAAGAAAAGATGCGGACACAGGCTGAAAATTGCCCTATTTAGCTGTCTTTAGACTGGAGTATTAGGTTTCAGGCCTCTAGATTGCAAGCTGTCAATTTCTAGCCTTTGCCCACATCCTGTCTTTTTAATAAACGCATCAAACTGCCCATATCACTGCAAATTTTCATGCTGGTAACACAATTTGCAAAATTCGCCTATATTTTTGTGGAGAACATACATGATTTGTAACAACGAAAGACATGCAAGTGAGGAGTGTACACACAATTTGAAACACCTGCGAAAAAGGTCTTTTCAATAGATGTGAGGAGTAATTTGAATCACCGAAAAACATCTATTCGATAGACATGAGGGATGCCTATATAATTTGAATCACCGAAACACTGATAGATGTGATAGGTGTATACATGATTTGAAATACCAAAACATCTATTCAATAGATGTGAGGGGTGTGTGCAGAATTTGAATAATCGAAAAATATCTTTTTAATGGATGTGAGGTGTTTATATAATTTGACACACCGAAAAATATAACCTCCTGGTAGTGGTGATCGTGAAGATTATCACAAGGATTTCAATGCTGGGATAAATAGTTTGAAACAGCAAAAGTATTGCAGTAGCCGTTTTAGAGGCCTTGAACATACAGTAGAAACACAGTTACCTAAAATTGCACAAGGGGGGAAATTTTCAACTTATTTCCACATTATACGCTACCTTTTTTGGCGTATCAAACTGCCCATTTCATGTACAAGAGCATGCCATTGTTGGGGCTATGAGCAGGCGAAGATGTGAGCCTCAAGGAATCAGTAACAATAGCAACGCTTTGCACAATATCGTGAGCCCCAATGGTGATTCGCTCAGAACAAAGCTGAAACACAATGGATCTAAACAATAGGGTCAGCATATCTTCTCTCCAAAATTACAGAGATTTGAACCAATCAGAAAATAATTGACCGTTGTTATTTCTTACTACTCAAATAAATAAATTGCAATGAAACCATACAGCTTTCTAAAAATTAAATTAACAGTAACGTCCAATTTATGTCACGTTCTTTCAAGTATTTCATCAATGCCTCCTAATGCACTTCAAGTTTCAATGTTTTCTGGAACCAGCATCCCTTTTTTATGCAAATTACGACGCAAACATAGGCTTTTTTGTCTGAGTAACTGATATTGTTTATGAGAAGTTTTCGTGTCCCTTCAAATGCATCGACTGGTACATTTGTAGTTTTTCTGACCACTGGTTGACTCCATGCAGTCTTAATTGGCTTGGTGATTGATTCTTGTATTATCTTGAGATTGCCAGCACTATCTGTAGTATAAAACCCAAGGAAAGGATCTGAAAATGGTATACCATAACCTTTGTCACGATATGTGCAAGTGAGATTTATTGAGCTGCCCAGCTTGGCTGTCTCCTTTGTCAGAGAGCCTTCCACTTCAAAGCGAAACTTTGGTTCTAGAGAAGAAGAAATAATGACGCACAATTAATAAAATCAACAAACATTCTACAGGGTCTCAAACGAGGGGGGTAACTCCTGTAGAGGGCCGGGCATACATGTACCTGCCCGGGTTATGAGTTAACTTTCGATATTTTACCCAGGTTATGGGTCTGCTTTACTGAGATTTGCCGTAGTTATGGGTAAATGTTAGCAGTTTATTGGTATTATTGGCTATTAAAGGAACTTAGTTCTAGAAATTTCCAATTGACTCTGTACACATGATACGTTGCATAGTCTTGTCACGATTCTTGTGGAAAAAGCGGCCCTGCTTATGGGGTCATATTTTCAAAATATTGCCCTGGTTATGGGTCCTTATGAATTCTGAAAGGCAAACATATACCAGGCCCCCCATAGGAGTTGTCAAATGTTCACATCAAAGCGAGTCTTTGACTGATAGATTAATTAAAGAGCACATGACGTATATTTTATTGATGAAAAATTTGAAAATTCAAGTTATTTTCGGTCAGTTGTGAAAATTGTGGACTGTGACGTCAGATTATTTGCAGTAAGAAATCGCGCGAACCCAGGCAATGCGGGAAATGATGGAGAACGCAAGTGATCGAAGCAGTGTCGGAGTCATGGAAGATAACAAGAGGAGAGGTGGCCGATACTGCGTCGCTGGAGGGCCAGGAAATACAAGCTGCATGAGTACAAGCTACAGCCCTGCCATAAAAATGCACCAGTTTCCAGAAAATCCCGATGTTCGGCAAAAGTGGATAAAATTCGTCCAAAACCATAAGCCATCGTTCAAAAATCCATCCAAGCACGCTGCTCTCTGTTCTGCCCATTTCGAAGAATCCTGCTATTCCTAGAATTTTATTCCGCAGCCCGCTAAGCGTGTTAAGTTTTTCTTTTTGACTCATTGGGTACAGTGCATTGTCTTTTTGAAAACCAAACTTTCCGAAGACTTACCAGTATCATGAAAAGCATCCACCAACAATACTTGTGTCTCCTTGACATACTTATTTCCAGATTCATCCATCACAACACAAATGTATGTACCATTTTGACACTCCGATTTGTATTTGTTATCGAACTGCACCGTCTTCCCACAGGGCGTTGTAATGACTTTCACTCCTTTGGGCAAAGCTCTCCTTCCTTGGAGTTTGATGCCGCTTGGTTTAAAGCTGATTGCAATTTCTTTCACGGGTTTGTTGACAGTGCATGTGATGGGCCTTATCTGCTGGCTAGCCGCAGTACTTTCTAGTTGAACTTCTTGCAATTCTGGCCCAAACTGCACATCTAGATTCTCTGTAAAGGTATAAAGATATGCATGTTACATTGGAGACATATTTCCCTCGTCATTCTCGCTACTGACTATTGATTGGTCCAGATTGGTCCGACTGATTGATTGGTCCGACTTGATTTACGCAAGTCTAGTTGAAAAAGTGGTAAATGTCGGCATTAACTATGGTCGGACGAAAAAAAGTTTGGTTTGTTTTGTGGTTGTTTCATAAGAGGGATATTGGCTCCCGAAACAGACGTAGTTTAAAGGACATTATACCAAGATACATCCAGGCCTAGGCATATTCATAACCTGGCTCTGGCTCTGGCTCTGGACGTCTATGGGATTTGTCAGTCATGGCTATCCTAGCTTCAGGACTACCTTTGTGTTGGTTCATTTCTTCTCCTTATCAAAACCATTATTAGCTGTTTGATTGGTACATGTAAATCTTCAACAACACCAAGATCAAGAGAGTGAACTTTTGTAAAAAAAAGTGCATGATGGAAAAGTATATAACAAGTTCATGATTGTCTCTTCATATTCACAACCAAGGTTTAATTTTGACCACAAAGCGCAGCAGTGCAATGAAGTTGGATTAAAGGCAGTCTGTCAGGCATTTGATTGGGTGATAATAACAATGCAAAGAATAAGTGATTTGAATGACTGGTGATCCTATCCTACTGACTTTCTACAACCGTAGTAGGTGAGAACGACTAGCCCTCCTTTGTCTCAAGTACACGACAGACTGCCTTTAATCTAACTTTGCTGCGTGTGCCACTTTGAAAAATTGCCTCAAGTGTAAATTCAGCTTTAGTCTTTTGTTATAGCAGAGTAAGGCCTATTTCCAGCATAGGTTCCAAATCTTTAAAAAGGCTGGTGTAAAATTCAGTTACTTATTTCTTTGAACTGAATGATTTAAAAGAACCTTCAGCTATTTCTCTGTAATGTAGACCGAACAAAGTATCTGGGTGTGATAATCGATAGAAATTTGGATTGGGAAGAACACGTTTACAATCTCCGTACCAAGGTTTCTCGTGCAATGGGATTTTTGAAATATTCCAGGAAATTTTTACCTCAAAACACGTTGAGTGCAATGTATAGGGGTATCGTCTCGTCGAGCCCCATTTCGGTTCTGTTGTTCAGTGTGGGGGTGCTGTGGGGTGACTAAACTGCAAACCCTGCAGAAGCTGCAAAATCGAGCAGCTAGGATTGTAACTAAAAGTCGAATTGATACGCCTGCTATGGCATTAATTCGCAGTTTAAAGTGGCCTACTGTAAATGATATTATTAGAAGCGAAACAGCTACCACAATGTACAAGTCACTAAATGGTCTGGATCCGGAGTACCTTTCAGATTTGTTCGAAAAAAATTCTTCTCGAAATGTCAAAAAACTGAGAAACACCGAAACTGATCTCTCATTACCATTACGAAAAACTAACAATGGGCAGAGGGCTATATCTTTTCGTGGACCTAAGCTTTGGAATCAACTCGAGCCTGATGCTAAACAGGCACCCTCCCTTGCCACCTTTTAGAGAAGAATAAAAAACTAGCCATGACGAGAATTCTTATTTTGTTTATTATTATGTAGTGATCTTTTAATTAGTAAATGTTTTGCCATGGCCCCCTGAAAAGCAGTTCTTATGGACTGACGGGGCTACCGTGCCTAAATAAATAAAAATGAATGAATGAATGAATGAATGAATGAATGAATGTAATTCTACCGTTGGACTTTTCTGAAATCTTCAATATTTTTAGAATTAGAGTGTTTTTCTTCTTTTCAGGGGCGGACTGGCCAGTCGGGCTACCGGGCGATCGCCCGGTGGGCCCTCTCATGAATATCCAAAAATTAGTTTTGTTAGTTTGATTTTACAATGAAAAACCAATTTACCTAGCTTGGTTGGGGCCCTCTTTATCAGCTGCTACACTAAGGCTCTCTCGGTGCCTGGCTTCGCCAGTTGTTATTCAAGGCAATTTCTCTCATATAGCATTACTGAAGGGCACAGTTACCTATTCGGGGCCCCGTGTGCACTTTGATGCCGTGAAAAATAGCGTCACATTCATGGGACGAACATCATTTTTGAGTTTGAATCTACCTCAATGGATACCAACGAAAAGAGTCTTTAGATCAAATCAAGATGGTGATGGATAGAAATAACACACAAGTAAATAATACTCTAAGCAGCACTTCATTTTCCAACGCTATGAGGCCCTGCCCATATATACACGAAATACATCGAGCCAAGGGCCTACTAGTCCTAATAGTAAATGTAGCACTGTTGAGAACCCTTTTTCTGATGCACATGCGAAGTGTGACAGGATGCTTCTCTGCTATTGTTAAACATAAAAAGAGTTGGCAGTGGGAGGAAGTTGGTCGAAAAGGAATTCAAGGCTTTAATACTTTTTAGAAAAGAGCAAAGAATATTAATGAAAATAAATGATGAATTTTCACTGATATTTGTCGAGAGAATTTCGGAGGCTTATTGACCTTTATTGGTGACAAAGTAGACTGTTGTAAACTTTATATTTGTTGTAAAGACATATACACGTATTTTTTTTGTATATAAGAAACTAAGAATTTGGGTCAGTACTGAAAGTTTCTTAAAATTATCAGATTTTGAGTACTCAGAGTTTCTTACGAGTTTCTTAGAGGTTGAATAACAATCTTCATGTTCACTACCTGTGCCCTCGTGAAAACATTTCAAAACAATGTTTTTAAGCCTTTCCAATGTTTACACATTACTCAAGTACCTTACGAGTAATATGATACAGGAAACAAGAGAAAGGAAAGTAAAAATATGTCAAGGATTTCCTTTATGAAAGTAAATAGTTTCTTAACTTATACCGGGTGAGCCAGAAAAAAGTTCCCACTTTCTAAAATTCGTAGCACCACAAGTACTTCATGGATTTGAATGATTCAAATTCTAGTTGAAAGCCATAAGATCAAAGTATTTTCGAGATTTTTCTCGTCTTCTTACGAGAACTGCAAATATAAGTAAATTCAACTTTACAAAAATTTCATGGCTGCAAAATGACGGAAATAGGCCTAAAACACTTGATCAAATCGATAGGACTCTCCTGACACAGAACATAATACGCACATGCGTTTCACCTCTCTCAAGAGTTACAAGAAATTGATTCTCAAACAGATACTAAAGATTTTCAATCCCATGGCAATAGATGTGCAGACGATATCTCTCACCCATGAGAAATTGCATTTTCTCTGTTGTTCTGAGCGAGGAGTCCTTTATGATTTGATCAAGCATTTTAGGCCTTTTTCAGTCATTTTGCAACCATCAGGTTTTTGTAAGCTTAAATTTAGCAATTTTTCCAATGCTCTTAAGAACGCGAGAAAAATCACAAAAATACTTCGATATTTTGGCTGTCAAGCAAATATTGATTCACTCCAATCCATTTAGTACTCTTGATGCTATGAATTTTCAAAAGTGGGAACTTTTTTCTGGCTCACCCGGTATTCTCCCAGTACTGGAGTTTCTTAATTTTTTGGCGATCTGAGAGTTGAGTTTCTTATAGGCAGTTTCTTATAAAAAAATACGTGTATTTGTCGTACATCTTTTTCCAGTCATCCTCGTCAAGGATTGCCAGACTCTTTGGCGGTGCTGTGGCAAGAATTGAGGTGGGAAATTCGTCCAATCCTGTCAAGAGAGGATTGAGGGATAGGTTAGGTAGCTAGATTGGGCTTTGATGGCAAAAAGGTCATTCCCTTACGAAAAAAGGGCATTTCTGGAGAAAAATTATCTTGTCACAGCAAATTTTCGGCTGGCGCCGCCACTGACTGACAGGAGCTTATTTTTTACGGACTGGAATTTGTTTGATTTGGATCTCTTTAACTGAGCATTCGAACGATTTCTGAGGAGCTCTCCGATAATATTACAGACATTTATTAATCGTGCAAAGATTCTACTGAGATAGAAATAGCGATATAAAGTGCAGTTTGTTAGTTCCCCTTTTGAATCGCTGAAAATGTTTGCAATACCTTTTAAGCCAATCTAGAGGGCTTGACCACAAAACATTTTTGCTGTCCGGGTAAGTATTCGTAGACCCCATAATTGATATGCTTGTTTCGCTCACCTGCGGTACTATTGGGGCCCTTTTCCTAACAAAATGGCCCGGGCCCTAATTTTGCAGCCAGTCCGCCCCTGCAATAACATCAGCGTTGGGTGGAAGAAGTTTGGATGAGTGACTTTTCTACCAGGTATCTCCATGAAGTAAGAAATAGGACAGCATAGTAGTGTTCCAAATCTTTAAAAAGGCTGGTGTAAAATTGAGTGACTTATTTCTTTGTACTGAATGACTTCAAAGAAACTTTTCTATTTCTCTATAATTCTACCGTTAGACTTTTCTGAAATCTTTAATATTTTCAGAGTTGGTAGTGAGCCACTTCTTATCGCGGAAAAATTTTGCCATTTTGAAATTTTTCTAGTGAGCCACCTTAAGTGCAGATCCACCTTACGGTTAAGGTGGATCTGCACTTAAGGTGGCTCACTACCAAAAATTTCAAAATGGCAAAACCGCGACAAGGTGGCTCACTACCAAGTAAAAATAGGCAAAAACACTAAAAGCAATTGATTAAGGTGGCTCGCTACCAAAAGTAACGTTCAAGGTGGCACACACTTCAGAAGTGTCCTATCGCCCATGGTTTATCAAGAAGTAAGAAATAGACAGCATTGTTACCCAAATCATGAGAGATCAGATTATTAAACCTTGCTTTGTGTATCGAGCTTACCTGAATATTTTGTGCATTTTGTTCTGGTATCCACTTCGACTGCTACAGTAGAAAGAGATCAAGAATGTTAGTCTTGGAAAAAAAGGTAGTCTAACTGTAGAAAACTTTGACGGGACTTTGACCTTCTCACAGCTAAGTTCATAAGACCTCTTCTCAAAGATATCCACCACAATGACGCCTGCAGTGCAGCACGCACAGGTGCACTGCAGTGCACTGCAGAAGTTGCAGCAGTGCAATGCAGAAGTTGCAGCAGTGCAATGCAGATGGGAGCAATCGCCCCTCCTGCCCTCGGCCAATAGGAACGACAATGGAAAAATGTGCCTTTCCAACAAGATTCTTTCTTTTCTATTTCCAAGCCTACTTCATACGTTACACTCATCGCAAGAATCAGGGACGTTCCCAACCAAGTGGCTGACTGGCTCATGATTTTTTACTGGCCACAGAAAAGCTGAAAGGACTCCTAGTTGGCGTGATTCGACCATTTATGGTGTATTGGCAGACCCAGAATTTGCATTTGGTTGACTCCTTCATTCTCAAAACGGTAGGTTTGAGTCGTTTGGAAGGTCTTCTGAGCCTTCTGCTCCAAAAGGCAGAAGGTTTGGAGAGATTCTCGTTTTGATTACATAGAATCGCGCATGCAGGTAAATCCAAAAGCTGTTATTGTGAAAATTCTTGTGTCTGATTGGAAATATATTTCCTTCTCTGCAAAGTCTGCTGTTTCAATACTTGCTAGGTTTGGAATTACCAATTAAACAAAACTTTTGTTCATTTAGGTGTGTTCTACAGTAGAAATCGTTTTATTAGCTTTTTAGATAAGGAAAATAGTCACATGTCATGAATTCAATAAAAGCGGATTTTCTTTTTTTTTCATTTTTGCAACGTTTCAGTTTCGTCTCATCTCCTCTTATGTGATCCTACCACGTGACTAAAAAGCTTTCTCGTAATAATTCTAAGAAACAGCAGCACTTCTTTCCTTTTGGAGAGTGCTTACAAATCAAGGGAGGGGCTCCAAATTTTTTGCTGACTCTTGCATGAACTTTATACTTTCGTCTGTTACTACCGGCCTATTTCAAAAGCAGCTCGTACATTCTCATTTCTCTTCAAGTCTGACTTGACTTCTCCGTCCTTCACCTACATTAGCGTAACTTTATCTAGGCTAAAAGTTAGACTCATTATAGACTTGTTCCAAGTCTATTCAGTGGACCATCAGCAATAAAGGAATATAATTTCTTCTGCGGGGGCGTAAGCTACTAAGGTGACGCTGCGAAGGAAAAGTGAGAACGAAACTGAATCCAAGTCTATTCAGTGGACCATCAGCAATAAAGGAATATAATTTCTTCTGCGGGGGCGTAAGCCACTAAGGTGACGCTGCGAAGGAGAAGTGAGAATGAAACTGAATCCAAGTCTATTCAGTGGACCATCAGCAATAAAAGAATGTAATTTCTTCTGCGGGAGCGTAAGCTACTAAGGTGACGCTGCGAAGGAGAAGTGAGAACAAAACTGAATGAACTGAATATTCAGTTTCGTTCTCACTTCTCCTTCGCAGCGTCATCTTAGTGGCTTACGCCCCCGCAGAAGAAATTATATTCTTTTATTGCTGATGGTCCACTAAATAGACTTGGAGCAAGTCTAGACTTATTACGTAAGTCTATCCGATTTTGCTTGTTGTTGTTGTTGTCGTTAACGAGTGACAAATCAATCTGTGGAGCGAAACAACACACTTTCAGAATGAGCAGATTAAAGAAACTCTAAAAACATTACACTTCCCACCCAAGAACTCTTGAAAAGAACATTTGTGGCGTTGAATGAATTTGCGATTTTATTATTACGAAATGACATGTTATTCTATCTTTATGAAACTAACTTGGGGACCTTGGGGATTCCGTCTTACTTAGGAGGTGACATTCGATATTTTTTCATATTCAAAGAATACAATGTTCTTAAGTAAGCAGAGCAAAGGGCTTGACCCATTGTTGGCCATTACTCAGGACCGTCGAGAGAGGGGGTAGCTAGTGTAGTTACCAGGGGGCCCAGGGCATCTGGGAGCCCGCAAAAAATAAGGTATGTGTTTTTCTTTGTTGTAGTTTTCTCTCGGGAACGTTTTAAGGCCGGCGGGCCCGCTGAGATTCTGAATAAATCAAAAAGCAGCGTTTACTAGTGCATAGGAGGTTGTGGTCAAAAATAAAAGGGCATGGTCCGAAATAATTTTCGAGAGAGGGGCCACCCTTCCAACCCTAATCCTGGAGCCCGGCCCCTCTTTCGACGTCCCTGCCGTTACTAATTGCAGAGAGAGGAAACACGTCATCTAAATCTCAATGAATGAAAAAGAAATAATAGATCTGGCTTACATTTATTTGGTAAAACTCAAATAAATTCATCATATCTCAAAGTGATTTTCTTGGTACATCCTGCAATTTTCTCACAAAAAATTGTTCAAAAGAAACTGGGTAAAAATGCTAAAAATTAAGTCAACGAATAATTAACAATGATTTTCCCCCAGTGGTTTGGAATATTTGCAGTACCCTACATGGTCGATTCTTTATTTCTGTAAATCCTTCTTTCAAGAACTGATGTTGACTATGAATGCTTGCCAGAAGGGCACTTTTTACACACAAAATATGGCAAATCTATATTTAGAATAGTAGAACATCAAGAAATTTGTAAGGAATCTTAGGCAAGAAAACATTCAAAAACATAGGAAACTTATTTCCAACCCTTCACTAAATATTTTGCGAGTAACTATAAGTTCCTACATTCATGGGTTGTACTTGAAATTTTCTCGATATACCTTACACGCATTTTTAGATCTAAATCTTCTATAAGAAACTGTATGCACAATTTCTAAAGCTAACAAACCGGTTTACCTGAATTAACGAGGCAAAAAAAGTAAAGAAACATTGCTTAGTCACCCAAAAATGCTTTGACACTGTACAATATTGACAAAAATTGTCGTTTCATATATAACTAATGTTCAGAATTCAGAAATTAAAGTAAGGGATTCGTAAGAAACGTTTTGTTTCAAAAATGTCCTAAAATTGAAAAAAACCTTGCTACCAGTCCGAGACCAGACCTAAGAACTGATGAAGTGCAGTGCAGTTTTTAATTACTTGCGCAATAATCATGTTAACAGCTCTACAGAGTCACATACAGTTACCAAAATGATATGAGAATCAAGGGGATGTTAGAATCAAGAGGGTGTTGGAGGGGTTTTGACTGGCTTTTACTTTAAAGGCCATATAAAGCATCTGCTGTTGGGTCAAATGTTAGACTAGTGACTGAACCTAACCTTGAGAGCAATAGCTGAATTGATTCGGGAATTGATTAGACTAAAGTAACAGGAAGTTTGGCCATTGACCGTTGATTTTGTAAGGCAAAAAGTGTCAAACTAATTGCCTCCTTTCTACACCCTCAATTATGATCGATTAGTTCTCTCGTTACAAATAACATACCTCCAGCAGGAACAAGCAAGATGAAAGACATCAAGCAAAGCATCTTTATGGCAAACATCGTGTTTTTTCTGTCCAGTTGTAGAAGTATCACCTCTTTCTTTAACCTTGAGTCTCTTTGAGAATAAATCCAGAACCCTCTCCCTATATATATGCAGCATACACGGAAATGAAGCCACGTGAGAGAGGCATCGCCTTTAACATTCTTTCAAGACACATGGTGATGCACATCACCTTGAAAGTGTGCAGAATTCAAAGAAAAAAATATGAGTCAGTTTTGTGTTTCTAAATCCGCATGAAACAAACAGAAGTTTCTCGCAGGTGCTTGCGCAAACTTTCCATATTTGACACTTATATTTTTTACTTCGATATTAAGGAACGATTGGATTTCAAGGTACTCTCTCTGATTTTCCTTGAAAACAAAAGGATTCTTATCAAAGGCTTTCATTCATTACGTTGGATCCATGTGATCGCTGAAATCCTTCATCCCCGTTAGGGAGTCTGGTACCCAGGGTAACTATTGAAGCAATTTTTAGAGATTGCATTACAGTAAATCCCCGCATATAAGAACCTACAAAAATAAGAACCTAGAGGCTGTTTTCCCTAACTAATGCACCTTGTAATTAAGAACCTGTTTCAGTTTGATGAAAAATATGTTCTTATTGCTGGGGTAGTAAAGTTGATCATTGATCGTCGTTATTAAGCTGATTTTTGTCCCCGTTGGCTGTTAAAGTTTGAATCTCCTCCCCTGCTGTTTGTTTGTAAGCTTAGGTTTAGTTATTAGGTCCATAACAACTCTACCAAAATAAATTACAGGTCTAATCATCTTTTATGCAGACTCTAAAAGAGCCTATACAAGGCACCCTTCAAATCAGAACCTTCATACCTTGAAATTCGACTTTGTACCTTTAAAATAAGAACCTTTTTCAGCCTGGTTCTCAAAAAAGTAGGTTCTTATATGCAGCGATTTACTGTATGGAACTTATTGACTGCAAGCGCTGCAAGTGCATTGTTTTTCGAAATACCAATCTTTTATGAGAATTTTGAATAGATATGCATTTTTGGATGACTTTATTTCATTTGGAAGACAATTCCAAATCTTTGGATCCAAAAAGCTAATAGATTTTATACCATAATTTATACTTTTGACCTTAGGAACAAATGGAACGTCATTCCTTCGAAAACTATAGCTAGTGGATTTCGGGAGAAAATAGTCATTCATAAAGGCTGGATTTAAGTTGCGCAAAGTTTTGTAAATTTGAAGTGCCAATAGCGTAATAGAATGAATATGAATTGTAGTAGATTCGGCGTTGACTAGGAGATGACTATACGATGAAGTATCATCTGAGAGTGCTAATCGTAGGGCCCTCTCGTTGACTTTCTCGATTTTCTTTTGGCTTGAATTACTGCAAAATAACCAGATGAGGGGACAATGATTGAAGTGACAAAGAATGAATGAATTCACAATTACTTGTCTCTCTTGGCTACCCATGAATCTAGCTAGCTAGTCTTTTGATTGCACTTAGCTGCACAAGGGCGCCTACCTTGTAGGAAGTGTGTTTATTCCCAGTACTGTAGAGTAATTGGTGTCCTGTGACCCAGTACAGAGAGTGTCCTAAAACCGTACCGTGACCCAGAAGTACACAGAGTCAGTCCTCTCAAGGTCAAGATGACGTATGAATAAAACAAATATCAACTGTTATACGATCTGGCCACAGGGAATCAGACAGCGTGATTTTGATTGGTCAACACTAAAAGACGTTAGAATTTGAAAATCCCTGATATACAAAGATTAACAGGACTGGGTCATAGGACACCAATTACTACGCGTAAAGTACCGTGAATAAACACACTTCCTACAAGGTAGGCGCCCTTCATCTGCATGGCAGCTTTTTACAGATCTTATCAATATGTGAGTCAAACTTTAGTTGTTCGTCGATTATTCACGTTTGCTTTGAAATTATTTGGATATCGTTTTTGCCAACAATCAATGGCAGAAATTTAGATGGGTTGGCTGTTATGTGATTTGAATTAAACCAGCCAATGCATTTATTGGTGTTAAGTTGCACTAATCTATAGAGATCATCAGCATTCTCAGCAGAGATCGAAAGTGTTTATCATCTGCAAAGTAACATAAGGAGGTTGAAGTATGGTCCAAGTATTGAGCCCTGAGGTACAGTAGAAACCCGCATAAAAGAACCTGTTTTTATAAGAACCTTGAGGCTGAAATTAAATCTTTTAAACCCCCTAAATAAGAACCCCTACGAGGCTGGAACTGGGAAAGGTTCTTATATAATAGCTTTCATGTAAATTATTAAAATGACAAGAATTTTTAGGATTCTTCAGGATTATTCACATTCTGATCAGACTTCTTCATTGGTGCAAAAGATTAAAGGATTTTTAAACAGGTATTCTTATACACTATTCACACTGGCAAGTTAAACCAGTTGAAGTTAATCAGGTTATGGTATGTTGCATTCTAATTGGTCAATCCAACAAGTCAAATGCATTTGATTGGTTAAAATTTAACATGGTTAAAAAAGCTGGTTTAACTGTGTCATAACAGACCCACAGATGTTCTCAAGGATTCTAAAGAATTCTTAAGAATTCTTGAACAGGAAAATAGTGTTAATGTGTGCAAGACCTGTACGTATATAAGAACCTTTTTAAGAACCTTACAGGCTGGAATTTAGAATGGCAGCCAGTTAATTAAGAACCTATTCAGGCTGCGCAAAGAAAACCTAGGTTCTTTTATGCGGGTTTCTACTGTACTCCTTGACTGAGTGGCCCCCATGAACTAAACTACCCACTGACCTTCACCATATTTATACCAACTCCATAAGTTATTAGTGACTGGCGGCTGCTGTAAATACTGCAACTGACACTAAATCACATTCACCTCGTTTTCAAGAATTTGTTTAGGCCAAAGCGCCCGAGCTCTGGCTTGGAGGTGGAAGCAAACTTGAGCTTTCGAGACTAACATTTCTTCCCTGACATTACTCTGGATACCAGAGCCAGCAAAAATTAAAAATGATAAAAAATAGAAAAATAAAGAAGGAGAGAAAGTTGGTTCCACCTTCGTTCTTTCTCCCTTTTCCTTTCCCCAATCTTCCTTTCCTTAATTTTGAGCCTCTGGTACTCAGGGTACCCGGACAGGACCAATGGCAATGCCAACAAACGAGCTGTATCTATGTTCAAGTTAACTAACGAGGAAATTAGCAATTAAGTAAAGCAAAATTGACATCGCTGGATCAAACCAAATCTGTGTTTGGGACTTTTTGGAGCACCCGGTAGAAGTTCGAAAAAGGATCAGCGAGAAGCGAGTATCAGCTTTCATGAGCTCCTTTAGTCTGCGCTCAGACTTTGGTTACTGGGGAGAGGAGGAGAGGAAAGAAAGTAAATGTAAGATATGATATTTATTTTTACCTTTGAACTTATCTTTTCAAAGTTTCTAAGCGCTTTTCACAAATTGAGCTAGAGATTCTTTAGTTTGGTACAGTTTCTTTCATAAAAAACATGTGTTACAGAAATCAGAAACCACAGCAGTTATCTTTATTATTATTATTATTATTATTAACAATTTCTTTTACGTTGGCAAGATAAAAAAAAATATATATAGCTAATAAGCTAATTAACGCCAACAAATAAGTTAAAACTTAATTTACAATTTTCTACTTTAAAACCTACAAAAACCCTAAATCTTTAATGAAAACTTTGCACAATCTGCAGATGCAAGTATTTCCATGCCATAATTTTATTTTTCGCTTGAATTCAAATAATGTGTTGGAATCTTTAATTTCCTTTGGCAACGAGGACCACAAAAGGTGACCTCTGTACTGAATATTTTCTATTCCGTATGTTGTTGTCTTTATATTCGGCAACTGCAAATGATTCTCACTTCTCAAACTGTAGTGAATATTTCTCTCAGTAAAAATGTTTTTCATAAATGTTGGATTTAGATTGTTTTTTGTTTTGAATATTTCAAGCATTAGCAATTGCAGATTGTGCTGATGAATGGTAACATATTTTTTCTTCAACTTTTCTAGCTCTGATATACTATCTCTGCATACCAATCGCAGTGCTCTTTCGTGAATACGATTTAATTTTGAATTAGTTGCCCTATCATTAAACATCCATACAAGTGGGTTTTGCGTTGATTTGAATGACAAACCACAGATAACTATCTAGGATTCATCATCTGAGATCTTCTTCAGGTCCCTAAAATAAATCTTGAGGTTTTTTATGGGGAAAACAGCTATAATGCCCGAGGGGGGGTACTTGACTAGGGAATGACGGGGATGTGCGGAAAACCTCTCCGCACCCTGCACCCTGTCGCATAAAAATAGGCCAAAAGTATACCCCGCATAATTGTTTACCTATTATAATACCCTGTCGCATAATTTTCGTTAGAAAAGGACACCCTGTCGCTTGATTTTTACCGCAAAAGGACACCCTGTTGAGCGGCACATCCCGTCAGGTCAGATATGGGAGTACCCCCCCCCCCCCGGCTATAAACAGGGATTTGATTTGATTAATTATGTCAACCTCGTCCCCAGGGCCTTTTGTCATATGACAGAAGGCACTGGGGACGAGGTAGTAGTTATGTATGAGGAATTTTATTAAAATTTCCTTCAGTTACTGCTGCTGCAGAAATAATTATTTTTAATAGACTCATTACATAAGTCTCAGAATCACCCATTCAATTGGATGGTTAAATAAAAATCTGATTAAAAATATTGAACGAATCACGTCGTAAATCTAAATTTTTCATGTTTGACAACCGGCTTTAGAAAAATTGCTTCTCTTGAAACCCAGTGCTACAAAGGAGAGGCGAAAACGATACCCAGAAAGGAGTGCACATCCCGTCAGCAAAATGTACTCAGTACTCCCCTCCCTCACCGGGTTCTGGGCCATTGCATAAAGCTCCGGTCAAACGATCCAACATCTCACCTAACATTTCGCCCAACATCATGTTGGCTGAAATGTTGGATCGTTTGACCACCATGTTGGGTCACCCAACATCGTCACTTTCGATGTTGGGTGAAATTTGACAGAGATCAAAAATGTTGGGTGAAGACGCCCAACAATTCCTTTGTTCTGAGATGTTGGGTCAATCGTTGGGTCGTTTGACCACCTTATCCAATTGTTGGCAATGCACATGCGTAGTAGACTACATTTAAAGGGCGCCAAAGTCACTATTTATCCTCGAACAGTAACTGCCATGCAAAAAAAATGTTTAGTTCTGAATTAGTTCATTTGAGATTATGGCAAAGAAGATGATGGAAAGAGAAGCCTTGGATTTCGTCGAAGTAAACTGTTAATTTCGTAGAAGAAATGATTTGATCAAATGTTGGGTCTAATGTTGGATCATTTGACCACTGATGTTGGGACGCCTGCCAATGTTGGGTTGAATGTTGGATGAAATGTTGGTTGAGATGTTGGGTGAGATGTTGGGTCGTTTGACCGGAGCTTAAGCTTGAATAACCTTTCTACTAGTATTTTGAGGGTCCTTTAAATTAACAAATCAATTAATGATTCTCTGTAAATGTGTCAGCCTTTATGGAATAGATGTTTTTCTGTAGTAGTGATTCTCTACCAAATTCTCACATTTATTGTAATCTGTTGGATTAACGCTGAATATTTCTATTCCTGCAATAGTTACAGCAGTCTAAGTGAAGTTTTTGAACTCATCATTCAATCGTGCATCGAAACAGTATTTCGAATAGCCTCATCTTGGCGGTAGGCGGGGTGGTAGGTTCCTGGATCCGCCCTTGTTGGTAGTCACAATATTTCCTGGATCCGCCCCTGGTTGAAGGGGTATGGGATTTGAAGACAGATGACACTCTGAGAATTAGTTTTCTAGGGAGGGATTTTTGCACTGGGACTGGAACTTTGTGAGTTGTGACTAAGAACACCAACAGCTACAACGCACAAAAATATTCCTCCTAAAATTCTTAAATCCAATTCTGATATATGTGTAGAACCTCTGACAAAATATTTAATGATTGCATAGAAAATTCGTCCTTTCCTGATGAACTAAAGTGTGCGGATGTCACATCTCTTCCCAAGAATGGACCAACCAACTCTAGGACCAACTTTAGGCCAATTAGCGTTCTACCTACGGTCTCAAAGATGTTTGAAAGAATAATGGATAAACAGATAGTTGCTTATATTGCACCCTTTTTATCATCACTTCTCTGTGGTTTTCGAAAAGGTTACAGTGCCCAGCATGCTCTCGTACGGCTCTTAGAAAAATTCAAAATTAGCCTTGATGAAGGTGGTAAAGCAGGGGCTGTATTGATGGATCTGTCCAAGGCATTTGATTGCATCAGACACGATCTTTTGATTGCAAAATTGCACGCCTACGGTTTCTCTCGCGAAGCATTGGCACTAATTAATGATTACCTCACAAATAGACAACAAAGAGTCAAAGTAAATGGGTCATTTAGTTCTTGGAAAAGCGTCACACGCGGTGTTCCTCAGGGGTCAGTCTTAGGGCCTCTGTTATTCAACATATACATTAATGATCTTCTACTCTTCATTCAAAACTCGGATATATGTAATTATGCAGATGATACTACAATCTATGCCTGCGATAAGAACCTGGGCAATATAGCTCATAGGCTTGAAAATGACTGTAGTGTAGCTTTAGAATGGTTTACCGACAACTTTATGAAATTAAATGCAGATAAATGCCATCTTTTGGTTCTTGGGCAGAGGTGTGATGATCCTGTTACTGTTAGGATTGGAAATGCTGATGTTGTAAATAGCTCCGAAGAGAAGCTACTCGGAATTCAAATTGATAGCAAACTTTCCTTCGGTAATCATGTTTCCAAATTGTGTCAAAAGGCTAGCAATAAACTTTATGCACTTGCTCGCATATCCCTGAGCAAGCATATCTAAAAATAACCTGAGCCCTTCATTCATGCACGAAATTTTCAGCGAAAATGAAAGTCATTACAATTTGCGTAACAATAACGAATTCTTCCAACCTAGGGTGAGATCTGTCAACAACGGGACAGAAAGCATCCGATTTAAAGGTCCACAGCTGTGGCAAACGTTACCACCAACTATACGAAATTCAGATTCTCTTTGTCAGTTTAAAACAAAAATAAAAAATTGGAACGGAGAAAATTGTCCATGTAAATTATGCCGCGTTTTTATTCCGAACTTGGGCTTTTTATGATGATAATATTTGAATATCTGCTTTTATACACTTTTATGCCTTTATACCTTTCGATGAATTGTAAATATTTTATCCCCTTTTTTCTGATGTAACATTTGTATTTTAAAATTTTAACTAACGTTGGAATTAATTAGCTGATTACTTTTAGCTATATTTTTTATGTATCCAACGGTAAAGAAATTGATAATAATAATAATAATAATAAAAAACAATTCTGAGATCCCAGAAACTAAGAACTCGTTACTCTGATCTCTGACGTTCTTTCGATATCTCCTCCGCAGTACTATAAAAAATTTCCTCCGCAGATACATATTATCCAGCGCTCCTCCATAGAAGCACACCAGCAGTGTCTAATTACCCAATGCTTGATATCTTTGCTTTTTTGAGACTCTGGCACCCAAGAGTAGTTCCTGGAGGAACTTATTCGTATATGATTATCTTCCTTTCAAAGAATTTCTAATTATTTGATTGGTCGATATATCATGTGATACAAAGGATCATTGTTTAGGAGCCATTGTCCTTTGGGATCCTTCGCGGGCAAGCCACACTTTCAGACTGTCTGAAAATCATATTTTGATTGGTGCACCCACCTTTGCTTAAATGGAAAATGTAGGTAAACACTAGCCTCACTCCATAAAGGACCCTCAACTTGCGCTCGTCTCGTCTCGTCTCGTCTCGTCTCGTCTCGTCTCGTCTCGTCTCGTCTCGTCTCGTCTCGTCTCGTCTCGTCTCGTCTCGTCTCGTCTCGTCTCGTCTCGTCTCGTCTCGTCTCGTCTCGTCTCATTGAGTTGAATTGTTGTTGTTGTTGTCACTCTACTGCGGTCCTTATTTTCCTGGAGCTGTATGGCGGACAAAAATGCCAATCGGTGACAAGTTTTTGTCGCGCCGTCGGGTAGTGATCAGAATATGGCTTAGAGGAAGGCGGTTTTTTGTATTTATGGCCAGAATGGATATTTATCTATGTTTTGATATCAAGCTTTATGGTGCAGGAGTTCTGAAAAACCCGAAAAACTGCTTTTTGTGGCATTCTAAAATCAGTGGTTTTGAGAAAAAAGTAGCAGGTTATTGGGGAGGTTATTTAGGTCCAATAGACTTTTTAGCTAATATTCGAAAAAAGATAGTGATAGAAGCTACAACGTCACTCAATCAAACCTTTAGTAGAACAATCAAAAGGTTTATTATAGAGGCCATATACAGGAGCTATTCCG
Source organism: Aurelia coerulea (assembly GCA_039566865.1). Classification (NCBI taxonomy): domain Eukaryota; kingdom Metazoa; phylum Cnidaria; class Scyphozoa; order Semaeostomeae; family Ulmaridae; genus Aurelia; species Aurelia coerulea. The sequence goes on along the minus strand of CM076958.1, from coordinate 16,984,305 downwards.
TTTCTTTCGACAAGCGTATGGGATGAGTCTCTGTTGACCGAAGCGCCATAATCAAGTCAAAGAGAACAGGGAAACAAGAGACTCCAGGTAATAAGTCTAGGTAAACTCAGCAGTATTTCAGCATGATAGAGAATTTGACTTAGTTTAGTTGAAGTTGCTTTCAGGTTTCTTTCAATTTAAACCACCGTAATGTTGTAATGTGGCTTCATAATTTCTTGCTCAGGACGAAGTTGATTCTCAGACAGTCAGACAAATTGCTGCGTCCCCGCAAAGGACACTGGGTGTTGGGTGACAATGGGCAATGGCGCTCTCTAAACTTTCAATGACGCCAATCACCTGTATTTACTTCTTACCGTATAATCTAAAAAGATAACTTTTAAAACTACGGCATGACACAGAACCAACTGAAGACAATTTTCCTCAAATTTTCCTTTTTGTGGGCTGTGTATCAGGCTATCACAACCACGATTCTCGTGTCTTGTTTAAAAGGGCGTCATATCCATGACGTAGCTACCTGTCACCATCTTATCGATATTAAAAACATGCCTTTGGTTTACCTAAATTTTCGACAACGTTTTTGCTACGTCGACATAACCTGAGTCAAGCAAAGTTTATTCTGACCAGTGATGCAACTTCTCGTTGAGTCAGAAAGCATATGACGAATTTTTATTATGTTGACATGTGCATGTTTTCTCTGAGAAAAGATCGTCACCTAAGCAACGATTTATTTCAGAAATCTTCAGCATGTTTTTACTGTATTCATTCCCCAATTCATTTGCACCAAGAATTTGCGCCAGTGCTGACTTTTATTTTTTTGAGTACTCAGAGTTCCTTACTAGTTTCTTAAAGGTTCCATTCCACTGCTGTCTTCATGCTTACTTCCTGAGCCCCCACGAACTTCTCAAAACGAAATTTGTGAAGCCCTTTTCAGTGCAGTATTTAAAAGATACGATTTTGGAAGGCCTTCTGAAACTTCTGCTCCAAAAGGCAGAAGGTTTGGAGGGATTCTCGTTTTCATTGCATAGAATCGCCCCCCGGGGGGGGGGGTATTTCACTATCGGGTCAGACGGGGATGTGCGCCAGTTTTGGGTAGTTTTTGGCCTGAAAATTCTGGGAATGGGGTATACTCTTACTGGAAATTTTCTGTGATTGGGGAATACTTTCACTTGGAATTTTCTGGGATTGGGGTTGACTGTTATACTAAAAATTCTGGTAATGGGTGTTGAATGTCCCCATTGATTCAGAACAGATTTTTTCTGCTTTTTAACGTTGAATTGTTCTTTGCTACTGCTTCAAAATTCTGGGATTAGGTATCAATATCCGACCAAAATTCTGGGATTGGGTATCAATAGCTGACCAAAATTCTGGGATTGGGTCATAACAGAAATCCTGGTGGCGCACACCCCTGTATAAATTTATAGTGAAGTACCCCCCCCCCCCCCCGGAGAATCGCACAGGTGAATCCAAAAGCTGTTATTTTGAAAATTTTAGTGTCTGCTTCGGAAATATATTTCCTTCTCTGCAAAGTCTGCTATTTCAATACTCACTAGATTTGGATTTACCAATCAAACACAATTTTGGACGATTTAGGTGTGTTCTACAGTAGAAATCGTTTTATTAGCTTTTATGAATAAGGAAGATAAAGACATATCATGTATTCAATAAAAGCGGATTTCCTTTATAAAGCCAGTACCTTCCAAATGATGTATGATACTGTAAAACTGAGAATAAAGTCAAAAGATCATAGGGATCTCCACTATTGCAATAAATAATTTCTTTTAGTTATGCTTTCCCAGTCACAGGGGGGGGGTTCTTCTATAGTAAAGGTACCTGGGGGATGTGCCGCGAGCAAGGGTATACTTTTTCGGACTTCTAGTCTAGCCAAGGGTATACTTTTTTGCAATTTGGGCCAGCAACGGTCATTTTTGACAATATTGGTCTAGCGAACGGTCTTGATATCATATTTGGCACAAATTGGTCGAGGAAATGGTCAAAATTGGTCTAGCCAAGCGTACCATTTTCGTAAATATTGGTTCAGACAATGGTCAAATTGGTCTAGCCAAGGGTACCATTTTCGTAAAAATTAGTCTAGCCAACGGTACCCTTTTGAAGATGCTCGCGGCAGACCCCTACTCAAAATTTGGCCAAGAACCCCCCCCCCCCCCCGTGACAAATGGTCTTTGATTCTATTTCAAATGGTGTGTATTATTCGTATTGATTCCCTGTAAGCGACACAAGAGTAAGACAATTTCTTTTGCAAATTGGAAACAAATTCATTGCACATCAGTTGCATCATTTTACTGAAATAATCATATCTAAAAGAGGGGCTGACAGGGTACGGTACCACTTGGGTACCATAGTGGTACCTGTAACCTGATACAGCATTCTGCAAAGATCGTGGAACCTGTACCACAGGGGTACCTACTTATCCTATAAGGGCCAGTAGAACAAATTTCTAGCTTCTAACAGTGAAACAGGTGCGACAGTGAGTTATTTAGGTACGTGTGGTTCGTTCTTGTTCACTGGTCTCTCACCTCTCTCGAGGAACTGATGCAGACCTCTCCTGCAGTAAACACGAACACTGCTATGGAACCTTCAAGAAACTCGTAAGAAACTCTGATCATAGGCGTAGGGGGTAGGGGGCTAGGGGGGGCTGCAGCCCCCCCAACGTCAGAAAAATTTGCAAAAATCAGCCATAATCGGGCGGAAATCCGCCTCAAGTCGGGCAAAATTTTCTCAAACAATGGATTTTTGTCGGGCAGCCCCCCCAAATTTTATCTTTCCCTACGCCGATGACTCTGATAATCAAAATCTGATAATTTTGAGAAACATTCCTTACCGGCCCTATAAGAAAAATATGTAGGCTCTATGACTGCCACTGGTAGGCAAACTGCATAAGAAACTCAACTAGTCACAAAACTAAGGAGCTCCAGAACTGGGGGAAATGAATTCATCCTTTCCGCTATTTTACTTGCTTGATCAAATAGGTCTGAAAGATGATTTTCCCTCGTGTTGAGCACCTGTTCAATAAAAGACCAATCATTGCTGCATTGCCGTGCCTTTGTAAGATGAACGACATGTGTCTGGAACTGAAACGGGAAACAAAAATATATTCAGTACACACAAACGAATACATCAAACAAACGACCAGCCTCTTTATCTTGTTCTTTCTTAGAACATCCCATCTCATCAATAATTCATACTAAGCCAAAAACACTCATTCTTTGTAAGAAACTAAGAATTTGGGCCCGTGCTCAGTACTGAAAGTTTCTTAAAATGATCAGATTTCGATTTCTCAGACCACCTTACGAGTTTCTTAGAGGCTCTATGAATATTCGTGTCTTCATGTTCATGTTCAGTACCTCCATGAACATTCCAAAAAGCAAGGTTTTTGAGGCCTTTCCATTGTTTAGACATCACGCGTTTTTTCTTTAATAAGAAACTTGGTTGAGTCCATAGTACTCAAAGTTTCTTCATTTCACGTGAAAAATCCAGTTTTTAATATTAAAAATTTCTTAATTCGTCCTTATTTTCTGGATGCATGTAGTTTCTACCACTGCCATGTTAGTATTCGTTTCTTGGCAGACAGCACCATCTTTAGCAGAAGGAGAGTTCTTGATTCAAAATATAAATGTTTTATATTATGAATATTATATCATGAATATTACTAAAAAATAAAGGCTCAACAACAATTTTCCCATAACTTCATTGTATTTGACTTTGAAAGTTTCTTAGTATTTCTCTTATAAACCAGTTTTTTATGTAAAAAAAAGTGTACTCAACTCAAGCACTTTCCGAGTAATATGATACAGGACTCAAATGAAAATTAAGTAGATATGTAACAAGAGTTTCCTTTATAAAAACAAACAGTTTCTTAAGCTATATTTTTCCCAGTACTGGAGTTTCTTAATTCTTTGGTGATCCGAGACGAGAGTTGAGTTTCTTATGGGCAGTTTCGTATAAAAAATACGTGTATGTAGAGTAAATCTATCCAGACATATGCTCCATTTATTTTAACCAAATAGATGTTTGGCTATGTAAGAAAAAATGGCCAACATCTAACAAAGTCTCCAAAAAAAACAACGAATAATAACTGGAATTTTGCACTGACGCTGACACTTTATACTAGATGTATAAGATTGAAGGTCTTTACACGTTTTTTTTTTATAAGAAACTGGTTTATAAGAAACTAGTACTTGACCAAAAAATTAAGAAACTCTAGTATACGCTCAAGAACAGTTATACTTAGTTCTCCCCTATTCTATGTATTTTACTAGGTGGTATTTTCTCGATCCTCATGATAATCTAGGCCCATAAGGAAGTGAGAGGGCAGGGGGCTTACGCCCGCCCCACAATAATTTTGACGGCAATGGTGCTATGTATGTCGCATATAAGCATCAATAAGATGTATCGTTCTCTATTATTGCAAGAACAGAAGCAGCAGCTGGTACCTATAGCCCTGCAAGTAATCCCCCCCCCCCCCTACTCAGGAAACAAGTGAGGACAAAGTAAAAATAGCTGAGGGTTTTTATTGGAGAAGTGGCTAAATAGTGCTTTTATGGTATTTTCTTACCCTGGATCAGAGTATTTTTTATAATTTTTGGAACAAATGAAATAATAAAAGCAAAATAATGTTTATCTTTTTTTTACCTTGTTATTTCTAAGAAATACTGAATGTTTCAAAAAATACTACAAAATGCTATTTTCTAATCCCACTTGCAAAAACAAATATTAGAGTGCGAGTTACCCTGGGTGCCAGAGCCAAAAATTTATATTTATGAAATAATAGCGAGTGAGTTATTGTGTTTAAAACCGTAATGATGTCCGTTGGTTCACCAGCGGTGAAACAACGACGCAGTTACGGAGTCCTATGTCCTACGGAAATAAACTTCCTCATTCGATGCTGTCAAGTGTGTCCAGCGGTCTTTTCATGCCGAAGATGCTAGAATGAAAGCTGTGGACATCTTCTCGATGTATTTTAAAACAATATTTTCTGCTCTACTCGCATCGGGAATCCTAGTTTTAGGTAAAGTATTTCTTTGATATTTCATATTGTGACGAAGTCATCTTTTATCACCTGATGAAATGTTTGTAGGGCGCAAGTTAATAATAGAAATTGTTGTAATATTTACATACATTACACTTGGCCTGGCTTTCGGCCTTGTCCAACCCCTAGTCAAGTCTAGCCTATTAAATTACATTTTATTCTTGCAACCACCAAACCAAGTTGATTGAATATTAACTTCACGTTACCAGAAATTTTACCCGGCAAACGTTTTTGATAGAGACATCTTTCCAGTATCATTCTCACGAAGCTTTGTTACAGAAATAGATGTTTGCATACAAGAAGTGTGTGCCGGCGGGGGCCTGTGCAGGCCCGTAGGAAGCGGGGGGGCAGGGGGGGCTCAAGCCCCCCCAATAATTTTTTAAAACAATGGTGCTACGTCACATGAATTAATTAGATGTATTGTTCTCTATTGTTTTGAGAACAATTGCCCCCCCAATCCGAAGCTCCTTCCTACGGCCCTGGGCCTGTGTGGGTGGGGGAGGGTAGCCTTGGTAATCTTTATCTATCTTTATTGGGAAACGAGCCCACCCCCATCGATTTTGAGGACAAGCAGGACTTGAATTTTATAACAGGGGACAATGACACAATTTTAAACAAGTTAGATAGGATGTCTGTGTTTTCCCTTAGGGAACGAGAGAAATTTGACCCTTCCTCTCCATTCCTCTCCATACAAATTTCTAGTTTATGGTGTTTTCCCTTAGGGAACGAGAGAAATTTGACCATTCCTCTCCATACAAATTTCTAGTTTATGGTAATTATTTATATCAACTATTTTGTCGTATTTGTAACTTGTTATAACTTTAATTTCATGTTAGTTTGTTTAACGGATTTTTGTATGTTGTGGAATTTTAAAATGAAACTGAACTGAACTGAATCCTCCTCCTGGGACTGCAGGCCTAAAAACAACATATGGTTTGCAGAAATCCAGGGAGATTTGTTGCTAAGTGATCATCAATATTCAGCCAAGAGATGACCATACATATAGTTCAGCTGAATGAAATCAATATCACTGTCATTTTGATAGTTTCATTTTACTAACAGACCCTCCTGGATTTTAGCTTCCCTTAATTTGTGTTTTGCACATAAATGTATTAATCACACTGTACCACTGAAGGAAAGAAATGTGAAAGGTAATCGTACAAGAACCACCTCAGCCCTGGGGGCTACTTCACTATCCAGTCATATGGGGATGTGCACCAATTTTTGGGGTGGTTTTGGCACAAAATGTCTGGGAAGGGGATGTTTGTAGAGCCTGGATTGGGAACTAATTTTTGATAGAAATTCTGGGAATGCTCAGATTTGCGATAAACAACAATTTTAAAATCGTTTTGTTGTGAAAATGTTTGTTAGAAGCCTCATCCATTCTCAGGGATTAGTTTGCAAATCCCACCTATTTTCAGGGGTTGTGTCATAACAGAAATTCTTGCAGCACGCACCCACATATGGCCCACCAGTGAAGTGCCCCCCCCCAGAATTTCAGCCTGCGTTACGAGAATCATGTTCTTTCATGCTGGTTTTCACTTAGAAATTCATAGAAACCTTCATTGATTTTATTTTCATTCATACAAAGGATGGGGTGCCTTATTAGCTGCCTACCTAATTTACACTACACGTTTTTTTATAAGAAACTTGGATCAGCACTTAGTACTAAAAGTTTCTTAATTTTGCATGAAAATTTCGGTGTTTTAGTAGTAAAAGTTTCTTAATTAGTTTCTCATTTTTTGGGCCTAAAATTGCGTTATTGTTCGAAGTTGAGCCTTCTTCTCGAGAAAGGGCTTCCATTTTGCATTTTGCATTGACATTGTCATCAAGAAGAAGCCATGCACATCAAGGCAAAAATTCACCAATTTTGCAGTTAAAAGTCAAGAAAAGACGAATGTACCTTTGTTAGAAAGACGTAGAATAAGAGAGACATACATAAATAAAGTTTTGGAGTTTCTTAACTGTTCTTGAGCGTAGTACTAGAGTTTCTTAAATTTTTGGTCATCGTAGTACTAGTTTCTTATAAAAAAATGTGTAGTCTCCAAGAAACAAGTTTTTTAGAAAGAAAAGAAGGTATAACAAAAATAAAACAAAATTCAAGGGGATATTCCAGGCCAGGTCCATAGCCAATTCCACAAAGGAAAAATACTTCCAGCAATCCATTACTATAGCAACTGCTAGTATAGACACATGGTGGCTTAAAGTGTTATTGCTTGTTGAACATACTATTTGATCTGCAAAGAATATTTATTGCCACACAAAATATAAACGACTTACAATTGCAGGTGGTGTATGCTTACAGTTATTATAAATGGCTTCTTTGTTTGCAGTGGTATTTACAGCTGGAAATTCATCAACTTGTCTACTCTTTCATACTTTATAGCATAAACAGATCATTTAGGAAAGATAACATTGGGATTTCCTTTTTAATTTATCTTTGGTAAAGTGAATTAGACAGTTAAAATCTTTTCATTTTTTGCGGCAGCTGAGCTATCAATGTGCAGAAAACGTTTTTCATTGGATAACAGATAACGATGCAGAATTGCCTTGCATTTGTTTGAAAACTGCAATGAAGGTCTGGAAGGGCTCCTCAAACCCATTTCCCAGTCATAGTTGCAGCAAATTGCAGTCAGTCAGTTTTTCATTATATACAGGCACCCCCCCCCCCTGTACAGCCCAGGGAAGGTACACACCATGTGGATGGATGGGGGTCTCCCACCTGAAAACCAGCTGGTTTCAGATTTTCACTTCTGATTGCCAAAAGTTGCCTTCTGCTCATTTTAATGGCGCATTTTGGGAGAAAACTACCCATTGTAGCGATTTTTTGCTGATTTCAGCCAAAAGGCTTTGGTAAGGAAAATCTGCTAAAAATGACACATGTTTGGAGACTTTTTGACCCAAAACCCACCCGCATGGGCAGCACATGCCTGTAACCTCAGCACTTATGTATCTCCACTGTTTATGTGCCGGGTGTCCCAAAAAAATGCAACAGATTAAAAAAATTCTAATGCAAGCTGTTTGAAATTAATGATAAAATGATTACTTTTATCTAAATCTGCAGTCAGATTAAATTTTGATATATTTTTCAGAATTTTTGGTTACTTGATTGAAGAGTTAACAATCAACAAACTTCAAATTTGCTGTCAGGGCAAAACCAGAGCTACCAGCATTAGTGAAAAGTACGCTGTACAATTAAAATCAATATCTAAAAGTAATATAAAGAACTTCACATAGTTACGAACAAGCACACAACACAACTTCATTAAGAAACTGTAACAAAGGGATCCCTTACTGACTTTGGGACCCTCTACAGTACTCCCCCAAACTGCAGGGACAAAATAAAGTTTTTGTGCGGTAAAATTTGATTTGAATACACCTTTAGCTGTTACACTGAAGAGACTGGATTGAACGATATTTTCATGCTGTTTGTTCGATTGCAAGAAATCTAGCCTAGCTTTTTCAATCAGACTTGATAAAAAGCTAGAATGGAGAATGGTATTGGAGAAATTAACTGTTTTCCAAGGAGAGTGGTTTTGCAAAACGGCAACTTGCAGTCCACTGGAGCGGAAAGCAGAGTTACCTTAAAGGTGGCATGAAGCGAAAATTTTGGATGCACATGAACTGATCCAAATGCCGTTTAAAATTGTTTGATGTCGTCTCATGTCGTTTTTGAGTTATCCACTAATTTTGAATATCAGCTGATGATGGCGTCATTTTGTTTGCAAAATATACAAGGGTATCATATGGCAATATATCTGTTTTTCATCTTTGAAAGGTTACAGTTGCAAGAAATTTTCAGCAGAGCTACATAAATGCAATATAGATTGGTTTAACGAATTGGCATGGTGTTTAGAAAGCCATAATAATTGAAAAACGTATCGATTAGATCTCCCTTTGGACATACATTTAGATATCCCGTTAATCTATATGCTAACTATTAGATATTCCGTCAGATATTCTGTTTGATATAATGCTGGAAACCTTGTATACCTTGTGGACATTTTGCAACAAAATTACGTCATGTAATGAGCCAATCCTACGAAATGGTGGATAACTCGAAAATGAAATAAGATATCAGCAATACTCGGAAAATTTCTCGGAGTATGAGGAGTGGAAATTAGGCTTAAGGGGCTTAAACTGTAGTTTGCTGACTTGGTTGACAGATTTTACGTTCTGATTTTACAGCAGATTCTGTTGGAAAAGAGACATCACCGAAATGCGTCGACAGCAAAGGTTTGTAAAGAGATGCCAAAATATTTTATCTCTCATTTGCATGTTGGCTAGCAGTGGACCAGTGCGGGTCCTTATGAAGTGAGGCTAGACCTAAATCATGGCCTGGATCCGCTCGTAGCGCCTTTTGTTGAGGGATGCACTGAGAGAGAATTTTGCTTGAAGATACGAAGGTTTGTCAAGCATACCAACAATTGTCATTAATCTGCTCACCAGTAGCATGTGCATGACTAGTATTAAACTTGTCAGAAAAAATTATTTCTGAGGAGTTTTATGTTTGGTCGTGGGCAATTTCAACAGGCTCCACTGGCTCCACTTCATATCAGTGTCGGAAAATAAGGTTTTCAAAGTAGAGCAAAGTAGAACAAAGAATCTATTGTTTTCATTAAATGAAAACGATAGATGCTTTTGTTATTTGGGAAAACATTGGGACGAGTAGAGTAAATCTAGGTAAGCATAAAGTTATATCGTAAAAGCTCTATTAAACCCCCAGGGGCTTATTTAGTTTCAGACACTCCAGAGGGGCGGGCTTTAAAGACCCTGTGCTCCCCATGATCCTTTGCCGGTGCGCAAAAGATCAAATGTAAACAAAAACAAACATTAATTGGCAAATATGTCTTGACGTGCGAGTTCAAAGAAATCTGGAAGAACCGTTGTTTGCACAAACGGAATCAATCGAAACAAAAGCCATTTCAAAGCACGACTGTTCAGGGGAACTCAGGCCGGACTCTCATCTCTCATTAGAAATAAATGGATGTTTTACTTGCTTTCTCTGGTTCACTGTCTATTCAAAAAGGGCACGCATTGATAACAACAGTGCTCCTTGTCAATTATTTCCCCACCAAAACTTGAGTCCAATTCCATCTCGCTTCCCTCTCTTCTAACTCGATCGAGCAATAATTTTGCAAATTCATCACTGCTCATGTCATGGCGTGCTCGTGACTTGACAAATCCTTCTTCATCTTGTTCCACATATTGAACGTAGATTCTGTCAAGTAAACCATTTTAAGAGGCTCCTTCCTTTTCGGGCGGCCCTTCCGTTTCTTTCCTGCGCTCTGCGAGTCAATCATCAACCACACACTTCACCACACTGCCAAGGCCCTACCCACAATTCATTTTCATACCGTATGAAAATCGCAAAATTGGCTGTGAGACCGCAAAGAGTCATGGGAAGCACAGGGTCTTTAAAAGAGATGGGCTTATTCGCACAATCAAAGGACAAGGATATATAGGATGAATTTTCAATTCTTTTATTCCATATTTTGCAGATTCAACATACAATTTTTTGAGTCAAATACACAAATTCGACACAGTTTTATCTCAAACCATATCTAAATTAACTTGCAAACTTATTTAGCTCAATAAATTGAACATCTTTGGTAACCTCTGGAATTTGAAATAAGTGGGTGGGGGGCTAAAAAGAGATGGGGCTTTTTTAGAATATTGGCGCAGAGGGGAAGGCTTATTAGAGAGGGGGCTTAATAGGGAGGGGGACTTAATGGAGCTTTACCTTAACCCTATTGTACCCGGGGGGCAAAAAATGCCCCCCCAACCAAATTTTTGATTATAAAACCGAGAGGAAATAGACAAATGAGCTTTTAATTGGCAATTAAATTTTAGAATTTCTATTGTCATGATTTAAGTCACGTGACCAGTAGATACCCATATTTGGAAAATAGTCACAAAGAAAGTCACAAAAACAGTCATAATTCCTTTGTCTTAACCGTGATGAAGTTGTGATTGGTACCAAACGATTCCCCTTACAAAGTACTTCCGTTTGATATATACATTATTCATATTTGCTGACATCAGCAAATTATAGATTTCATGACGTCATGCAAATCTATGACGTCATATCTCTAATACAGAAAGAGAACATTTTAAAATTTTGATATAAATCGATGGATAAACATGTTATCTTTATTTCTAACTAGTTTATTGAGGTTTTCATACATATTATTTGAATTAATTAGCACTTTTTGTGTTTTCAGTACTGAAGCTTATATCTGACATGGTCCCATTGTTTGGTCGCTTGACAACGAACCACGTGATAAATTAGCATTAAAATCCGTAATTAGACTCCTAATAGATGTACTTACTATTGTGCGAAGTTACAATGGCATACTATTTATGGTTTTGGAGATAATTAGGGGGGCATTTTTTGCCCCCCCCGGGCAGTGGTCTGACCCAAGGAGCCCGGGTAGAATAGGGTTAAAGGACAAATCCGGGGTTGGTATGATTGATAATAAAATACAAGATAATACCGGGTGCGCCAAAATAAACTATGCACTTTTGGCAGGCCACGATAAATCGTACACTGGACCGATTTTGAAGATATATCACTTAATCTTTAGCAGAAAGCCTGAATTAGATTCTAAGATTTTTTGCAAATTTTTCCATTTTCAATTTTTAGAGCTACAGGCGAGTTTCTTAAAATTTTCGTTTTCGAAAACACTGAAAACGATCAAAAAACGTTGATCAAATATTCTAAAGACTCATCATGCATGGACAAAGAGAAAATGTTTTCAGCGTGATTTGGGGATTTGTAAATTGATCATTGTAAACTTCTGCACGAGTGTTATTTCAAATATTGGCTTGTTACGAAATTCTGTAGTAGTTGCAATTAAGTGCCGCCCCAAAAGCCGTCACAAATCAAAAATATAACAAAACTCCATGCTTGCTGGTCCCATGACTCTTCCTGGTACAGGAACACAGCCTGCAGCAAAGCATAAATTCAATGACATTACAAAAGAAAAGAACGTTCTTTATATTCTTGAAAATGTTATTACATAAACTCTCGTACAGCAGCTTACAATTAGTCGATTTCTAAATCCCAAATCACCACAAAAAGTTTTCTCTTTGTCCATTCATGTCGATTCTTTAGAAAGCTTGATCGACGTTTTTTGGTCCTTTTCAGTGTTTTCAAAAACAAAAATGTTAAGAAACTCGCTTGTAGCTCTAAAACCTGAAAACAGCAAAATTTGCAAAAAATCCTAGAATCTAATTCAGGCCTTCTGCTAAAGATCAAGTCATAAATCTTCAAAATCGGTCTTGTGTACGATTTATCGTGGCCTGCCAAATGTGCATAGTTTATTTTGGCGCACCCGGTACTGCTATGAATGATGTATGATACTTTTTTCCACTATTTTTCGGCTTCTCCTTGTGAAATTGCGTATTCAACTGAGCAATTTGAGCGAACTGACGTCATATCGCGCAAACGAAGACGAGGCTGTGCGATCGTTTTCTTGCCTTGCCTCTTTATCGTAGCATCGTAGCCAGCCTCCAAACGATAAAGAGGCTAGCAGGGATTGAGAGGCAAAAACAATTGCACAGCCTCATTTTCGTTTCCGCGATATGACGTCACTTCGCTCAAATTGCTTATTTGAATACGTAATTTCATAAGGAAAAGGCGACAAATAGTGTAAAAAAGTGTCATACATCATTCATAGCAGTATTATCTCGTATTTTATCATCAATCATGCCAACCCCGGACTTGTCCTTTAACTGAGTTCCTTTTTATATTTGATTGTTCAAACAATCTTTTACTTTTCAGATCCTTTAACTATCACAATTAACAGGGAATATCAGAGTGTTGATTTGGAAACCCAGGACACTGTTCATCCAATCATTTGCACGACGAATAAACCTGCACACTTGAGCGTTTGGTTTCATGGGAAGTATTCCTTCAGCTCTGAATCGTCTAAAATTATCGAAAGAAAATTATCTTGCCGTATAACAGTGAATTTCACCAGCAAACTGCAAGAATGCAACATGGGAACATATGAGTGCCGTGCGACTAATGTTAATGTTACAGTCACTGCATTGTCCAATGTTACATATTGGACTACGAATAGAAGTAAGTTTTTTCTCTCAAATTTTCTTTGGAGGAAGAGGGAGATATTCATTCTCTGTCTCGTTTCGAGCAAGATTGTACTGCTAATGTTTCTACTGGGTTAGCCAGAAAAAAGTTCCCACTTTCGCAAATTCGTTGTACTACAAGTACTTCATGGATTTGAATGATTCAAATTCTAGTTAAAAGCCAAAAGATCGAAGTATTTTTGTGATTTTTCTCGTATTCTTACGAGCATTGCAGATATAGGTCAAGTCAACTTTACAAAAATTTCATGTTTTCAAAATGACTGAAAAAGGGCCTAAAACACTTGATCAAATCGTTAGGACTCTCCTCACACTGAACAATACACACGGGCGTTTCACCTCTCTCGAGAGGTATAAGACATAGATTCTCAAATAGATACTAAAGATTTTCAATCCCATGGCAATAAATATCCAGACGATATCTCTCACTCATGAGAAATTGCTTTTTCTCTGTTGTTCTGAGCGAGGAGTCCTTTATGATCTGATAATGTATTTTAGGCCTTTTTCAGTCATTTTGCAACCACAAAGTTTTTCTGTATTTGAATTTATCAATTTTTCCAATGCTTGTAACAAGGCGAGAAAAATCACAAAAATACTTCGATCTTTCGGCTGTCAAGCAAATATTGGTTCATTCCAATCCATCCAGTACTCTGGATGCTATGAATTTTCAAAAGTGGGAACTTTTTTCTGGTGCCCGGTACTGGGTGAGTCAATAAAAACAATCGCAGTTTGAAAGGTCATAGCTCCTTGGATATCAATATGATGATATATAGTTTAATAGTTTAATGGTAGAATGAAAATTTTTGTCGGCACACCTCCGTACAATTTTAAGTCAAGTATACCCCCGGGCACGTAATCAATCTAAAAAGTGCCGTAAGGGGCAGTGCAAAGTTTATTTTGTAATATGGCCGGTGCAAAACGTAACGGGGCAACTACTTTTTTTTAGCTTGTACAGAACTGGGTCAACACTTTTTACAAAGCAAATATGAACGGGGCAGTACCTTTTTATAAGCTCAAGATGAAGTTTGAAGTATGAAATGGTTAATTTTGAGGCCAGAATTGTGGATCATGCAAGTTGAGAAATGCTTGGAAGGATGTGTATGAACATGATGCAAAATGTCCTTGTCAATTACTTGCAAGAACGATTCATCAGTCATTTCTCTTCATCTTCAAAGTCGATTTCTTCGTTGACAAAGTCTCGTAAAGGCAAGAATTGATTATGTTATGGTCTTTGGCTAATTCATCGGTGGTACGATACAACATTTGTTGTTCTTGAATACGGGGCAGATACATTTTTATAAGGAAAGGGTGACGGGGCAGTTGGTTTTTTGGCAATAATTTCATACAGGGCGAGCAGATTTTTTTGCAAGAATTTTTGTTCTCCACCGGCCATGTAATATAACAAATTTTGCCCTGTCCCTAATAGCAGTAATTGTATGAGTACCAGTATGAGGTATGAGCAATTACTGGGACTCATCGTAATCAATCTTAGAGGCTGGTTGCTTGTTAGGAATATAACAACAACAGGAACAACAAGGCAAAACTTGGACGATACGATAAGTAGGGCATCAGGAATTTTTTTACCACATTTCGTTGCGTTTCACGATAAATCGACAAATCAGATCACTGGAAATACTTTTAGGCGCATAGGATCTAAAGGGAAATTCCGCGAGGCCATCTTTAGGGCAATCATGTTTCATTTTCTCATTACAGAACCTGAAAAGTTTCGGTTTCAAATTGAAGAACCGGTGCTAAGGAAGAAAAAGGAACTGATCATTGGAACATCAGCCAACCTCTCTTGCACATATCGAGGCGATGATTGGGAAGCTGCCTTTCCATACAAAGTTTATTTCAGCTACATGAAGGAGGGAAAAT
The DNA here is from genome assembly GCA_039566865.1 of Aurelia coerulea. Lineage (NCBI taxonomy): Eukaryota > Metazoa > Cnidaria > Scyphozoa > Semaeostomeae > Ulmaridae > Aurelia > Aurelia coerulea. Next base: position 16,969,274 of record CM076958.1, on the reverse strand, counting down.
TTGCTGAGCTGCTTGAAACAACCAAAGGCCCGAAGAAGATTCGCTTATTTCAAGTAAAAGAGACAGGAGGTGTCCGAGGAGGTGTCAAGGAAAAAGAAGGATCCTTCAAAATAGGGATTTATCGGATAAACTACACTGACAGCCGTACATATAAGTGTGCAATAAGGCTTGTCAAGGATAATTGTCCCAAATTCTTGTCTTCTGACTGGATTGCTCGTACACTTACCGTTAGCGTCCGTAAGTTGCTTTTTTCTGCCCTTTATTGATCATTTTATTCATGACTTCCTTTCAGTTACAAAAGCTGACAAATAGCAGATGTTAAAGGGAATCTAAGCAAATAGAAGTAGTGCAAGCCGCTCGTGGTCAAATTATAGCCTATCAGATATCATCATTTCCTATTGGCGTAGATCAGGTCGTAGGTCGTAGGTCGTAGGTCGTAGGTCGTAGGTCGTAGGTCAGATGAATTATTGATTGCAAAATTGAATTCATATGGCTTCAGTAGATCTACCTTGCTGTTTATCCATAGCTATCTCACCGACAGGAAGCAGAGGGTAAAGGTCAATGGTTCATTCAGCACATGGATGGAAACTGTCCTAGGAGTGCAGCAAGGCTCAGTCTTAGGACCCCTTTTGTTTAACATTTACCTGAATGACCTTTTTAAGTTCCTGGAGGAGACTGAAATCTGTAATTGTGCGGACGACACAACTGTTTATGCGTGTGGTCCTAACATCGAAAATGTCATCATACATTTAGAGAATGATGCCCTTAACATAACTGTATGGTTTCCAAAGAAATTTATGAAACTAAATGAAGACAAATGCCACTTAATGATTTTTGGTGCAAAAGGAAACAATGAAATATCGATCAAAATTGGCGAAGCCTGTGTGAAGAATGTGCAGAGGAGAATCTTCTTGGTATAACTTTCGATCAATCACTTTCTTTCAAACAACATGCCAATGCTCTCTGTAAAAAAGCTGGCCAAAAACTCCATGCTCTTGCTCACATATCACATTACATGGACACTAACAAATTTCAGCAGTTGATTAGGGCGTTTCTCTTTTCTCACTTTAGTTACTGTCCACTTGTTTGGATGTTTTATGACAGAACTTTGGATCATAGAATAAATCGTGTTCACGAAAGGGCATTACGCATATCATATAAAGATGATTATACGCATAACATACAGTAAGTACCCGCAAATAAGAAACCTCCTTGTATCTTATTCTCAGGTTTATCATAGTTTGTTCCTAAATGCCAAAATTTGTTCTCATAAATGACTGTAATATAATGTAGCATTCTTAAAACAGAATGAACATCTTCAAAATTAAAGGTTCACACAACAAAATTGTAACGAGGTAAAAACGTAAAATGTGCCAGTAATGTTCAACACACATGCATGTACGGTACTGTCATATACTTTGACTTGATGGAGGTACCTATGTATAAGAAACGTTTACCCTGATCACGAAAAGGTCTCTTTAAATAAGAAACTTTCTGAGGCCTCAATTTAAAAAGTGGTTTTCTTATTTGCGGGTACCCACTGTACCGGAATGATTTTGGTTTTCTCTTGGAACAGATTAAATTGTTGCCAATCCATATAAGGACCCTACAGTTGCTAATGACTCAGATCGATGAAGCAAAATGCAGTTTAAATCCACCATTCATGGAGGATATTTTCGTGCAGCAGGGCCGAAGCCAGTTGGGGGGCTGGGGGGGGGGGGCGGAGTGCCCCCCCCAGAAGGCCATTTGTCGGAAATTTTACTCCACCTGAGCGAAACATTGGCTACAATCTGAGGCATGGCAATGACGCTCAACTCCCAAAGGTACGAACTACGTCCTTTGGAGTTGAGTCCATAACTTTCCTTGGAAATAAACGATGGCAGTTTTTGCCGCAAGAAATAAAACACGCAAAAACTCTTTGCATTTTAAACAAATTAAATGCTGGAATGGTAATAAATGCAACTGTAGACTCTGCAAAACATACATACCGAAAGCTGGGTTTCTATTACAGGATCGACAGTTAGCTTGTACTTTTTCCTGTAATGTATATTGCCCATTTCAATATTTTCCCCCCTAAATTGTAAATTGTACTGGGTGACCCAGAAAAAAGTGACCCAACGCAATCTGCTTTAGAAAAATACGTTTTTCTGTCGCTAAAAGACTTGCCTACATTATGAGTATTTTTTGGAATTTTTTTCGACACTAAAAATTTCCCAAATTAAAGATTTTGAGAAAACAGGCAAGCAGCATAGCCGTCAAATCTTTTCTTTTGTCCAAAGCTCCCGTGGGGTTCTGACTCACGCGCTGATCAGATCGCATTTTCTCCTATGATTGACCAATCAGGTGCCGCTGTTGTGTTTACTTCCGCGTTTCGCAGCAAAACTTAGGCCATTTTCGGCCGTTTTGACCACTCTCCGGAAAAAATCATTGCACGATCGGATAAATCGAATTTCGTCAAAATTTCAATTGGGGAAGATTCTCCATGCTTTGGACCATAAGTGTTTTCGGTATGACTTTGCGATCACTAAAGATAGCAGAGTTGTGGCATTTTTAGTCTTAATGAAGTCATTCATCTGTTACAGACTCTGTGATTAGCAAAAAGAAGAGTAGAAAACTTAAAACCTGAAGAAGAACTAGTGCATGCACATACCTCATATGGATTTAATAACAAACATCCACTTTTTCTGCCGCGATCTATAGCGAGTTTCATCAGCAAATGACACAGTCAACAAAATGGGCGCGAGAACTTGAATTATCAGCTGCATGCAATCGTCGAATAACAACATCCCATTCCAATGAACAGAATATGAATAAATCAACGGTGAATAAGGAATACATGAACTTGCCATGCCGAAGATTATGGGAGTAGCTGTACGTCCACTCTGGCCCAGAAAGAACAATTTCGTGATGTCTTTTTCGATAAACCATCTATGGATAAATCGTGCCACCATTCCTTTATCCAACTGCGGCTATCGTTGCCAGATGGAAACCGGCAATAACATTACCAAAACGATGTACGAATTGATCGGTCACATCCCATCTTTTATTGCCAGAAAAATGTATATCGTCTTATGTTCTACCGGGTGACCCAGAAAAAAGTGACCCAATGCAATCTGTTATAGAAAAACAATTAAGTGTCAGATTGAAATATTTGAAACGTTGTTATGTCACTAAAAGACCAGTCTACATTATGAGTATTTTTCGCAATTTTTTTGGGCACGGAAAAGTTCCCGAAATAAGGATTTTGAGGAAAAGGGGTGGCTTGAAATTCTCAAAAAGTCGTCAAAAAAAGGGATCGATTTGAAGTCATTTCAGATCTTCAAACCAACGAGGAGCGTGTTTCATCCTGCCTGAGAATATTTTCAATTGCCTAGGGACTATAAAATTGCTCTGAAGACTTCTGATTGGGTTACCTATTCCCAGGTTGAAATGAAACACGCTCCTCGTTGTTTGGAAGAGTTGAAATGGCTGTAAATCGATCCCCTGTTTTTGACGACTTTTTGAGGATTTCAGGCATGCCTTTTTCCTCAAAATCCTTAAGTTTGGAAATTTAACATGCCGAAAAAAATTGCGAAAAATACTCATGGCATAGGCTGGTCTTTCAGCGACAGAACAACGTTTGAAGCGTGTCAATCAGCCACTTAATTTACTTTCTGTAACAGATTGCGTTGGGTCACTTTTTTCTGGGTCACCCGGTAGCAGCTTCATGAAACAGAACTGAAATGCTAGGTTTAGTGTTCTTACGAATATGAATAACATGAAGAAATGTACATCTTATTTCATAACGAGTAAAATAGGTCGATCTTTTTGACATTTGAAATATTATTTATAGAAACTCCTCATATCAATTTCACATTTGTGCAGATATCATGAAAAATATTTTATCTTTTAGAAGTCCTTCGTTAGAAAATCACCCCTTGACAGTCAAGCAACACAGTAGCATCAAAGCAAAGTTGGGCAGTTTGCAAACTCATTGCCCATCCATGGAAGAACAACCCTATTTTTGTAAGATTCTGCAACTTTGATCCAATAAAGAAAGCTCCTCAAAATTCTCATTTTCTGAGCACAAAATGTTTCGTAAAAGTTTCTTAAAAGTTCCCTCAAATTTCTATCGGTGGTGTAGGATCTCTGGGATCTCCTGTACCTTCGATAAAATTGTGCGGAAAATTATGAAATCATGCGACAGTGTATATCACGTACGAAGTCTCATGTAAGAAATTTCTAAATGAAAAGTGAAATTAATTTGTTCCACTATCCAAGATTTTATTTTTAGGTGACCTGAGAGTTCAGTTTCTTGAAATTTTTCCTATGATTGTTGACCTCTATCAATGCAAGATAAGGCTCGAATCCTTACTGGTTGCCAGAGCATGCGGAAATCACCCAATGTCATGCTTGTCAGCCAATGAGATCACCGCTTTCTAGCCCCTGGAGACAAAATCGGTCGTTTGAGGTAAATTTTCTAGTACCCTCACAAAAACTGAAATGGTTGCTAAAATACTTCAGTTATTTGCAATTTTTTTTAACAAATCAGTTGTGGGGATGTCCGTCCAGAGTTGTTTACATGTTTAGGCTTGTTTCGGGCCGGAGCTGCGTTCATTTTCCGGTCGAAGAAAATTTACCTTCGTTGAAATATCTATAGAAATCGCTACAAATGAGATATACAGATAAGAATTTCAGCAATTATGCATACTGACCTGAGCAATAACCCAAACTCCTTCACTGCTATCATATCTCAAAATTGGAGGCAATTTCTAATGATTTCTGGCAGAGATATCATTTGGGCCTAAACTTGTCCTCGCTTAAAACTCATTCCATTGCACTTAAAAAGTTATGGTAAAATTCTAGAGCTGAATAATGCACTTACTCATGACTCAGGCACCAGTTTGACTTCGTCTGCATTTTTTACATTAGCAAATTTTTATAAGAAACGACCAGTTGTGGGCGAATTGCAAAACTTTCCTCGGTCCATATTTTTCTCTGCACAGGCTCTCCGCTTCAAGCAACAAACAGTGAATTTTGTATCATAAAAAGTCTTGCATCACAAAACATTCCTATAGAACGATTCCATGCGCCTTAGCGAGTCACTCGTGAATTGTTTCCACGCATTTGGTTCAATCAGTCAATGCAAACAAACAAAAGAGCAAGACCGGGTATCTTTTTTAGCAAACCCAAAAAATAATGTTTTGTTCTTTTTATGTTTTGCATTGATTGAAATAAGAACGAAAAGAACGAAATGCGTGAATACAATTCACGAGTGCCTCGCTAAAGCGCATGGAATCGTTCAAAAGGAATGTTCTGTGATGCAAGACTTTTATGATAGGTACAATGTCAAAGTTCACTGTTTGTTGTTTGAAGCGGAAAGACTGTGTAGATAAAAATATGGACCGAAGAAAGTTTTTTGCAATTCGCCCACAACTTGTTGTTTCTTACAAAAATTTGCCAAAGTAAACAATGCAAACGAAGTCAAACTTGTGCCTGAGTCATGGGTAAGTGCATTATCTAGCTCAAGAATTTTACCATAACTTTTTAGGTGCAATGGAATGAGTTTTAAGTGAGAAAAAGCTTAGGCCCAAATGATGTCTCTACCAGAAATCATTAGAAATTGCCTCCAATTTTGAGATATGATTGCAGTGAAAGAGTTTCGGTTACTGCTCAGGTCAGTATGCATAATTGCTGAAATTCTCATCTGTATATCTCATTTGTAGTGATTTCTATAGATATTTCAAAGAAGGTCAATATTCTTCGACCGGAAAATGAACACAGCTCCGGCCCCAAACAAGCTATGTGCTCAAACATGTAAACAACTCTGGACGGATATCCCCACAACTGATTTATTAAAAAAATTGCAAATAATTGAAGTATTTTAGCATCCATTTCAGTTTTAGTGAAGGTACTAGAAAATTTACCTCAAACGACCGATTTTGTCTCCAGGGGCTAGAAAGCAGTGATCCCATTGGCTGACAAGCATGAAATTGGATGATTTCCGCATGCTCTGGCAACCAGTAAGGATTTGAGCCTTATCTTTATCAATGCAACTGCATACACTTTTTCTGCAGGAAACTGCCTGAAGGAAACCGTTGCTGCCTCTTCCATAAATTAAGAAACTCTATCAGATGCGATGAAAGGTCATTTCAAATTTAAGAAACTTTTTCAATCAAAGTAAGATATGAGTTGCAAAAAATGTTTTCAACCAGAAATTGCATTACCAACTCAACTATTACTAAAAAGTCATAATTTTTGTTATTATTTCGTTTTTAACAATTGAACGTCGACAAACTGTCAGTTGGAATTTTGAAAATTTGGGAACCTTACAAGAAACTTTTCTATTAAAATCAAGCCTAAAGTAAATATAACATTTTGAAAATTGAAACTTATTAATTTCATTTTTCGTTTGGTAACTTCTTACATGAGATTTCGTATGTGATCTACACTGTGGCATGATTTCATAATTTGCCGCACAATTTTTATCGAAGGCACAGGAGATCCCAGAGATCCTACACCACCGATAGAAATTTGAGGGAACTTTTAAGAAACTCTTACGAAACATTTTTTACTCCGAAAATGAGAATTTTGAGGAGCTTTCTTTATTGGATGAAAGTTGTAGAATTTTACAAAAAATAGGCAGTGGCGGACTGGCTCCAATTTTTTCACCGGCCATTGATGAGTTAAGGGGGCCCTAAGTGGGTGTGGTCTAAGTGACGAGGGTGTGGTCGTGAGCAAAATTCGTCGCAATTCCTCGATTTCTTACCATTAGCAAAGCTAAACTCACTTTCCTTGAAAATTAAAATCTTCTTATGGCATGATTAAAATCTTTACGTAACCTCTACTTTATAAAAGTAATAACCTCTACTTTATAAAAGTAATTTGGACATTTTTTAGTATTGGCCAGTTTTTGTTTCTCAGACTGTTGAGCAACCTTTTTCCGATCCTCCCCCAGCAGTGTGGCGAGGGCAAATTACCTGATGAAGTATCCAAATGGATGGTCTGGGGGCAAAGTCTCTAGGAAAATTTCTGAGGACACGCCCCCTACTTTGGCTTAGAAAGCTTCTCCCTATCCCATGTTTGCCGGTGCTAGAATTGAATTTTTGACCATTTGCAACAGTAGTTTTATGAATTAATATCCACAAGGAAATTTTTATGAGTAGACGTCTGTTTTTTCCTTGGCCTAGAATGCCTATCGCCAACCCATCTTTACCAGAGCAAGATTGGAAACTTTGACATTTTCAAAATTATTTTAGCAGTTTTCTATCAATCAGCACTCTTATAAAATTTTTCGCGTAAAAGCTTTTACTTTATCACAATCCAATCCAAATTTTGCGTGCCCCCGAAGTTGAGGCCTCGACAAAGTTTGTCCCGGAAAACTTTTTGAAACTGGCAGCCTTACTTTGGCTTAGAACGACTCTCCCAGTCATTTTCTAGCATTTGTCAGAGTTATATTCTGCATTTCCTATACTCAACTATTTTTTTGAAAGAATCTCGTTTTGAGAACCATCTTTTGACAGAAGTGGAGGGGCCTTTACTTTTTCTGCAACGGTTCTCTCTCCTTCGCGATCCGTATATTCACTCTCGACTGTATTCATTTCTTTGAACAAAGTTCACTAGCACGGAAGGATTCAAATGTGAAATGAAGTGTCCATTGTTCAAAATTGCGAATTTACATAAAGAGTCCCTAATTTTGCAAAAGGGGCCCTTTTGCAGCAAAAATAGGGCCCTTTTGGCAAGATTTTGAGGGGGGCCCACCGGCCACGGGCCGGTGGGCCGGTGGGCCGGTGGGCCGGTGGGCCGGTGGGCCGGTGGGCCGGTGGGCCAGTCCGCCACTGAAAATAGGGTTGTTCTTCCATGAATGGGAAATGAGTTTGCAAACTGCCCAACTTTGCTTTGATGCTACTGTGTTGCTTGACTGTCAAGGGGTGATTTTCTAACGAAGGACTTCTAAAAGATAAAATATTCTTCTTTATGATATCCGCCCAAAATGTGAAATTGACATGAGAAGTTTCTATAAATAATATTTCAAATGTCGGAAAGATCGATCTATTTTACTCGTTATGAAATACATTTCTTCTTGTTATTCATATTCGTAAGAACACTAAACCTAGCATTTCAGTTCTGTTTCATGAAGTTGCTAGAACATAAGACGATATACATTTTTCTGGCAATAAAAGATGGGATGTGACCGATCAATTCGTACATCGTTTTGGTAATGTTATTGCTGGTTTCCATCCGGCAACGATAGCCGCAGTTGGATAAAGCAAATGGTGGCACGGTTTATCCATAGATGGTTTATCGAAAAAGACATCACGAAATTGTTCTTTCTGGGCCAGAGTGCACGTACAGCTACTCCCATAATCTTCGGCATGGCAAGTTCATGTATTCGTTATTCACCGTTGATTTATTCATATTTCTGTTCATTGGAATGGGATGTTGTCATTCGACGATTGCATGTAGCTGATAATTCAAGTTCTCGCGCCCATTTTTGTTGACTGTGTTATTTGCTGGTGAAACTCGCTGTAGATCGCGGCAGAAAAAGTGGATGTTTGTTATTAAATCCATCTGAGGTATATGCATGCACTAGTTCTTCTTCAGGTTTTAAGTTTTCTACTCTTCTTTTTGCTAATCATAGAGTCTGTAACCGATGAATGACTTCATTAAGACCAAGAATGCCACAATTCTGCTATCTTTAGTGATCACAAAGCCATACCGAAAACACTTATGGTCCAAAGCATGGAGAATCTTCCCCAATTGAAATTTTGGCGAAATTCGATTTATCCGATCGTGCAATGATTTTTTTCGGAGAGTGGTCAAAACGGCCGAAAATGGCCTAAGTTTTGCTGCGAAACGCGGAAGTAAACACAACGGCGGCACCTGATTGGTCAATCATAGGAGAAAATGCGATCTGATCAGAGCGTGAGTCAGAACCCCACGGGAGCTTTGGACAAAAGAAAAGATTTGAAGGCTATGCTCAGGCAAGCTTGAAATCCACAAAAAGTAATCAAAAACAGGGGATCGATTAAAAGCCATTTCAGATCTTCAAAACAATGAGCAAGGCGTTTCATTTCAGCCTGGGAATAGGCAACTCAGTTAAAAATGTCCAGATCAAGTTTATGGTCCCTAGGTACCTAAACATTTGGAGCTGAACATAAATGTTCTTTGTAAACTTGTGGAATTTCAAAGGAATGCAATTTCCACGCAAATCGAAATGTTCAAGAATTGCTTACAAAAAAAGCAGGAGTATCCTTGTCCCTTGAGATAAGAATATTTAGGTATCTAGGGATTACAAACTTGCTCTGACGACATTCGACTGAGTTGCCTATTCCCAGGCTGAAGTGAAACACGCTTCTCGTTGTTTTGAAGATCTGAAAAGGCTAAAAATCGATCCCCTGTTTTTGACGATTTTGTGAAGATTTCAAGCATGCCCTTTTTCTCAAAATCCTTCATTCGGGAAATTTACCATGTCGAATAAAATTGCGAAAAATACTCATAACATAGGCTAGACTTTTAGCGACAGAACAACGTTTGAAGTATTCTAATCAGCCACTCACTTTTTTTTGGTTCACCCGCTAGGTGTTTAATAAAGTAGGCCTTAAAGGGGCATTCCGCAGAAAAAAACTGGATATCGGTGAACTGCGTTGTTTGCTTTTAAAACGAACGAACATGCTTATCATTATAAACATTTTCCAATGTTTCTCCAACTTGAATAAAGCTCAAACCGGCCAAAAACGAAACAGGTATTTTTCAAAATAGAGACGAACTCAACCATATCCTGGAATTTGAATCCGAGACAGAAAACGAGAATTCTCGGTAAAACCGATCAATTCTCTTTCGCGTAGTCGACCATGGACACATGAATGAACGAATACAACAGAGCATAGGAATCATTCGTCGTACATAGCCGATTGCTCGTGGCCCATGGTCGAAACCGCCAAAGCCTCATTTTCACGGACCAATCAGACGGCTAAAAAGCGAAGGAGACCAAAGAAACCCGTGAAGATTTTCCTAAATTTTACCTACCTTAAAGGCATTGAGTCCGCATAAATAGCGCGCTCATGACCAATATCAACTTCTTTTCAATCATAAAACAAAAGTTGTGATTTAATCGTTATTGAAATCAAACCAAAGAAATTCCCAAGGATAATGCAAGGATTAAGAAGCCTTTGGCCTCCACTGCTAATGACTTTAGCACTATTGTGCGATAATAAAGGGCCGTCAGCAGTTTGTCAGCAAAATTCAGGATAGCGTTAACGCTCAGCTATTTATATGGACTCAATGCCTTTAATAAAACGCAACCAGGACAAAAAACTGCTTGAGATTTCCCGAATTTTTTAAAGCTATCTACTTTCCAGATGTTTGGGAGTAAAAGTTTGGATGCCGGTTAAAATATCTTCAGGATTGGCGGAGTTATTGCCTCTCCAATAGACAAAATCAGCGAAGGCTTGTCGAGACCTGTTTACGCCACTTCAAGTCAGGTGATAAAGCCTCTTGATAAAACCTCTTTTGAATTTTATAAGTTATTTCGCAACGAGCAAACTTTTGCCATGAATGTAAAAAGTAGTACAACACAGAAACTTCCCTAGAGTATTGCCACGTGACTTGAAAGGTGCGAACAAGCCTTTGTAGACTTTTTCAATTCACATAGAAACCGTAGGGGCATTGAATCTTCAATAAAAGAAAATTTAGCGAAAGACAATAGCAAGAACAATTGAAAACACAGATTGTGGCGTTTTCAGGTCGTTCTTACAACAATCACTATTGTTATTACTATTGTCTCCCGGCCAGAATCTCTATTGTTCAAGGTTCAGTGCCTTGTCAGTTTGTTTGTGGCCATAACTCCACCAATCCTGGAGATATTTTAACCGGCATCCAAACTTTTACTCCCAAACATCTGGAGAGTAGATTGCTTTTAAAAAATTCGGGAAATCTCAAGCAGTTTTTTGTCCTGGTTGCGTTTTATGAAGGTAGGTAAAATTTAGGAAAATCTTCACGGGTTTCGTTTGTCTCCCTCGCTTTTTAGCCATCTGATTGGTCCGTGAAAGTGAGGCTTTAGCGGTTTCGACCATGGGCCACGAGCAATCGGCTATGTACGACGAATGATTCCTATGCTATACAACAGGGCATTCAAACTCAATTTAACGAGCGTTGCGCAACAAGCCTATGAAGACTCGCCTATGACCGACCGACGGACAAAAACGAAAATATTCTACCTTTGTTCGCCGAGAACGATGCATAAAATGGTAGGGTATTGAAATTAAAATTGGTCAAATGTTTCCTTCCATATCTCGCGTTTGAGAAGTGCGATCGAGGAAAGGAAAACGATTTCCGAGGGCTGACATAATCTGTTTCTCGATCGGGATCACAAAATGAATCTCTGCATGCATTTAATTTTCGAGGAATGCCCCTTTAATTAGCTGTAATTTAGCTATTTTTAATTCTTGCCTTCTGTAAATAAATTATTGATGATGATGATGTTGGTCCCATTTACGCTATGCATGTACGAAGCAAACACGGCATAGAAATGTGCCGTATTGGTTTCTCTGTTCAAGCAGAATTGCCGTTTAAATTATACCGGCAAAATATGAATACGGTCGGTTTTGACCATGCACAGGGCGAAGATTTGTCAAGGCGCATGCTCTCATTTGCCGAATTATTGCCTCGATGCGAATCTGACATGAAATAATATACTATCCATTTTATATATATGTAGATATACTTATATTCCTTTTATGCTTTGAACAAGAAGATCTTCTCAGTTCTCCTTGGCAGGATCTTCTTATTTGATTACGCCCCCGCAAAGGCAATTTATTCTTTTAGCACTGATATACCACGGAACATTATTTGAGCAAGTAGATATGCGTGTTTATGTGTACGTAAAGTGAACGATGAGAAGAAGAGGGACAACATCCACAGAGAGCAGGCATCGAGTTGATCTTTTGCGCTTTTTTATTCAGTTATCTGCTAACTAGTTTCGCCCACTAGGCTAGCAGATAGCTGAATAAATGAAAAAAAGCGCAAAGATCAACTCGATGCCTGCTCTCTGAGGATATTGTCCCTCTTCTTCATCGTTCACAATATGTGTATGTATGTATACTAAAACACTGATCCTAATACAAGGTTTTTCACTGTGCATAAATTAATATAAAATTAAATAAATGAATTACACATGTCATTTACTTTGTTGATGAAATAAGAGTCTAAAGTTTCTAATCTTTATACAAAATTAAGTAGCTGAAATATGAGTTTTAAGTGAAACTGAATTTAAGTCTCTTCTTTTCCGACTAGGTCCATGCAGAGCTGGATACTACTGCAGTAATGTTTCAAGCGTAGAGACGCCATGCCCAGGAGGAACGTACAGTGGCGTGACAGGGTTGTTCAATAGGACTAAATGTCATCAGTGCCCTGTTGACTCATATTGCCCTGAAGCAAGCACAGCGCCAAAAAAGTGCAAACAAACAAAGTTTTTGCCCTATGACTGGAAAAAACATCCTCTTGCACGTGCCAAATCGATTGCAGACTGTGAACGCTGTCCTGTTGAGCCCTGTGATAAGAATCGTATGTACCAAAGATCCTCTGTTGTGAGCCTTCAATAGACTGACGACGTGGTTCCTTGTATTCATTCAACGTTTTTAATCTGATGTTTTTATTTTCACTCAATACAAGTACTTCATACTTCAGTTTGAAGCCATAACATCATCCAATTAAATGCGGAAAACTGAGACTCATGTAATCAGTCTAAGTCTTCAACACCTGTTTTTGAGGACAATACAGGGTGTCCCAAAAGAAATTGTGCCCCCATTGATATGGGTGCTGTGGAGGAGCTGTAGCTTCAAATGTCTTTGTTTTTACACAGTTGCATAGGCCAGGCTTCAAGTTTTAAAGTTTGAGAGGTTGTGACGTCGGAAAGTACTTGAGAGTTTTACGGGAAAACAGCCTCGTTCAGGTCGAAGGCGAAGTTAGCAAAATGACGTCATAAATGAAATACGCAATTTCGCAGAGAAAAGAGAGAGAAGGTTGGAAAAAAGTACTACACACCATTCATAACATTGTAATCTTTCATTTTATCAACAATTATTCTAACCCTTTACTTTTCCTCCAAGCTGCAAGTTGATCTCAGCGCTTAGAGTTCAAATTTATCAGGCACATGTTAGCTCCCATGGTGCCCCCATAACATTATTAGGGAAAGTTGGTCACATGTATCTCTGAAATATGGAAGAAACTGAGGTCGGAGGTCGTTAGGTAGTTTCTTATATCCTAGGAGATTTCGCTACTAAAGTTTGAAAATTTGGTTTTTTCCATTTTTAATACTGAAAATGTAGAATTAATTTCGTTTTGTTAGAAGGGCTTCCAAATGATTTAATAAGATCTAAAACAATAAGTAATAACATAATTGGCACTCAAAAATTGGACACGGTACATTAATAGCAACGGTAATAGTATTTTTGAAAGAAAATTACAAAAATTTCTTAGCATTTTGATACAGGCGATGGGGTGGTATTTTTCAAAATTTTAGCCTACTGTTTCTTATGAGCTGTTTCTTATAAAAATGCAGGCCCGTAAGGAGCGGGGGAGGGGGCAGGGGGGTTAAGCCCCCTAATAATTTTGAAAACAATCGTGCCACGCCACAAGTATTAATTAGATGTATTGTTCTCTATTGTTTTAAGAACAATCAACCCAATCAGAAGCTGCTTCCTACGGCCCTGTAAAAAGGTGAGTGCACATGCATGATACGAGAAAACAAATGCACACAAATGCACATTCTGAGATGCAATATTGTGATCATGGGATTTACCAAAGACAAGTGGGGTCAATGCCCGGGTCAATGTGTGGTTTGAGAGAATGGTTCTATTAACATTCCCAAAATTATCACTCTCTCTTTCGAGATCGCCTTACCCCATATATCTGCCAATTACCACCTTTACAATACACATTACGAACAAATATGTTATCAAAAAGCTGCCTGCTAAATGATTTTGCAGTCCCAAACTAACTTCCAAAGAGGATGGAGAAGCCAGAATCAAGTCTAGATATTGAGATTGTGGAGATGGAATACAACGTGGCTGGCATCACGACGTCATTGCAACAACTTGAATCACCAAGCAAGGTAGAGAGGTAAAATATTTAGACCATGTAGTTAAATGCTTAGGCCCAGTGGACAATGGGTTGAGGCTGGATCAAAATTTGTCTGCTGGTTAGAAGATTTGAAATACCATGCATTTTGCGTTTGTTGTGGCATCCAGAAGGTAAAATTTCCTTGCAGCAGTGACTGCCTTATCTTACTTTGGAGCGAAACTTCTGTGTTGGCCAAAACGCTGGAAGGAAAGTAATGGGTATTCCCCGAGGGTCTGGTCCGTTAGGGTCCGGTCCTACTGGTCCTGGGTCTGGTTATTCCGTTATGCCTTACTTTTCCATTGAAGTAAGCTGCATATGTACTACAGGCACCCAATTATGTTAATCCTCTATTCCAATTATGTGTGAAACACGTCTCAGCAAGGCAGCACAAATGAGTTAAGTTGCAGAATATTGAAACCGCCGTAGCAAGCTTTTGCTCTTTGCTTTGTAGACCGTTTCTCTGTGTGGATAATGAGTCTACTTGTAGGCTACGTTTTGCCTTAGAAATGAAATTTGTGTTCTGTTTCAGCAAGAACGTGCACTTTCATTTGCCATCAGCAAAAAGAAGTGCAAGCATACGAGGGTTCACCAGTGTCATTGGTATGTCTGTTGTCTGATAGGTCTTTGTTGACCAACTTGACATGGCTGAAAGGCAATACAACGTATCACACCATATTCAATAACGCTTCCAACGTTGTGTCGAACTCCAGTGATAAACATTTTCGCATGAGAATAGCAAAGACAAGGCTGGAGGACTCTGGTGAATATATCTGCAGTGGATATGAAAAAGTGCTCGGCACTAATGTTCGTGCAATTATTCGGCTACAGGTGGTAAAGAGAGGTGAGTTCCTTTACAATTCTAAATTCATTTTTTAAATCTATGGAGCACAGCAAGGACCGATTTTGTAGCGCAATAATATCAACTGCCTTTGATTGACACAGCAATCCAAATCGATAAGCAATTGCAGACAGAGAAAATTCTCTCAACAAATAATTAAAAACAAACAAAGCAGCAAAAGTTGCCCTGAAACATCACAATCGCCTGAAACCATCGCAAACTATCGCCTTGTCCATGCGAAAGGAGGGTTTTAAGAGAAGCCGCGAGTCTATAGCGAAAGAAGAAGGCGAAGTTGCAATTTTTAGCGCCAAGCACTGGGATCGCAGAAGCAGCTAAGAGCTAATCGAGCCCGTGACCCTTTGTCATGACGCTCAAGTGTTCGGGCTCTACCGGCTATCGCACCCTGTCTGCCGCTGCTCTGACTGCAAAGTCAGGTGATTACACCACTGCGCCACAACATTTTAATAAATCTAAAGGATAAAACTAATATTCAAAAGATCGAAAAGCAGACTGAAGCTAAGCCTAGTTTTGAAATTGGTGATCAAAAGATCAGTATGATAACCAATACAAAGTATCTGGGAGTTCAAATTGATGACAAACTCCAATGGGATCGCCATATTGAACAAGTTAAGGCTAAGGCACTACGAGCTCTCGGTCTTATTAAGCATGTCAAGAAATTTCTTCCATCAGGTGATCTGCATAAAATGCATAGAGGAATTGTTGAGCCACATTTCAGTTATTGCAGCTCGGTTTGGGGTTGTTGTAGTGAAACCAAACTTATTTCTCTCCAAAAGATCCAGAATAGAGCTGCAAGAATAACTACAAATAGTCCTTACGATGCTTCTGCTGTCCCTCTGCTCCAAAATCTTGGTTGGCCATCAATTAAGGATCTTATAAGAAAGGAAATAGCATTGCTGACCTATAAAGCATTGAACTCACTTGCTCCTCAATATTTAGGGGAACTTTTCACCAAATGCTCAGAGAGTAGCGGTCGCAATCTTCGCTCTACCGAAACAAAGAATTTGCAGATACCTCTTTTAAGAACATGCACAGGTCAAAAAGCATTTTCTTATCGAGGAGCAAAATTATGGAATGAGCTGAACACGGAAACTAAATTGGCAGCGTCCCTAGCTACCTTCAAAAAATCCATACGAGAGGTACATTTTGTTTTCATATTTTCTTTTGTTATGCTCGAAATCATATAATTTGTAAGCTATATCTAAATATTGTACATATTTCAATTTTCTTTAGTTTAGGCTTTCCTGTTTTTTTGCACAGGTCAATTTATAAAACAGTTACGTAACTGAAATTAGTCACCTGTATAAATATTTAAAAAGGAAAATGAAAATTAAAAAAATCTGAAGATCTGCCTAGACTGATGATATGGTCGTAGTTATCGCTATTGAAATACTGCCGGACGCTCCTAACTACGACTCATAATCAAACGCCATTATTTTGAAATGACTATGACTGCCTCGTTTCGATAAGGGCCTAGGCAGAAAAGCACAAACATTTGTAGTTTTCAAATGAAACACATTGATTTGAAAACTTCACTATAAATCTGTTAATGCTTAGCGAAAGCAGCAAAATAGTACCTACGTACAAGATTTGATATTGTCGCCAACTGTTTTCATGGTATTCTTGTTCGTAAGACTTTGTTCTGTCCGGTTAAGCTCCTTGAAACTCTGCTTTGAGCTTCGAGTTTCCGTTGGTCAACATCAGTCAATCGAATTTGCAGAAATTCTAATGGCGTTGTATTTTGTTGTATACTTTGTACATGACTGTGTGTAGCAGCCTCGTTCCAAAGGGCGTTCAAAAGTGAAAAAGTCAGTTCAAAAATATTGCCGTAATAATACGAGTCCCAGTATGAGCGGTCTCGGTTTGGTGTAACAGTCTCGTTTTGAATAGTGATTACTGGGACTCATCGTAATCAGTCTAAGATCTGCCTGGCGGATTTTGTTTATTTGATTCGGACCTTATGATGTTAAAGTATGCTTCAAAACCAGGTTGTTCACAAAAGCATAAATTTCTATAAATTCAAAGCTATTTCAAGACTTCATATTGTGCCTAAATTGATTTGGTCCTTGACTCGTACTCATAGTCACGAAAAGAAATTTTCAAGATCAGTAATTTTGATTTATTTTCGGGAAGTTTCATTTTTTGAGGCCAACCGGTACTTATCTTCAATTTAATTACTCTTGCAGACGAGCCTTCGAGTAATTTGGAGTTAGCCCTTGGAATTACTGGTGCAGTTGTTCCAGTGTTGATAATGGCCCTTTGTTTTGTTTGCTACCGACAGAGAAGGCGTAACTCACTGCGTTCTTCGGTGCACGAGCGAGATATGACTGTCAGTACTGGCATTTATACAGAGACTCATCTTCCTGAGCCGCTTCGACAATTGTTTCAACGGTTACCATCACAGGGAAGCGGTACGTGTCATTTTTACTTTCAATACACCTCTTCAATATAGCAGCCTCGTTTTGGAAATGTATCGAAATTTCTTTCTATTGTCCATATGAAAATTTCAAGCCCAGATTCGGATTTAGCACCCAAACTTTAGTTTAGTTTCGTGTTTTTGAACTGCTGGCGATTGTCATGTTGATTTTATGGCGCTATAAAGTTTAAAAACTTATAAGGGATTTGACCGTGAAAAATCGTTCAGGGTGAAACTTTACACCCTGATTCATTTTCACGGTCAAATCCCTTACAGGTTTTCAAACTTTGCATCGCCATAAAGTCAAAATTACTACCGATAGCAGCATAAAAACTTACAGTTAGACTAAAGTTTGAGTGCTAAATCCGAATTCGGCCTCTAAAAATTCGTATCAAAAAATTTTGAATATTTTCCAAAACGAGGCTGTATATTGTACAATATGGGCTTTGCAGCATAGGTTCCAATCAAATCTTTAAAAAGGTTGGTGTAAAATTGTATGAGCCATTTCTTTGAACTGCATGGCTTCAAAGAAACTTCAGCTAACGGGTGTCCCAAAAAAGTACTCCAGTTTGAAAAATCACCAAACATCGATCATAAAACCTTTGATAAAATTTTCTTTTTGAGTTGTTTTGTCAAAGACCCAAAAATATTCATAAATGATAAAATGTTTGCTTTTGATACAGCAAGGTAGACAAATTACACGTTGAAAAACCTTATTTAGAGCTATAGCCATTTTACTCAATACTCAATTTTTGCCTAAGAATAAACATTTTCAAATTGTTTATCATCATTGAGGTCTACAATGATGGTGCGCATATCTTTCTGTCATTTATGACCAAATTAGAAGCTTTACTTGCACAAAGAAATTGACCTGGCAATTATCAGTACTTTTTGCAGTATGATTCAAAACCTGGTAGCCCTAGACAGAGTTAAATTTGCTAATTTTTAAACCAATGACGAAATTAGCTATATGTAGGAAAATAATTTGGTCCTTGATCTACTTGACAAAAAAAGAAAATTGAAAATCGGCCGTGTAATCAAATTTTTATGATTTTTCAAACGGGAGTACTTTTTTGGGAGACCTGGTATATATTTTTGCCGCTGGAATTTTTTTAAATCTTCGATATTTTCAGAATTAGAGTGTTTTTCTTCTTTCTTCAGAATTCAAGAAATATTTAACCCTGAACACGTCTTTCTGGAAGAGTAGCTGTGGATAGGTTACTGAGCATTCTTTTTAGCTTTAACTGTATATTATATGATGTACAGTAAAAACCCGCACATAAGAACCTTCATCTATTAAGAACCTACAACCTGAAATAATATATTTTGTACCCAATATATAAGAACCATTTTAGGCTGATATCTTGACTAGGTTCTTAATAATGCAATCAGTTTGCCAATCAACCTCTTTCCTGACTCCAAAACAGTCACCTTTCAGAACTATGATAGGCAAGGCCTGCAGGGGTAAACTGGGTAAACTTGGGTTGAAATGGATAGGGCCAAGAGTTTAAATAAGTTTGGCTAAGATTTAGATTCACATATTTCCCTATGTTAAGAACCTACACCCTGGTTACTGGATGTGCCTCATTGCATAAGAACCTAAACAGGCTGAGTTCAAAATCTTAGGTTCTTATGTGCAGGTTTTTACTGTAATCAATACAGCCAGGATATTTATTTCCTTGCTTAGTATTAAGTTATTAGGCTGAAGGTATTTTGCGTGTGAAGGATTTAAAATGAAAAATCTCTTGTTTCATTTCAGAAGTGGAGCATGCCTTTGATGTTTTCATATGCTACAGTTCATCAGATAAAGAATGGGTTCGGAGAACACTGCTTGAGAAATTAAAAGAGTACAACATGCGTGTATGCATCGATTTTAAAGATTTTACCCCCGGTGATTTCATCATACAGAACATTGCGGATGCTATTTACAACAGCCGGAAAACTATTGCTGTTTTATCCCCGGATTTTGTCGTCAGCGCTTGGTGTCAACAAGAGCTGCAAATGGCATTAGCGCGGATTGAAGACAAGCATCAAGTTATACCGTTGATGTATCGAGATTGCGAGGTGCCTCCGTTTTTATGGCATCGAACATATCTGGATTGGTGCAATCCTGACATTAGGCCTTCGTTTTGGCAGCAATTACTTCGTACGGTAAACGATGGCAAGGAAATTAATCTCCCAACCGACGAGGGGGCAGTTAATCTTGGATCAGATGTCGATTCCTTAATGGAGGGAGAAGATGAATCCAAGATCACAGCGATGGAATCGTTCGATGGGATTGTTTGATTATGAGAATGCAAATTTTGTGGACTAGGATTATAAACCCTGCATTACATAATCTAAGATTGATGGAAACACAGAGTTTTAAAAAATTGCAACAATTATTATATGGAGATTTGTCCATTTTGCATGTTGGAATGTGAAAATCATCTTACAGTAACCCTATCTAAGATGAAATACTGTAGATTGATGGGGATCAAAATGAATCTAAAACAGCACAGTTTTTGCTTACGGATTCGTTCATTGTTCTTATTGTAGCTTGAGAATGAGGAACAGTAATGCAACCGTTGAGATGCAATAAAGATGGATGTGGATCAAAATGAATCTAAGACACACAGCACAGTTTTTGCTTACGGATTCGTTGTGGATCATTGTTCTTATTGTTCAGCTTGAGAATGAGGAACAGTAATGCAACCGTTGATGATGCAATGAAGATGGATGTAGATCAAAATGAATCTAAGACAGCACAGTTTTTGCTTACGGATTCGTTCATTGTTCTTATTGGAGAATGAGGAACAGTAATGCAACCGCTTGAGAATGAGGAACAGTTTTTGCTTACGGATTCGTTCATTGTTCTTATTGGAGCTTGAGAATGAGGCAATGATGTGGATCAAAATGAATCTAAGACAGCACAGTTTTTGCTTACGGATTCGTTCATTGTTCTTATTGGAGCTTGAGAATGAGGAACAGTAATGCAACCGTTGATGATGCAATAAAGATGGATGTGGATCAAAATGAATCTATTTTTGCTTACGGATTCAAATCTAAAACAGCACAGTTTTTGCTTACGGATTCGTTCATTGTTCTTATTGGAGCTTGAGAATGAGGAACAGTAATGCAACCGTTGATGATGCAATAAAGATGGATGTGGATCAAAATGAATCTAAGACAGCACAGTTTTTGCTTACGGATTCGTTCATTGTTCTTATTGGAGCTTGAGAATGAGGAACAGTAATGCAACCGTTGATGATGCAATAAAGATGGATGTAGATCAAAATGAATCTAAGACAGCACAGTTTTTGCTTACGGATTCGTTCATTGTTCTTATTGGAGCTTGAGAATGAGGAACAGTAATGCAACCGTTGATGATGCAATAAAGATGGATGTGGATCAAAATGAATCTAAAACAGCACAGTTTTTGCTTACGGATTCGTTCATTGTTCTTATTGGAGCTTGAGAATGAGGAACAGTAATGCAACCGTTGATGATGCAATAAAGATGGATGTGGATCAAAATGAATCTAAGACAGCACAGTTTTTGCTTCCGGATTCGTTCATTGTTCTTATTGGAGCTTGAGAATGAGGAACAGTAATGCAACCGTTGATGATGCAATAAAGATGGATGTGGATCAAAATGAAGCTAAAACAGCGCAGTTCTTGCTCAGAAATCCAACCTTTCATGATGCTCCTTAAGAAAGTCTATAAACCCAAATCCAGGTGATCGGAGGAGATTGCACCAATATGTTCAACGGTATTGATAATTCATTACCCTATAAAATTTTAGCTTGGGAAAGATACTCCTGGTGCAGAATATCGGAGATAACATTGATTGCTTTGCACCGAATCTGTGATTTCATTAGGCATGGGAAATCCAACGTTAAAGGATGTGACTGGATTGCTAAAATCTTATCGAATCCAAGTTGACAGGAAGGTTGTTGATTATGTGAAAGAGAAATGAGATATAATCCTGCCATGGAATATTTGTCTAGCTTTGAGCAATTGAGAATTGAACCAATTATTGCATGGAGATTTGTTTATTGTGTTTATTTCAGTTTGAGAATGGGTTAGTTAATCCTGCCTCGGAGAATTTTTGTAAGATTGAGAAAAATCCAAGATTTTGCGTCCGGTAATTTAATTACTTAGTAATATGATGATTCTTCGACGCCCGATGGGGGGGGGGGGATATTCTTGTTGTATTAAGCATGTCATTTTTGAGGTGTTATTTTCAGCATGCCCAACGATTTCCATAGGTTGAGGGTATCATTTTTGAAGATTGCTCCCTCTTGGGCCCCATTGACATGAACCCGGGGGTAGTTTTCTCCCCGAGTCTGCTCAACCTGCTCTACTGAACGATATTTTGCTTTACATAAACTCAGAATTCTTCTGGGTTTGGGGCACTGGACCAGAATTTGGTTGGGGTATACCGGTTTTTGGATAATAGATGTCCAAACCATGCAAAAAATTTTCAAAAATGGACTATAACGTCGTTCTATTTAACAAAATCGCAAAGATTGGTGCCTTTCCTTTTACTGAAATCATGTATGTAAATGGATACCCTTCCTGATGGCACGTCCCCAGTACAGTAACAGTAAACTTATTCATCGTACCCCCCCCCCCTGTCGTGAAAATTATCATTTTGTGATTTGTTTGTTATTTTTCTATCTTAGCATGGCAAGAAGATGATAAAGTTGTAGGTATTTAAGGTTGTTGCAAATATTGCTGCAGCTGTAATATTTTTCTTTATGTGTAATCAAATTGTGAAGAATAGTGAAGTAACAAAAATAAATGATAAAAACAACTTAGTTGTCAAATAGTAAAATTATTTTAAGAACGGCTTTAAAGAACGCACATCAACTATCGCTTTTTGCAAGATTTGCAAAATGATGGAAAAGCGCTACGGTGCAACTATGCCCTTTCCCTCTCTCAAGGCTGGTTGTTATATGGATCACCGATGATTGCTCGTGCAAAGAAAAAACGCAGGAAAGCGGGCCCACGCATGCAGGCTCCGGCTCTCTCATCTTGTTCACTGCTCTTGACGACTTGGGTAGACTTGCCCCAAGTCAATCTCTTCAGTCCGTCTTACCGTTCCCTTTACGGTAGTTCCTAGATCCGCCATTTCCTGGATAAGTCATTCCAACATTCCGTCAAGAGATAATTCAGAAATATACTACGACTTTTTAAACGTTTCGATTTTCATCTTCTTCAGTAACTGTTCGTACAATGATTTGGGGAGCTACCTATAAACGTAGATTACAATAGGGTAACAAAAGAAACAACTTAACGAGGGCTAGCTAATACATATGTTCCCAACTGAACTATAAAAAGCGGGTGGGCCGGAAATGCAAAGAGAAGCAAAGGTGAGATAAAGATGGACTAAATACAGGAGCCAGATGTGCTGCCGTCTCACGGGAAATTCAAATGATAAAACGAAAAGATGTAGATAAATAAAATAAGAAAACCCGCTCCGGAAATGGCGGCAAGATAAAGCAATGGAAAGCACAAAAAGAGACTCGCACCTCGTCCCCTGGACAGCCGGTCGTATTAGGACGGCAAATAACAAAGGGCTCCGGGCACGAGGCTAAAGAAATCCGACACCCCTAAATAAACAAAAGAACAATAAACGAAAGAAAAAAATATAATAAAAATGAAATGATAGACAAGAGAGATAGAGGCTGGAGAAATCGAGCCCTCTTCCGGAATGTTACCGGGTGTCCCAAAAAAGTACTCCCGTTTGAAAAATCACCAAAATTTGATTACACAGCCGATCTTCGATCTTCTTTTTTTATCAAGTAGATCAAGGACCAAATTATTATCAAATATATAGTTATTCTTGTAATTGGTTTCAGAATTAGCGAATTTAGCTCCTTTTAGGGTTACCTGGTTTTGAGTCATACTGCAAAAAAGCATTGATGATTGCCAGATCTATTTCATTTGTGCATGTAACGCTTCTAGTTTGGTCATAAATTACAGAAAGAAATGCGCACTATCATTGGAGACTTCAATAATGATAAGAAATCTGAAAAATTTGACTCTTACGCAAGATTAAGTATTTTGCTTCAAAACTATAGCTCAAAATAAGGTTTTTCAACGTATAATTTCTCTACCTTGCTGTATCAAAGGCAAACATTTTATCATCTATGAATATTGTTGTGTCTTTGACAAAACAAGTCAAAAAGAAAATTTTATCAAAGGTTTGATAATCAATTTTTGGTGATTTTTCAAACAGGGGTACTTTTTTATGGGACACCCGGTAGAATGGCGGATCCAGGAACTACCGAAAAGGCAACAGTAAGACGGACTGAAGAGATAGATTTGGGGCAAGACTACGACAGGGGCAACTCAATAACAACAACAACAAGCGAGATGTAGAGGGACTTGTATAATGAGTCTAGTCTCTTCTCACATAAAATTCGCAGAGCATGATGTTTGGCATGCGTTCTTTGTGAAATAACAATGAATTCTTTTATTATTTTCGCTTAAAATTGTTTATATTGATGCAGATATAGTTGATATGGTTTGTAAATGTGTATATTTACCGTAGGTCATTTGATTGTTAGACTATTTATTCAAAATACAAAAATCAAAATTTGTCTGCACTGTTTCTCTGTCATCAGTTACTACTCGAAAATTTCTCCATTCTATGGGTGCGGGTTGTAGGTGCTGACGGTTCGCGGTTTTTTGTTCTCTTTCGAATAGTTTTACGCTTTTTGGCCCTGTAAATGGAAGTTTTACGGTTCCAGTAAAACAAATAGGTCACTGAATTTCACACCAGCCTTTTTAAAGATTTGGAATGAACCTATGCTTACCAGCCCACTTTAAATAAATTATCGAAAACTTTCTTTTCAGTATTTAATTACTATCTTCAAGATGTTCCACAGGGGGTCCAGGAGTGTTAGTAAAGACTGTTGTTTTGGTTTCTTTGGTTCACTATGATCTGGATTGATGCACAGGATTTGAAAAACCCGCAGCCAATGAGATAACAGCTCTCACATAACAAAAGCTTTTCTACTGTAACAATAGCAGGCCGACCGCAACGATGATGTAATCTGTATCAAATTATACAGCATGGGTTCCAAATCTTTAAATCGGCATAAAAAGGTGGGTGTAAAATTCTGAACTATTTCTTCTAACTGAATGGCTCAAAAGAAACTTTAGCTACGTATCTATAATTCTACCGCCGGCCTTTTCAGAATTCTTGATTTTTTTTAACTACAGGGTGTCCCAAAAAACATGTGCGCCGTTTGAATGGCTATTGTGGAGGAGCCATAAATCTAAATTTCCTGTTTTTTAGATTTGTGAATAGAAGAAATTTCAACTTAGAGTTTGGCACCGAGTTTGTGTAAATCTGACAAGTGGTTGCTGATTTATTGAGAAAGAAAGTCACAATCATTGGTTGCTTCGAAACCAGAGGATTTTGTCTCCGTACTTAACCTTATATCTTGAATTTTAGCATTAAATTGACTTAAACTTTACAGTTATGCCAGGAGACGTATTTGGGAGTAATCAATGACCATATTCTTCAAGAATATCGACCAAGCAGCATGCTGAACGCAGTATTGTTGGTTTAAAACGACTTTATCACTTTTGAGAAGCAAAATATCTGATGGATGCATGTCATGGCCTGAAGCACTTGTGTTGCACATTTCCATTCCTAGCAACCCTAGATATGTCCAATATTCTTGGTTGTCACAAAATTCAATGTATGACTATCTGTCTCACTTATGAACATCAGAAAACAGGGCTAGGTATGTTTTTTTCAATAAATTTCGTTGATTTTAACGCAATGGAAAATAATGAATCCTCTGGTTTTGAGGCAGCCAATAATTTTGGCTTTCTTGCTCCATAAATCAGCAACTAGTGATCGGATTTACTCAAACTCGGTGTCAATCTTTAATTTGAAGTCTCTTCTGTCAAGAATCTTAAAAACAGAACAATTGGATTTATGGCGGCTCCGCAGAAGCCACTCAAACAGCGCACATGTTTTTTGGGACACCCTGTACAATTCTCGAAAAAGAAGAAAACATTCTTATTCTGAAAATATTGAAGGTTTTAGAAAAGTCCAACGGCAGAATCATAGCAACATAACAAACGTTGTTTTTAAGGCATTCAGTTCAAAGAAATGAGTCTTTGAATTTTACACCAGCCTTTTTAAAGATTCGGAACCTATGTTAAATTACACAGCTGTTGTTTTCATAACCCGTCCAGATCACAGGGAACCAAATAAACCAAAACTACAGTCTTTCTGAAACTCCTGGACCCCCTGTGGATCTTCATCACAGAGAAAGGAAAAATGATTTGTTGCTTCAAAAATAGCATTTCCTTTCTTCCCCAGCAATGTAAAAAATCAAGTAAATTTCAAAGAGAGAGTTCCAGCGTTCACGCGTTGTTTTCAAATTTTCTTAGCATTTGCAAAAGAGCTAATCTGTGATGAGGCAACGTTATAAACCCTCTCAGAGAAAATGAAAAAATTTCACAGAATCCCAGTAAAATTGCCAAGGTTGAGTGCTAAAAACGCAAACATATTTCTTGCAATCATTTGTCATATATACAATAAACATGCTTTAAGACAGTTTAAAAATGGTAAGGGCATAAATTTATGGGGGTGTATGACTCCTAGGCTCTCCAACGTCATTTGCATGTGCAAGTTACAAATCAGTCCTTATGTCAAAGCTGGTAGTGCGAACTTCTCGTGACTGGTTACTGTGTCAACTGGGTGTGAATCAGGGAGATTTTGAGTGATGAAAGTTGTCGAGGGCTCAGTTGGTTCATGAAACGTATTACCATTTGAATCGAGATGCAGAATGTCTGGTTTCGCAGGGGAGGCTTCAATCGCAGCTGACATTTGTTTTCGCCTGTGAAAAAAGTGCAAATCGTAAATGAATATCCAAAATACATCATAAAATACATCATTCACGACACAAGAAAGGAGAGGGGAACTGATACACAGGGTGTATCAAGCCGACGGTCAATCGAAAAATAAAACATTCTCAAAGACGAAAGTTCTGATACATGCATATATAGTAATTTTCTGACATCCAGACAAGTGTGCTTTCATTTGATGTACCGGGTGTCCCAAAAAAATGTATACGGATTTGGTTGATTCCAGCGATGCAAATTTAGCTTTAATCAATGGCTAATCACTCTCAAAATGTTCCTCGATAGTTAACTTGAACATAGATACCTCGTTTGCTGGTATTGGTGCTTTGAGAGCAGAGATATCAATCTTGAAAGCTCAAATTTGCGTCCACTTGCAAACCAGAGATTTGGCCTTTTGGCCTAAGCAAGTTTCTGAAGCACATCGAAATTATGAACTGAAACTAATGAACAATTAAGAAATTGCCCAATGGATGACTGGGGGGTGACTCCTGAAAAACAGAACAACAGAATATCTAATATTGTTCAAATTTTATCAAGGATATCGTTGATTTATACGCTGTGCCTTAAGAAATTGCTTAGGCCAAAAGGCTAAAGCTCTGGTTTGCAGGAAGAGGCAAATTTGAACTTTCAAGATTGACATTTCTGCTCTCTAAGTACTAATATCAACAAACGAGGTATCAATGTTCAAGTTAACTATCGAGGAACATTTTTAGAATGATTAGACATTGATTGAAGCTAAATTCACAGCGCTGGAGTCAACCAAATCCGTATACATTTTTTTGGGACACCCGGTATGGATTTTAAAAAAATAGGTTGCTGCAAGGACGTACCCAGGGGGAGCTCTGGGAGCTGCGATTTTCATAGATTTCTGGAAACGAATTTTTGTCTTTATCACCAGACATCAGGTCCTACCTGAATTCGTGTGTGAACAAACAATTTTTCCAACCATCGCCCCCCCCCCTTGAATTCCTGGGTACGTTGCTGGCTGGGTTTCTCGGAGCTCACAACAAAGCAATAAGGAAGCATAAGTAGAAATGGGTTGCGCTTCTTCGGTGTTTCGCTACTTTGTACTGGAGTGTCGATCAATGGGATGAATCAGTGGTTTGACTATCAATCTGAAGGTTGGTAGTTCGAGTCCTCACCCCGCCGAATCAGCTATGTAAAGTGAGGGGAGTCGCCAACTCTCTGTAATTGCAAGCTAGAGGAATCACGAGGTGCGGTCACATCGAGAGGAAGAACCAGGACGTTGCTTCGATAAGCTTAGCTTCTCACAGTGTCCTCCAACTGAAACTGGATGCTAGGTAGCAATACAGAAAAAAAGTGTCAATCAAAGGCGATGGATACAATTGTCAGTCACATAATACAACGTACCTTTCACTCTTTAATCCATTGAGCTTTGCAAACAATAGTCTTAATACACGTTCTCTTTGCTCCCACGTAAGTTCACCAATGTCTACCTTCCCTTGCATGCCAGCCCATTTTTCAGCTTCCTTCATATCTGCAAAGACACTGTTTGTACTCGTTTCCAAAGGAAGGAACGTGCGTATCTTCGGGTAATCTCCTTTTCCAGCATGGGCAGCCAACATTTTACTGTGATACAAGATCTGTGCTTCTTTTTTGTATTGATTCCTGTAATGAAGGAAAGAGAATAAGAATACGAGGAGCGAAATCAAAACTGTTCTTTAATACATTTCCCTCCTATCTTCTTATTAATTACATTCACACGAAAAAAAACCTTCTTTACCAACTATTAAAGTACAAGGCACATAGGTACAGTACACTTCTATCGCAACACCACACAATTTTCGTTCGTAAGAATTCCTCCGAAGTCGGAAGCAGGCCCGTAGGAAACGGGGGGGGGGGGGGGGCAGTAACTTTCATAAATTCTAAAACGAATTCTTTCGAAATCAGGGTTGATAACTTATAAACGAGTTGTATTGTAGTAGCAAGGTCAGTCTAGCACGATTTGGCTTTGGCCAGAAAATATTAGCTACGATGAAATTCTGACACTAAACTTTCTACCATCAGTTTTAAAGGTGACCTGAAGCGAAAATTGTTATTGATGCAAATGAACGGCACTATCGAAAGGTAAGGAATCCTCTTTAGATTTCTTTGATATCTCATTTTGTTTTCAAATTATCCACTGATTTTAAGTATCAGCTGATGACGTCATTTTGTTTGCAAATTACTAGGATAACATATGGAAATACAGCTGTATCTGATCTTTGAAAGGTTACAGTTGAAGGAGACATGAATAAATGAATAAATGTAATAGAAATTTTCTCATGAATTGATGTGATGTTTAGAAAGGCATTTCAACTGAAGGAAAATTCTTTGAATCAATGTTACTTCGGAAACATAGTGGAACTCGTATACTTTCTTTATTTCTTGCAAACAAAATTACGTCATCAGCCAATCATACCAAACATTGGATAATTCGAAAATAAAACAAGGTATCAAAAAATTTTAAACGACATTCTTTGTCATTCAACAGTCATATTCATTTGCATCAATAATATTTTTCGCTTTAGATGACCTTTAAGGGTTGGGAGGGAGAGCACAGAGAATGTGCGATCGAACTGTGAAAACTCCACGTTTCATCAGAGTTTTTATAATAAATTTACAAACGTGCTTCCATGGGCGATAGGACACCAAGTGTGTGAAAGTTTTTGGTAGTGAGCCACCTTAACGTTTTCTTGGTAGCCACCTTAACCAATTGTTTTTGTGTGTTTTTACCTATTTTCACTTGGTAGTGAGCCACCTTATCGCTGTTTCGTCATTTTGAAATTTTCGGTAGTGAGCCACCTTAAGTGCAGATCCACCTTAACCGTAAAAGTTCTTTCCTATGGAGGTTTTACGGTTAAGGTGGATCTGCACTTAAGGTGGCTCACTACCGAAAATTTCAAAATGACGAAACAGCGATAAGGTGGCTCAATACCAAGTGAAAATAGGTAAAAACACACAAAAAACAATTGGTTTAGGTGGCTACCAAGAAAACGTTAAGGTGGTTCACTACCAAAAACTTTCACACACTTGGTGTCCTATCGCCCATGGTATTTGGTATATCCAAAAATTAAATTTGATCTTGATGTCTGAAGTAATCCTTGAACGAATAATGACAGCAAAGAAAGAATAAGAACTTACCTATTCTTTATTATCTCATTTTTCACGAATTCCAACGAATCCAAGAAAAACTGCTCTATTTCGGACCTCTGGAGGAAGTAAGGATAAAATAGTGTCATATCTTGAATCTGATTAAAAGGATTTTGTGCCCTTTTACATAAATTACACAAAGTACATCAATCATTGTAACCGATCAGCTGCTACAGCTTCACTAATGGGTAAATGAAACAGTTGTAACCTACAACCCTGTCCGCCTTTGCTTCTCCCACCTGTGGTCCCACCAAAAATTTTTTGCTAAAATTCGAAATTTCTCGAATTGTCTCAAACCAGCACATAGCCTATTTCAGATGTGCTGATTCCGAATGTGAACCAAGAATTTTAAAATGATTGACACTAAACTGGTCCAAATGGCACACAAAGTGGCACAATAAAAAAAGGTAAACATCCGTGTGGTATTGCCCATAAAAAAAACTTCAAATCACCGTTTCGATCAAAGTCTGGAGACGGAGCCCCTTTAAACCCACATCAGTAAAACTTCCTAGAAACATACCTGATCAAGAATATTTTTCGCTATCTTCTTTACTCGATTCATTTCTCTCGTTTTCAGTTCTACAGTTCTTTGCAGGCGAGCTATTTCCATCCTAAGAAATGTAAGCATTATTCATATGTTTCTTGAAAATACTTCAGAAATCAAGTGAAACTTTAAAATATGAATTACTTCCTTTCAAATTTTTACCCATCCACACAGTTTCGGCAAATGCTACCACCTGTGATACTCGTGTTCTTTGGTAGTCCTGAGGGTATTGATTGGAAAGGGACAAGGAAGGAGGGAAATGAAATTTGAAAGGATCCTACGATTCGACATTCATAAACAAAAGATTTGTGGTACAAAATTTGAAGATAGCCTTAAATAACGGACTCATCGTACTAAACCCATAAACGCAACAAAACACCGTAATATGTAGAAAGAAGACTGAAGACTGTTAACTCCTGTAAAAGAACAACAACCAAAATAAACCTGTAACTAGAGAAAACTGTTGAATCCTGCAACTGCAATAAACAACAACGTTGGATAACCAAAAACGCGTTTTGTCACGCACTCGTCAGTTCGGTTCGTGCGAAGAACAAATTAACGATACAAACAGGTCACTTTTATTACCAGACGAACGAAAGAAAATTTAAATCACATGTCAATAACACCTAAACCACTCATTGGCTAAACTCAGTCAACAGCCTCCAAAGAACAAAGCCTCTGGCGCCAACTCAAAACAATTGCAATGTGAAAACAAACACCTTCTGTCAGCAGAGGGAGGGATCTCGAAGTGTAATAAACAACGCTTCTAAAACTTTGAGGTGGAAGGCAGACATTGCCCTACTCAAAATTCGGAAGCAATCCTTGCTATAGTACATACATCGAAGGAAGATTTTTATAATCGAAATATTATATATATATGCTGAGGAAGATTTTTACAATCGAAACTTATGAATTTTTGACAGTTATGTTTTCATTTACTTTTTTATGCTATTTGTGATAGTGGTTAAAGTTCATTTACTAAATCAGCATATATATATATATATAAATATAATCGAGATTTGTATCCTAAATATCCCAAGAACGACAATTTATGAGAGAAATTTCTGATTTAGAAATGTTATAAAAAATGAGGTACATACTTGCTCTGCTCAGCTTCTTTTGATGCATTCTGTAATATGTTCGCTCTTTCTTCTTCAAACTCTCTGACCATGTGACTAAGAGTCTTCTCAAGTGTTAGTACTTTTTCTGTCAGCTAAAAGTAATGACGATTTTTCAAATTTTGGTCAAAAATAGTTATTAAAACCCTGTATGGTGGTAGGGTAAAATGATGAGTCAGAATTGTTTCCAAGTTAACACAAATACAGGCAAAAACAGTTAAGTTTCCACGTAGGCAATGATTTTTAAATATAAAATTGGCTCTGTATGTCTGTGAAACTTTCCAGTAAGCCAACATTGTTTTCAATTCTAAGAAGCTAATATCGATTACAAAATTAAAGCACAGCAAGCCAATACATGAGTCGATTAGATAAGCCAAAGACTACAGCACTTATATGCCAAAGGCGGTCTTTGCAAAGTTACGACGCAAATGGGAGGAGAATTTGAGATTTCCTGTCTCTTCATATTGAAACGGCTACAATCTTGGACATAAATTACTGGACTTCTGCTGGACTTTTCAATTCCCCCTTCCCCCAAGATCAATGTTGTTATTGACGTCGAATTTCAGGCTTGATGGGAGTAGAAACCTTTCCGCCAAAATCTCATGTCAGACCAACATTGATAGGTGGGGGGAGGGGGGAAATTGGGTGTTAAAATTGGAATTGTTGTGATAATATACAGTCGGGATATATTTTGTCCAAGATTGTAGGTTTTCACCGAAAGTAAGCTGCGATTTGTTAACTTCTGCAGCTTCTGCAATCAACAATCAAATAGTCTGGGATAAAGTGCATGGCAACCTCGTACCCAGCGACAATGAAGGTTTTCCTTAAACTGCAATGCCTACACCTGTTAGGCTATTCTGCAATTCTATTGACTCCTTCTATAGCCTCCTATTGACATCAACAGATACCCTTGGGAACGAGGTTGAGTGCATGGTTATTCAGGCCACGTTCACATTACTCTGCTGTCAAAACGGAGCTTCTCAAATACCCTAATGAAAACGGATGAATTTGAAAATGATGCATTTTGAAGACGCTCTGTTTCAAGGTGAACGCCAAACCCAAAGATGTTTGAATACGTTTCGTATTCCTTTGTGCAGGTTGTTGTTTACAATTGCCTACAAACTCATGATCGGCACTGCAGTGTGAACAGAAGGCAAAAGTAGATAAGTTTTGCTTCGTTTTCATGTGAGTACGGAGCAGGGGACTCAATCTTAAACTGTAAATGTGTAAACCGTACTTCTTTGTTTTGCTTCTGTAGTTGCTTTGCTTGAATGACTTTTTCCTGCACAACAAGACTGTTAAGCTCCTGCAAATGTAAAAAAACCAATATGATCTAGTGCAGTATTAGCAAAGGTACAAGGGATTAGCAAGGAATCAATATAGCCACAGCATTTCTCTGAGCCCATCATGCAAGGGAAAGAGTTGCTGAACTTCTAGCCAACGAAACAATAAAGAACTGTTTTCACCAAACTTTTGACCTGAAGGTTCTAAAACGTTATGGATCTTATATGAAGCATTTGGATGCACTCTCCTTGGGAACGAGGCATGGGAATGAGGTTGAATATCATTCTTACAACAAAATAGATATTTATGAAAACAGTGCTAATGCTTCTTGGACACGAAACAGAAACGAAATGCAAAATTTACCTCTTCTCCGGTTAGTGATTTGTTTTTCTGCTCCAATTCATCTTTTATCTATGGGGAAATAAATGTTGCATCTAAAACATATATTTGTGTGTTCAATGTTCATACACAAAAATGTTTTGATTTCATAGCACCATAGTAGTATGACTATGTTCACACCAAACAAGTATTCATATGAATTGTATCCAGAAATACAATGATAACAGGCAGCACGTCGGATGTTGTTTGACGAAGATGCCAGTAGCAAAGGGTTGTATACAATATTGGAAGGAGAAAATACTATTACCGTGGGTACCAGCTGGGTAGAATACCACAAGATAACGCAAGACGACTTTTTTGAATAAATGCTACGCGTAAAACAGAAAATGGACAACATTCTTTAAAATGTTTCACAATGTGAAAACTTGTGGCAGGAATGAAAGGGTCTCATACCAAAACTTCCAAAAAGTATGGTCGCATGACTTGAAATGGCTAAAACAAACCTTAGTTTTTGCCTATTAGCTTACCTTTTGTAAAGTCTGTGTCTCTTTGAGATGAAAGGTCAACGCTTCGTTAAGTCTGATATTCTCTTTATATACTGCTCTTGTTGTTTCATCAAGATTGCTATGAACAGGGAAGAGGAAAAGTTATTCAAAACCTACCCAAGCTATTGCAGGAAGACCGAGAATATGAATTCAGATACCGGGTGCAATCAAAAGATTTCCTTTTCATCTGTTTTGTCAATGATCTAACT
Source organism: Aurelia coerulea (assembly GCA_039566865.1). Taxonomy (NCBI): domain Eukaryota; kingdom Metazoa; phylum Cnidaria; class Scyphozoa; order Semaeostomeae; family Ulmaridae; genus Aurelia; species Aurelia coerulea. Next base: position 16,935,834 of record CM076958.1, on the reverse strand, counting down.
ATCTTTTTTAAGAATGGTAAAATGTTTGTTTTAGCACGTGCCATCTCTTGAGTGGCCTTTTGCCATTTTCATGACACGTTGAAATACATTCTTCTGAGCCATACATTTTAAAGGGACATTGTAAATCTTGCCCAAGAGCCAAACTATTGAGATTTTCTTCACTGTTCAACTCTCGAATGAAAGTGTCTGTTTTTCTCATATCTATGACCAACTTAGGCTTAATCTACACAAGGAATCGATGTGCTAATCACCCGTAATTCATACAGTACGCTTGTCATAAAACAGCCAAAATTGCTAATTTTTCAAGGCAGTCAAAACATTAAGCTACGTACAGTAGTGTCCCGCATATAAGAAACAACTTTTTCAATTTCAGGTGAGATAAACTTGCAAATCAGGGTAAAGTTTCTTATTACAAAAATCATATACTATTGACCCAGACATGATCTCTATGATAGTGATTATTATTTTGAATTGTATTTGTAAATTTTCACTTCCAGAAAATGCTACAGTTATTTCAGGAAGGTGCTTTTTGCTTAGTTGCATACAAAATTCTTGTTTTCATTTGAATAGGTACAGTTCAATACAACTGGAGAGCTGAAAAATTCCAAAGTTTCAATCCATAGTTTTTGAATAAGAAACGAGCTCTTTTTCAGACCTGAACAAGTTACTTATAAAATGGGTATCATTTTGAAAATCAGGGTCTGTGTTTCTTAAATTTGTGTTTCTTTTATGCGGGACACTACTGTATTGGAAACTACAGCACTTTAGTCCTTGACCTACTTGCCACAAGATAAATTTTGAATCTTGGCCTTGCAATCAAAGTTTTGGTGATCTTTAATCGATCGAAAAGCATCGTCCAAATTTTCTGAGGACAAAGAGAGGACAAATTGATGCGTATCTTCGTTGTCAAGTAAAGAGAAAGGAGAAAGTAAGAAAGAAAGTAAGTAATAAGGAAAGTTTGTTAAAAAAAATATTACTTTTATCAACATGGAGATTTAAGGGGAATCTAAGCATATATGAGCCTTTGGTACAAATAGCAATGCAAAGACAGTAGGCCGTGACATGCTGAACCATATTTGGACAAGTCAACGGGAATTACTGATATCTGATAGGCTAGAATTCTACCGCAAGTGGCTTGAGCCAATTTTACATGCTTACATTCCGAATAATTGAAATCATTAAAAGCGAGGGTTTTTGAACTGATAAAAGCAATGCTAAAAGACTGCGCAAGGATTGAGTGACTGCTCGTGCAATTGATCATGACAACTTCACTTCTTACTTCCCAATTCTTCCTATTGTCTTATCTAGGTCAGCCTTTAAAAATGTTTGTTGATCGATTTGGGCTGTTTTCAAACTAAGGATTTTCATGATGCATGAGACGCAGGCAGCCAAAACGTTGAAAAAAATAATTCAGGATTTCAACTGAAGTCCGTCTCAAATTAGATGATAATGCAAAACACATCTATTGTCGGGCATTTGCAGGCGATATCTAATTTGAGACAGACTTTTGATATGTTTTTTGTACACCCGGTATATTTTCATTGATTTTTGAACAACTATTGCTATACCTGACTGCTTCTGCATGTGCTTGCTCGGCTAGCTCAGAAATCTTTTTACTTGCTTCTTGTTGTAGTCTCATCTGTAGAGGAAAGAAAGATTGCTATGTAAGAAAATATAAATTACATTTTACATAAGTTGATGATCACAACAGTAACAGGTTCTTTCAAACTGAAATGAAAAACTGACATCGACTATGAAGTGTTTTTCAGTTTCACCAGTTACAAATCACTGCTTATTAGAGTAATGTATATTGTTGTGTAGTTAGTTATGATTTGCTTGTATATATAAAAAAAGAAAAAAAAAATTACTGCTTGAAAATGTTGTTTCTTTGCCCCTCTCGTGCACAGACAATGACAAGTACATCATTGTTGAATATATGACCATATAAACAGCGAAAGAAAAATATGCTATCCTAATGGTGCGTATAAGGACCACCAGCTATGAAACTGGACACAAAAATCACACGAATAGTTCCTTGCTAATATTTTTTGTTATAGTATTCTTGCTAATTTTTGCTAAAATAATTACCTTTTCTTCGAAAAATTTGTGCTCCATCAGTGATAATGTATCTTTGTGTTGTTTCTCACTTTGAAACAGTGCCTCCTTTATCTAGCAAAGCAGAGAAAACATCATGAGCAACCATGGGTAGAATTATTTGGCCTTATAAACCGATTTGTAATTCATAAAAGTCCTACTGTCCTTATGCGAGAAACATTATGTTATTACTGAAACTATTCATTTCTCACTATGTATTCTAACGTTCTGCATGTTATGAAATGGTTCTTGTTTATCAAAATACACCTTTGACTAACATTTCGCGCAAGTTCGTTTCGTTACTTGAATGTTCTGCCATTCAAAAAAAATGTCCATGTAATCTTCCTACCCTTTCGTGCTAATTTCTTTCAAGTGTCGTTTTTTTCCTGATATTTGCAATGATTTAAATCAAACAGATTATATTATCTAAACTTTTAGCAGTGTCAGTATCCTATAATTGCTCAAAAAATATTCTTGATCACTACCGGGTGTCCCAAAATGATGTATTATCGTTTGATTGCTTATATGTCCATAACCGATGAACCGATTTTTAAAAACTGGTAAAACCACAGCCAACATCTTAACATCCAATTTAGACTTCAGGCAATCAAATAAAACAAAGTTTTTGAAAATCCGTCCATTGGTTATGGACATACAAGCAATCAAACAATAATACATCATTTTGGGACACCTGGTAGATTAAAACTGAATTCTGTCTGTTTGTTGGTTTGTTTGTCCGTTTTCAACAATTTTTTGCGGACCTTATCGTGGCTATCAAATGATGTCACTGCGGTCTGCGGTCACCATAGACATTAGAGCATGCGCTGCGTGGAAGGTATAATATGAATATCTTATTGTTGCATAGCAACAATAGCATTATTTGCATGGTTAATTGACTTATTTACTAGGCACTATACCAACCAAGTTGTTACGCAGCTGTAACTATTTTTGGAGTCTCGTGATTTCGGGACTCTAGAGTCTAGGGGATTCTTACATAAATCCATTGCCTGCAAAATTTGCTATTGACCACAATCGTGAACATTCTGCCAACAATTTTTGCCATCAAACCATATACACAGCACTCCTAAAGTAATGATATTGCTAGTGGGGTATTCTAATTATTTATTTATACCTCATCAAGCTCCTTTTGCATTTGTGCACGCTTCCTTCTGAATTCTTTTACCAACTTCAGTTCAGACTGTATCAGATGTACCTGAAATTTGAGATTAAAAGAACTCTAGTAACGACTGCCTACCAGATGAGTTAAAAAACAAGACGTTTGGAGGAAAAACATGTTTCCCTAAATATCGAAACGATAACTGCAATGTCTTGTTTAATAACTGCAATGTCTTGTTTAATAGCTGCAATGTTAAATTAGATTTGAAAAATTTCCTAGCCAACTGGTCAGTCTTTAGGAGTTATGGGATGTCGTCTCGAGAAGGCTCCTTCAAAAAATCTTAAAAATGGCCAGAAAATTAAGATCAAATTTTTTCGGTTTTCCCGCATTTCAGCAATAACAATTGCCTATCTTAGCACGTATTATCTTTATCGAAAGATGGGATCCCCTTGAAAGAATTTTTACATCGTTGGGGATGACTTTTTCATTCTTCCAAAGGGTTAAAGCTTACTAAAATGTGCTCAAATCAAATCATAGATGTATGGCAGACATATTAGTCCCCCTGCAAAATCTGTATTTGGAATTCACGATCCCACAGGATTATCCTACCTAACACAACTCAGGGTTGGTCTCAGCAAGTTAAATCTCCATAAATTCAAGCATAATTTCAGAGATACCATAAACCCAATGTGCCCAACAAGCGATGGCATTGAAGACACGGAGCACTTTTTGTTGCTCTGCCCTTCTTTTGATGTTCAACGACAAAATCTTCTCGCTGGAATTGTTGAATTATTACGACCATATGTACAAATCACCAATCTTTCAAATCATTCTTTGACGCAGCTTTTATTGTATGGTGATGAAGACCTTTCTAATGAGTTGAACAGAAATGTACTCGAATTAACTTTACGCTTCATCCACGAAACTGGTCGGTTTGATTAAGATCTATTGAGAATTTAGCCATGCCCTAAGCAATCACCAAGTCCCGTACCGTTAGTGTTCTTTTCCTTGTAAATTCTGTTTCACATCAGATGGAGGCATTTTACTTGCCTAAATTTACACCAAATGAGTTGCACTCGTTGCATCTACAAATTCATCGCAACACTGACCTGACATCTGGAGTGAAACTGAATCCAGTATAGTATCCTTTAATTTATAAATTGTTCGTAGTGTGATTGTATACGGTTTAACGTTTCATGTTTTTAGATATTGGCCATGGGGTAGTCGTAGTCTTTTGCTCCCCATGGTATCGTACTTGTAGTGTCGTATAGTAATTAGAATTAGGTATAGTAAAATGTAAAGTATCTTGTAAAATTTAATATTTGAATAAAAAAAAAAAAAAAAAAAAAAAAATTAGGGAAATTTGATCGTAACTCTAGGCCGTTTCTAAGGTATTTCGAAGGAACCTTCTGGAGAAAGTTGCTTGTAAAATCGGAACAGAATGACCAATTGCGGCCCGGAAAAATTCTAAAATCTATGAAATTGTGCGCTATTCAATAATATATCAACACATATAGTACTATTTCTTAAATATTTACAGGAAAGTAGCCTTTCAAGTGACACGTATTTTTCCTGATTCATTAAGTATTTGGAAAAAAATACCAGCTTAATTCCTTAATTAAAATAAAAAAGACCTTTCCCATTTCAAAGGCTTCAAGATATAATCTTCAGAAATGATTTGACAGCTGACTTCTTGTACATCTCATATAGCTCACAAAAACAAAAACATTCTCGTTACAAAGCATTTTAGAAAATCTCCATATGACTTGGGAATGGAAGGTCCGATGTATACATGATCAACTCTTGATTCTCTTAAAATCTTGCCCCGGGGGGGGGGGGGGGTACATAACATGTTTAGGGTACGGGTATGTGCCGCCCATATGGGTGGCAGACCCCCGTCCATCCACAAGTCATGTACCCCCCCCCCCCGGGGATCTTGCCAATCAGAAAAGCATGATAAGTAAAGTTCATTTTATGAAACACTGCAAAGGTATAGTCGTTCACATACATAATGCATTCTTGCAATTATATATGACTTGGTAGTATTTGGTAGAAGTGTTCCATCAATCTATTGGGTGAGTAAAGAACGCCCAGCGTTTGAAAAAATACTTCTCCTTGAATACCAAAGCAAGGAGATTGAAAATATCTCGTTAAAAAGCCAACATGGCTATTACAGATTTTCTGCAGAGGAAACACATGCCAGAGCATGCACAAGTCATTGCTGTTAGGCAAAAATCGTATATGAATTTCCTCACGATTTATAGGCCACTTTTGAATTTCAAGGAACTTTTCTCAAGTAAATCCCTCATATCTTTGGCAGAGTGTGGCAGATTTCATCCAGGGAAATCCCAACATTTGATTAAACATGTCAGCTATTCAACAATATAGCAAAGCAATAAGTTTTATAACGAGCTATGCTCGAATAACGGGCTATGCTCGAAACGTCGTGCTTATTTCAATTCGCATCAAAGTGCTTATATTTTACTTTATTTACTTGTTTATCAATAAGTTTTATTGCTGTGACCTTCAGGGAACAGTAACCTTTCAAATGCCATACAGTACCGGGTGAGCCAGAAAAAAGTTCCCACTTTCGAAAATTCGTAGCACCACAAGTACTTCATGGATTTGAATGATTCAAATTCTAGTTAAAAGCCAAAAGATCAAAGTATTTTTGTGATTTTTCTCGTCTTCTTACGAGCACTGCAAATATAGGTAAAGTCAACTTTACAAAAATTTCATGTTTTCAAAATGACTGAAAAAGGGCCTAAAACACTTGATCAAATCGTTAGGACTCTCCTCACACAGAACGATACACACGTGCGTTTCACCTCTCTCAAGAGTAATAAGACACAGATTCTCAAACAGATACTAAAGATTTTCAATCCCATGACAGTAAATGTTCAGACGATATCTCTCACCCATGAGAAATTGCATTTTCTCTGTTGTTCTGAGCGAGGAGTCCTTTATGATTTGATCATGTATTTTAGGCCTTTTTCAGTCATTCTGCAACCACAAAGTTTTTCTATATTTGAATTTACTAATTTTTCCAATGCTTGTAACAAAGTGAGAAAATCACAAAAATACTTCAATCTTATGGCTGTCAAGCAAATATTGATTCATTCCAAACCATCCAGTACTCTTGATGCTATGCATTTTCAAAAGTGGGAACTTTTTCTGGCTCACCCGGTATGTTTTCTCTCACTCATCCAGCCTGGTACACATCAATTTTTCATAGCTATTTGTACTATAGGCTATTTTGAAATCTACCAAATAAAAATAAACATCACAATTTCAAACCTCATTGGTCTTTTCAGTTAGCCCTTCTTGAAGTTCGTTAATCTTTCCTGTGTAATGGTCAATCTGAAAAGGAATAGAAACATACGCTGCTGAAAGTTTCAACATCAAATTTAATAAAAACCAATTTTTCTTGCTTCAGTATCAAATTTGATAAAACTTTTACAGTAGCTTTTTTCATTTATTCAACCCAGTTTAAACTTATACATTAAAAAGACTTCTGAAACGTCTAACTATAAAGACTTTCTTTTGCAAAGATCTTTTCTTTGCTCTTGCAAAAGAAAACTATTCTGGCTCAAGGGTTAACAGTTGAACAACTATTTTCTACCTGCTGGCACTTTGATTTGTTTTTAGTATCCCTGCAAAAACTGTTTCTACTATCAAACAAATCAAAGATTGTACTCAGAATATCTTTGAAAAAAGGATTCAAAAACTTTATTTTGTTTTGTATTTGTCCTTACCATTGATTGCTTTTCTTTCCTTGTCTCCCGTTTGAGGTCTTTAATTGTTTGTTGCAGCTTATCAATCTATGATATAATAAATTTTGATATAAAAAACAAAAGGAAACAAGATTGGGCAAAGATTAAACTTGATTCAATGGGTATATCTTGAAATAATTTTAGCACAATTGTAGATGCTTACTGTACAAAAATATGAACAAAAATGTTTTCATGCCAAAGAATTTTTTGAATTTTTTTCAAACTCTCAAGAATTCTTGATGAAGAAGAAATAAATTCTGATTTTCTTGAATGTTTATACAGAAAAAAATGTTTTCCCAGATTAGTTGGTATTGTGTCACAACAAAATTCTCTTGATAAATATTTAGATGAAAAGAATTATATTTGTGAAGAATTCTTTGTCATGGTTCAAGAAATTTGGAATTTGCTAGTTCATATGAAATCATTTCAAGACAAGGGGGGATGTTTTCATAAATCTCTCCCTGGAATTTGCATTTGAATTATGCAAGAAAGGCCTGTACTTCACGCGGTATATTATTTATAGTTGCTGATAGGTTTCAGTACTGCACGTTTGAGTTCATTAAATTTTTGCCCCAACATTACCTGGCCATCTTTCTTTATGTCAGCTTTCTTCAAATATGATACAACTTCAACAGTGTCTCTTTCTGTTTGGGCCACTTGATTTTGTAAGCTTTCATTTTCAAACAGGAGTTTCTTTGCACTCTCTCTAACAGAAATAATTAGGTAAATTAAAAAGACAGATTAGAAATGAAGAGTCATTGAAAGCTTACCCTTACATATGTGGAAATAGTTCAAAACCATACCCATTAATCTGTACCCTGACAGGAAAAAGGTACCCTAAAAATGGCACGACCCAAATGCATGGATACATAAAAAATACATTGGATATCAACTCACAGATGATTTTGGTATAATTCAAAATGATTCAAAATAGGTGATGGTGAAGCAGGGATGGCGCGAGCAAGGGGGCTAGGGGGGCAGGAGCCCCCCCAAAATTTCATTCAGCTCCCCCATCGGCACTTAAATTTTCAACAATTTCTAGGCACTGTCGGCATTTTCATAACCTGCACCTCCAGCTTTCTTTGCTGGGTTGTCATCTCAGTGAACTAGAATTGAACTCGTTCATAAAAAATTTCTCACTGTCGGCACTCTGACAGTATTTGCCCCCCTAGCATTTCTTCCCTGGCGCCATCTCTGTGGTGAAGTTGTGGGTTTCATCACCAAGTGTTGGGATTGCAGAGGCAGAAAAGACAAAGTTAAAGACACAACCCTTTGCCATGATGCCAAGTGGTGGGCCTCAAGCCCAGATGAACTGTCAATGGATCATAAAAACAGCACCAGAACAGGTCCTAAAATACCATACCTATATTCCTGTTTGGCCCTTTCTGTTGTATAAAGTTTCCCTTCCCACAGATGTGCATTTGCAATTGCAGCACTAACTACAGCTTCTTTCTCTTCTTTGGCACTGGGTTTTGCTCCCTTTTTTCTGCAAAAAGAAACATTGAGTCATTGACAAAAATGTTTTCAAGACACCACACATCAACAGGGTTAGGTCTGTAGGGGTAAAATGGGTAGGCTGTGGTAAAATGGGTTTTCCAGATTGCATTATTTGATTTCGGCGTGGGAAAGCTTATTTTGAAGTAAATTCTGGCGCATCTGATTGTTGGGGGTACAAGCAAATTGTATAAACAAACTGCCAAAGGTGGCCCGTTTACAGTGTTATGGCGTGGGTGCGGCTGGAATCAGTCAAAGTGGCGTGGGAAGATCTTCCCTGCGCACTACAAAGAATGCAGACTGGTGGGTTTTATGTTGATTGCTTTAAAACAGTAGACCCTCAACTGATAAATCAATATTCACCATGTCACGAAAGGGCACTGGCACTAGCACTAATATGCAGTTTTGCACCCTGTATGTATGTGTGCCAATACTGATCCTAACTAAAGATGTTTGCAAAATTTAACATGCATATGACATGAAACTAACTTTTCTGACAAAGCCAGCCTAATCAGTATCTAGCAGGAGCTGGTAATTAACATCTTCTTTATTAAAACTCAAATTCTTTTGGGATTTTCATCCCTGCTTTTGTGTGCTGCCCGCACTTGGACCAGATTTTGAACATTGCAAATGAAACCTAACTTTAACCATTATGTTCCTTACCCTTTCGTCTTCTTCCCTTTTCCTTTAGATTTCCCTTTCTTTACTTTCTTCGGCATCTTTATTTGTTACTTTATTTCTCTAACTTTTGCCTCTGTCTGCTTTTCTGTTTGTTTTCCGCTTTGATTTTGGTCAACTTATGAGTCTGCCTCGTTCTCATTCACAAGTTGCCGTGACGACAGCAGGCATCAAAACATTTTTGAATCCGACCACCAACAATGGAAATTTAGGGGGTTCTCCGCTCCCAAAAAAGTATTTACTTCATAAGTAATAAATTGGAAAGGCGTAAGAAAACAACACATGATATAGTGACAAAAGGGAAAATAGTTTTTTAATAAAATATTTGTTGAACTATTTGTTTAATTAACTGTAATATGGGCTTCCTGTGGTTGGCAATAAATACCCCCTACTCTAATATCCCGTAATCAGTAGTTGTTGTATACATATTCTTAGTTTCCTTGTTAATTTTTTTTCTTCATTAGAGATCTCGTTATATTTAGTGAGACATTAATGTTTTGTTTAGTAGACGACGCGCCACTGATAAAATTGAATTGAAATTGAATCAAGTCATAAACAAACAAAGCAAGCGGCAAAAGTTGCCAAGAACCCCAGGTAGCTAGCTCGTTTGTTGTGCATTCCAAAAATGGTTTTTAAGAGCAAACGTGAACATAGATCGAAAGAAGAAGGATATATCTACACACACAGAGTCATCGGGCATTTTATTTACTTGATGCAGAGGCCGAAATGGGAGGCGATTCAATTTTCGTATTTTTTAGGTATAGCACAGGCTTGCTCAGCTTCTGTACCAAAAAATTAAATGCCCGAGACAGAAGTTTAGATAAATCCTTCTTCTTTCAATATGTGCTCATGTTTGCTCTTAAAAACCATTTCTAGAATTTAGAATGCACAACGGCCGAGGGGCAACTGTTGCGCCTCTTTGTTTTTGTTTATGACGAACCGGGCATGGAGTTTTCCCTTTGTCTTCAATGACAAATCTTTTTGTGTCTAGGTGTCAATAGAAAGTAGCGGATTATCTGTCCTTGTTTTTTGGAATAATTTGTCCCTTCGATATTCGTAATTGATGATTTCATTAGTAGTGGACCCCCAGGGCGCCATGGCGACTGAGTCATTCGGCGCTCCCTGCCGCAGACCGCAGACTTCCTCCAGTGTCGCAAGTGCGCAGCGCCAGAAAAACTGTTTGAAGGTTCGAAGGAGCATGGCGCCAAATCCATTTGTTGTTGTTGTGTTGACTTTAGGCCTTGTTGCTCATTTGAAGGATGGAAAGGGAACCAAACACGGCACTTGAGAAAACAGAGAGAGACATGCAAGAAAAGTACACGAATCACTCGACAAGGAACCCTAAGAACGATGAGAGAACACTTCGGTGATATCTTAGAGTAAATTTGACTTTGATTTTCCTTTCATTGCTGCTGAAATTGTGATTGTAGGGTTGGAAAACTCCATGGAAACCAATCACCGGACACCGCTTTAATTAGGCCCGGAATTTTAAAGACCTGGCGAGGAGAGTAGGTTTTGCAAGAAGTTACGATGGAAAAGCAATCTTTTGAAACAGACCGAATCCAGGAACTGAAGAATGAAAGAATTAATCTTCAGAAAAAGACGTTTACAAAATGGATGAACACTTTTTTACAGGTTAGGCACAATAATACGTATTAACAATATAGGTTGTATGTATATTGGTGGTACTCTGGCGGGATTTATCAGGCAACGGGATATAATATACGACATGTTTAGCAGTGGTTTAGCTTTAAACAGCCAGTAACATCCCTCATACATTTCAAAGACAAACGCAAGCTCACATGAAGCTTTCATGACCATGCTCTTCCATTCTGCACCATTATCATGAAATGAATTATCATTTGATCGCTTTATTCATGCTTGTTTAAATAATGCACAACAAAGTAGCTGCTCAGGCCAAAATCAATTTGCATCCATCTTGTCTTTGTTAAAACATATTTTCAAGAAGCATCAAAGCGATCAAAATGATAATGGTGCAGAATGGGAGAGCAATGGGCACGCAAGCTTTACCTAATTTTGCACTTGTTTTTTAAATGCAGGAGGGGTGTTACCAGGTGTGCAGAAATGGCTATAATAAAAAAAGGCAATAGAGAATAAAATAATTTTCTCCTTGCACACCGGAGATCGTGTCAAAAAGTGCCATACTCTGCAGACTGGGGTGTTCCAGTGGCCTGGCCAGGGGAGGGTATGAGGGGGAAATCCTTCCTCACTTTCAAAAATATGGCTAAAATTGTAATTGAAAATGTGATGAAATGTCTGGGTATACCTTTATACCCCCCAGTCAGAAAAGTTTCTACTTGTACCCCCGCACTTTTTTTATCTTGCCCTGCCATTGGATGTTGAAAATTAAAACCAGCTGATATATCCCAATTTCTGATGAATCCTGCCAGTACCCTATGTTACCCTATGTTTGGAAAGGATGTCTCTGATGTCAATTTTTCTTTGTCGTCTCATTCGAATGTAGATTTTGAATATGATCAATCTTTTGTAGGAATTGCATGATGTTGATACTGGGAAGTTTATTTTCTGCATGCCGAATAGTTAACGCCAATAATAGTTGAATTAGATTTACAACAGTCTTGAAGTGAAAAGCTTAACCTAGTATATGGCAGATATATGCTGCATTGAACTATGAAAATTATAGAAGGAAGCAGTCTGTTTGCTGGACATGTCCAACATATACTCACACCTTTATTATTTCCATAAAGGTATCTAAAAGCCAGACTGCTGTTTCTTGTCTGGGGAAGTGCACGATTGCGAACCATAGATACAGTAGATAATGGACTCTTTCATTCTAACCAAAGTTACTTAGGGAAGATCTTCCCCATGCACAACAGAGTGCAGTCTGATTTCAGTACCTTTGCCACCACTCCAGAAAACTCAAAAGTACACCTTAGAAAATTGGTACCATTAAACATAATATTACATGTTTCTATTGTGAGTTGCTTGCATGTAAACTTTCATCGACGTATCCTCCATTTCTTAAATTTCAGGAAAATATGAAAGTTGATAACATATTTGAAGACTTGTCTGATGGAAAAGTCCTGATACGTTTATTGGAATCAATTTCAGGAGAAAAAGTTGGAAGAGTTGGTGAGTATCTTGCCTTTCAAATGAGGTAGAGTTGAAGTTGCATCTTTTAGGACGAGGTTCTTGGCTGGAATTGCAAAAATAGCTCAGTTCTAATCAAGTTGGTGGACCCCTTGTCATGACCCAATGTGGTATGGTTACGTTTGAACTGCCAACTTTTGAACTATGCCTCCTCAGTCTTCGTAATATGAGGCGTGTGATCGCACGCGCACGCCTCCGTACACGCCTAAATTGTCCAAGGCGTGCAAAACGTCGCACGGGCAAACCTGAAAATTTACCGAATTTCATAAAATTTCAATCACAAACAATGTCGCAAAAACAGAGCCCTCCTTTTATTTAGAATTTGAAATTTCTCCTTCATTCATCACTCGATGCTACGATTTTGCTTCGGTCTCTTTACGAAAGGAAACCGTTGTAAAGGTCAGCTCACTGGCGAAGCAAACAAGATGCAAGGATTTCAAACGGAACTTTAAATGTTTATTGATCGATCTTGGCAAATGGATTCAACAAGAAACCTTTAATGAACTGCAAGATGCGGAGGATAGACTTGTCTTTAATAATCTCTCCAATCTGTTATATTTTGCGATAGAAAAGTTTCTTCGTGGGTCTATCATCGTTCTCTCTTCTTTGTTCATGTTCCTAGTTGAACTAAAGTGTTAACGTCGTCAAGAATCAGGGAGCGAAAATGATGAATAATACTCACTTTAATCTGACTTTGACACAAAACGCTTCTCTGGATTTTCTGCAGTGCATCTCTAGAGTAGGCCCACTACGAATTTGCGTAAACTCTCCAATAAACTTTAGATGCCTTAAAAGGTTTGGTTGCTTTTTCTAGAGCGTATATTTGCTACTTAATCACCTTCTTTAATCTGTCAATAACTTTTGTGAAATCTTTATTTGTTTTGAATTAGGCTTGAAGCCTAATTTAAGTCCACATTTTATTAAACGGGGAAACAGGAAACTGGATGGCCTAACTGCTTTGACCTTTCCCTAACTTGAAAGGCAGTACGACAGAGAAATACACATTCAACGAAATATTTTTCGTAACTTTAGTAGCACGGCAGTTTCTTGCCTGCCTTCTCTCTTCTCGACAGGAAAATAAGCCATAAGTCTCGTTGAAGAGAGCATTCACCGATGCAAGAACAACGTATTGAAAGCTATCAATAAAGAGCAAAAAACACTCGAAAAAAGCGACGCTATTTGGGAGTGATCACCCTCGGCTTTCATAATTTACGATAGTTTACGACATGAAAGGTCATCTTCAAGCCACCACCCCATATTTCTTGAGAACAAGAATGAAAAACAACAAATAATCGCAATCATGATGATAAAAGTTAGCACTTTCGTATCACACGCCATCGCACGCCTAAACTAACCCAGACGTGCGAAATGCCGCTCGCGGCCCATTTTCATATTACGAAGACTGCCTCCTGCTAAGTCAGAGGATGCACTGTTGTGTCACAGTACCTTCAAAAGAATATTTTTATGTATATGTCATAGTTCAAGATTTTTCAAGTAATTTCAGCCATTTAAACAGGCTCACATAAATGATATGAGCCTTTTAAAAACAGTTGCCAACATTTTGTTACTAATGTTGATTACCTCTGTGTGTTGAATCAGTGTGTGGGCCAAAATACTTTCAGGGGTCATGGTTCATTTGGTTTGTTCTTTTGCTTCAGCTGAAATGCAATTTTTATCCTAGTTGTTTAAATATAAGTTTAGTTTGTAATCTGTCGCACTTTCATTTCACTTTTAGCAAGAGGAAAACAGAGAATTCACAAGCTAGAAAATGTTTCCAAGGCCTTGATGTTTCTTCAGAAATCGGTAAGTGGCTCTTTCATCATTTTCACAAGAATTCTTTATGATTTAATCTTTTCTAAAAAAAACAATGATATACAATTCAACGCTTAGCGCTTGAACACACCAAAGCAAATTTTTATCAAATATTCTCCAAGAAAAATTAGAGTGTTACTATTTCTAGTGTTGAGCCATGATCTCTGCTACGATAAAAACTCTATTTTAAGCCCCCCTCTCTAATAAGCCTCTCAGTTCTAAGCTAAAACTCTAAATAAGCCCCCCTCCCTCAAATTCCAGAGGTTGTCAAAGATCTTCCATTTATTTAGCTCAACGAGTTTGCATGTTAAATTTTGATATGGTTTGGGATTTGAATTTCTGTGTTTGACTTATTTGAAAATTGTAGGTTGATTTACAAAATATGGGGTAAAAGAATCAAAAAGAAAATGCTATAATTTCATAACCTTGTCATTTGACTTTGTGAATAAGTCCCCCTATTTAACAAGTTCCCTTTCTCTTTAAGCGCCCCCCTCTAGAGTTTCTGAAATTAAATAAGCCTCATGTTGTGGGCTCAATAGAGATTCGATGGCATAATTACTTCTCAAAAAACTAAAATGCAAAAGTGTTGATATGACAAATGGTTGTGGTATGTGACCTCACTACAAGCGTACATCTTATCATGACAGGTAAAACTTGAAAGCATTGGACCAGAAGATGTTGTTGATGGTAAACAGGACCTTATTCTTGGCCTCCTCTGGATGATTATTCTTAGATTTCAAATATCTAAAGTTGAAAATGAGGTAGTATATACAATCATAATTGATCGTTTTACATGGCTTTTTTCTTCACTGTTTTCATGAAATATTATTCATGTGCAACTGCATGTATGACAGAGAGAAAGGCATCAGAAAAATCAACCAAAAAACCAATTGGATTGATCACAAAGTTTGGAATATTCTTTGTTGAACATAAATATCAAAAGAATTGGACGGAACGTTTTGAAGGGGATGGTATTGTTAACTGTTACTTTTATTAGGGTTGTCACATTATCAAAATTAGAAGCATGTTTCAGGATACACAATACTTTAAGGGAAGAAACTTCAGCGTTTTTGGCCGAAATGCAAAAATTTATTATTCCTTACATAGTTTAAAATATAGAAACCAGTTAAATTTACGAAAATGTGAAATTCGCCAAAGTTTATTCCTGCAAAATGTCCTAAAATATATTATTTGTGAAATTTTATTCCCAAAAACTGTTCTAAAATATAAAATTAGCGCATTTCCATTCCCAGACAATCATGCTATTCTTGCAAATGCTACAGTCTATTTTTGCGAAATTTCCCATTTAGTAAACAGGTTATTTGCTGCATTCTTGAAACAGGTTGATTTAAAAAATTTCTCAACTTGAAGCTTGGCGTTCCAACTTCCTCTTGTAAACAAAAGTTGTACATTAGAAACAGGGCGATTCTATCTTAAATTTCTAAAACTTTCCAAAGCTACTGTAGACACATGATTTGTTTGTAGAAATTTTACCCTGATAAGTAATCTGCTATAGAGGCTATGATCCTGGCCAAAAGAAGCTGGGACATAGGCAAATTTCAGTGTTTTCACTATGTTTCCTAAAATATTGAAGTGAAAACATATGTTTAGAACCTCCTGATCCCCCTTTCTCCCTAATTCAATGTTGAGAAGGTTGAATGGCGTTTGATTCAAGCAACCTAATGGGGGGAGCTGGGGGGGCACGTAATCAAAGACTGAAGTAGTGCAATTTTGTGATTTGTCCCAAGTATTTTGGCCAAGATTGTACATCCTCATCAAAAGTAACACAGCGCAGGTCTTGCGTAATGATTCTCAAAGGATTCTAAAAAAACTCCACATGTTGTAAACAATTTTTAGTGGTACAAAGACTTCCAGAAATTTTTAAAACGAGAGTTCTTAAAAATTTTGTGGGAATTCTTTGATGAGAAAGCAATGTTTGTATGCAAAGCATCTACTACTGTATGCATTAGTCACTTTCATCTGTTTAATTTTCTTAAATCTTACATTTGACAATCTATTAGAGTGGATCTCAGGATGCAAGATCTGCAAAGGAAGCATTACTTCTCTGGTGTCAAAGAAAGACCAAAGGGTAGGCTATCGTAACATTTTTGAATCTGTAGGCTCATCAATATGGTACATGGCAAGCTGACAAGGAAAATATTCTTTAACTTGGAAAATACCAATTGATATGGTTTCAGATTATTACACTACCATTGGAGGTAAAAGGCTGGAGCGACATTCCCGTAGATATAGAAAGATCACTATCTGCCAACATCTTTCTCCAACAACTGAAAGCTTTTCCTTTTCAAGAATAGTTTTTAAAATGTGATAGTCTTTCATTTTTCTTAATTAGATTTAATCATTCAAATTTTCTTTAAAAGTTACTCTGAATTTTTAAAGACCTGAAGTTTTGATTGGCTCACTTGTTATTTGTCTGGAAACCCGATCTATGTATCCTACTTCAATAGTCTTTTTCTGGATTTTTTTGCAGTTACCCTGGAGTTGAAATCAAGAACTTTACAACCAGTTGGAGAAATGGTCTTGCCTTCAATGCACTCATTCATAAACACAGGTATGTCAAATACAGCAGGGATGGAAGAAATATTTTGATGAATATGACCATGCAAAATCTTGGACAAATTTTCTGTGAGAACGAGGTGCTTGAAAAAATGTCCATTTCTGACAGGTCGTGATATATAACACATCGGACACCTTTGCAAACAGAATCATCATAGAAGCAACTATTTCTTTCATCAAAACTTCTGGACGGTTTAATTAAACTTTCTGGAAAAACAGCAGCCTAACCCTTTTTTTTCTTTTTGACTGAAGTGCTCCCGGAATTTGCGTGGGCTGTCTCTGCTCATCGGACTGCTGCCGCGGGTGCATTGGTTGGGGGGAGTCTATGATAAATTGGAAAGTCTTTTTTCCCTCGGGGTTGGATCCCTGCATCATTGTTTCATTCTCCCTGCCGGTGCGCTCGTGGTTATGGTTTGGTGGGTGGTGGGCTGCTTGTGCGGGTTTTGGGGGTACTTCAGTTTTGCCTTGGCCTTTACTTTTTCCCGATTTAGTGTGCACATGTATCTTATTTTTTTGTTTTTGTTTTTTGTTTTTGTGTTCTGTTATTAATTTATTGTTGATGTTACTTAGAAAATTGTAAGTGGCATTTGTAGTGAGGACCCAGTGACCATGCGTCTTTCCTCGCTGCAAATGCCACAGTAACTTTCATTAACTTGTTGTTTTTAACTTTTAGATTGATAAAAAAAAAAAACATCGGACAGATATTTCATATTGAGCAATCATCTTTAGTCACAATTGTAAATTATACTTCGGTGAATTTGTTGAATTTTTGGCTGACTACTTCCTGACTTAGACTTATTACGACGAGTCCCAATAATCGCTATTCAAAACGAGACTATTACACCAAACCGAGACCTTTTCAATAGCGGCCATGTAGTCAGTCTATTCCTGATTTATAAATGATGTCTAAAAATTACTTAATCTGCAAACAGCCTAACTGGATTCAATAACATGCATCAAATTTTCTAGATGCTTAGTTGCAATGACAAGAGAAGATGTAGTATTTTTAACACTGCCTTAAATTACCGATATCCCCCTTTTCTAGATTTTCTCTCTTTATCCCGTTTGCTTTCTTTTTTCATTCCTTTTCCCTCTATTCTGGAGACCTGAAAGAATTTCCGGCACCATCGGTGCCGTGGTCCTCTAGATGTTGATTGCGAAAAATATGAGGTAAGGGCCCTAAAAAACTATCATTAATGGCCTTGTCATTTGACTTGATGAACGAGCCCCATCTGTGATAAACTCTTCTCTGTTAAGCCACCCCTGTTGAGTCCTAGAAATTGATTAAGCCTTCTGGGGGCCTAATACTTAATGGTATACATTGTTCAAAATATTTCGAGACTTGTTGTCATTTCGCACCCTATAACCCAGGGCGCCTACCTTGTAGGAAGTGTGTTTATTCACGGTACTTTACGCGTAGTAATTGGTGTCCTATGACCCAGTCCTGTTGTAGGTGGAGTAGACGACTCACTTTGTTCTATAAGATTATAAATAATCTCACCCCCTTGTACACAAAGGAGCCAATCCCACCACTTCATCAGTCGAGCTACTCTCTTCGCAATCAGGATGCTATTGGACGAATAAGGGCAAGAACAGAAAAATTTCAGTCCAGCTTCTATCCTAACTGCACCTCTGAATGGAATAAACTTGATCCTGAAATCAGGCTAGCACCATCTGTTGCTGTCTTTAAGACAAAGCTTCTATCAATAATTCGCCCCCCTGAAAAACCTGTCTTTGGTATTCATGACCCAATAGGCCTTTCATATCTTTCCCAAATAAGGGTTGGTCTCAGCAGACTAAATTTTCACAAATTCAAGCACAATTTTAGGGACACTGTTAACCCTATGTGTCCAACGAATGACGGTATTGAGGACACGGAGCACTTTTTGTTGCTTTGCCCTTCATTTGATGTTCAACGACGAGATCTTCTCGCTGGAGTTTCGGTATTATTACGACCATTTGTAGAAATAAACAGCCTCTCTAACGACGTTCTTGTTCAGATTCTATTGTATGGGGATAAAGATCTGTCTAACGAAATCAACAAATATATACTCGAACTGACACTAGATTTCATCCGCAAAACAGGTCGGTTTGATTAAAATGGATCTGAAAAGTTTATTTCACGCCACTCAGTCACTAAGTCCTTTTCTCTTTTTTTTTTTCATTTTTTGTTCACTTGTTTACGCCTGTTTCACATTGGATGTTGGGTAATTCAGTGTTATGATAGTGCAGACGACAATTTTTAACTCACACTTAATTCCTGTGTTCAGTAAAATTTTAGCGTCTGTCCAAGGTGACACTAAACTGATACATCCAAAACACAGAAGTTGCCCTACATCCAATGTGAACCCGACTCTAGTATTTATAGTAGAAATTGTATGTGCGTAGCCCTATGTATTAGTACTTGTTTGTATATTTAGATTTAGTTTTTAGTTACCTGTTTTCTATGTTATAGCCATGGGGTAGTCATGGTCTTCTGCTCCTCATGGCATCGTCCTTGTAGTGTAGTAAAGTAGTTTGTAAGTGTTGTTTTAGGTAATCTCGTCTTTGTAAAATTTTATATTGGATATAAAAAAAAAAAAAAAAAAAAAAAAAAAAAAGTCCTGTTAATCTTTGTATATCATATTCTAGTTCCAGGGATTTTCAAATTCTAACGTCTGTTAGTGTTGACCAATCAAAAATCACGCTGTCTGATTCCCTGTGGCCAGATCGTATAACAGTTGATATCGTGTTTCATAAACACCGGAATTTGAAACCACAAAGTTATTCATACGTCATCTTGACCTTGAGAGGACTGACCCTGTGTACTTCTGGGTCACGGTACGGTTTTAGGACACTCTCTGTACTGGGTCACAGGACACCAATTACTCTACAGTACTGGGAATAAACACACTTTCTGCAAGGTAGGCGCCCTTGCTATAACTTATCTTCATACAAATCTAACTTTATTTTTCAGACCAGATCTGCTTGATTTCTCCAAACTACAACCCCAACAACATACTGTAAATCTTGGTCTTGCTTTCGATACTGCAGAACAACGGTTGGGAATTGCGAAGCTGTTAGATCCTGAAGGTGAACGATTTTCAGAAAAATTTATTTGCATTCGTTTGAAATCAGTGATGCGATCTAAGAGAAACAAACGTACCGGGTGAGGCTGAAAAATCTCCCACTTGAGAACATTCATAGCATAGGTTTCAAATCTTTAAAAAGGCCGGTGTAAAATTCAGTTACTTATTTATTTGAACTGAATTACTAAAGAGAAACTTCAGCTATTTCTCTATAATTCTACCATTGGACATTTCTGAAATCTTCAATATTTTCAGAATTAGAGTGTTTTTTCTACTTTTTGAAGAATTCAAGAAAAATTTTCAAAAAAACTTAAAACCATCGTAATTTCTAAACTGTCTGAAGCAACATGAAATAATTTCGAAGAAAGGCATAGTTTCTGGACGTCTATAATATGGTATCAAGCAATAGTCTGTCACTTTTCTGGTTTATGATTTAGATATTTGATGACGTCACACCCTGAAATGAGTTAAAATGTAACATACGCTAAAATTTCGAAAAATATTGAAAAATTCTGAAAAGTCCAACGGTAGGATTAAAGATAAGTAACTAAAGTTTGTTTCAAGCCACTCAGTCAGAAAAAATATATCACAGAATTTTACACCCACCTTTTTAAGCCGAGTTGAAGATTTGGAAGCTATGCTAACATTCATAGCACTAGGAGTACTTGACGGAATAATGGAATGAATCGATTTCTGCTTGACAGCTGTTTTTTATCACAAATGAACACAACTAAACTACAGCCGAATATGAATATTCTATGGCTACCATAGGTGGAAAGGACATGATGTCTTCGAGTTCAAACTACGACAGCCGCTTTCAATGATGATGTAATTTACAGTTAATTTGATAGAAATAAAAACTCGATCGCGCGTTGCAGAAAAAAGTAGAAACTCGCATAAAAGAACATAGTTTTATAAGAACCTGGTTGCTGAAATTCAGTGATTACAACTTTTTAAACAAGAACCCACAACAGGCTGAAATCTCTAAAGGTTCCTATATAATATGGCCTTTACTGTACTTGAAAACTGCAAAATATTTCACGATTTAACTTTATGAAAAGAAATATATTGAAAAACTATCCAATTCATAGAAGGAATGCACTGGCATGTATAAAAACACATTCGCACTGTATCAACTATAAGCACCTTTTTAAGAACCTTACAGGCTGGACTTGAGTATGGCATCAGTTAATCAAGAACCTCATTCAGGCTGCCTCAAAAAACCTAGGTTCTTTTATGCGGGTTTCTACTGTAAACAAATCCAGAAATATCATTAAGATGGTAGTATTCCAGATCTGCTACCGCTACAAATACTACAAATAAAACGAAAATAATGCTTGACAGCTGAAAGATAAAAATATTTTGTGGTTTTTTCGCGTTGTTATGAGCACTAGAACTATATGTAAATTCGCCTTTAGGAAAATTTTATAACGAGTGTCTTGATAACGAGTATACGCTCGAAACGTCGTGTTTGTTAACATCTCAGCTATTTTTGGTACTAAAATCATTTATTTACTATATTAACAAAATTTGATGGCTGCAAATACTTTAAAAACTTTTACACAAACGTTAACTTCAAGAGCCTGCAAGTCCGTGAATATCCAGTCGATTTGCAAGATTTTTGTGTCTGAAATTAATTTAAGATGTTAGTGCCAGGGTTACCTCACGAGAAAGCCCGTCCATCATATCGCTATTTTTGATATTTAATCAGACGTCGAACAGTTTTTGGGAGACCGTGTACGGCGATATATCTTCTTCTTCTATATCAAGGGAGGAAATAATAAATATATCAGTTGTTTATACGTGTGGCTATGATTCTTTAAATGTACACAAAGGTCTTGATTATAAATAAAACATGTAGCCTTGAATATGATAATAGACGTTTCGGGCATAACCCTTCATCAATAATGATAAGGAAATAAAAAGATTGTCTTTTTTCTTGTTTCAGACTTGGATATACCTAGACCTGATGAAAAGTCTGTAATGACGTATGTTTCAATGTTATATCAATATTTTGCAAAGATGAAACACGAGGAAACTGGTGGCAAGAGGATAGCGAAGGTACGTAAATGTTAAGGATTGCCAAGGCAAGAGAATAGCTAAGGCAAGAAGATAGCTAAGGTACGTAAATGTAGGTAAGAGAATAGATAAAGCAAGAAGATAGCTAAGGTACGTAACTTTCAAGGATTGCCTATGCGAGAGAATAGCTAAGGCAAGAAGATAGCTAAGGTACGTAAATGTTAAGGATTGCCAAGGCAAGAGAATAGCTAAGGCAAGAAGATAGCTAAGGTACGTAAATGTAAAGGATTGCCAAGGCAAGAGAATAGCCAAGGCAAGGAGATAGCTAAGGTACGTAACTTTCAAGGATTGCCAAGGCAAGAGAATAGCCAAGGCAAGGAGATAGCTAAGGTACGTAAATTTCAAGGATTGCCAAGGCAAGAGAATAGCCAAGGCAAGGAGATATAGCTAAGGTACGTAAATGTAAAGGAGTGCCAAGGCAAGAGAATAGCCAAGGCAAGAAGATAGCTAAGGTACGTAAATGTAAAGGATCGCCAAGGCAAGAGAATAGCCAAGGCAAGGAGATAGCTAAGGTACGTAAATGTAAGAAGATAGCTAAGGTACGTAAATGTCAAGGATCGCCAAGGCAAGAGAATAGCTAAGTCAAGGAGATATAGCTAAGGTACGTAAATGTAAAGGAGTGCCAAGGCAAGAGAATAGCCAAGGCAAGAAGATAGCTAAGGTACGTAAATGTAAAGGATCGCCAAGGCAAGAGAATAGCTAAGTCAAGAAAATAGCTAAGGTACGTAAATATAAAGGATCGCCAAGGCAAGTTCTTGTTGTTGTTGTAATGATTCAGTTCAATATGTTGTTGTTGTTGCGATGACTAGGACTCTGTATCGAATCTAGGTCTACCCTGTATAGTCTTGCATTTGATCATAAATCATACCAACTCCGAATTTCTCCTTTACTTCGTTTCGTCCTTTACCTCTAGATATTAGATGTGATGATTGAAATTGACAAAATGAAGCAAAAATACACGGAAATGGTGGAAAAATTGCTGCAATGGATTGCAAACAAAAAACGAGATTTGGATTCCTCAGTGCCTAAAACGACAAATCTTCTCCAAAAGAGTATGAATGAACTAAAGACTTTACGAACATCAGACAAACCTCCAAAGTAAGAATTTCAAATTTAGAGTCTGTAGTTTAGTTCTTCGAGTACAGTAAAACTCAACTCACATAATGAGAGCCTTCCTCGAATGAGAACCAACTACAGCCTCAAAAATAATCAATACTTACTCCTTTGTGTAAGGACCTTTTCACTTCACCCTGGGTTTTATATAGGCTCTTATTTTCAAAACGAATGCATTGGCCTAGTTTTCAGCTGTGAAAAGACAATGCTTTAATTTCGATTATTGTGTAAAATGAGAAAATTAGCATTGCTTCTCAGTCATCTGATAGGCCTAAACAAGTCTGATTCCTCAACAATTCTAGTGTTCAATCCTCTATCACAGTATTTTGATTTTTTACAAAGATATGTCAAGAATCTAATTTAAGAACCTACAACTTGATTTAATCACTGTCAATAGCTATTGACTATAATTTAGTGAGTATTATCCTTGTTATTATATGGATGAATAAATGAATGAATGAACGAATGAATGAATGAATAATGTCACATGTGACTTTCATCTACGCTAGATAAATGGGATATCAATAGAGAAGCACAGGCCTTATCATAACGCTATATATTCTCTCCGCAACAAGTGGAGAGATGTTGGGATGAATTCTTTATCTATAAGACAACAATGTCGACCCCTTTAAAATGTAGACAAAATTTAGCATGACGATACAACCCTTTCTTTCAAACAGTATTCGATTTTTGACATTCTTGGAGAATAATAGAAGTGCTGTCTTTGAAGCCATCACTTATTTTGCTTTTCCTCTACCATAAATCATCTAACCACTTGTCAGATTGACTCAAACAGCATAGGCTTCAAATCTTTGAAAAGGCTGGTTTAAAATTCAGTTGCTTCTTGCTTTGAACTGAATGACTTCAAAGAAACCTTAGCTATTTCTCTATAATTCTACCATTGGACTTTTCTGCAATCTTCAATATTTCCCAAATAAGAGCGTTTCCCTACTTTTTCAAGAATTCAAGAAATTAAAAAAAAAACTTAAAACCATTGTAATTTCTAAACTGTTTGAAGCAAAATGAAATAATTTCGAAGAAAACCATAGTTTATGGATGTCTACAATGTGGTATCAAGCAAAAGTCTGTTACTCTTCTGGTTTAAGATTTAGAAATTTGATGACGTCACACCCTCAAATGAGTTGAAATGTAACATACGCTGATATTTCAAAAAATATTCAGAACTTCGAAAAGGTCTAACGGTAGAATTAAAGATAAGTAACCAAAGTTTGTTTCAAGCCACTCGAACAGAAGAAATAGATCACAGAATTGTACACCCACCTTTTTACGCCGAGTTAAAGATTTGGAAGCTATGCTGACTCAAACAAGGTCTCACACTCTAAATTGAAGCCACAAAATCACATGCTGCATGATGTTCTTCGATGAAAATGGCCGAAAGAAATCCAAAGCGTACGAATTGATAGAGAAGGCTCTTCATGTATTCAACAAGATTTTGAGACAATAAGATAAGTTGGTAGAATATCGATCAATAGGTTTTACTTACACACTAAGATATATGATTCTTGTTTTGGGCCTGTTTTTAAAGGATTCTAAGATGAGAAATTTCCTAAAATGGCTTGGAGCTTGAGAAAGCAGTGACTGATTTTGACATACCAAATCTTGCGACTTAAGTTTTTATATCAGGTAGACAAGGAACATCAATGAAATGGAATATAATAGATAATTATTAGACCACCGGGTGAGTCAAAATAAATTTTACACATTTGACGTGCTGTGGAATAGAAGTATGTGGCCGATATTCAAAACTAAAATTTTAATCTATCAGTCAAAGGCTAACTTAGATGTGGAAGAAGTTAACACGTTTGGCGGGCTGTGGAATAAAAAGCACGTGGTCGATATTCAAAACTAAAATGTTAATCTATCAGTCAAAGGCTAACTTAGATGTGAAAGAAGTTAACACGTTTGGCGGGCTGTGGAATAAAAAGTATGTGGCCGATATTCAAAACTCTTTAAGACCCAAAAAGACCCAAAAATTTGAAAAATATCTGCAAGGGGTTTGTATGGGAATCGAGAATTCCACATTCCATTCTGGTCCATGATTTATTTGGCATTGAAATTTAAATTCAATTCAATAGTCAGTTTCAGAAATAGAATTTTGATTTCAATAGCACATAAATCATGTAGCAGAATGGAAGGTGGAATTCTCGATTCCCATATAAACCCCGTACAGGCATTTTTCTAATTTTTGGATCTTAATACCAAGGAAAATTTTCTTATCTAAGTTAACCTTTGTCTGATAGATTAACATCTTAGTTTTGAATATCAACCACACAGTTTTTATTCCACAGCCCGCCAAACGTGTAAACTTTTTCTTGACTTACCCGATACAGACCTATAAACATCCGAAGCTATATTTTGAAAGCGCTGGGCCTAAAACCTTCTAATTCTATCATAGATACATCGAGAGGGCCGACATTGAGGAACTATTCTTCGTGATTCAGACAAAAATAAATGCCAACAGACTTAGGCCATACTTACCACCAGCTGGGAAAACATTGAGTGATATCAATGCTGCTTGGCAAGAGCTCGAAAAGGCGGAACATCGCAGAGAAATTCGACTGCGTGAAGAACTTGCTAGGTATGTAATGATTTTGTACTTAAATTCATTCCAAGTATGGTCAATATTTTTGTGTTTTGCACTAACTATTTTGAGCATGATTTCACTGCGTCTACGGTCTATGTTTTTGTTTGTGATAATCAGCATAAAACACTGGTAACGCCGGGTAGGGCAGAAGCCATTTTGGTCGGTATTTTCCTCTTGTTAAATGTGGGTTTGATCAATATTTTTATCATTGAAAACAAACGTTTGTTAGTGTTTCACAGTCTAAAGGCTGGTTTTCATTAGGGGTGTACCGGATCAGGGTTTTCAGGATCCGGCCGGAACCTGATTTTCCGGCCACAATTGTCAAAAGTGGACAGCAGCTCTAAGTAACAGATACTGTCATGTGACAGGGGTTACGTCGAATCATAGGGTAAGATAGAAACCAATAGATTCATCTTACGGGGATGCATGAAACGGTCTTTTTACCATACCAGCTTCTTGTACGATTCCCTACTGCTTTCATCAGCCACAAAATTATACATCTGTTGCTGTACTAAATATAAAAACACAATTTGACAATCTGACAATCTGAAAGCACCTGTCAGGCGAAGAAGATTACTTCACAATCATTTTGAGAGATTATGGCGCAAAAGAGAGTCTAAAATTAGAAAATGCTGCTCTTTTGTACCTCATCTTTTTGTTATTCGAACTGCATTTGAATCAATTTGATATTTCACAGCAAAGGAAGCTCTTTCTTCCACATTTTCTTCTTCTTTCTTCGCTTTCACTTTCTTCACTACATTTTCTTCTTGCAATGGTTGTATACTTGCATATCACTTTGTATCAGTATGAGTATCTGTGAAATTATGCTTGAAACTGTGAAAGTTTAATCTTATGAGACCAACCCTAAAGTAATTTATATAAGATACGATAGATGTTGAAGAAAGAGCTTCCTTTGCTGTGAAATATCAATTTGATTCAAATTTAGTTCGAATAACAAAAAGATGAGGTACAAAAGAGCAGCATTTTCTAATTTTAGACTCTCTTTTGCGCCATAATCTCTCAAAATGATTGTGAAGTAATCTTCTTCGCCTGACAGATGCTTTCAGATTGTCAGATTGTCAAATTGGATTTTTATATTTAGTACAGCAACAGCTGTATAATTTTGTGGCTGATAATAGCAGTAGGGAATCGTACAAGCAGTTGGTATGGTAACAAGTCCGTTGCATGCATCCCTGTAAGATGAATCTATTGGTTTCTATCTTACCTCATGATTCGACGTAACCCCTGTCACATGACAGTATCTGTTACTTAGAGCTGCTGTTCACTTCTGTATGCCAAGCAGGTCATGAAAAAAACATTTCTTCCTGCGGCCAGAAAAAATCTTGCATACATTTCCTGCAGGAACAGACAAGTGTCCAGCGTGCAAAAAGAGTTTAGAATCCAGATATAGCTATGCAATAATATTTAACTGGTTTTATGTAAATACACATCACCCATCAAGAAAACAAATTGTATGAAGTTGGGAATGATAAAGCTGGGTACCTTATAAAACAAACCATTGTAATTTCAGAGAAGCATGAAGGGAATCTAGTAATTGCCGATCTTGCAATTGTTGTATACTTGCATATCACTTGGTATCAGTATGAGTATCTGTGAAATTATGCTTGAAACTGTGAAAGTTTAATCTTATGAGACCAGCCGTAAAGTAATTTATATAAGATATGATAGATGTGGAAGAAAGAGCTCCCTTTGCTGTGAAATATCAATTTGATTCAAGTGCAGTTCTAATAACAAAAAGATGAGGCACAAAAGAGCAGCATTTTCTAATTTTAGACTCTCTTTTGCGCCATAATCTCTGAAAATGATTGTGAAGTAATCTTCTTCGCCTGACAGATGCTTTCAGATTGTCAGATTGTCAAATTGGATTTTTATATTTAGTACAGCAACAGCTGTATAATTTTGTGGCTGATAATAGCAGTAGGGAATCGTACAAGCAGTTGGTATGGTAACAAGTCCGTTTCATGCATCCCTGTAAGATGAATCTATTGGTTTCTATCTTACCTCATGATTCGACGTAACCCCTGTCACATGACAGTATCTGTTACTTAGAGCTGCTGTTCACTTCTGTATGCCAAGCAGGTCATGAAAAAAACATTTCTTCCTGCGACCAGAAAAAATCTTGCATACATTTCCTGCAGGAACAGACAAGTGTCCAGCGTGCAAAAAGAGTTTAGAATCCAGATATAGCTATGCAATAATATTTAACTGGTTTTATGTAAATACACATCACCCATCAAGAAAACAAATTGTATGAAGTTGGGAATGATAAAGCTGGGTACCTTATAAAACAAACCATTGTAATTTCAGAGAAGCATGAAGGGAATCTAGTAATTGCCGATCTTGCAATTGTTGTATACTTGCATATCACTTGGTATCAGTATGAGTATCTGTGAAATTATGCTTGAAACTAAAGAGCTTCCTTTGCTGTGAAATATCAATTTGATTCAAATTTAGTTCGAATAACAAAAAGATGAGGTACAAAGGAGCAGCATGTTCTAATTTCAGACTCTTTTTTGCGGCATAATCTCTGAAAATGATTGTGAAGTAAGCTTCTTCGCCTGACAGATGCTTTCAGATTGTCAGATTGTCAACTTGGATTTTTATATTTAGTACAGCAACAGCTGTATAATTTTATGACTGATAATAGCAGTAGGGAATCGTACAAGCAGTTGGTATGGTAACAAGTCCGTTTCATGCGTCCCCGTAAGATGAATCTATTGGTTTCTATCTTATCTCATGATTCGACGTAACCACTGTCACATGACAGTATCTGTTACTTAAAGCTGCTGTCCACTTCTGTATGCCAAGCAGGTCATGAAAAAAACATTTCTTCCTGCGGCCAGAAAAAATCTTGCATACATTTCCTGCAGGAACAGACAAGTGTCCAGCGTGCAAAAAGAGTTTAGAATCCAGATATAGCTATGCAATAATATTTAACTGGTTTTATGTAAATACACATCACGCATCAAGAAAACAAGTTGTATGAAGTTAGGAATGATTAAGCTGGACACCTTATAAAACAAACCATTGCAATTTCAGAGAAGCATGAAGGGAATCTAGTAATTGCTGATCTTGCAATTGTTGTATACTTGCATATCACTTGGTATCAGTATGAGTATCTGTGAAATTATGCTTGAAACTGTGAAAGTTTAATCTTATGAGACCAACCCTAAAGTAATTTATATAAGATATGATAGATGTGGAAGAAAGAGCTCCCTTTGCTGTGAAATATCAATTTGATTCAAATGCAGTTCTAATAACAAAAAGATGAGGCACAAAAGAGCAGCATTTTCTAATTTTAGACTCTCTTTTGTCAAAAGAGAGTCTAAAATTAGAAAATGCTTTGTGGCATAATCTCTGAAAATGTTGTTCAGTAATCTTCTTCGTCTGACAGATACTCTGAGCAGCTGGACGTTCCGCAAAGTTTTGTTGCAGTTAGAACTGTGCAACTTTAATTTTAAACAATGAAATTTCTCGGGAACCTGCCCATAATTTGAATAATATACGCCTCCTGTTTTGGTACATTGATTGCAAATTGTACAAGAGATACAATCTATGGCAGTTGACCTTTCTTTGACTTTGTAAGTTGCTTTTTTTAAATGAGTAATAGAATGATACATGAAAAATGGATATATGTTGGAAAATTTCCTGCAGCTTATTATGAATTAAGAATTTTTTCATGCCCTGATGCCTAGATATGTCAAAGTAAAGATCTTCAAGGGAAATTTCTACCTGAAACGAGCATTTTTTCATTTTGGAATTTGAAATTTGCTGCAAAATGCATAGGAATTACTGTAAAACCACATTTCAGCTTGTCGTCCTTCATCCTTCAGAGGATGCAGCAACAGATAACAAGTTAAATATCTTTGTTTTGCGCCCACTTTCATAAATCTAAAAGCTTAATGAATCACATTTAAGTTTAATGTAGGACAAAGCAATTTCTTCCACAACTGAGTGCACCAAAGGAAACTATTAATTTTTGACAATTCACGATAAATCGTACATAAGAGCAATTTCGAAGATCTATAGATCTATGACGTCATCTTTGGCAAAAAGTCTGAATTACATTCTCGGGTTTTTCGCAATTCTATTACTTACTGTTGCCAGAGCTATAAGTGAGTTGTTGAAATTTTCGTTCTGCAAATACTGAAAACCGTCATAACATCAATTAAATTTTCTAAAGACTCAACAAGAAGGATAAAATTTTTAACTGTGAATTGGGAATTAATTTTAGTCTTTGGAAAATTTGATGCTTTCAAAAAGATGATTTTAAGAAACGTGTTTGCAGCTCTGGAAGCGGAAGACCAAGAAATTTGCTAACGATCATATAATCAAATTCAGGCTTTGTGCTAAAGATTAAGTCGTAAATCTTCACAATTGGTCCTGTGTACGATTTATCATGACCTGTCAAAAAAGTGGGTAGCTTTTTCAGAGCACCCGGTGTATTATCCATTTAAAAATTTAAATTGTCATTGAAAACCATTGCTTCCATTTGTCGTTCGGAGCCAGCTCAGTAGCCAAAACGGGATAAATGTGTGACGTGAACAAGAACCTAAAGTTTAACAGGAGATAATCATCATGACAACATTACCGTGATTTTTCACAGATTCATATGTTTCTAGGTCACATTATTGGTCTTTCTTGAAGGTAACTTGAAATAAAAAATACATAAAAAATACCGGCAAAAGTCCGGCAATTCTATCTGAAATCCGGCCGAAACCGGATTTCCGGCAAGATGGTGAAATCCGGCCAGATTATCCGGCTAGCCGGATATCTGGCACATCCCTACTGTAGATCGGCTAATTCTCTTTGTGTTTACTATAAATTTAAGATTTTTGGATATCAATCAATGTTTTCACCTATCACTTATTCGTGATATTTCTGAAAGTGCTATACTCGTTTTATGTCCCATAGATTTCCGATGATTTCTATGACTTGCAGTTTTTTAGATGCTTTAATAGGTAAGATTAATGGGAGATTTGTTTGGACACCAATCAATGTTTTCACCCATCACTTATTCGTGATATTTCTGAAGCGCTAAACAAGATTTTTGTGAATCTGTTCTAGCCTGCGTGCAGGAGTCTGCACGCAGGCTAATCTGTTCGTCCTCGACGATAACATGCGTTCTTGTTTTTTCTATAGTCGTGAAAAACTGACCAGATCTGCTGGCCGTCATCATCCGATTTGCGTAAACCTTGGAGGCTGATTTCCATGTTTTCCAGTGAGTGGACTTTTCCGAGTGGGCAGAAATTCTATTGTTTACGACGGAATATGTTAAACTTCAACGAAGTTTTAGCGGAATGGCTGTAACAATAAATAATAAGTCAATTCAATAGAGCAAAACTTAGATGAATGTCATCAGTCTGGGAATATGTCGCTCTGAACTTGAATGGAAAGATTACGGCTGAGCAAGGATTTTATCATGTAAAAATCCGCTGGCTTGGAAAGTTCCACTGACTGGTGATCAGCCTTTAGTTTTGAATTAAGAATACGCGTAATTAAGGAATTGGAATATGTTTGGGAAATGGTAGTGTGATAATGAATTTTGCTATCAGTGTAACGATGAATATTGTTCAAGGAACTTAGGGTACTTAGCTGTGACTGTACTCTGAAAATTTTTTCATCTGTTGAATAACAAGGGCAGATTTTGTAATACAATAGCATAGTTGTTTTTGATTGATACCTTAATTGAAAGCGAATAGCGACTGCAGAGAAAGGAAAATCTCTCAAACAGCAATTCAAAAGAAACAAAGCCGCAAAATTTGCTCCGAAACCAGTAGGGCAAACTTTCACCTTCTACAAGCGAAAGGTGGTTTTTAAGAGAAGTTATGTGCTTATAACAAAAGAAGAAGGGTAAATCTAAAGATCTGCCTGGCGGATTTTGCTTATCTTACCGTTACTCGTTTTTATTCGTTTCAGTCGTTTCCACCAGTCGTTTTTAGTCATTTAATCTACCTTTTTATCGTTTCAACTTTAAATTTGAAGTGCCAAAAGTAGAGTATGTTGTTGCTGTTGCAACTGGGTCAAAATTTATCCGTTAAGGGCGTTTCCACTAACCCACAGGTGGGTTAATAGATACCCGGGTTAAAACTGATCCACTCTGAGACCTGTTTCAAAACTTATCCGTTTATCAACTGGCTTAGTGGAAACGGGAACGCAAGGGATAACTTTTTTTACCCCGTTTTTGTTTTAACTCGGGCTACTGGAAATGCTGCTTTAGATGTTCCTTTATTATCTCCGAGCATAATCTGAAAAAGAATTTTTCTAAGCACCTTTCTCTCGCTCCAAAAATTATGGAAATATTTATGGAGTGGACAGGAAGGCGATAAGAACAATATTGTCAATCATAATAATTTCTTCTCCGAATGGGCACTAAGGCAAAGAGAAGCTAGGCCAGACCCCGGGGGGGGGGGGTACTTGACTTAGATTTGTACAGGGTTGTGCCCACGACAAACTGTTCTTTTACCCTGCTCTAAAATTTTTCGCTCCAAATGATAACCGTTTCTAGAAAAAATTGGTGAAAAGTATACCCCAAAACATGAACATTTGACCGAAAAACGACCCGATCCTCACAAAATATCCCCCTTTTCGCGTGTTTTGACAACCTGCTCTAGAAAAATTGCCTTATTTTTGGTACTAGAAAAAATTGATGAAAACGATACCCTGCAAAACGGCACTTCCTCGTCAGACAAATATACCAAATACTCTCCCCCGGGGGCCAGAAACGACTTTCATATCATTCGAAAGTTGACTTTGCCGCCACAAAGGATCATGGTTAGCAAGTGGTCTTTAAATCATCTTCAGTTGGTCTTTAAATCATTAAAAAGCTTGAAGTTGTGTTTTTAGAAATATCTTCCGTATTCTGTTTTCAAGTCGAGGCTTTCCCGAGTTATAGTTTAACAGATCTACGGTCCATATTATGAACGCTCATTTTTTGATTTGCTCAGCATCTGCTTGGAAGATTTTGCCTCTGTTGTGTTTCCCACTCGGCCTTACATTTTTTGAATATCAATTTACACTAAATGCAGGTTCAATTTGGAAGTCAGATATGGAAAGAAGGGTGTGAACATTTTGTTTCGGATGTATGTACTTAGAAATTTCATTAAGCGTTCCCTTAGGACGATGAAGGCGCTCTTTTTGGATGATTTATATCCACGATGTACCTGGCCAGTAAAAAATGTAGACACTATTTGAAAATTGTACAAGAAAGACAATGAAATCAATGTATAAGATTACAAATCCGCTGTCTGGCTGAGGACTTTAGCCATGATTTACCATGCACATTCTTAATCTCGAATGAAAAATTTCCAAAAATTACCTGCCATTGGCTTTAGCTAAAACTATAAATATGTGGCTCGATTAGATCTACTTTTCAACCATCAAAATGGTAAATCGATGTTTTTGTAATCCTATATTGGCCTAGTAGATTTTTTCTGATAACCCTGCAATGAGGAAGTCTACGGCGATGAAACTTTATCAATATTTCCAAAGTCTGCTAAGACCTTCTGTCTTTTGGAGCAGAAGGCTCAGAAGTTTTTCCAAACTATTGTCCAAACTAACCAAACGTTCTGCTTTCAGAATTTAGGGGTCAATGAAACATAAATTTCGACGTTACCAAGTCTACCGCTTGCAGAATTGCTCATTGTTGTATTGTTATGTTGCGAAAAGGACGTTAATACCGAGACCACTTATTGAGGCCCTGTGAATAGATTGTTGTTCGTCATGGGTTCGCTGTCAGAAGCTTAGAAAAGAATGCCTTCTCTCTCGAGTAAAGTCTAATGCAGGGATAAAACACTCATCATCGTCATCGTCATCGTCATCATTATCATTATCACCACCGCAACCACCACCACCACCACAACAACCACAACAACCACCACCACCACAACTGCCACCACCACCACCACAAACACAACAACCACCACCACCACAACAACCACCACCACCACAACAACCACCACCACCACAACTACAACCACCACCACCACAACACCGCCACAACCACCACCACCACCACCACAACTACCACCACCACCACCACCACAAACACAACATTCACCACAATCACCACAACTACCACAACTGCCACCACCACCACCACAACACACAACATTCACCACCACCACACAACCACCACCACCACAACCACCACCACCACCACAACCACCACAACTACCACAACTGCCGCCACCACCACCACAAACACAACAACCACCACAACCACCACAACTACCACAACTGCCGCCACCACCACCACAACCACACAACAACCACCACAACCACCACAACTACCACAACTGCACCCACCACCACAAACACAACAACCACCACAACCACCACAACTACCACAACTGCCACCACCACCACCACAAACACAACATTCACCACGACCACAACTACCACGACCACAACTACTACAACCACCACCACCACCAACTACTACCAGCATCAATTTATTTAAAGTATGCTTATGATGTAATAGCGTAGCAAAATTTCTGCTAAGTTATGCCTGCTTTAATGGTCGGAGAGCGATACTGTCTAATTTACGTTTTTTAATGTAGTAACACTTTAAACTTGTTTGCAGACAAGAAAGGCTTTCCCAATTAGCTGAAAGATTCGAGAAAAAGGTAAGCTTATGTTTGCATGATATTTTTACATGGTGCTGCAACGAACAAGGGCAGATTTTGAACTATATACCATGCTGCAGTCGATAGCGAAGGTGCTTTTCGCGTTGCATCTTGGTACTGCATGGGAGTTTCAAATCAAATTCGAATCCGACTTCGAAACATTTTTATTCAT
Organism: Aurelia coerulea; assembly: GCA_039566865.1. Lineage (NCBI taxonomy): Eukaryota > Metazoa > Cnidaria > Scyphozoa > Semaeostomeae > Ulmaridae > Aurelia > Aurelia coerulea. The sequence goes on along the minus strand of CM076958.1, from coordinate 16,901,472 downwards.
TCATTTTAAATTCTTTATACACGGTGGCCCCATCAACCAAGAGTGGCTGCTTTTCAGGGGGCCGTGGCAAAAACCTACTTACAATACTACCAAAATTAAAAATAAAAAGAATATTTACAATGTTAAGTTAGAATAAATGAAAAATTAAAAGCTATTTACATTTCAGTCTACATTTAAAAGTAGACAGAGAGGGGGCTAGCTTGACTTCATGCTCCAACTCATTCCAAAGCTTTGATCCACGGAGCGAAAATGCTTTTTGGCCATTGCTTGTTTTCATTCGTGGAGCAAGCAAGTCAGTCTCAGAATTTCTCAAATTTACAATCTCCCTTGTCGAGTTTCTCGTGAATAGAGTAGAGAGGTAAGTGGGCGCGAGACCACTTATTGATTTGAAAACAATGGTAGCCGTCTCTTGTTTGATCATGTCGTGGACTGTCGGCCATTTGAGCTCTTTTATCAAGTTTGCTGCTGGTGCATCATAGCTACTGTTGGTAACTATTCTCGACTTATGGGACATAGACTGATAACCTAAGTCCCTTGTATCCTTCCGTAAACCTTGCTCAACAGGTAAACCTTGCATCACTTGACCACATGAAGTGACATCATAAAGTCAAAGAGCATAGGGAAACAAGGTAATCCAGGCAATACGTCTACATGCGATCCTAGCATACAAGTCAAGTCTTTAAATTAGGGCATAGAGAAACCCGCAAATCTTCCAATTTTTCGCTTATTAGCCAATGATATCGTCGTATTCCGATCAGATGACTGAAAATAAGGCTTTTGAGACAACTTTTCGAGTACCTTCACGAAAATAAAAATGGATATTCGACCAATAAAGATACAGAGCTGGTTTAGCCACGAATCGATTCTACAGGCCCCACTCCATATTTGTTTTTCTGCATTTGATTAAAATCTCATCTGTAATGTATCTGCTATTATCTGCCTGCATTATGTAGAGGAAGCCCTATTTTTTTTATGTTTGGCTTATACAACCCTTTTAAAAAAAGGCATTACAATTAACACGTAATGCTTCATTTGCAGGTGAAATTGAGAGAATCTTGGCTTGATGATATGTTGCATGTGTTAGAGTCAGAAGAAACATCGAAATCATTGCAAATAGCTGATGTTAATGTCAGTCTAAAGAGACTTGAGGCAATAGAAACAGACGTCAAAGCCAGGGTATGTTGCCAACTCCTTTTTTCAATCGAATAGACCTTTTCATTGAAGGTGTTGTGGTGTTGTGGTGCGATCCTCTGACTATGCAGCCAAATCAGTCAGGTGGACAGGGCTCGACCCCAGGTAGAGCCCCACCACTTACACTACCAGGACGAGATACCATGGGGAGCAAAATACCATGACTACCCCATGGCTTTGACATAAAGACGAGCAACTAAATTAAACCTACATACAATTAAATACAATTTCTACTATAATTACGCGCAAACAATCTCTACTGATAAACACTGGAGTCGGTTTCACATTGGATGTCAGGCAACCATTGAGTCAATAAAAAGGCCAAGCAAGGCTCCCTCGATATCAAAGCAATGATATTGAAAACCGCCTTGTTTCATTCCCGATGTGTCAAATTAGGTTCAGTAATTTACCCGGTTTTAATCGGTCATTCCTTCCCCCGTCGATATGAGAGATCAATAAAAAGGCGAAGCATTTGAAAAAATCGGCTCCCTCGATATCAAAGCAATGATATTGACAACCGCCTTGTTTCATTCCCGATATGTCAACTTAGGTTCAGTAATTTACCCGGTTTTAATCGGTCATTCCTTCCCCCGTCGATATAAGAGATTTTCTACAGAAAGCCCCTTTCGAAAACCTGCAAAAATGAAGGAAAACGAGAAACAAAGTTTCCCTTTGTTCTCCTTCCAGAATGGGGAAGACTTTTTCATTCCCCCAAGAGCACGTGCTAAAGCGTTCTCAAGAACAAGGACAGATAATGTTACAATAGAACTCGCTACTTTTCATTGAAACCTAGATACAAAGCAATTTGTATTTTGCAGACAAAGGGAATTCCATGCTCGGTTGGTCAAGATATAAACAAAAACAGAGCAAGCCGCAAAAATTGCCCTGAAACCCGGGTCACTAGCTCGGTCGTTGTGCATTCCAGAAATGGTTTTTAAGATCAAATATTAGCACATATGGAAAGAAGAAGGATATATCTAAACTTCTGCCTTGGGCGTTTTATTAATTTTGTGCAGAAACCAATTGGGAGGGGACCCAATTCTCATACTTTTTAGGTGTAATGAAAACGCTCACTGCTAAGCTTCTGTACGGAAAAATAAAATGCCCGAGGCAGAAGTTTAGATATATCCTTCTTCTTTCGATATATGCTAATATTTGCTCTTTAAAACCGTTTCTGGAATGCACAACGACCGAGCTAGCGACCCGGGTTTCGGGGCAATTTTGTGGCTTGCTTTGTTTTTGTTTATGTCTTGACCAACCGAGCATGGAATTCCCTTTGTCTGCAATTACAAATTGCTTTGTATCTAGGTGTCAATGAAAAGTAGCGAGTTCTATTGTGACATTGTCTGTCCTTGCTGTTCTAAAGTCATTGCTGTAAGGTAAACACATTAGGGAAGATTGCTCATGATTTTAGCATGTTTTCGTATTTCAATGTTTCTCAAAGGGAAAATTTTTAGAAAATCCTTTGTAAAATCTTAACGGAGTGACCGATTTCAGCCAGGAAAAATTCTAAAAGTTATTGAGCATTTTAGCTATTCAACTATATATTTCAAAATATCATTGCCTATACCGGGTGTCCCAAAAAAATGTATACGGATTTGGTTGACTCCGGAAATGTGAATTTAGCTTCAATGAATGTCCAAACACTCGAAAAATGTTCCTCGACAGTTAACTTGAACATTGATACCTCGTTTATTGATATTGGTACTCTGAGATCAGACATGTTAATCTTGAATTTGCTTCTTCTTGCAAACCATAGCTTTAGCCTTTTGGCCTAAGCAATTTCTTAAGGCACATCGTAGAAATCAACGATATCTTTCATAAAATTTGGAAAATATTAGATCTTGTATTATTCTGTTTTCCAGAAGTCATCCCCCAGTCACCCATTTGGAAGTTTCTTAATTTTCATTAATTTCAGTTCTTAATTACGATGTGCTTCAGGAATTTGCTTAGGCCAAAAGGCCAAACCTCTGGTCTGCAAGTGCACGCAAAATTGAGCTTTCAAGATTGATATTTCTGCTCTCAATGCACCAATACCAACAAACGAGGTATCTATGTTCGAGTTAACTATCAAGGAACATTTTGAGAGTGATTAGCCATTAATTAAAGCTAAATTCACATCGCTGGAGTGAACCAAATCTGTATACATTTTTTTGGGACACCCGGTATATTCAGGGAGCAGTAGCCTTTCAAACGCCAGGCCTTTTTTTACTCACCCGGTAGAGCGTCATGACAAGGGATCGCAGACTCGAATAAGTCTTTTTTACTTCTGCGATCCCAGCGCTTGACGCTAAAAACCGCAACCTTCACTTCCCCCATCGAATGCTTGCTGCTATCCTCTCTCTGTACGGTCATAGAGAGAGGAAAATGGTTGCAGCGAGGATGAGCAGTAATTTTAATCAAAGTACCGGGCTAGTCAGAAAAAGATGAGGTGTTTGCCAATCTTTTATTGATACAGCTTACTTTGCAAATTCATTTTTATTAAATTCATTCCACAGATAAATGGCTAATTTATATATGAAAATTCGTTTTGTCAAAATCGGTTGAAAATGTTTCAAAATTAAAAAGCAGGGGGAGACGATTATTCGGTACTCTAGAGTAAATCATACTCTTGCATCCGAATTCCTTGCTATATACCTTTTCGTAAATAGTTTTCCTTCCCATACAAAAGGCGGCAAATGCCAAACTAAGTAGATCCCAACCAAAGGCGTTTTAGGTAGATCTTTGGCCCAAATATGACTGATTTTGTAAATTTTGAAGCTTTCGGGGCGCTGTCTCAACCCCTGGCTCGTACCGTCATTGCTCAACCAGAGGTGATCTGTTTATTTCTTTAAAAAGGACCACCCTCTATGCCTGGATTCAAAACAGTGCAATTGTTTGGCTCTAAATTGTGGAATAGCTTTCCACTTTTCACACGTGTTGCTGGTTCTATCTCAATTTTCGGCTTAAATAAAACCTGTTTCATTGACTCATATGTCTGATTTGTAAAATTCTTGAGGCTCCTCTGGTTTATATATTCAATTATTTTTTAAAAGCAAAGAAACTAAAAGATGGACCCTGATTGCAACAGATCACAAAGACTGCGTTGCGAAACTCTTTTTCATAGACTTTGTATTGTATTTCATTGTAAATTAGGTATATTAATTTCTTTTGTTTTTAGTTTAATGCTTTCCTTTAACTTTAGTTTAAACAGGTCGGTTTGAAAAACATATCATATGATACTTATTAACCTGTACTGTATACATATTTTAAAATGAAAATGAAAATGAATCGAAAGCAATTAGCGATATCGGCAAAGTAGTTCCCACCCACTCTCCATCTTAATAACTTTAGAACTTTTAATCTGAGCGCATGATACGTATTAAAATCGGTCTCAAATTAGATGACAACTGGCGCTCAATTGCCCGCTGCTTAGCTATCCTAGGCCCAATTACTACAAGGTTGGTATCTTTCGATAGTGGAAGAGATGGCCTATTCTAGGAATAATTATAATAGAAATACTCGTATTCTCGAATTTCGGCAAAGTAGTTCCCACCCACCCTCCATCTTAATAACTTTAGAACTTTTAATCTGAGCGCATGATACGTATTAAAATCGGTCTCAAATTAGATGACAACTGGCGCTCAATTGCCCGCTGCTTAGCTATCCTAGGCCCAATTACTACAAGGTTGGTATCTTTCGATAGTGGAAGAGATGGCCTATTCTAGGAATAATTATAATAGAAATACTCGTATTCTCGAATTTCGGCAAAGTAGTTCCCACCCACCCTCCATCTTAATAACTTTAGAACTTTTAATCTGAGCGCATGATACGTATTAAAATCGGTCTCAAATTAGATGACAACTGGCGCTCAATTGCCCGCTGCTTAGCTATCCTAGGCCCAATTACTACAAGGTTGGTATCTTTCGATAGTGGAAGAGATGGCCTATTCTAGGAATAATTATAATAGAAATACTCGTATTCTCGAATTTCGGCAAAGTAGTTCCCACCCACCCTCCATCTTAATAACTTTAGAACTTTTAATCTGAGCGCATGATACGTATTAAAATCGGTCTCAAATTAGATGTCAACTGGCGCTCAATTGCCCGCTGCTTAGCTATCCTAGGCCCAATTACTACAAGGTTGGTATCTTTCGATAGTGGAAGAGATGGCCTATTCTGGGAATAATTATAATAGAAATACTCGTATTCTCGAATTTCGGCAAAGTAGTTCCCACCCACCCTCCATCTTAATAACTTTAGAACTTTTAATCTGAGCGCATGATACGTATTAAAATCGGTCTCAAATTAGATGTCAATTGGCGCTCAATTGCCCGCTGCTTAGCTATCCTAGGCCCAATTACTACAAGGTTGGTATCTTTCGATAGTGGAAGAGATGGCCTATTCTGGGAATAATTATAATAGAAATACTCGTATTCTCGAATTTCGGCAAAGTAGTTCCCACCCACCCTCCATCTTAATAACTTTAGAACTTTTAATCTGAGCGCATGATACGTATTAAAATCGGTCTCAAATTAGATGTCAACTGGCGCTCAATTGCCCGCTGCTTAGCTATCCTAGGCCCAATTACTACAAGGTTGGTATCTTTCGATAGTGGAAGAGTTGGCCTATTCTAGGAATAATTATAATAGAAATACTCGTATTCTCGAATTTCTACGATTTTTGGAATTTCGACGACTTTCTCTGAAGTGAAGAGGTAAAATTGAATCGTCGAAATTCCAAAGTCGAAAGTTTTCGAATGTCAAAAGTCGTTGAAAGCCATATCGACAGAGACCCGGCACTCTGTATAGCATGTGTAGTGCATTACCCCAAAAGGGAAACTGAAACCAAGGTTTGGCATTGCCAGCCCTTCCCTTATGGGATATTGCATCCCTCGATGGGTCTTGCCCAAACCATACCATGTCTTCTTGCCACAATGCACTTCTAAGCCCCACATACTGTATTTTTAAGTTGCTATGTATCTTGTTTCAGTAGTTATCATATGGTTGGGTTATTAGGATCATTCTCATCAAGATAAAATAAGAGAACCTGTCATCATGTGAGAGACTAACGTTTGCCCACTTCTTACTTCGGCTATTAGAAATCACCGGCCCTCGGCCCCCACTTCAAACTTGCGAGTCCTAGTCGAATATAGGGCGGTACAGAACATAATCAAAATACTAAGGGTTGGGTTGATTAACTGCTATCATCAAAGAATTCCGAGTCTATCTATACATATAACCCGTGAGCAATCTCTATGAAGTTATTGCGATTGATGGAATTATAATTGTTTTTTTCGTGCGAGCACTCTACAACCTAATAAACTCTGAAAAGTTCTTTCTCTCCTAGGAAGTTAAGATCAACACAGTTACGGCAATATCAAAGGAACTGCATGTAGAGATGTATGAGACATATGAAAAAGTTAGATTGAGGTAAGGGATTGAGGTACAGTGAAGATTCAATGAAATCGACGACCATCTACCGTAAATCTTTGCTTGGCAGATGCTAGAAATAATTGCAAAATTTCCTGCTACCGGGTGCCCCAAAAAAGTACCTTAGTTTGAAAAATCACCAAAACTTTATTATTAGGCCGATCTTCAAATTTATCTTTTTTGTCAAGTACATCAATGACCAAATTATTTTGCAGGCACGGCTGAAATTGTGATTGTTTTTAGAATTAGTAAATTTAGTTCTTTTTGGTTAGGGTTGGCTCATTTTGAAGCATGGTGCCAAAAGTACTGATGATTTATGATTACCAGATTAATTTCTTTTTGCAAATTAAGCTGCTAGTTTGGTCATGAAGGAAATGCAGAAAGCAATGTCAGAAAGAAATGTAACTATCATTGTAAACTTGAAGAGAAATGAACAATCTCATTATAATTGCTCTGAGGCAAGACAAGAGATTTTGCTTGAAGGGTATAGCTCAGGCCGTGGCAAAAAAACATTTACAAATTTAAACTTGGTAAAATATATAACTAGAAACTTGATGTCGAGAGGCTGGATGACAAAAAATACTGTAAGCTATGTTTTAGCACACTGAGGCCTTTCGGACTTGTGTTGTGTCCTCATTAGAGTGTGATTAAAAGATAGATAATACATAACATTAGAAAAATAAGAATTTTCACAATTATTTGTTCTCGATTCTTTTTTTAATGGTGGCAAGTGAGGGTGCCTGTTTAACAATGCCTTTTAAGAAATAAACACAAGCATCTTACCATCCTTAAATGATTTTGGATCATTGACAAAAGAGATCAAGGAGAACATATTATGATAGGTTCGATAATCGGATTTTCATATTTTTTCAACCGGAAATACTTTTTATTGGTTCGCCGGGTGTAAACAGGGTGGGCAGAAAGTTTCTTGCCCCCTGCCCTTGGCAAACCTAGCAGTAGCAAGTAAGTATTTAGCCAACGAGTAGACCCACTATCCAAATGGAGAAAGGGTCTACGAAACAAGAGAAAAAGCTTGCTACTGCAGTTCCAGATTTCTGGAACTTGATTTATGCAGCTTTTGTTGAGACGCGTTTCACACATTATTTGAATAGAGGATTAGCATAATTAATTGGGTAGCCATAGCAAGCTTTATCTCGTTATTTCGTAGACCCTTTATTCTTTAGGATAATGGGTCTACTCGTAGGCTAACAAGTATTAGGGTTACCCAGGGTTACCCAGGGTAGTAGTATTAGAACGGAAACAAAGGATATCCATTCTTTTGATATGTTATTGAAAGTGAAAATATACCGGGTGTCCCAGAGTGATGAATGAGCGCAAACAAACTACACATGCTTTTATTTGAACGTTAGAATCAAATTCGATCACGGTCTTCCAAGTCAAAATTATGGTGGATCACCGCATACGGGCAGTAGTTTTATTTTCGTTGTAGAAATAGGAAAGCAAAGATTAGCACCTTATCGAATAGAAAATAGTTGGGGAATGGGATTTCATTCACTTTGTAATCATGTACCGGGTGTCCCAAAAAATGTATACGGATTTGGTTGATTCCAGCGATGCAAATTTAGCTTTAATCAATGGCTAATCACTCTCAAAATGTTCCTCGATAGTTAACTTGAACATAGATACCTCGTTTGCTGGTATTGGTGCTTTGAGAGCAGAGATATCAATCTTGAAAGCTCAAATTTGCGTCCACTTGCAAACCAGAGATTTGGCCTTTTGGCCTAAGCAAGTTTCTGAAGCACATCGAAATTATGAACTGAAACTAATGAACAATTAAGAAATTGCCCAATGGATGACTGGGGGGTGACTCCTGAAAAACAGAATAACAGAATATCTAATATTGTTCAAATTTTATCAAGGATATCGTTGATTTATACGCTGTGCCTTAAGAAATTGCTTAGGCCAAAAGGCTAAAGCTCTGGTTTGCAGGAAGAGGCAAATTTGAACTTTCAAGATTGACATTTCTGCTCTCTAAGTACTAATATCAACAAACGAGGTATCAATGTTCAAGTTAACTATCGAGGAACATTTTTAGAATGATTAGACATTGATTGAAGCTAAATTCACAGCGCTGGAGTCAACCAAATCCGTATACATTTTTTTGGGACACCCGGTACTTTTAACATTGCCTTGTTATAATAGTTTTAAAAATAGACCCACTTTTCTCGTTCGTGGAGAAAAGTGGGCCCAATTTGGTTGCTTAAAGAGATAATTTTTTTGAATATGTAAGTGCGTCTATCAGAGCTGAGATTTTTGGGAAGAAACAAAATTGGATCGAACATTAATTAAACGAAATGTTTCAAAATGTTTGCTGTCGTTTTACGAGCTATCTATTCTGAGTTTTTGCTTAATTTAGACCCACATTACCCCACCCTACCCTTCCATCGAATTTTCTATCGTTTTCAAACTGAACATATCGTGTGAACACCAGTTAGGGTAGGATTTTTGTACCATCATATTTTTAATTTGTGCTGGGATCGTGTGAACGTAGTCTTAATAAAATCGTGGACCATCTACCTTGAACTTCTTTTCCTGGCAGATGTTCATAAATGTTTTGAAAATACGATGAAAAGTAAAAACTAATTTTTGACTGGCTACTGCAAGGGAATATAAGTAAACATATTTACGTACGTTGGCAGATGTTTGAAATGATCTCAAAGATTATCATAAAACTGAAAACCATTTTCAACAGCTTACGGTGAGGAAGTCGATAAAACCGAGGACCATCACTGTGAAAAATCTTTGCGTTGGCAGATGTTGAAAATCTTTGTAAAGATACGATAGAAATAGGAAACACATTGTTGCTTTCCGATTGTGGGGGAATTCGTAAAACTGAAGACTTTCTGTTGTCAATCTTTGCCTCGCAGATGTTGCAAATAATTGTTTTGACAAACTTTTTTACGTTATTTTGTTGATGTACGCTTTGATAGATTTTATTTGATTTTATCTTGTTTACCCGGTAGCTCCTCTGTTAGAATAACTGATTTACAGGGGGTCATGTTAAAAACTTGCAATCGTTGATAGTTTAAAATAAATACAAGATTTGTTATATATAACGAAATGAAATTATAAATTATCTTAAAGAAACAAAAGAAAAACGTATTTTTGTTATACAGCTCCTTGAATGCTGTCAGGGTAGAAGAATTGTTAACTTCAGTGCCAATGAACAAGGGCAGATTTTGTAATACAATAGCAAAGTTGTGTTTGATTGACACCTCAATTCAAAGCGATTAGCGACTGCAGACAAAGGAAATTCTGTCAACCAGTAATTCAAAACAAACATAGCCGCAAAAGTTTCCCGAAACTAGTAGGGCAAACTCTCGCCTTGTGCAAGCGAAGGGTGGTTTTTAAGAGAAGTTATGTGCTTATAGTGAAAGAAGAAGGATAAATCTAAAGTTCTGTCTTGCAGATTTTGTTTATTTGATTCAGGAGCTGTTTTGTAATCGTTTCATTTAAGCCCTAAATATGCGAGAATCACAATGCCTTCTGCTGGGCTTCTGAATCAAATAAACAAAATCCGCTAGGCAGATCTTTAGATTTACCCTTTTTCTTTCACTATAAGCACATAACTTCTCTTAAAAACCACCTTTCGCTTGCACAAGGCGAGAGTTTGCCCTGCTAATTTCGGAGAAACTTTTGCGGCTTTGTTTGTTTTGAATTATTGGTTGAGAGAATTTCCTTTGTCTGCAGTCGCTAATCGCTTTGAATCGAGGTGTCAATCAAAAACAACTGTTGCTATTGTATTACAAAATCTGTCCTTGTTGTGCCAATACTATTCCAAAATCTAGCGCCTCGGTACGAGAAGCATTTTTTCTACCCCCCCCCCCCCTCCATGCTGATTTTGATAATGGCAATCTGAGGTAAAGTTTTGTAAAGATTCAAAGCGTATGCTGAAATGCACATACAGAAATTTTCATTATCAGTAGCAAAATCAACTTTGGATGACTTGTTATTCTTTGCCTTTTTAGGTTACTCGATATTTAAACTGCTAAGTGGGAATGTTTGTTGGTCAATGTTTTCCAATTCTCTTTTTCAGGCAAGAAGTCATTGAAAATAAATGGCAAAAACTACTGACAGGTCTTGAGAAACGAAAGAATTTACTAGTTGGCCTAAATGAAGTTACGCCAGTAATAGCTGATATAGAGCAAGTTAGCTCGCAATTAAAAATATTTGAGGTTTGTTAAAAATTCTTTTGGTTGGTGCAACAAAAGTCCTCCCTTTCCTTTATATCACTCGCCCAGGGGGGTGCCATGGTACGGGGTTGTGGATTTATTACGATGGATGAGTCCATTATTTAAAGCTATTTCAAAATATTCTTTTAATGAAATATCTTGTTTCATCTCTTATTCCATTTGTTCTCTGTTATTTTCCTGAAAAGTGGATTAACTCTGTTACCATGACACAACGGGCGACCCTCTTATTAGGAAAATATTGAGAGGGTAATTTCGATTTACTCTAATCTCACCATTGCTACTGTGAGCATTTTAATTAAATTCTGGCTAAAGGTGTTCCCTCCTAGCAGAAAATAGAATAAGCTAATAGCAGATAAACCAATACTACTGGTCAAATCTTATAAATTAGGGCTTGACTGGAAGCTCTGCTAAAGTCTTGAGTTTATACTTTGAGATGAATATCTGGGGCTTATTACTTAGACCTTCTGGCGTTAAGACCTGTTGTCCAATATTCTTTGAAATCATAGGTTCCAAATCTTTACATTCGTGTAAAAGGTGGGCTGTAAAATTGTATGACCTATTCCTTTTGATAGAGTGGCTTGAAGGAAACTTTAGCTACTTTGCTATAATTGTACCATTGGACATTTCAGAAATATTGAATATGTTCAAAACCACAGCGCGTTTTCTATTGCAACTCATTTGGGGATGTGATTTCATCAAATTTCCAGATCTTAAAGCAGAAGAGTGAAAGACTTTTGCTTGCGGCCATACTTTAGACATTCATAAACAAAACTAATTTTTGAAAATTGTTTTGTGATTCCTGAAAAGTCTAGAAATTACGATGGTTTTAAGTTCTTTCAAAAACACCCTAATTCTAAAAATATTGAAGATTCCAGAAAGATCCAACGGCAGACTTTTTGTAGCAAAATAGCAATTTCAATTTCAATATGCTCATCTCCTATTTTTACAGGACTGGTACATTATAAAGTTTCCTGAAGTTAATACCCAATTAATTTCATTAAGCATCAGCCTATTGATAGGTAAAGCTACCTTGAAGCCATTCAATTCAAAGAAAGAGATCATAGACTTGTACACCAACCTTTTTAAAGATGTGGAACCTTTGCTCAACTCATGGGCAATCCCGAAGATGAAAATTTAGGCCACAAGCCCAGTAATGAACATTAAAGCCTATAGTCCACTAATCAACAAACCTTCATTCAGTCCTTTGTAGGCTCGAAAGGACAAGTCCAGGGTTGGTATGATTGATGATAAAATACAAGATAATACTGCTATGAATGATGTATGATATTTTTTCCACTATTTTTCGCCTTCTCCTTGTGAAATTGCGTATTCAAATAAGCAATAGACCTTTTAGCTATTCTACAAAAGAGCCTGGATCGAGCGTTATTTTTATACACGAGGTTCGATAGAGTGGCGTTAGAGCTCCTATCAATATTGTGCATATTCGAAAATTCTACAAAGTGCACTTTGTAGAATTTTCGAATTTGCACAATAGTGATAGAAGCTCTTAACACCACTCTATCGAGCCTCGCGTATAAAAATAACGCTCGATCCAGGCTCTTTTGTAGAATAGCTAAAAGGTCTATTGGAGCGAATTGACGACATATCGCACAAACGAAAACGAGGCTGTGTGATCGTTTTTGCCTCTTTATCGTTGCAAGCCTCTTTATCGTGTACTCGTGTATTGAAAATGGCATGAGAACACGATAAAGAGGCTTGCTACGACAAAGAGGCGAAAAAACAATCGCACAACCTCGTTTTCGTTTGCGCGATATGACGTCACTTCGCTCAAATTGCTTTTTTAGATACGTAATTTCACAAGGAGAAGGCGAAAAATAGTGGAAAAAAGTATCATACATCATTCATAGCAGTATTATCTTGTATTTCATCATCAATCATACCAACCCCGGACTTGTCTTTTAAAAGCATTCTTCATATCAATTCAGTGATAAAACCATGGTTATCATTCCAGTATCTGTTAACTTTCTTTGGTATCCAAAACCTGCTCGTAGCTAGTAAGCTACCAACGGCCATGCTTGTTCAAAGTTCAATTAGGCCCAAATTGAGAATTACTGGGCTTTTTTGGCCAATATTTTTCATATTCGGATTGACCATGACACAATGACAATAAATTTTAAGGATCATGATGAATAAGTAGCCAACCACAGGCTTGCAACATTTTAATACTTTCACTCACCCGTTGTTTCGTTATAATTTTACAGGTTAATTTATCAATTGAAGACCAGAAGAAAGAACTAATAGCTGTTAACGATTACATCCACAAACACAGTCTTCTTGAGTCACAACTAAATGCATATCAACGACAAATTAGATCTGTTGTTTTATCAGCCAAGGAGCTCCTCAAGAAAAGGCACCCTCATTCAATTCTTGTTAAGGAGAAATTGCATGACATGACGAGGAGTTTTGAGGTATGGAAAACTTTTTTAAAAAATTCAGCTAAATTCGGGAATTAAGAGGCCCTTTACATGATAAATTTCAACCCGTGTTGAGTTTCAACACGGGTTGAGTTTTAACAGCATTGCTTATTTTGCCTTGCATTTACATGAAATCTCAACACGGGTTGAGATTAGAATTTCAACCCGTGTTGAAATTTCAACACGGGTCGAGTTGCCGAGTTGAGTTGATCCCGTGTTGAGTTTCAACTCGGCCTCCTTCATGTAAACGCGATGAAGGCTTACACCGTCAACCGAGTTGAAAGTCAACCCGTGTTCAACTCAACCCGGGTTGAAATTTCTCATGCAAAGGGCCTCTAAGTAGTAGGTTTTCTCATCAAAAGTCCTAAATCCACACTTTTGTTTGAAATATTTTTTAATTCCCTACATGCACAAACTACAATAGCTAGCAAATATACTTTCAAAGAAGTGATAAAAAACTGAAAATCTTAACATTGATAAAAGTGGTACTTATTCGGTGCAATCATTAATCATTAATCATTAAATCATTAAACGACCGCTCATGTGAGATAATTCATTTCAAATTCCCCAGTCATTTCGAGGAGCATTTCCTTTATTCTGCCAAGTTCAGTATTTAGAAAATTTGGTCACTGTTTTGATCTTTTTGGGCAGTCCACAGGCAAAACAATTAAAAAAATCGTAAATATGTCAATAAGTAGGCACCGAAAAATCGAGTCCAGTGTATGATTTATCCTGGCCTGTTAAAAGTGAGAACATTTTTCTGGCTCGCCTGGTAGTCAAAGTTATGTCTATAAACTTAATTTAAATGAACGATTGCGGTGAAGATAGTTGTATAACTTTTTCATGAAAGCCCTTGAGACAAGAATATTTTAGGTATCTAGAGACTATAAACTTGCTCTGACAACATTCCACTGAGATTCCTATTCCCAGGCTGAAATGAAGCACGCTGCTCGTTCTTTTGAGGATCTGAAAAGGCTGAAAATCGATCCCTTGTTTTTGACGACTTTTTAAAGATTTCGAGTATGCCCCTTTTCTCATAATCCTTAATTGAAGAAACTTACCGTGTCGAGAAAAATTTCGAAAAATACTCATAACGTAGGCTAGTCTTTAAGCGACAGAACAACGTTTGAAGCATTTCAATCATCAACTTACTTTATTTTCTATAACAGATTGGGTTGGGTCACTTTTTTGGGTCACCCGATATAGTATCAGTATGCAGAGTAAGTAGTAACATATATTAGGAGAATTTTTTCTGGATATATAAAAAACCTTTCAATTCAAAGAAATGGTCATAAAATTTTTCACGATTCTTTTTGAAGATTGGATGCATATGTTCACCTTATTTGAATCAAGAAATTTACTTCATCTAAGTGGCATCTTTACTCATTCTTGACAGGAAATTACAAAAGCTTCAAATGAAAAGCGAAAACGATTAGAAGATTCTCGAGACTTCCAATCGTTTAAAGATACAATGAAAAAAGAGTTAGGCTTCATCCAAGAAAAGGCACAATTAGCAGGATCTAAAGAAGTTGGTAAAGATCTTCTTTCACTCACACGGTTGCAGACAAAGTTACAGGTATACTACATTTCACGCACTATTTTGAGTAAAAATTTAAGATGTTTGGCGTACTGTAGAATAAAGAGTACGTGGCCGATATTCAAAACTAAGGTGTTAGAGAATAGAATTTAAATGTCAATGACAAGTGAATTATAAACCAGAATAACAGTGTGAAATTCTCGTTCCCATATAAACCCCTTGCCAGCATTTTGTCTATTTGTAGGTCTACAAGATGAGTGGTTTTTTCCAAGCGAAATTTTCCCATCTAAATTAACCTTGGACTGATAGATTAACATTTTAGTTTTGAATATCGACCACGTACTTTTTATTCCACAGCCCACCAAACGTGTTAATTCTTCTTCCTCACCCTGTAATATTTAGAGTTCCATTTTCATTACAGATTTTTTCTTCATGTAGATGGAATATGGTGCGCTTACCATTTTCGTCCGCATAGTTTTTAGGCTTATGACTTTGGGTCCGCTGTTTCCTACGTCTATAAACGTATTTGCATGTATGTACTCAAGAAAAACACATTCGTCCAAACATTTCCGTGTAAGCGTATTTATACGGCGTAAGCGTATAAATGATGGCAATTAGTGTGCTTTTATGCAACATGCAGCAGGCGCAAAAACGGTTTGAATTTTATTTGAGCACTGTAATGGCGGCATTCGATGCTTGTTGTGACAAGAGAAGAACGAAGGAAAAGCGTATTTGCATGTACATGTATATTCGGTTTCTATGAAGCACTTTGGAAAATGAGGTACAATTATGGGTTCCATAGCCCATGCAGCCATGCGACAGACCCACTTCACTGCATCGTACTACTTTTTGTGAAAGTACAATATTACCTTTGAAGGTAAGTAGTTGTGATGTTTTTGTATGCATGTAAGCAGTGGCGAGGATATTCGGTTTCTATGAAGCACTTTGGAAAATGAGGTACAAATGAGGTAGCCATGTGAAACCTACGTATGTGTTCCATAGCCCTTGAAGGTAAGTAGTTGTGATGTTTTTGTATGCATGTAAGCAGTGGCGAGGATATTCGGTTTCTATGAAGCACTTTGGAAAATGAGGTATAAATATGGCAGACCTACGTGACTGCATCCTACTACTTTTTGTGAAGGTACAATAGTGTATTGCAGGTAGGCACTCGTTATATTTTTGTGCACGTTCGTTGCAGCATTTACATGGTTCCAATCTTAGCTGCGTTTTAGTGTGCTATACTTTGCAATTTCATGTGTTGTTTGCGCAATAATGTGCATTTTTCTGACAACCTACTGCTTGGATCACAACGCATTGCTTTTACCGTCGTTTAAAACAAAAGTCGTTGTTTTCCTGACATTTAGGGCAACTTTTCACTCCCTTTTTACCCCCCCCCCTTCTATGTGCCGCCAACGTTGGTATTTGTCAGAAGTTAGTCTGAATAAATGAAGGCAATTAGTGTGCTTTGATCCAACATGCAGTACGCGCAAAAACGGTTTGAACTTCATTTGAATACTGTGATGGCGGCATTCAATGCTTGTTGTGACAAAAGAACAAAAGAAGAAGGAAAGAAAAGCAGCATTATCAAGCTTTTCTCGCAATAACGTGGAAGAGAAATACAATGAGTAAAGAATACCATTTTGATTATCATATAGGCCACATCAACGATGCATTATTGCCCATGCTAGATCAAACCGATTTCTTGTTGGACAGTTAGATATTTGAGATCAGATGATGAGGGCCCCCGTAAGTTATCCAGACAGAGACCATTCTTTTTATTATAGATCTCTTCCACTTGTTCGCCTAATCATCAATAGAGCAATAACATTAATTATAACGACTGTTATACATATGAACATGTTTAATAAACAGACTGTTAAAATATTAGCCAGAGCTTCTTTTAGATCTGAATCCATGCTGTTTACTGGGGTAGTACAGCTTCAATTCCAGACTTGGTTATAGTTTTGTGCTGTTGACGTGAATTGTTTATTCTCGATGATAGTTGTAATGTTCTCAAGACCGTGGTATTCTGTCTGTCTCTGCTGTTAAATTGTAGAGAAACCTTCTTCGGCAGCTTTAATGATTTACTCTAGTGCTTTCTAAGATTGGTCTGCACCACACTCCTTCATTAGTAGACTTCCTGCTCCAAACTTTTGACCCATCGAACACAAGCAAAATGGCGTGTGTTGTTTACTGCACCTCCACAGAATATCGGTGTCAGATATTGCACCAGATAACAAAGAGGTATAACCGCAGGCAAACCATCTGGTTTGAGCAAGCTTGTTGGTGTGCAATGTATCTTTAAAGTTCGTGGTGTGATAATCCTCTTTTCCCGTTGCCTTAGAGTACTATAAACTTGGATGTCTTCAGTCGTTACAGCCGTATGTTTTTTATTCTACACTATGGTGATAACAGAATATAACAGGATAGCGTAAATATTAATCTGATTTCCACAACGCTGATTTGCACAACAATTAATCTTTACAACGGTGACTGTATTCACTTTTTCGCATTTGGTTGCTTAAACTGATTCCAAGCTAATTCTGTTTAAGAGTATTGGTTTTCACTGCAGGTGTTAGAACTGCTATTGAAATATGTGCAAATCTCCTTTTACGTACACTTTCATGTCGTCTACGGAGTGTGTCCCAAAAGAATTGTCCCCCGTTTGCAGAGGCCGAGAAACAATTTATTTCTTCCTGGGAACGGCAAACATTTCGTCCAAACTTCTTGCGAAAATGTTTTCATTTTACACTATTTTAGTGGATTGTACAGCGTAGTTCATGCAAGTTATAGGTAGAATGTAGTTCAAAAGCTACTTGGTGAAATTAAGCGTGTTCATAAACCAACAACTTTAAGGTTTAAACTCAACATATCATAAAATATAAAATGCTTATATTGCACACAAGTTTAAGAAATATTGCCAGGTTGGTTGCTCAAAATATACACGGTAACTGTAAGTGAGAAACGAAAGTATGCATACAAATCTGGTTGCCACTTTCTTCCTTCCTTGAAACGAATAGCACTAGACCAGGTACAAAAAGCAACTGAGCAGCTCAATGATAGGGCTAACCTGGACGAAAACTGCTACTTGCAACGACCAATCATTTTCAATTATCTTGGTACAAACTTCTTGTTCAAGAAGATCCTGCTTCATCAAAGTTACTGCAGTAATTCAATTTCCTTTTCAAGATAACAATTATGACAGGTTCAGGTTCGGTCGTGTTTTGACGGCAATTTGAAATTTATTTTCCTTTCAAAATATTTCCTGCAGCCTAAAAATCTTGCAACTTGTGTGGCTGCTGTCGAGGAGCTAGGCGCGCGCATACATAATATCATAGCGCGCAGATTGTTTTTCCAAAACTGTGAAATTGTGTATTGTCTTGTTTTTAAAAAGATTTTTATAAGATTATCTAGGATATGCTTCAAATTAGGTTCGAGACGTCGTTTGAGTCAACTGTTAAGTGGTTGCTGATTCATGGCACAGCAACAAAGACAGATTTTGTAAGACAATAGCATGAGTTGCTTTTGATTGACACCGCAATTCAAATCGATTAGTGATCGCAAACAAAGGAAATTCTATCAATCAGTAATTCAAAACAAGCAAAGCTGCAAGAGTTTCTCTGAAACCCAGGTAGCTAGCTCGTTCGTTGTGCATTCCAGAAAAAATTGTTTTTAAGAGCAAACATGAGCATAAATCGAAAGAAGAAAGATATATCTACACATTTTCCTCGGGCATTTAATTGGTTTAGTTCAAAAGCCGATTGGGAGGCGATTCAATTCCCTTATATTTTGGGGGTAGTTAAAACACTTAATGCTGAGCTTCTGAACCAAAGAAATTAAATTCCCGAGGTGTATTTGTAGATATATCATTCTTCTCTCGATCTATGCTCATGTTTGCTCTTAAGAATAATTTTTGGAGTGCACAACGAGCGCGCTAGCTACCTGGGTTTCAGATAAATTTTTGCATATCTGTTTGTTTTGAATGGTTGGGGGAATTTCCTTTGTCGGCGATCGCTAATAGCTTTGAATTCAGGTGTCAACAAAAGAATCTCATGCTATTGTGCTACAAAATCTGTCCTTGTTTGGCACAGCAAAGGCAAAAGCAGTGATTGGTTCCTAAAAGCACTCCTGTTGTTCTCCAGCAATGTAAAAATGGAATAGATTTGCAAGACAGTGTTCATGCGTTGGAGATTGGAATGGTGTGCGATTCAGCCCCAACTGACTTCTAATTTGAGGCAGACTTTAGTTATCGCTGCTACTACCTTAAACACTCTTGATATTACAGCTCAAAATAGGATGCTCGCATATGCCAAGTATATGTTTATACCTTATTAGACTGATTGACTTGAAGACAAGATCGAGACAGAAAAGTCAAGTCTTGCTTTCTAGCTGTAACATTACGAATGGTTGTTTGAATGGTAGGGAGGAAGTGGTTAAAGGCAGTCTGTCCCGTTGATGAATTGCAATAAGATGATAAAAAGCCCCAAAGGAGGTCCCATTACATTTCCATGTGCGCCGATTTGCTTTATCTAAGGAAATAAAGGTCACAGAGACTCAGTGATGCTTGAATTTAGCTCCAGTAAAGATAAACTTAAAACACGTGGGGACGGACTGCCTTTAAGGTAGTAATAACTTAAGTCATCCACTACTTATCCACAATCAGAATGTTTTGCTTCTTTAAAGATAATACAATACACTTCTACTGTATTTGAAAATAATCTTTTTATTGTTTGTTTGTTTGTTTGTCAAATTATTTTACATCTATTATGTACATACTCTAGCTTACTATATACAAATGTACAAAGTAAACTAATCTAAATCGATGGATATATATAATTACATAAATAAATATTTTTACAGTATTTTGATAATCTAACTAAATATAGAAAACTAAAGAAAACTAGTTCATTGATACATATTGACAGGCACTACATTTGCAGTTTGGGCCGTCCCACTTCTTTATCATATTTTTAAAACTATTTAGGTTTTCGGCTGATTTCATTTCATTTGGCAGTGTATTCCAGATCTGAGGTCCCAATGATCGAAGGCTGTTGGACCCAAGGTGACTTGATTTGGTCTATAATGCTGTAAGTCATTGGAGTTACGTAATGAGTACTTGGAAGATTTTATTTTGAAAATATCGTGCATGAAAGAGGGATTTAAATTGTTTAAAGTCTTAAAAACTTATATGCAGAGAACTCTTAGACGGGAAACATGCATAGTACACCTATCTGATTTGGAAAGTAAGTCGCTATATGAACTAAGGTGATCATTGTGTAAAAATCTAAGGGCACGTTCTTGAATCTTCTCTATTTTTTGTACAGATTTAGCTGATGAGAAGTACCATACTAGAGGGCAATAATCAAAATTTGAATATACAAAGCTCTGGACAAGAATCTTCTTTTCATTAAAGCCAATGTATTGTTTCAGTCTTTTTAAAACATTGAGTTGTGATGCGGCTTTTCTGCAAATTTCAGAGATATGCTGTTCAAAGTTCAGTTTATGATCTAGTTGAATACCTAGCAATTTAACCGTTTCTCTCGATTTGATTATTTTTCCTTGGATGTTGAAATTTTCTCCACTTGTATTCGTTCGATCCTTTCTAATAACAAGTGCATGGAATTTGTCTGCATTAGCTATCATTTGATTTTGTTTTAGCCAAGTCAAAGCAACTCCAGCTTCTTCTTCCAGCACCTCAATCAAATTTGGTAGAGTCTTGGAAAAATAAGCTAGAGTGTTATCATCAGCATAATTATGTAACGTCGCTCGTTTGATAAACAGAAAAAGATCGTTTATATAAAAATTGAATAAAATGGGGCCCAAAACAGAGCCTTGAGGAACACCTGATAAAATAGTTTGAAAAGAACTATTCGTATTATTAATTCTCACAGACTGTTTCCGCCGTTTTAGATAAGAGTAAATAAGGACGAGAGCATTTTCATCTAAGCCATAGGCATGTAGTTTGGCTATGAGTAAATCGTGTGGAATACAATCGAATGCTTTTGACAAATCCATAAGGACAGCCCCTACAATATTATCGTTATCGAGCTTAAATCTCCATTCTTCAAGCATTCTTATTAGGACATGTTGTGTGCCATATGATTTTCTGTAAGCAGCAATGAAAACTGAAAGTGTTTCATCTAGGTATGGGATAAGTTGATTTTTCAAAATTTTTTCGTAGATTTTGGAGAAAATATTGAGAATACTGACAGGACGAAAGTTTCGTTCAACTGTACGATTTGCCTCTCCTTTATCTAAAGGACAGACAGCGGCACGTTTTCCATTATTTGGAAACCTATAGTTTCGTATACTGCAATTAATTGCATCTGTTAATGGGAGTGCAAGCTCGTCTGCAGCTAATAAAACCAGTTTTGGTGGTATTTGATCTTCACCCGTTGATTTCCTACGGTCTAAAGACTTTAGTTGTTCCCTGACTTGACAATCTTCTACTTCGTGAAAGGAAAATGAATTGAAATTTATTTCAGGATTTTGAATGATAGCTAAAATACTTGGATGGTTTTTGTATTCTTCAAGAATCAACTTAATGATTTGCCGATCATCATCAGTTGCAACCGTATCTGCAATGTTGCAAGGTTTTACACCGCTAGATTTTTCTACAATGTTGATGTAGTGATCGTTAAATATCTCCGTTAGCTCTCTGTCTTCAGTAATGATTGCATTATTTTTAACTAAGGAGATATCACTACCCGCCAAGCCTCCTTTGTTAGAGAGGAAAGGCTTGACAAGGTTCCAGAAAGCACGATTCGATACCAGTCCATTTTCTGTTGCTTGTTTGAAGTGCTGTTTAATTGCCTTTTTTCTCAAGGAAACACATTTATTTCTTTGTCTTTTAAATCTAAGTTCATTTTCTTCTGTAGGATTTTGGTTACGTTTCTTCTTTAGTCTCGTTCTGGTATTAATTCCATTTTTTAGTTCACGAGTCATGAAAGGAGCACTATTTCCTCGTAGCATTTTCGTTTTTAGAGGGGCATGTTTGTCGACTAGTTTTCGAAAAGTGCAGACAATATTATCATAAGCTTGTTCTGGATCCTTAGAAGTACCAAAATTTGCCAGTTTTACATCTGACAGGAAATTTTCGGCACAAAATTTTTTGTAGCTGCGATACTTGATTACCTTAGGCTTAAGTCTTGGGAGATGCGACTTCATAACCGTCACGACAAGACCGTGATAGTCACTTATGCCAGTCTCAAAGACGGAAGTTTTTTGAAAGCATCTCGGCCGATTTGTAAAGCCTGGTTCTCATATAATCTCAACCCGACGGCGACCCATCGGCGTCACTACTGCTTTGCAAAAGTTGAACTGCCGACGACTCGTCGGCGACCCATCGGCGACCTATTGCCGGCAGGGCGCCGTCATTCATATCTCAGTGTGCATTCCCCGCTGATCCTCGTATTTGATTGGCTTGCTATGGTCACCTGATCTAAGGGAATGCAAATGATTCGCTGACGCATCGCCGGCAGTGCACCGCCTCATGTTTTCATTTAATTTTCATTGGCGCCGGTGCCGCAGCAGAGTGAAAAAGTTGAGCTCAGCTCAACTTTTTCGAATGACTGCAGCAGGACGCCGGCAGTCGGCGCCCCATCGGCGCTGAGTGTTCTCATTAAAATTAGACTACCGGAGCAAGGTCGCCGGTGGGTCGCCGATGGGTCGCCGGCAGGTCGCCGATGGTTTGAAGCTATATGAGAACCAGGCTTAAGGATGACATCAATGGAAGAACTATTGCTTTTTGTAAAACAAGTTTTGGCTGTCACTAAATTTGATAGCCCAAAGACATCACAAAAGGAAGCTAACTTACTGTGCCCAGCATCCTGTCTGCTTAGGGTATCAATATTGATATCCCCCATTACAATTACGTTGTCGTATTTATCTAAAGCAGAGTTTAAAGTAGTTGAAAGATCGCGAAAGAATGAATCAATGTTGCTGGATTCTGGGGGCCGATAGATACTGTAGACAATCCATTTCTTTTTGCTCACTATCAGTTCAGAGCACAAGAGTTCAAGAGAAGGAGACTCTAAAACTGGAACTCGATTGCAGACGACACCCTTCCTAGCATACAGCATAATACCCCCACCAAATTCGTTCCTATCACGACGTACAGGTTTTTGGTAGTTATTCACAAGAAATGTTTCAGTTTTGAAATCAGAATTTATTTTGGTTTCCTCTATGACCAAAACATCAGGTAAGCATCTCTCCATAAGTATCCTCAAATCAATAATCTTATTCCTAAGACTATTGATATTCAAGAAACCTACGAGAGGGTGGTTATGATACTCCGTTCTGAGGCTAAAAAGTTTGTCGATATCGCATGCATCATTTGATTCCGAAGAAATATCTGTATAAGTAGGCGATTGGACTACGATCTGGTCTACTTCTTCATTTAACGTTGGCGATTGTGATTTGCTTTCATAAGAAGGTTTAAGATTATGGATGGACGAATCTAATTTATCTACACTATGTATTACTCTACTTTTTAGTCAACCCGTGGAATTTATGAAATCGATGAAGTTACCTGCTAATAAGTTGTTTCCATTGTAGTTTGGGTGAAGACCCCATTTATTCAAATGTTGCGCTTTAATGTTGTCGTGTGTTATAAAATCTATTCCATAATTTTCGAGAGATTCTCTTACCAGGCGATTGACTTCCTTTCTTTTAACTTCAAGGTTTTTGTGAGTCGGCTCTATGGACTATGCTCGATACTGCAACTTTTTCAACTCTTTCGTTTACAGTCAATGCTAGATCTACGAGTTTGTTTGCAATTCGGTCTGGCTCCTCGTCGCGAAGGTTGTTCGTTCCACACATCAGAACAACCATACTTGGTTTCATATTTACTGTAGGCTCCACATAAGAAAACATATCATCTACTCTTGCACCGGGAAAAGTCTTGACGTATGATTTGTATGAAGGACACTCGTTGTTTATGTCTTGACTTCGTATCTTTTTGACCATGGAGTCACCAATTATTGTTAAGGTTGGTTTCCTTTGTGATTGGTTGCCTCTATTATCTTGTCTCTCTTGGGTATTGCCATACAGTGTCTTCCTCGATGTTACATCACTCCTTGGAGGGCCTGCTCGTACCTGCGTTGGTCTCATCTTGACCACTTCATTATAGTCATAAATCCCAGGCATGATGTTTCTTCCTGTAGCAACAAAACGCTCCTCACTTGAATCAATTACACTTATGTCTTCTTCTTTTCTTTTTCGATTATGTCTTGGGATTTCTTTCGGTGCTGGATTGATCTCTCTTGGTATTCTATCTCCGACTTTTGATTTCTCTGTTTGTAGCATTGGTAACTCATTGGATTTGTTCCCACGATAATTGCTGGATGTGTCTTCATTTTGTAAGACTTGATATCGATTTCTTAGTGCCACTTGGGATGCCTGTGGATCAAAATTTCGGGCAGGTTTTCTTGGTATATTCCATCGTGAATTACTAGATGCTTCCGTCAATTCCCTTGGTGCAACTGTCTGCTCTTCTGTCTCAATGTTATTGTAAATAGTTGCGAGACGATTTCCAGGATTATACTCGTTGTCTATCATCTTTCTATTGGTCACCTGAGACATCCTTGGCTCGAAAGCTCGTGGAGCTTTTGTTGGTACTCCCCATAATGAGTTTTCATCTGTCTCCAGCAAATCCCTAGGCATCCCTGCTGTATTTTGATTAAAAACACCGGGCCTAGCATGCCCTGACTCTCTAAAACCAGTATTAGGAATAAAAGCTTTATTTTCTTTCGGAATATCATATTTGCCAACATCGTTTATTTTTTTCAAATCAGAAAGTTCTTTTTTAAGGGCCACATTTTCCAGTGAAAGGTCTCTTTTTTCATTTTCTAAAATTTGGATCCTGGCCAGCAAACCATGATATCCTGCTCTATCTTGTAAATTTTTTTCTTCGCTTTCTTTTCTATCCATCTTGTTTATGACATAGCTTAGCTTTCTCTCCATATCATCAATTCTCTGCTTCATGTCATCCCTTGTTTTTTCACCTATTTTCTTATCTATCTTATCTCCTGTTCGTTCCTTTGACATGCTTTCTCCAGTTGATTTTCTCGGAGTGCTTCTCGTGATTTCTTCGGTTCCAAGACTATTTTCATGCCTGGAAGCTGTTTCAACCAATTCACTTCTATACTTTGACAACTTACTTTCATTGTCATTCTCCTCTCCATTTTCATTTTCACTGTCATTTTCCTCTTCATTTTCATTTCCATTCTCTTCCTCGTCGGTACTATCCTCAGACGAATCGTTATCTTCCCTAACTTTTGACTCATTTATTCGGAGGGATTCACGTCCACCATGCGAACCTTTCGTTATGTATCCCTTCATGATCATGAAATCCAGTTGTGCGATAACCACGCTTTTGGCTAGGCCATGTTTCTTGAGGAGCTCTTTTCCTATCAAATTCGTATCCGCTCTACCATTCCTCTCGTGAATTCTTCTAATCTCTTCTACAATCAGCCCATTTATATCACAGTTTGATAACAATATTCCAGATTCAGAGATAATTGCAATATCATCTTCGCTAGCTCTTGTGGCGTCCTCCACAACATCCGCTCCACACCACGCGGC
Source organism: Aurelia coerulea (assembly GCA_039566865.1). NCBI lineage: Eukaryota > Metazoa > Cnidaria > Scyphozoa > Semaeostomeae > Ulmaridae > Aurelia > Aurelia coerulea. Next base: position 16,876,101 of record CM076958.1, on the reverse strand, counting down.
CGCCATTACCGATGATTGAAACAGAGTTTATTAAGTTCGGCTCTGTTAAACTCAGTTCCAAAGCTATTCAAAGTTTCTGCCTGGGAGAAAAGTGCGTTATCAAACGCTGCTGTTTTGCCCCATAGATATTTACCGACTCTTAAAACTTAGAACGGGTGAGGCGAAACAGAATACTCTCTTTTTAAAGAAACCGCTTGTTAGAAATAAGTTGTTTGTTTGAACTTGCGGCTATATTATGCGATGAATGGATAAAGTAACTTCAAAGCAAAACAAAACGATGATTTTTGCAGTTTTTGGAAAGGTGATATCACACAGAATTTTCGTATTTTTTCCAAAATGAAAGTTGCTGTTTGGGCATTAATCCTTGTACTTCACTAAGGAACAAACCAAACGTTCATATCTTCTACGATTGCTCGGATATAAGTGGATTTTCAACGGTCACTTTTTGGTGGCTCGGGTGAAGCCACCAAACAAACTGCAGAGAACAAGGGCAGGTTTTGTAATACAATAGCATGAGTTACTTTTGTTGACACCTCAATTCAAAGCGATTAGCGATTGCAAATAAAGGAAATTCTCTCAACCAGCAATTCAAAACAAACAAAGCCGCAAAAGTTTCTTTGAAACCCAGGTAGCTAGCTCGCTCTTTGTGCATTCCAGAAACTGCTTTTAAGGGCAAACATAAGCGTAGATCGATAGAAGAAGGATGCATCTACACATCTGCCGCAGGAATTTTATTTGTTTGGTTCAAAAGCCGTTTAGGAGGCGATTCAATTCTCTCATTTTTTTGGGTGTTTTCAAAACATTTACTGCTCAGCTTCTGGACCAAAGAAATAAAATGCCCGCTGCAGATGTGTAGATATATCTTTCTTCTTTCGATCTATGCTCATGTTTGCCCTTAAAATAATTTCTGGAATGCACAGCGAGCGAGCTAGCTACCTGGGTTTCAGAGACAATTCTGCGGCTTTGTTTGTTTTGAATTGCTGGTTGACAGAATTTCCCTTGTCCGCGATCGCCATTCGCTTTGAATTGAGGTGTGAACAAAAGCAACTCGTGCTATTGTATTACAAAATCTGCCTTTGTTACTGCAGAGAGCAATGGATGAACAATGGATAATTTCCGACACGTGTGAGTTTACGGATTTGTTTACTGTTTGACGACGGAGCCCCTTGAAACTATTGTAATTTCTAAACGTTTTGGTCAAACATGAAGTAATTTTGAAGAAAACCATTGCTCGTGAATGTCTACAATATGGTATCAAGCAAACGTCTGTCACTCTTCTTGTTTACGATTTAGAAATTTTTATTATGTCACATCTTCAGATGAGTTGAAGTATGAAATACGCTGTAATTCCGAAAAATTGTCAAGATTTGTGAAAATTCCAGTGGTAAAGTTATAGACAAATAGCTGAAGTTTCTTTCTAGCCATTGAAAGAAAAGAAATAGGTCATAGAGTTTTACACGCACAGTTAAACCAGCTTAAACTAAACCAGATTATTGAATGGAGCCATCTAATTGGTAAATCAAACAAATTGAATACATTTGATTGGTTACACTTTAACCTAAACTAATAAAACTAAATAAAACTGCTGTAATATACAGGGAATTTCCTATAACTATTTAGCAACCTGCCTAACCGTTGATTTTACGCTTGATTTGTACTAAATCGACCATAGGAATTCAAATTAGACTTGCGTACATTTTTAAAATTTTGACCGGAAGTGCCACCTTTGATGACGTCAATTGCTATCATTTTTAGAACTAATGTCGCTATTACTCTTTGTGTGTAAATCGAACATGTTCGAAAATACTGTTGTTAGACAACATTTGATGAGACCTTTCGATTGCTCAAATATATAAGTTTATCGAATCGAGTTTGCTCGCCAGCTATGATCATATAAATTAGACACATACCGATCCAGCTTGAAGCTTCAACTACTTTTGTTTGTAACTATGTTTATTGTAATTGTTTTGATCTGTTATGTTTAGTTATTATCTCGTCTAGCTGTTGAACTATATAACCGTAGTGTTATGGCAGGCTATTTGAGATTTAAATTGAAATTGAAATTGAAATATGTTACTTTTTGATTTTGATGAAATTTGAAAAATTTCAAGACGTCATCGATTGAATGACGTCATAAGTGAGCTTTTTTTAGAATCATTCCATCTCAAATTTTATCCTTCATTTGGTCTAAATAGACCATGTAGATTCCGAATTTGCAGTCGATGAAAAGATCTTAGGTACAGAAATAGCGTTTTAGACCTTCTCATGATCCCCATTGTTCGGTAGCCTGCGCGCAGCCTCAACAATCCTCCTCCCGCGCAGGCTAATTGTTTGGAAGATGAGCAATACAATGGGAAAATGACATGTCTACAATGTTATTTTTAGGCATAGAAATTGTAACATAGGGCTCAAATCTTTAAAAAGGTCGGTGTAAAATTCTATTGCCGTTTTCTTTGAAATAAATAGCTTGGAAGGAACTTACGGTTTTTTGCTGTAAATCTGCCGTGGCAATTTATTGATATGTTGATTAGTTTCAATATGGCGGCCTTTATTAAATTTGAGGCTATGACGTCATCAAATTTCTAAATCCGAAACTAGAAAAGCTACAGATTTCTGCTTGCCACCATATTGTAGACCTCCATAAACTATGGTTTTCTTGAATGTTATGCAACGTTTCCTCTATTAGTTTAGGATTTACAATGATTTAAATTTTTTCAAAATTTTCTGTGAATGTTTTCAAAAATTATCAAATTGCCGCCATTTTGAAAAAAATAAAGATATCATTTAAGTTCCACGGCAGATTTACAGCAAAGTACTATAAGTTCCTTTCAAGCAATCCAATTCAAAGAAAAATATGATAGAATTTTGCACCGACCTTTTTAAAGATTTGAAAGATTTGAGCCCTATGCTAGAAATTGTTCATTGTTTGCGGATTCAGTCGGAATCTGCATGGACGATTTAGCTAAAATCATGGATGGAGTGATTCGAAAAGATCTCAATTATGACGTCATTGAATCGGGACGTCTTAATGAAAAATTTTCAAATTTCATCAAAATAAAAAAAAAAAATATCAATCGAAAGGTCTCATCAAATGCTGTCTAACTGCAGTAATTTCGAATACGTTTGACTGACACACAATGTGTTATAGCGACATTAGTTCTAAAAGTGACCGTTCTTGACAGCATCAAAAAGGGCACTTCCGGTCAAAAACTGAAAATGTATCCGAGGCTAATTTGAATCCCCATGGTCAATTTAGTAGAAATGAAGCATAAAATCAAAGGTTAGGCAGGTTGCTAGATAGTTGTAGGAAATCCCTTAGTCGATGGTTTCATCCATGTTACCAAAATTTTTTCTTACTTACATCAAAACCCCGATCAAAACTCAGTGTATACATTTGATATGTATGCTTCTACAATCATCAGCAATATCATTGTGCTCGTTTGTTAGTTTGTTGCTTGACGGAACATTTCTGTAATTAACTCTTTATCTTCATACTTTATCAACAACTTTCGTATTTACAAAATAGATCGAAAGGCAATCATCAACATTGTCAGAAAATTGAAAATTCACTTCAATTCCACATTGATTGCTGTTATAATTTCTTGTGATGTTTTTATTAGGTGTTATATGTGAACTAAAGAGTTTTGTATATGTAATGAGAAACAGAAACCTGTTAATTTCTGTTCATTGTTTGCCTTGGCGTTGTTCTCGCTGTTTTAGGAAATTTAGAAATTAACTTGCGCGAGTTTAGTTAACGCGAATGAAAGTGGAACTTCTTATTGAATAGTTAAGAGAGATAATTAACGCTAATAGCCAAGGAAGACATTACATTATGGTCAGGCAGGTTGCTAGATAGTTGCAGGAAATCCCTTAGTCGATGGTTTCATCCCTTGACCAAAATTAGTATCAAAACTCAGTGTATACATTTGATATGTATGCTTCTACAATCATCAGCAATATTATTGTGCTCGTTTTTTAGTTTATTGGTTGACGGAACATTTCTGTAATTAACTCTTTATCTTCATACTTTATCAACAACTTTCGTATTTACAAAATAGATCGAAAGGCGATCATCAACATTGTCAGAAAATTGAAAATTCACTTCAATTCCACATAGATTGCTTTTATAATTTCTTGTGATGTTTTTATTAGGTGTTATATGTGAACTAAAGAGTTTTGTATATGTAATGAGAAACAGAAACCTGTTAATTTCTGTTCATTGTTTGCCTTGGCGTTGTTCTCGCTGTTTTAGGAAATTTAGAAATTAACTTGCGCGAGTTTAGTTAACGCGAATGAAAGTGGAACTTCTTATTGAATAGTTAAGAGAGATAATTAACGCTAATAGCCAAGGAAGACATTACATTATGGTCAGGCAGGTTGCTAGATAGTTGCAGGAAATCCCTTAGTCGATGGTTTCATCCCTTGACCAAAATTAGTATCAAAACTCAGTGTATACATTTGATATGTATGCTTCTACAATCATCAGCAATATCATTGTGCTCGTTTGTTAGTTTGTTGCTTGACGGAACATTTCTGTAATTAACTCTTTATCTTCATACTTTATCAACAACTTTCGTACTTGCAAAATAGATCGAAAGGCGATCATCAACATTGTCAGAAAATTGAAAATTTCACTTCAATTCCACATAGATTGCTTTTATAATTTCTTGTGATGTTTTTATTAGGTGTTATATGTGAACTAAAGAGTTTTGTATATGTAATGAGAAACAGAAACCTGTTAATTTCTGTTCATTGTTTGCCTTGGCGTTGTTCTCGCTGTTTTAGGAAATTTAGAAATTAACTTGCGTGAGTTTAGTTAACGCGAATGAAAGTGGAACTTCTTATTGAATAGTGAAGAGAGATAATTAACGCTAATAGCCAAGGAAGACATTACATTATGGTCAGGCAGGTTGCTAGATAGTTGCAGGAAATCCCTTAGTCGATGGTTTCATCCCTTGACCAAAGTTAGTTTCTTGCTTCATCAAAACTCAGTGTATACATTTGATATGTTTGCTTCTAAAATCATCAGCAATATTATTGTGCTCGTTTTTTAGTTTATTGGTTGACGGAACATTTCTGTAATTAACTCTTTATCTTCATACTTTATCAACAACTTTCGTACTTGCAAAATAGATCGAAAGGCAATCATCAACATTGTCAGAAAATTGAAAATTTCACTTCAATTCCACATTGATTGCTTTATAATTTCTTGTGATGTTTTTATTAGGTGTTATATGTGAACTAAAGAGTTTTGTATATGTAATGAGAAACAGAAACCTGTTAATTTCTGTTCATTGTTTGCCTTGGCGTTGTTCTCGCTGTTTTAGGAAATTTAGAAATTAACTTGCGCGAGTTTAGTTAACGCAAATGAAAGTGGAACTTCTTGTTGAATAGTTAAGAGAGATAATTAACGCTAATAGCCAAAGAGGACATTACATTATGGTCGGGCAGGTTGCTAGATAGTTGTAGGAAATCCCTTAGTCGATGGTTTCATCCCTTGACCAAAGTTAGTTTCTTGCTTCATCAAAACTCAGTGTATACATTTGATATGTTTGCTTCTAAAATCATCAGCAATATTATTGTGCTCGTTTTTTAGTTTATTGGTTGACGGAACATTTCTGTAATTAACTCTTTATCTTCATACTTTATCAACAACTTTCGTATTTACAAAATAGATCGAAAGGCAATCATCAACATTGTCAGAAAGTTTGAAAATTTCACTTCAATTCCACATTGATTGCTTTATAATTTCTTGTGATGTTTTTTTTGTAAATGTAATGAGAAACAGAAACCTGTTAATTTCTGTTCATTGTTTGTCTTGGCGTTGTTCTCGCTGTTTTAGGAAATTTAGAAATTAACTTGCGTGAGTTTAGTTAACGCGAATGAAAGTGGAACTTCTTATTGAATAGTGAAGAGAGATAATTAACGCTAATAGCCAAGGAAGACATTACATTATGGCCAGGCAGGTTGCTAGATAGTTGCAGGAAATCCCTTAGTCGATGGTTTCATCCCTTGACCAAAGTTAGTTTCTTGCTTCATCAAAACTCAGTGTATACATTTGATATGTTTGCTTCTAAAATCATCAGCAATATTATTGTGCTCGTTTTTTAGTTTATTGGTTGACGGAACATTTCTGTAATTAACTCTTTATCTTCATACTTTATCAACAACTTTCGTATTTGCAAAATAGATCGAAAGGCGATCATCAACATTGTCAGAAAATTGAAAATTTCACTTCAATTCCACATTGATTGCTTTATAATTTCTTGTGATGTTTTTATTAGGTGTTATATGTGAACTAAAGAGTTTTGTATATGTAATGAGAAACAGAAACCTGTTAATTTCTGTTCATTGTTTGCCTTGGCGTTGTTCTCGCTGTTTTAGGAAATTTAGAAATTAACTTGCGCGAGTTTAGTTAACGCGAATGAAAGTGGAACTTCTTATTGAATAGTTAAGAGAGATAATTAACGCTAATAGCCAAGGAAGACATTACATTATGGTCAGGCAGGTTGCTAGATAGTTGCAGGAAATCCCTTAGTCGATGGTTTCATCCCTTGACCAAAATTAGTATCAAAACTCAGTGTATACATTTGATATGTTTGCTTCTAAAATCATCAGCAATATCATTGTGCTCGTTTTTTAGTTTATTGGTTGACGGAACATTTCTGTAATTAACTCTTTATCTTCATACTTTATCAACAACTTTCGTACTTGCAAAATAGATCGAAAGGCAATCATCAACATTGTCAGAAAATTGAAAATTTCACTTCAATTCCACATAGATTGCTGTTATAATTTCTTTTGATGTTTTTATTGGGTGTTATATGTGAACTAAAGAGTTTTGTATATGTAATGAGAAACAGAAACCTGTTAATTTCTGTTCATTGTTTGCCTTGGCGTTGTTCTCGCTGTTTTAGGAAATTTAGAAATTAACTTGCGTGAGTTTAGTTAACGCGAATGAAAGTGGAACTTCTTATTGAATAGTGAAGAGAGATAATTAACGCTAATAGCCAAGGAAGACATTACATTATGGCCAGGCAGGTTGCTAGATAGTTGCAGGAAATCCCTTAGTCGATGGTTTCATCCCTTGACCAAAGTTAGTTTCTTGCTTCATCAAAACTCAGTGTATACATTTGATATGTTTGCTTCTAAAATCATCAGCAATATTATTGTGCTCGTTTTTTAGTTTATTGGTTGACGGAACATTTCTGTAATTAACTCTTTATCTTCATACTTTATCAACAACTTTCGTATTTACAAAATAGATCGAAAGGCAATCATCAACATTGTCAGAAAGTTTGAAAATTTCACTTCAATTCCACATTGATTGCTTTATAATTTCTTGTGATGTTTTTATTAGGTGTTATATGTGAACTAAAGAGTTTTGTATATGTAATGAGAAACAGAAACCTGTTAATTTCTGTTCATTGTTTGTCTTGGCGTTGTTCTCGCTGTTTTAGGAAATTTAGAAATTAACTTGCGTGAGTTTAGTTAACGCGAATGAAAGTGGAACTTCTTATTGAATAGTGAAGAGAGATAATTAACGCTAATAGCCAAGGAAGACATTACATTATGGTCAGGCAGGTTGCTAGATAGTTGCAGGAAATCCCTTAGTCGATGGTTTCATCCCTTGACCAAAATTAGTATCAAAACTCAGTGTATACATTTGATATGTTTGCTTCTAAAATCATCAGCAATATCATTGTGCTCGTTTTTTAGTTTATTGGTTGACGGAACATTTCTGTAATTAACTCTTTATCTTCATACTTTATCAACAACTTTCGTACTTGCAAAATAGATCGAAAGGCAATCATCAACATTGTCAGAAAATTGAAAATTTCACTTCAATTCCACATAGATTGCTTTTATAATTTCTTGTGATGTTTTTATTAGGTGTTATATGTGAACTAAAGAGTTTTGTATATGTAATGAGAAACAGAAACCTGTTAATTTCTGTTCATTGTTTGCCTTGGCGTTGTTCTCGCTGTTTTAGGAAATTTAGAAATTAACTTGCGCGAGTTTAGTTAACGCAAATGAAAGTGGAACTTCTTATTGAATAGTTAAGAGAGATGATTAACGCTAATAGCCAAGGAAGACATTACATTATGGTCGGGCAGGTTGCTAGATAGTTGTAGGAAATCCCTTAGTCGATGGTTTCATCCCTTGACCAAAGTTAGTTTCTTGTTTCATCAAAACTCAGTGTATACATTTGATATGTTTGCTTCTAAAATCATCAGCAATATTATTGTGCTCGTTTTTTAGTTTATTGGTTGACGGAACATTTCTGTAATTAACTCTTTATCTTCATACTTTATCAACAACTTTCGTATTTACAAAATAGATCGAAAGGCAATCATCAACATTGTCAGAAAATTGAAAATTTCACTTCAATTCCACATTGATTGCTTTATAATTTCTTGTGATGTTTTTTTTGTAAATGTAATGAGAAACAGAAACCTGTTAATTTCTGTTCATTGTTTGTCTTGGCGTTGTTCTCGCTGTTTTAGGAAATTTAGAAATTAACTTGCGTGAGTTTAGTTAACGCGAATGAAAGTGGAACTTCTTATTGAATAGTGAAGAGAGATAATTAACGCTAATAGCCAAGGAAGACATTACATTATGGTCAGGCAGGTTGCTAGATAGTTGCAGGAAATCCCTTAGTCGATGGTTTCATCCCTTGACCAAAGTTAGTTTCTTGCTTCATCAAAACTCAGTGTATACATTTGATATGTTTGCTTCTAAAATCATCAGCAATATTATTGTGCTCGTTTTTTAGTTTATTGGTTGACGGAACATTTCTGTAATTAACTCTTTATCTTCATACTTTATCAACAACTTTCGTACTTGCAAAATAGATCGAAAGGCAATCATCAACATTGTCAGAAAATTGAAAATTTCACTTCAATTCCACATAGATTGCTTTTATAATTTCTTGTGATGTTTTTATTAGGTGTTATATGTGAACTAAAGAGTTTTGTATATGTAATGAGAAACAGAAACCTGTTAATTTCTGTTCATTGTTTGCCTTGGCGTTGTTCTCGCTGTTTTAGGAAATTTAGAAATTAACTTGCGCGAGTTTAGTTAACGCAAATGAAAGTGGAACTTCTTATTGAATAGTTAAGAGAGATAATTAACGCTAATAGCCAAGGAAGACATTACATTATGGTCAGGCAGGTTGCTAGATAGTTGCAGGAAATCCCTTAGTCGATGGTTTCATCCCTTGACCAAAGTTAGTTTCTTGCTTCATCAAAACTCAGTGTATACATTTGATATGTTTGCTTCTAAAATCATCAGCAATATTATTGTGCTCGTTTTTTAGTTTATTGGTTGACGGAACATTTCTGTAATTAACTCTTTATCTTCATACTTTATCAACAACTTTCGTATTTGCAAAATAGATCGAAAGGCGATCATCAACATTGTCAGAAAATTGAAAATTTCACTTCAATTCCACATTGATTGCTGTTATAATTTCTTGTGATGTTTTTATTAGGTGTTATATGTGAACTAAAGAGTTTTGTATATGTAATGAGAAACAGAAACCTGTTAATTTCTGTTCATTGTTTGCCTTGGCGTTGTTCTCGCTGTTTTAGGAAAGTTAGAAATTAACTTGCGCGAGTTTAGTTAACGCGAATGAAAGTGGAACTTCTTATTGAATAGTTAAGAGATAATTAATGCTAATAGTCAAGGAAGACATTACAGTAAGTAACACAAAGAACAGAACAAATTTTTTAATGCAGAATGCGATATTTAGGGCATGTTTACACGATCCCGCCTCGCTGAGGTATCTCGCCTTGCCGGGATGTCTCGCCTAGCCTGAACAACCCGGCTGCCTTTAGAAACACAATAATTTTCACTTTGCATTTGCCAAGTCCTCTCATTTGTCAACTCATTTGTCAACTCATTCAATTCAACTCATTTGCATAAAACAGGGCAACATTTCGTTTTCAATAGACCGAGAAGTTTGTTTTGATTTTGGGATTGACCAATCAGATCACGCAATTTTCAAAGATGGCGGCCCGCTGTAAACAAACAAACCTCCGAAAAAGGGCTAAAACCTATCTTTGTTTTTGTTCCACGGATTTGCGGTTTTCGAATATTTTCAAATAATAACAACGAATTTCTTAAATATGAATTCTGATGCACACTTCCAATGTGCATTTTCCCGATATTCGGCCTAAATCAAGAGTAAGAAGGTGTTGAAATAAACGAAAAAATCGCACGGTTTCAGACCATACCCTCGCCATTACTTGTTCAAATAATTTGCAGGAAAATTATGTGGAATTAAAACATGCCCGAAAAGATTATTTTACAAGTCATTCCACTTTGAAATTGACAAATAAAAATAGATCTTTAGTCCTAATGAGTTAAAGTCATGTCAAAGGGGTTGACTGCTTCGTCTATCAAAAGTGTAGATTTCCAGGAAGGGGGCGTGTTGCTATTTTATGTTAAGGGTCATAGAACCAGAACCATATCAGTTGGACATTTGCGACGAACTGAAATGGCAAGCGCTTTGCAAAAACAATGTTACATAAAAATAAAACTATCAAAGCTAAACTTTAACTGAACTAAGATGGGCAATTCTTACAACCATTGCTCTGGCATATCAGATTGGCACCATCTCAAGATTCTGTCCTCCAGCATCAGCGCCCTTTGATCGTCTGTTGCCTCCAACCCAACGAATTCATCTGGCACTGTTCCATCGTTATCGTCATCTCGTTGTCCTGTCAAGATATCATCGTCTCTAGTGAGTTGGAAGCCACATTAAAAATTGACGAGTTTGCCTTCATCGCCATTGTTACCATCTCCCACTCAAGAATTCGCAACAAATAGGGCACTCGCTGATTGCTGGCAAAATGCATTCTGAATCTGTGTGAAATGAGTGGCCACAACCATGAAAGATTCACTAGCAGGACTCATCACATAATATCCGGGTTTTTCACATTTTCTGTGAGATGCAAGGTAGTATTCTTAAAGTTTAGAAAGCCTTGAGAGCTATAGCTACAACAGACATGCAGTCTAATGTACAGTTAGAATAAGAATTATATTTCGTTGAATCAAAGTTGTTGAACCAATTTGACTCAATTGCAATCGTAGGAAAAAATGAGATTTTGCATTCCAAGGGCCACATTCGCAACGAAATTTGTATAAAAAAAGGTTGAACTAAAATTTACAACTAGAATATCTAAAGGGTATACGCGTATCGTTTTAATGCAAGAAACTGCTTGTGAGAATCTGCAGGCTTTGTTTGTTTTTTCAAACATTATGAAACCAAACTACACACTCCAATTCAAAAAGCTACGAACGATTTTAATTTGAAGTTACAATTTTCCTAGGTCATCTGAAAAAATTTTGGTACTGTGCAGTACCGAAATGTTTCTGAATATTTTTAGTGCAATTTCTGTTAATACTTGCTTTTGAACTTCATCATAAGGTACTCCCAAGACACAAAGAGACTAGTCACAAACTTTTCGAGTAAAATGGCCTAAAATTTAAGAAACTGGCCAAAACATTTGTGTAACCGCTCATAGTGTGCTGTGATCAACGATTTTAATCAAACAAGCCATTATGGTGATCACGACGAAATTTTACAAACCGGATCAACCAACTTGGTCCTTGCTCTCGTTGAAGTTTGACCATCTTTTGCCATTTTTTTGAATGCGTTCAGTTGCTTTTGAGGCCATTAGAGTTGATGTTAGCAATCTACGTTTCTGTATCATTCTTTATTCATACTTCATGTAAGGGAAAGGGATTCCCACATTTCTGTGAAAATCCTCCAGGCATCTCGCGAACTTTTCTCGTAAACACAGGCATACTTCAGCCTACAACATTAGGCCAAAATTTAGCCGGCACAAGAACTAAGATTTTCCCGCCAAAAACTTTCCCGCCGAAACATTCCTATAAAATTTCGCCCCCTTGGAGAGCTGAGCTGAACAGTGAAGGGATATGTGAAGAGTGAAAAAACACACTTTGGTTCTTACAGCAAAGAGATGGAGTCCCCTTGTCAGAACATGTTTTGCAAAATGTTAGATAGGCTAGAGACACCCTGTTTCTATAAGCAATAAAAAGCCACTTGACTTTTGTGGGCTCCTTCACAAGTTGGGATTAAAAAATAAATTTGAAAGTGTCAATTTCAAGGTCGTATGACTTGTAAAATAATCTTTTGGGGCTTGTTTTGATTTCCAAGTAATTTTCCTGCAAATTATTTGAACAAGTAATGGCGAGGGTGTGGTCTGAAACCGTGCGATTTTTTTGTTAGTTTCAACACCCTGTTACTCTTGATTTAGGCCGAATATCGGGAAAATGCACATTGGAAGTGTGCATCAAAATTCATGTTTAAGAAATTCGTTGTTATTGTTTGAAAATATTCGAAAACCGCAAATCCATGGAACAAAAACAAAGATAGGTTTTAGCCCTTTTTCGGAGGTTTGCTTGTTTACAGCGGGCCGCCATCTTTGAAAATTGCGTGATCTGATTGGTAAATCCCCAAATCAAAACAAACTTCTCGGTCTATTGAAAACGAAATGTTGCCCTGTTTTTGCATAAACCGTATGTCAAGTCATTTGAAGATGTGACATCATCAGATTTCTAAATCGTAGCCAGCAGGGTGACAGACTGTTGCTTGATACCATTTAATCAGCCCCTCCCTTAGTACCCTGATTTTGTTGTTGTTTTTGTACCACCCTAAATCCGATTTAGGTTCACGAGTTTGAAGCAAGAAATGGGCAAAGTTAATCTCTCACATGATAATGATGCTAATAACCCAACTATAAAATAACTACTGATACAAAATACATAGCAATATTACAAATACAGTATGTGGGGCTTGGAAGTGCATTGTGGCAAGAAGACATGGTATGGTTTGGGCAAGACCCACCGAGGGATGCAATATCCCATCCGGGCAGGCAATGCCAAACTTTGGCAACCTTGGTTTCAGTTTTATCTTTTGGGTGCTGGCGATACCATGTGATACAAAGTGCCGGGTCTCTGTCGACATGGCAGGCAGCCCAGCAATCCGGAGGAGGTTGCGCGAGTGCCGAGAGGGGGCCGGGGTCCCAAGGCAACACTAACGTCCCTCTCCGGTAAAAATATCTCAGAAACAACTGTGGAAGTGGAATAAACTGTTTTGGTTTAATGTTGAAATTCAACCTTAAATTTTTCTCGTAAAATTAAGCTGCTACTCGATTTAGAGCTTGATTGAAGACGTTTGGTAGTCGAATTTTATGCAAGGTAAGTCTGAGTCTATTCTGGGGAAAGTACGGTTTACAGTACTTCCTGGCGTTTTAAAGTACTTCTTGACTTCCTGCCACTTAAATTGCACTTCATTTTCTAACTAACTATCAATGCTTAAGTGTAACTATCCGTGCTAAAGTATAACTATCCGTGCTAAAGTATAACTATCCGTGCTAAAGTATAACTATCCGTGCTAAAGTATAACTATCCGTGCTAAAGTATAACTATCCGTGCTAAAGTATAACTATCCGTGCTAAAGTCAATTTTTTGTTGTTGAAAAAGTTTATAAATGAGGTACGACTAGAACTAGAAAATTAATTTCGATTACATGCTACAATAGAAAGGCTTGTTTAGGCCTAATCCGTATCATGCGCTGAAACTAAAGGTTCGATAGTCCTTAAGAGGGAGGTGGGCGGGGATTTCTTTACCAATATTGCTAACGTGCTTTTTATACGCCGCCCAGAACCGAGAAAACGAAGAGGGTTTTTTCAATGCGTGCTGGACATTTATAGCTAGGTAAGATTGGGTGTGTCGCTAACCTTTGATTGGTTAAACGAAATCACCTGACCCAGAAATTCATTTTTATTGGTCAAGTCCCCACTACAGATCAGGAATGTTAATGGTGCCAGGGAAAATTGATGTAATTAATATCTCCAAGGTGTTGATCCTGTCCTAGCAAAGCCAAGGGCAGTATCATAAATGTTCGACAACAGATGCCTAGGATGAAAGGACTTTTCTCTGGAGTTTCTCATATAACAGTTTGTAGGCTGGCGTCGCCTCAGAGGAAACCCACAAAGCCCACCTGTGTGTTCTAACTGAGAGTACAAGAGACGACGTCATCATCTTAACATGCTTTATTCCGTAGCTCCTTCGCATGGGAGAGGGAGGATTAACCACAGTTCAGTCACGATCTGAACTTAAATTTAATCAGCCCCTCCCTTAGTACCCTGATTTTGTTGTTGTTTTTGTACCACCCTAAATCCGATTTAGGTTCACGAGTTTGAAGCAAGAAATGGGCAAAGTTAATCTCTCACATGATAATGATGCTAATAACCCAACTATAAAATAACTACTGATACAAAATACATAGCAATATTACAAATACAGTATGTGGGGCTTGGAAGTGCATTGTGGCAAGAAGACATGGTATGGTTTGGGCAAGACCCACCGAGGGATGCAATATCCCATCCGGGCAGGCAATGCCAAACTTTGGCAACCTTGGTTTCAGTTTTATCTTTTGGGTGCTGGCGATACCATGTGATACAAAGTGCCGGGTCTCTGTCGACATGGCAGGCAGCCCAGCAATCCGGAGGAGGTTGCGCGAGTGCCGAGAGGGGGCCGGGGTCCCAAGGCAACACTAACGTCCCTCTCCGGTAAAAATATCTCAGAAACAACTGTGGAAGTGGAATAAACTGTTTTGGTTTAATGTTGAAATTCAACCTTAAATTTTTCTCGTAAAATTAAGCTGCTACTCGATTTAGAGCTTGATTGAGGACGTTTGAGCAGTTAATTTTTTGCAAAGTATCTCTGAGTCTGTTCTGGGGAAAGTACGGTTTACAGTACTTCCTGCCACTAATTACACTTGTGTGATTGCCCCAAATAGACGATGATATTTGTATAAGTATTGGAGTAGGCTGAAATTTTTTGGATGAAAATTCAGGACCACAGAACAAAGAGGAAAACTATAAAATCATATATCTTTAACAACAACAATAATACACAAACAAAACCGCAATAAACATCCATTGTGATCATAAAAACTTCATCAGTCATGTAATGATAATAATCATTATCATAACAATAATAATTATGGTACATAACAATAATAATATAAAACAATATGAAATCCTCCAAAGATGGAAAAGTTTAAGAAACTTTCAGTACCTAGGAAGCCCAACAATTTTTATATGATTCGGAAATATTTGGAAAACTGGCTTTTACAGGTTTCTGCTAAAATCTGGGAAATACCCCTCCCTCCCCCTTATCAAGTTTCTTGGCTTCATATATTCGTTGAATACTGAAAATGCACACAACTCATCTGAAAAAGCGCACAAGACTTTTGAAACCATATTAACTATATATAATTTGTATTTGTGTGTGTGTGTGATCTATATGGATATTTCTTGCAAATAACATAGTATTTGCCCAAGTTGTATGAGAATTTTTTTTTTTTTTTTTTTTTTTTTTTTTTTGGAATGATATGCCCCTCGGTTCCTTGGCTGACAAGGTTACCCTGTTTAATGAATACCAAACACATGCAAATTGCCAACAGATTTGGTTTGTTATTGCTTTAACAACATACTTTTCACTGCGATACAGACAATTTACTGTATGAGCTTTGCAGAAGCTTCAACCAGAGTCCTTTCAGGTGTTCTGATATATTTCTCATAACAGTCAGAAGCCCAGCGTCCCATAGTTTTAATCAACCATGTAGGGAGGTTTGCACTTGCTGCCATGGTGGCAGCACCAATGCGGAAACTGTGCCCAGCATAGGAATTTGCTTCAAAACCTCCTTTTGTCAGCAGATCCCTTATTTCTTGAGTAAAATTTTCTCTTTTGAGGAATTTGCCAGATTTGTATACAAATAAAGGTCCCTTTTTGGACTGGTTGAAATATAGTTAAGCATAGCTCCAACTGGGCATAAATGGGTATTAGTGGCTCCAATTGTTAGCAAAATGCCTTTTCGGAAAGGGTCTGTCTTTGACGCCTTCAGATTTACTTTAATAAACTGAGGCTTAAAGATAGAAGGTTGAAATGTTATGTCTGTAGCTGTCAGGTGGTACTCGTTGCTGAAGGTTGTGTCACAGGTGAACTCGCTGATTCTCATGAAGCCAAAAAAGGCCAGACAGATTGCTGCCCACAACATTTTGCTGTCCTGACTACTTTGCTGGTGTAATGGCTGCAGCAAATTGTGAAACAGATTTAAATGGGTTGTAGTAATTGGTCTTCTGACATAATTTGAACTCCCTTGGGATCGTTTTATCCCTCTAAGTAGATACTGCAACCGGCTAAATTTGTGTAAGGGCAGGTCAAGGTTGTTCTGGAAATGAAGATGTTTTACTGCGGCTAGGTAACTTTTTATTGTCCCATGCTGAACACTTTGAGCCAGGAATGTGGCAAAATAGCATAGGATATCTTCAGTGGTTGGTAAAATATTCCCTAATTCATGAACACGAAAGAGTTCACAGAATCGAAAAAATTGTTGTTCTCCTGTCATATAGGTCTTTTTCGTTGCCACAGCCAAAGAGTGTTGATTAAAGTTAGTTTTGAGTTCTCTCAGAGCTGCAAAATGCTGGTGGGTATCTGTTCCGGCAAACTGTTTGCCCATGGGGCCAGCCGCCTGAACCGTGAAACCTGAAAGCGAGACAGAGAATCAGCGATTTCATTGTGCACACCTGGTACGTGCTCCGCTCTACAATAAAAGTTATGCTGCAAAGTAAGCAATGTTAGATGCCGGACCAGGTGCATGATTCTTGGGCATTTAGCCTTTTTACCATTAATTATATGAACTACGGACAAATTATCACACTTGAATAGCACCTTTTTGCGGACCCACTGTTGGCCCCAGATAGCACACGCAGCAACAATTGCATACAGTTCTTGCCAAGCAATTGTTACATTGGCATAACCTAGAACTTGGTGTGGTTGCCATGTTCCTTGAAACCAATGTGGACCATACAAACCCCCAAACCCAAGAGATCCTGATGCATCTGTAAACAATAATAATTCATTTGAACTTTCCCAATAATTGTTGAGAAAGAAAGCTTTACCATTCCAATATTGCAGAAAGTACTTCCACATTTCAATGTCTAAATAAAATTCCTGGTTTAGGCGAACATGGTGAAAGGGTTTTTTAAGGCCAATAGTGAGATTGATGATCCTTCGGAGGAAAGGTCTGCCTGGTGGTATTACCTTGCATGCAAAATTTAGAGAACCAATTAGAGATTGTAGCTCCACCAGCGTGGCTTTTGTTTTAGATGTCCAGCCTTTTAGCTCTTCCAGCAGACGCTCTAATTTGTCAAAAGGGAGCCTTGCCTCATATTTCTTTGTGTCAAGTATAATTCCAAGAAATTCTAATTCACTAGCTGGCCCAGCTGTCTTACTTGGTGACACAGGGACTCCTAAAGCCTTAAATGCCATGAGCATGCTATTCAAACTAATGCGGCACCTCTCCTTACCCTTGGTTTCATCAGGGTCTGATTCCATAATCAGAAAATCATCTAAAAAATGGCAAACAAATGAAATACCACAGCGTTCTTTTAAGATCCATTCTAGTGCATCCGAAATCTGGTTGAAGAGGAAAGGTCCGCTGCGGAGGCCGAATGGTAAGAACTTTTCAAAGTAATACTTACCCTGCCAGAACATACCTAGAAGTTCCCAGTCATCTTTGTGTACTGGGAACAACCGGAACGCAGACTCAATGTCGGTCTTTGCCATAAAAACGTTAGGCCCTAAAAGCTGTATGTTTTTGATAGCTTCATCTACAGTGACATAATTTAATGAAAATTCTTCTTTATCGATAAATGAATTAATCGAGTCACCTGTTTTAGGGTAAGAGAGATGAAAAATCGTGCGGAACTTCTCTGTGTGTTTCTTTGGTATAATTCCCAAAGGAGATACCTGTAAATTCGGAAAAGGAGGGTTATCAAACGGCCCAGCTGTACGGCCTAAAGAAACTTCCTTCACAATGTTTTCCGTTACTTTACCTGGGTTTAAGGCTGCAGTTGGCAAATTTCGCGCTTGTCTACTCACCCTAGGACCGTTGTAGCCGATGCGTGCACCTTCCATCAATTCAACGCATAATTTGTTCACAAATTTTTGATTTGGATGGCCCTCAAGTTGTATTTTTAAAACCTCCACGTTAATAGGTGTAATGGCCCTCTCCTTGTCAACATCTACAATTTCGACTCGCTGTTTACCTAGTGGTACCATTTTGCTGTTGCTGTTGTTGTTGCTGCTGTTGTTGCTGCTGTTGCTGCAACCTGTTGCGAGGGGAGTTAGGGGTGGCTGTTGGAGGTTGAAGACCATAGGTTGGAGGGACGTGAAAAGAAGGGGGGCTGCTAATGCTGTGAGGACATTGGACGCTAGGGTGTGGTCCCTCGCATCCGGGCTGGCTACAAACGTGGCGATACCTGCAGGGAGACAAGGCACATTTACACCCTCGGTTGAAATTGCTGCATTTGTCGTCCCTCGCTGCAGCAATCCCTGGCCCGGAACTTGACCTAATAAAAGAGGGTCCATTGTGAAAAAGTGAGTGCTCAGACAAGAGCTTAGCTTGATTTACAGTAAAGATACAGATCCATAGCTGCAGGTCTATTTGGTCCCAAATTAGTGATTTATCATTAGCAGCTTTACAACGAAATTTACGGTCATAAAGTAGCCACCCTAATGATTGGTGGTAGGATGCAGCATAACGAATTAAATCTAAATACGCTATAAGTTCCTTTGCTCTACCAGGCAACTTATCGACCACAATTTTCATGTATGTAGTGAATGCTGTCGTCCAGCTCTGTATGTCCCCTATCCTCTTTTTTGGTGCCTGGTTGCTTAACAATTTTATAGTGGAATTTTCGCCTAGAGCCAAATGAAAAGATGCTTCTTCATGAGGGGTACCCAGACCATGCAAATTTTCGGGCAATAGTTTTGAAAGTTCAAAAAACTCACCGCTTTGAATAGCTTTGACATGGCTGTTGGGGATTTCCGGGGTGAAACCTCCATCTGGGGCAGTGAACGTCGGGTTGCTGGTGGTCTGGACTGTGAACGGCAATTGTTGCCCCAAAGTCTCCAACTCTTGGATCGGGAAGGACTGAGGTGGCACTACTGGCGTTATTTGGGCTGGCTGCTGGGTTGCACCGAGTGTAATTTCGGTTACCTGCCGTAAAATTTCACTGGTGGCCTCTTTTACACTTTCTTGGACGACTCTCTGTACCAAATTCGTGATGTCAGTTGTTAGGCCGCTGGTCATAGGCGTTGCTGGTACCACTAGGGGTGGATTTTGAACGGAAGGTGTAGGTGCTGGATTTTGAACTTGGGGCACCACCGGCGGTAAATTGGCTTCTTGGCCTACTCCAGACGGTCCGGGCAGATTTTCTACTGGGGGTGCTCTTGGTTCAGGAGGCGGTGGCTCGTTGGGTCTTGAGCTCAGCGTACTTGCTTGTGTCGTGTTT
The DNA here is from genome assembly GCA_039566865.1 of Aurelia coerulea. NCBI lineage: Eukaryota > Metazoa > Cnidaria > Scyphozoa > Semaeostomeae > Ulmaridae > Aurelia > Aurelia coerulea. The sequence goes on along the minus strand of CM076958.1, from coordinate 16,856,701 downwards.
CTACCACTGCGCCTGACGGTTTTTTCTTTTGGCATCTTGAAACTTGTTTTTAGATTTCGATTTCTTTACCAATATTGCTAACGTGCTTTTTATACGCCGCCCAGAACCGAGAAAACGAAGAGGGTTTTTTCAATGCGTGCTGGACATTTATAGCTAGGTAAGATTGGGTGTGTCGCTAACCTTTGATTGGTTAAACGAAATCACCTGACCCAGAAATTCATATTGATTGGTCAAGTCCCCACTACAAATCAGGAATGTTAATGGTACCAGGGGAAATTGATGCAATTAATATCTCCAAGGTGTTGATCCTGTCCTAGCAAAGCCAAGGGCAGTATCATAAATGTTTGACGACAGATGCCTAGGATGAAAGGACTTTTCTCTGGAGTTTCTCATATAACAGTTTGTAGGCTGGCGTCGCCTCAGAGGAAACCCACAAAGCCCACCTGTGTGTTCTAACTGAGAGTACAAGAGACGACGTCATCATCTTAACATGCTTTATTCCGTAGCTCCTTCGCATGGGAGAGGGAGGATTAACCACAGTTCAGTCACGATCTGAACTTAAATATTGCAGACATCCATAAACGATGGTTTTCTTGAAAGTTGTTTCATGTTTTGTCAAAGAGTTTCGAAATTATGATGGTTTAAAATTGTTTGCAGACTTTTTCTTGAATTCTTGATAGAGAAGAAAAACATTCTGCTTCAGAAAGTTTTTCTTTGAACATTTGAAAATTTCAGAAACCTCTACAGTTTCTTTGAATCCATTCAGTTCAAATAAATAGGTCATAAAATTGTATATCAACCTCTTTAGACCCCGTTTACACTATGCCGATACGAAATGAATACGGCATGAAACTGTGCCGTATTGGCCTCCCGTTTACACTATGCCGGCATAGTTTTTACTTGATTACGCACGAAATGAATACGGCATGCTAACTGGCTTTGTCGCTCTACCGGCATAGTGTAAACAGTGAATACGGCATCATTTCATGTCGAATTCACATCGAGGCGATAATCTGGCAACTGAAAGCATGAGCCTTGACTAATCCTCGCTCTGCCCATGGTCAAAACCTATCGTATTCATTTTGTGCCGGTATAGTGTAAACGATGATTCCGTTTCAACAGAAAAACCAATACGGCACAGTTTTATGCCGTGTTCGTTTCGTACCGGCATAGTGTAAACGGGGTCTTAAAGACTTGAAAACCATGCTTAGATCGTCGTAATTTGGTTCCTTGCCTGAACTGGTATGCCGCTATTGTTGGGAAGACGAGATCGCTTTGTGCGAGGTTCTTCGTCAGAAATTCAACCCCAAAACGCTACTGCACACGAGCTTTAACCTACTGCACGGGGGGAAGCGTGGGTTTCCTCGGGGGAAGCGTATCTCGTCTCCCCAACAAACTACAGCTACGACTCATTGGGTTGAGACAACAACCTACATGGCCTAAGCTATTTCACCAAAACACCGATGCTAAAACGCTTTAGAATTCGAGGTTCCTAGACTTGACATGGAAAACCTAGCAGGAAGTACTTTAGAAGAATGTTTCTTTTATCCAAAAAGTTTAAACCCTTGACCTTTTCAGCAATAATCCCCCTGTTCAGAGGCAACTTAGATCCGGTAAATCTGCTCGAAGCTGCGAGAGGCAACGTCTGTCGGCATTGTTGTCATGACAACTTGGTCAACCACACAGAGCACATTATCTGAGGGCTATTCGCCCATATTTAGCTCTTGACTTTCTATCGACAGCAAATGCTGCTCTCTGATTGGTGATTCACAAAGTGTCTCAGCTGGTCGCCAAATGATCAAGACTAGGACTCATCCACAATTTATTCATAAACCAGGACAGCGGATTTTGTGGATTTGAAGGTATTGTAATGCCAAGCAAAACGTTCTCCTAGCATCAGTTGGGGGCAGAAAATGAGATCTTGAGACAAAAATTTCACAGAATGTTCTTTACTTTAATGCGTCATATACAATCAAACTCCGTTTATACATTACCCAGCACCGAATCCCCCTATAATCAAGACAACACATACAGTAGGACTACTGACGAAGGGCACGGCCCGATACGTTTAGTTGCTACTTTCTATGGTGTTAGATGGTTAGATGTATTTCTTAGAACGATATCATCAGTTTATTTGCTATTAATACGTCGCCATGCGCGTCACAGTTATTTGAATCTACATACAGTATTAGTATGATACATTACTACATGGTACCGAGAAAATAGGTTCCCAATCTTTAACTCGGCGTAAGAAGATGGGTGTAAAATTCAATGAACTATTTCTTCTGATTGAATGGCTTGAAAGAAACTTTAGATACTTATCTATAATTCTACCGTTGGACTTTCCAGGAATTTTGAATATTTTTCGAAATTACAGCGTATCTTACATTTCAACTCAGTTGAGGATGTGACATCATCAAATTTCTAAATCATGTACCAGATGAGTGACAGATTTTAGCTTGATACCATATTGTATGCATTCATAAACTATGGGTTTTTTCGAAATTACGTCATGTTGTGTCAAACAGTTTAGAAATTACGATGGTTTTAAGTTTATTTGAAAATTTTTTCTTGAATTCTTGAAAACGAAGAAAAACACTCCAATTCTGAAATATTGAAGATTTCAGAAAAGTCCAACGGTAGAATCATAGAGAAATAGCTAACGTTTTTTTGAAGGCATTTAGTTCAAAGAAATAGGTCACTCAATTTGACACCAGCCTTTTAAAAGATTTGGAACCTATGCTGGTACCGAATGAGTCAGACAGAACGCACGCCGTTTCAAAGGCTACTACTCCCTATATATCAAAGCAATGCAATATCTGATTGAAAAGCCAACATGTTCCATTAAAGGCCTTGAGAGAATTTCCTTTGTCTGCAGTCGCTAATCGCTTTGAATTGAGCTTTCAATCAAACGCAACTGTTGCTATTGTATTACAAAATTTGCCCTTGTTATACAAATATCGATATTGGCTGTCTAACCCCATATTTGTTTACGTTAGGAAGGGCACAGCCCGCAAGCTCCAACGAAATTTAAAAAGCCATAATTTCCCATCTTTCAAATCATATATTTCAAATGAAGAATAAAACAATTTTACACCAACATTCTTTAAGGACCTGATTACATGGGAGTTTTCACATTAGGACTGGGATTGCAGCCCCCCCTACCCGAGGTGAAAAATATTCACGATTACATGGGAATCTTCAACCCAGGGCTGAAATCTGTCGCCGTGTGGTCAAGTTAGTTTTTCAATTATGAAAACAGATCAATATTTTGATGACGTCTGTACCTCTGATGTGAAAAAATAGGGATTAAGCGACAATTAGGTGTGACAATAAGGATTAAATTCTCGTCCTTCCTTGAGCAAAGAGGGCTGAGATTTCAGCCCTATGGTGAGTTTCAACCCAGGGCTGAACATTTCTCATGTAATCGAACGAAGTAATTTTCAAGTCGTTCACCAGAGAGGGGAGCTGGAATTTCACCTCGGGTAAGCAGGCTGAAATCCCAGTCATATGGTGAAAACTCCCACGTAATCGGACCCTAAGATTTAGAACTATGCTTTCCATCAATATTAGCATTAACGTTAGAGCAATAATCCTGTCCACTACAAGAACTGTGGCTCTCGTAAAAGAAATACCCATCTCTTGACTGCAGCACGAATTGCTTTGTTCATCACGCAGAGTAGTATTTGCTTGGCAATAGGACATGCTAGCATGATGAGAAATGACCAGTGATAGAGGAGAGTTGCCAGCAGGGGATCTAATTGATGAACGAACGTAATCTGATCCACGACGATGATCGGCAAGTAACAGATGATGATGGTCAGGAACAGAGCAAAAGTGACGCCAGCTTGCTTCACTTCCACACGTCGCCGGCGTAACCGACTCTGCTGTGATGGTGCCCCGATGGAGCTCTGCCGTATTTTCTTGTATGTGATCATTGCAGTTGCCATGATGCGCATATGAATGAAGAGCAGACATGCGATGCTGACGTAGATGAGTATTCCAAAGTACTTCAGTATCTTGAATGGCGGGGCGGTGAAGTGGAGAACTGTGAAGGAGATGACGACGGCGATGTTTAGTATTACGCTTAGGAAGGCAGCTCTACGTGTTGACATGACATTGACGTAGTGGAAAGGCTGATAAAGAAGCATGTATCGATCTATTGACACCGTCGTGAATGCAAAAAACGAGGAAATGGTCAAAATGTAGTGCAATGCGTTGATAGCTTTGTAAAGAATAGCCATTGATATCCCGTGATCGCTCTTGATCCATAGATACAAATTTGCGGACGTACATGGCTGCAAAGACACTGCTGATATTAGATCGACGATGGTTAGATTGATGAGGAAGACACGTGTCCCTGAGTTGAAATTTTTCGCCTTGACGATTCCAATAAGTGCAACAATATCGATAACAAACGTGACAAAATTGAACATCGAGTTTAAAATGGCGATTGCATATAAATTTGCAACTAATGTCGAGTAAGATATTGTCGATTTTGGAGGGCCATCAAATCCAGGAGGTCCAAATGGGTTGTTGGCTGTTGTTGTAACTGGAACAAGGGTCGAGTTCATGATTTCGCTATTTCCCAGCATCATCTTCAATAAATGATTTGCTAATAATAGTCCCGTCTACAAGCAAGCTTTGAATGCTAGTGTGTGTCGTAATGAAATTAGAGCTACTGGCGCACGAGGATTTGATGTCTTGTTTGAACAATATTTGTTTGAAACAGATACTTGTTGACTTCTGAAGACAAGAGTCTCTCTGCGACGACTTTTATGTTGACAACGCCACCTGTATCTTGATGACTCCTTTGAAGGCTAGGGTGCCCCGTAGCAAACTTACTGCTTCAATTTACATTGGCTGATGCGGATTTGTTTCCTTTCTGCCGCAATCTGCGTGTCAAATGTTTTTCCAGTTAGTTTCTCAAGGAAGAATTTATGTTGAAAACCTCACCGTTACCTTGATGACTTCTTTGAAGGCTACGGTGTCCTTTTGTGTGCTTTCTCTCTCTAGCAAATGAGCAGGATGCTTTGTAAGCTGCAGGAACTGAACGAGGATTAGGAATATCAGAGTATTTCTTCTCTTAATGAACTCTTCTTTCTCTCTTGATGACCTTCTAAGTTGAAAGCCTCTCTTGTACGTAGATGACTTCTTTGAAAGCTGGCACGTCCCTTTGTGAGCTTATTGTCTCTGATGAGTGAAGATTTCTTGCAAGCTGTAGCAATCTGACGTAGACGTATGTATTATGTCTTCTCGTAATGAACTCTTCTTTCTCTCTTGACGACCTTTTAAGTTGAAAGCCTCTGTTGTACGTGGATGACTTCTTTGAAAGCTGGCACGTCCCTTTGTGAGCTTATTGTCTCTGATTAGTGAAGATTTCTCGCAAGCTGTAGCAATCTGACGTAGATTGTTAATACCAGATTATATTTTCTCGTGATGAAGTGTTCTTTCTAGCTTAGTGACCTGGAATGAATGCAAATGTCTTAAAAAAAGTTTTACCATATCATTCTGACTCCAATTTGACCTTCGACTATTTTATAAATAACGCAGCACGCTCACTGAATCTAAACGAAGTGCTCGATGTCTTTTGCCGCTACCCCAAAACTTACTGGTGGTGTCTGCAATAATATTTTGCGACTGCAGTGTAATTTTATTTCATGATTTCATAATAGCCCCTTTTGCTTCCTTTCAAAGTGATTGAACAGAATACGCTAATGTTTACATAATCTAGCTCATTAATAGATTGTGCGTATCTCGCGGTATCTAGAAGCAGCAGCCATTGATTCATCCCACCTCCCAGCCCACGATTTCAGATGATAACAATCGTTATTGATGTTTTGGCGCCAGCAGCGATAGGTTTCTTTTGTTTTAATATTGGCGTGTGTGCAAATTAAACAGAATCTAAGCATGAAAATAGCCGTGCAAAGACAATAGGCCGTAACACGTGCCGCACCATATTTGGCTAACTTGCCGAAGTTAACAGGAAAAAGATATGTGATTGGCTCGGCTGCGACCGCAAATGGCTTGAGCTACTTTTATATGCTTACACTCCCTTTAACAGACGATTTCATCCCACCTTCCTCCTTTTCATCCCACAAACTTCATGTTTACTTGTCCTCAGGAACATTTCCAAACGAAATTTTTTGACATTCTCCAATGTTTACATACGTTTTGTTAAAAATCCTTTGCAACACATATCCCAAACTTGAAAAGTTTCTCAAACTCGAATTTATTTCTGATCGCTTCTAGTGGAGTTTCTTAATTTTCTGACATTTCTTTAAGCGGTTTATTGTAAAAAGTGAATGTACTGGAGTTTTCTTGTGAAAAATTTGTTATAAGAAATTTTCTTTTGTGTTATCCACCCTCTAAGAGAATGAGATGTGAGGTGTGGGACGAAATCTGCACGTGTTTGTAGATAGAATGTCATGGAATCAAAACTGAAATGACAACGCAACGTGAGTTAAAGTAGAATAGGTTATACCACAGGGAAACCAGTTATATAGCTTATTTTGTCACATTTATCTTTTGGACGCTGCGTAGCTTCTCTGATACTGCGGTTGTGGAATTTTTCTTTTCCGGCGCTGCTCTAGTGGAATTTTACGCGAGTTTGCGAACAAAATGCGAAGGAGAAAAGATGCGACTGCAGTATCAAAGAAGCTACGCAGCGTCCAAAAGATAAATGCACCAAACTCAAAGCTATGTTTATATAACCAGTTATAACTGGTTTCCCTGTGATCATACACCAGCTAATTCGACCTTGCCTTTCAAAATCGCTATCTCATTGGACCGATCAAAATAGATGTGACGTAAGACCGTGTGGATTTCCTTTGAATAATTCACCAAGACATATAATACAGTGTGCGAACTAGTTATTGGAATGAATTAAGATTTTCGGTCGCTAAACCTCTGCGTCAAAAATTGCGAAATTACGAAATCGCTTCATTTTTCATTTTATCAATATTTATACACGAAAAACCTTTCAGCGTAAGAAAAAATTAAAAGAAAAATGTGTAAATAACTTAAATATGCTGCTCTACGAAGGGGTCGCGTTTGGATTTTGTAGCCTCAGAAGATACATTCTAAAACCTGTTTTAAAACGAGCGATTGATTCTTGTTCTCGAATGTTGTCCGGGATGTCAGTCCAATTTTTGACACCAGAGAAGTAGAAACTTCGCTTTGCATATTCTAACCTAACTTTGGGAATTTGCAGATCTCCATGATTTCTGGTTCTATGCTATGAAATCATGGATCTTTCAGTGAACTTATGGCGAATATTTTCGGGAAAAAGGTCATGCAGAATTTTATATGTCATGACTTCTTGCAAAAGACTTTACATTGAGCCATTTACAGTTTCAACCGTCCTTATATTTGGCGTCCACTATTAGCTTCTTTGCCCTTGTCTGTAATTGTTGCAGTTGGGATAGTTTGGCGTTGGAAAGAGTACTCCAAACAATGTCGCCATAGCGAAGATAGCTTTCAAAGAGAATATTGTAGACTTGGTCAAGTTTCCTTGCGGAAGGATGTTTTTCAGCTTTGTCAGGGAGCTCAAGCCTCCTTTCAGCTTGTTTTTGATTGTTGTGTACTGCTCTTTCCAATTAATGCTTTCATCGATGTTGATTCCTAAATTAACATCGATTATTGAGGACAAGATCTGGCAAATCATCACCTACCCTATTCAATTGTCGCCTATGGCTTATGACCATATATTCGCTTTTGCTGGCATTCAAACTAAGTTTGTTGATCCTCATCCAGTTCGATATATTTTCTAGCTCGTTTTTCAAATCTGTTAGAAGTTCATTCATTTTCCGATGCGATATTCACACATGTATCATCGGCATACATATCTGGGTTCATGCTTTCCAGACAGTTCTCAAAGTCATCAATGTATAGTATGAAAAGCAAGGGTCCCAAACGTGAGCCCTGTGGAATACCACGTTTTACGCTAAATAGCGAAATTTCACAATTTCACAAATTACAATAAGGCCGGGGCTTGTTGTAATTTGCAAAATTGACTTTTTCTCCGTATTTGTCTTGGTTGGGGGTTGATGATAATTGTTGACCCAAACGTTGCAAAAATTTCTAGCATGATTTGGGTATATTTTTAACTTGGCTTGGGCAAGCTTTAACCCGGTCTATTTCATTCAACATTGGATATGGTTGATACGCAAACATGGTTGTCATCTTTATTCTCATCATATGTTCTCATCGTACGTTTCAAGATGTAGTTGTACTTTCCATCAAACACGTTTATTCTGTTTCCTTGTCCTCCATTTTTCATCTCGCTTTGGTACCAAATTTCCTTTCTTCTACTTCGTCCGATATTACATATGCGCTTGTTCATAACATACCAATAATTTGACGCAGCATTGAAAGTTTTTCAAGATTATCAATATTATTACAATTATTCTTTGTTCAAAGTAGAAAGTATGCTAACGAAATAGCTCATTTGCAGCTAATTAAGACCTACTAACCAAAAACAATTTGCAAAAAAATTACAGTAGGAAGCTATATTCACATTGTAGAATAGAAATCTAAAATTTGGAACGAAAATTTGACAAAACCTAAAGTTTCTTCTTTCCCCTAAACCGTCCTTTTTTTGTCCTGTACCCTCGTGAACTATTCACAACGATGCAGAGTTTATAAGGCCGTGCCACCTGGAAATAATGCGAATTTGTATAAGATCGCTATGAATGAAGAAACTTCAGTACTAGGAAAGAATTATTTAAGCACCTGTTTATTTTCACTTTATTTTCACTTGCTTCAGAATTTGAGCCAATGATGAAGTTTCTTAGATTTTTATGTTGTATAATAACGAAAAATAATCTGCTCACAATATTAATATGTATAATACTATTTTTTAGCAATCTGAGAGTTGAGTTTCTTTAAAGAATTTTTTATAGAAAGATACTTAAAAAAGTCCCGTAACTACTTTTGTTCTGGTGCTGAATTTTCTTAAATTTTCAATGTTGCGAGAGTTTATTGTTTATCATTATTTTGTTATCGCTATAATTTTCACATTATAGAGAATTGCTCCTAAAAGATAAAACATACACCTATTATTTTATAAGAAGCTAAGAATTTGAGTCAGCACTGAAAGTTTCTCAGAATTATCAGATTTTGAGACGCGTTTCGTAAAGATTCCGTAACAATCTTCATATCTTGTGTCATCCTGAACAGCTGGAAGCAAAGTTTGTTGAATCCTGTCCAATGTTTAGACATCCTTCCGAGTAATATAACGCAGGAAAAAAGTGAAACAGAGCAAAGATATGCGAAGGATTTCCTTTATCAAAATATATAGTTTCTCAAGTTATATTTTCCAGCACTGGTATTTCTTAATCTTTCAGTGATCCGAGAGTTGAGTTTCTTGTAAGCAGTTTCTTGCAGAAGAAAGATACTTGTACATGTACAAGAGAACTTGAAAATGTTCTTACCTTTGCTTGACCTTGCAGATGACAAATGCAAGCCTCGCACAATAGGTTTCTGCTTTTACTGTTCTCGACACAGTAATTGAAATTCAGTTTAAAACATCTGTCACTTTTTTTCTCCTGCTTGTATCAGCTGAATCTCCCCCCTTTCTATATATTTTAATTTATTATGTTCTCCTTTGATATTCCCGTGATGGGATAAATTTCACTTGCAAGAACCTGCCGTGCTCATTCCTTTAACAGTTTTATCTTCTTGTTTTAGCTTTCCAAGGTGATTGCCTCTCCGAAGCTTTCTTCTTAATCTCAAAGTATTCAAATTTGGTTTCAGTTTATCAGCAAAGTCAAGTATTGACCGACGATTGACCAGCTGGGGCTTGGGGTCATTCCATATAATTTGAACAAAGGCATGTCAAGTCACGTTCGAGAAGAGAAGTCGAATCTGAAACAATGGTCTTCAAGTCCCTGCATGGGTATTTTGGAGGGCTCCTTGAAAATCAGCATTGCTGAAGGGCTACCCTCCTTAAACATGTGAAATAATAATAATAATGATAATAATCTAACATGATATTCATAATTATATCATTATGTTCAATCTAATGTTTTCAACGGTTGTGTTAATAGGACCATTTATTTCATTTTATTTCATTTTATATGTTTGCTAAATAGTAGGCCTAAATTAGCAGTAATTTTGCTATCTAGTGTATTTTAAGCCTATTTTAAAGAAAGAAATAGTAATAATAATAATAATAATAATGGACTAGCCCCGCAATACCTGTGTGACCTCTTCACTCAAAACTCAAAGTGCTCTTCGTATGTCCTGTGAAAAACAGAGACAGATTTAAGACTACCCAAGAAAAAGTCAAGTAATGGACAGAAATGTTTTTCTTATCGAGGAGCAAAAATATGGAATGACCTTCCTGCCGATACCGAACAGGCATCTTCCCTAACAAGTTTTAAACAGTCTATTCAGGAAATAGAGTTTCTTTTCTTTTATCATAGACTTTGTAATTTTGTATTAGGCTTTGACACTATGGTTTTTTTTATTGTATTTAATCTATTTCTTAGTAATTTTATATTGTAAGTAATGTTTTTAAGTGGAGGGCCCCTTGTAAAACAGCTCCAGCTGAAGGGCAACCCTCCTTGATAGAATCAAACATTAAAAAATCAAATGGATTGTTACCAGACTCCATAACTGGGTGCGCAGTGGCACCGTGTCAGGGTTGCTTCGCTCACTAAACTGACTTATCACAACTACTACAACAACAACAACAACAACAACAACAACAACAACAACAACAACAACAACAAGCGAAAATTAGAGGGACTAAGGTAATGAGTCTAGTGTCAGGAAGGCTGATAAGTGGGTGCAGGCCCTTGGTGGGGGGGGGGGGGGGAATTACCACAAAATCAATATTTTAGTTATCCGTAGGAAGGTTTAATGTCTTTCAAAATGAATCAAAACAACAGGGCAGTACTCCCTAGCAATTCCCACCTTTGAATCAAGAATCAGGATTGTGCTCACCGCCTGGAAGGTGAATGGATGAGGAGGTCCAGCTCTTCAAGACAAGCAATCAGTTAATTAATTACCAATGAATTAACAAGGGGTCATTCCATATAATTTGAGCAAAGGCATGTCAAGTCATGTTCGAGAAACGCCCTCAAATTTTTTTCATGTAATTGTTCCCTAAAGACAAGGTTGACTTTCAAATTTCAGCTTCATAACTTGAACGGTTAATTTTCTATGGCTGATTGAAGTTTTTAAAGACAGCTCGATCAAACATGAAGTGACACTTTCAATGATTCCACTACTCTTTTGTGAGGGAGTAAATTTATGCCCTGAAGAACTTTTGTTATATGGCGCATTGAAACTTCACTTCCCAAGCGCTCCATACAAGCGTTATAGTGAAGAAAAATATGTACCCATTGTCAATTTGATTCAAACAGTCCTTGGCATAAAGTTATTGACAGCATCAATAGGAAATTATGTAAGAAGAGTGCACTAAGGCAAGACAAAGGGACTAGGGAAACAGAATGGTTATATAAGGTGGTACCACTACAATATTCATACTTCACAGGTTTTGAAGAAATATAGGAATGAATTATTAAGAGTTTACCAGGCTGATGAGTTAAATCACAATGAGATTGAAACAATAAGATCCTGTTTATCAGAACAATGTAGACTGTCCCAGGCCCAGTGTGCAAATTCTCATCAAACATTGAAAGATAATCTTCCTCTCACTGAATCTTTGATGAGAAGTGCAACTTTTTTAGAAAAGCTAAAATCATGGAAGAAAAAATTTGACCCAAAGGCAAAGGAAATGCATTTTTATCATTTTGCAACTGCTGAAGCAAGTTATCCCAGCATCGAAGTCATCATAAAGGAGAATCGAGATTGGTTAGTAATGTACGAAGGGAAGATCCGTTCTTTTGACTATGATTGGATGGACTTGCCATCAAGACTATCAACAGTTGGCCACTTGCACTCCCTTCTTAAAATTCTTGCATCTGTCAAATCATGTAATGGCCTTAGTGCTGCTAATTATGACGTGATTATTGACCAAAAGTCAGACATATTATATTCAACAACCAATGGTGAACCTGCTGCATATGAAGAAACAGTGATATCAAATTTTCATACTGTAATAATAAGATCAGCGCACTGCTCCATATTTTCGCCATCTGATGCCACTGTTTCTACACCAGACATATGTGACTCATGCCTTCATTGTCATCATTATTTAAGAACATTGAAATCAAGATTAAAAGCAATTCCTACTGAAAAGGAATCATTAAAACCAAAGTACAGACGCCTAGACCAGCTAAAACACGAAGACCTTTTACATGTAGCAAGAGAAAATTCAAAAAAAACTTAGCAGTTTACAGAAGAAGATAAAGAAATTAGAACTTTATCGGGAATCAATGGAAAATGTTTCCAAACGACAATGTCTTGGTCATAAACTTAGGCCAAATCCGCCTTTGTTGATAAAAAAGTCATAAAAAACAACTCGAATCTTCAGAGTCTCTGTCAATTCTTCTGTTTCTTTGGTGTAAGTAGTAACTCGGACAACTTCTTTATCTAATCTAATTTAATAAATCACCAAGACTGAAGCGACAAGTCCTCTCCTCCAAATGTTATGTTAAAAGATCGAGATGACACTGGGGACGATTCTGAATGCAGTAGCACATATCATAATACTTTATATCCAATCCAGAATCCTGATGCTGGGTATGAGCATGAAGAAGCATTTTTTGGTGTTGATGTCTTAGTAATTGCTGAGACGAAATTAGATGGAACATTTGAAAATCGCCAGTTTCATATACCTGGATTTAAACAGCCTTATAGGCTAGATGTATCGAGAAACTCAGGGGGGTTATTAGTTTATATCAATGACCAAATACCTAGCAGATTATTAACAGGGATAGATCTTCCTTGTGATATCCAGGTACTACCAATCGAGCTCAATCTTAAGAAAACAAAATGGTTATTACTCCCAGCATATAGACCACCTTCTCAGAATGATAAGTATTTTCTATACCACCTGGAGCGAATTATAGACTTTCACACAAAGTCGATAGAAAACATGTTGATATTTGGTGATCTTAATATGGAGGTATCTGAACCTGCAATGCAGTTATTATTTCAGCAATATTCATTATTTAGTATGATTAGATCCCCCACATGTTTCAAAAGTTCACAAGGCAAATGTATTGATCTTATGTTAACTAATAGCAAATACAGCTTTTTTGGGAGCCAAACATTCGAAACGGGATTCAGTGATTTCCATCATATGATTTATACTATACTAAAAACAACTTATACCAAGCTTCCACCAAAGATTATAAAATATCGGGACTACAAAAAATTGTCCGAGACAGATTTCCTTACAGACCTCTCGAGTGCTATTTGTTCAAAAATTCCTGATAATTATAACGAATTTGAAGGACTAGTTGAAACATTATTAGACAAACACGCACCATACAAAAAGGCAACCATTAGAGGCAATAATAAACCACATGTCTCGAAAGGGATGAAAAAAGAAATCATGTGTAGAACTCGGTTCAAAAAGATCGCCAACAAAACGCATAAGGAAGAAGATATTCGTAGGTATAAGAGGCAAAGGAATAAAATTGTTAAACTAAACAAAGTTGCAAAGAAGAGATATTTTCGAAGTTTAGATCCCGCAACTATTGGTAATGATAAACGTTTCTGGAAAACTTTTAAGCCGTTATTTTCCAGCAAATCATCAAATATTCAAGAGAAGATCATTCTCGTTGAAAATGGTTCAAGAATCACCTGTGACAAACAAATAGCAGAATGTTTTAACGAGTACTTTGTTAATATCACTGCTACACTACCTATTGAGGCTCCTGTGACCCCACCATCATATGTCCCTTTGCAGGACCCTGTTTTGAATGCCATCAAGAAATACGACAACCACCCTAGTGTATTGTTGATTAGAAATAATGTTGTAAATAACGAGACGTTTGAGTTTCATCCTGTTAGCCCTAATGATGTTTGGAATGAAATTAGGCAGCTAGATAATTCGAAGAAAACGAGTGGATGTATTTCAGTTGACATTCTTAAATTAATATCCGGATTGTGTCACATCGAGATTACTAAATATTTCAACACGATGCTATTCACTAGTGAGTTCCCCGACCCCCTTAAGGCCGTCGATGTATCATCGTTATACAAAAGTTCTGAATCCACCTGTAAAGTAAATTATAGACCAATTAGTGTAGCAACAGCGATGTCCAAAGTCTTTGAGCGTTTGATAGCTAAACAGATCAATTCTTTTGTGACTGCGAAGATATCAAATCTATTATGTGCTTATAGAAAAGGACATAGTGCACAACATGCCCTGATTCGACTTATTGAAACTATTCGCAAGACATTAGATAAGAAAGGTGTTGCTGGTATGATTTTGATGGACTTATCAAAAGCATTCGACTGCATGCCTCATGATTTACTTATTGCTAAATTAAATGCGTATGGTTTTGGTCTGCAGGGTCTCAGATTGATAGCAAATTACCTCTCAGATAGAAAGCAGAGAGTAAAGGTTGGCTCAACATATAGTGACTGGTTACAAACAAAAACTGGTGTCCCCCAGGGCTCTGTGCTAGGGCCACTACTATTCAATATTTTTCTCAATGACTTCATCTACATCGTCGAACATTCGGAGGTGTGCAATTTTGCTGATGATAACACCATTTTTTCTTGTGATGACACTTTTGAAAGTGTGGCTTCAAACCTAGAAGAAGATATGTCTCAAGCGATCTCTTGGTTCAAAACTAATCAAATGGTAGCCAATCCATCAAAATTCCAAGTTATGCTACTCGGTTTGAAGACAAATGATAATATTGTTCTCGATATTGGAAATGTATCTGTTGATATTGTCAGTAGTGTTAGATTATTGGGGATTACCATAGACTCGAGACTAAAATTCGACCAACATGTGGCAAAATTATGTCAAAAAGCAAACAACAAGATCAGTGCCTTCTCTAGAGTCTCAAATTATTTAGATGAGAAACAATCTCTTTTACTGTACAACTCATTCATAATGTCTCAGTTTAATTATTGTCCGTTGATATGGATGTTTTGCGGAAAGGTTGCGAATAATGATCTCAATCGCACCCATAAGAGAGCGCTTCGAATTCTCTTCAACGATTTTATATCTTCTTTTGATGAGTTGTTACAGAGAGGAAAGGAGTGCACTATTCATCAAAAGAACTTGCAAAAGTTAATGCTCGAGGTTTATAGCAGTTTAACACAACAAAACCCTTCTTTTTTGTGGGATATGTTCCATGAAAAGGACAATAATTACAATCTACGATCAAAGAATCTGTTGATGTTGCCTCAAACTAAAACAACTACTTATGGCAACGATAGTTTATCTTTTCGTGGTAGCATATTATGGAATTCCCTGCCCAATGATACAAAAATTGCCACCTCCGTCTGTTCTTTTAAGTCATGCATAAAAAAATGGATTGGAGAGACTTGCCGTTGCAAAATTTGTAAATAGGGTATTTTAGGGTATTTTCGTTTCTTATCATGAACTGTAATTTATTTTTGTTTTTGTAAATAGTTGGTCTTTATTAGTTCTTGAAGTAGAGCTATTTTTAATAACCAACTTTAAAGAATGTTATAATAATAATAATAATAATAATCCTTGAGATTTAGAGAGGGATCTATAGCGTTGCGTTACATATACCTGCGTTTCATATACGGGCATGTTACAATTATTGGGCGTTCTATATATACGGGCGTTCTATATACGGGCGTTCTATATACGGGCGATACATATACGAGCCATTCATAGTAAACGGCAGGTCTTTGATGTTACATATGCTGGTGTATACGGGCTTTTTACATATGAATGCATACGTACGCATGTATACGGGGATGCTACATATACGGGCGTTATATAAGTGGGCCTTGCATATACGGGTATTGCCAGTTTCTGGCACGCTCATGTTTAGTATTTATTACGTTGAAAAGATTTTTGTGATTTGATAAATTTTCTTGTAAGATATTTCTTGTATTCAGAATGAGTGCAAATGTCTCACAGTGCCGCTTGCATATGCAATTTGAATCTGATGGTTTGGGCACATACCAACCTATCGACAAATTTAATTGATCCATTTATGTGTGACATTCCAGCCTCGCAATCGCTTGAGACAGAGAACGGAACTTGCCGCTGATGACACAGAAGAGATGGACGCTTGAAGTTTTCGGCCTAAGCGCGAGATACTCCGCCGAGCCTGGCGGGAGGAAGGAAAGAGCAGTTGGAATGATAATCGTACAGAATGGAAGAAGAATAATCAAGGAATGTTCACAAACAGTGAGTTTTGATTTTTAAAAATTTAAGTCGCGTTTCTAGCTGTTAAGAGCTGCGTGTACCTGATATATCCCGCTGCCTGATGAATCCCGACAGTGCCCTAGAAACTCAAATTATTTCGGTGTTTTTCAAGATATTTAAAATGGAAACTAGTCCTATTTTTAGAATCAGAAATCGAAGTTACATGAGGCGAATTCTTGCCAGCAATAAGATCATCTAGATAAAGTTAATTTGATTGTGTAATACGGATCCATTGAAATACACGACTTTTTTAGTATTCATTGTATTCTTTTGAGCACATGGCAGTATATTTCGAGTAAATGGAAATGATATCGATCTTGTGAAGGAAACTAAATATCTTAGTCTCATGATTGATGATAATCTAAAATGGTAGAGCACTGTTAAATGTACACAGAAGAAGATCTCTAGAGCTATAGGCCTTTTGAAATATGCGAAACACTACGTGCAAGAGGATACATTAAGGAATATGTATCTTAGTATTGTTAAACCGCATTTCAGTTATTGTTGCTCTGTTTTGGGATGTTGCGGGGCATCTAAATTGTAAACCTTGCAGAAATTACAGAACAGAGCTGCTAGAATTGTTACAAGTAGCCCTTTTGACACTTCAACTGCTCCTCTATTGCAGCGGCTTGGCTGGCCGTCAATTGATTAACTGATTAATCGAGAAACATGCACAATCGCATATAAATCCTCGAATGACATCGCACCTGAAAACCTAGGTAATATTTTCTCCAGATTGTCTGAAGTTCGTACCAGGGTTTTACGCAATACCAAATGCAACCTTGCTGTACCAAAAATGAGAACAGCTTATGGCCAAAAATCATTTGCGTTTCGTGGAGCCGACGCATGGAATAAGCTCGACTCGGAAACGACTTCGATTCAGTCATTCAAAACAAAACTAAAAGCTTCGAATTGAGAATGTTCAAGGAAAGCTAATCTACATCGATAGTATTATCTTTATTTTTTCTTTTTCACGTTTACTAGCTATGTACGAAATTGCTGTAAATAGGTTTATATCTTGAAATATTTAGGTTTATTATCATTTTTTTCTTTTTTTGCTGGGACAATTGGAAAGCAGTTGCTTAGTTTCATTGAATTGTATCCCAGGGTAGATATGTTTGAAATGAAAAAATAAAACAACTTAAGATAGAAAATGATCCTATTTGCGAGCATCAGAAATCGAAGTTATATGAGGCGAATTCTTGCCAGCAACAAGATCATCTAGATAAAGTTAATTTGATTGTATTATATGGATCCATTAAAAAACACGAGTTTTTACTATGCATATTATGCTTTTGAGCACATGACAGTGTATTTAAGATGAAAACTGATCCTATTTGTTAGCATCAGACAATGAAATTAGCATCAGGCAAATTCTTGCTAGCAATAAAATCATCTAGATAAAGGCGATTTGCTTGACTTACATGCATCCATTAAAATTTAAAGTTTTTATTCATCATACTAATTGTTGCAGCGTTTTGTAGTGTATTTAAGATGGAAGTTTAATCCTATGTGCAAAATGAGCATATCTTATTATTTGACCATGAGACGCCGGTTTTGCAAATAACAAGATCGTCTGGGTAATGTTGTTGTAAATATTTTGCATTCTAATCATAACTGCAGGCCTAAATGGATTTATTCTTATTGGACTCCTCCGTAGTTTTTGCCAGCCATAAGATCACCTTGATGACTGAGCTTTTAAACTTATTCAAATGGTCAAAATAATCATCAAAGTACTGTGAAATCTAACAAGGGCAGATAATATGTTATAATAGAACTCGCTACTTTTCATTGACACCTAGTTACAAAGCAATTTGTGATTGCAGACAAAGGGAATTCCATTCTCGGTTGGTCAAAACAGACACAAAGACAAAGCAAGCCGCAAAAATTGCCCTGAAACCCGGATCGCTAGCTCGGTCGTTGTGCATTCCAGAAATGATTTTAAAGAGCAAATATTAGCACATATCGAAACAAAAAGGATATATCTAAACTTCTGCCTCGGGCATTTTATTTATTTTGTGCCGAAGCCAATTGGGAGGGGATTCAATTCTCGTAATTTTTAGGTGTAATTAAAACACTTACTGCTCAGCTTCTTCAGAATGCAACAGGACACTCAATTCAACGAGCGAGGTACAACGAACCCACCAAGAATCTTAGCAGACCATAGAAGATAGATACCTTGATCTGCCATTTTTAGTATTAGCCTGCGTGCAGACCATACCCAAGACGTGTACGAGTCTTGAGGATGCATGACAAGCGAAGGCTTTCAGTGAGCGTATTTGCTGAAAATTTTATTATGCATTGGTGGTCAATTTCTTACCAAGCAGTAGATCATCTACATAGTATTACTTCAAGAAATTCAGATTTAATGTAAGGCAATGGGGGTATTGTTCACATGATATCTGTCAAGTCTTGAAAATACATGACAGACGAAAGCTTTAAGTGAGCCTGTTTGCTGAAAGTGTTATTGTGCATTGGTCAATTTCTTGCCAAGCAACAGAGCATCTACATAGTATTACTTCAAGAAATTATAGATTCAATGTAAGGCAATGTGAGAATCATTCTCATAATATGTATGACGTCTTGAAGATACATGACAGACGAAAGCTTTAAGTGAGCCTGTTTGCTGAAAGTGTTATTGTGCATTGGTCAATTTCTTGCCAAGCAACAGATCATCTACATAGTATTACTTCAAGAAATTATAGATTCAATGTAAGGCAATGTGAGAATTATTCTCATAATATGTATGACGTCTTGAAGATACATGATAGACGGAGGCGTTAATATGACGGAAACTATAAATGAGCCTATGTGCTGAAAGCATCATTTTGCATTGGTCAATTTTTTACCAAGCAATAGATCATCCAGATATTTCGCACATTCTTAGATTGATATTACTGATGTGCTTAACTCTTATTTGCTAGGAAACAGCAAGTTCTTGACATGACTCACTTCAAATCTTGCTGAGGAAAAATGTTTCTCAGATAAGCTGGTTGAATTCTTTGCAGATGTTCCGTTTGTAGACAAAGGGTTTATAATCACAAAGCGATTTTATACCGCGCCGTACAGTTACGCATTAATTCTATTTGTTGAAAAGCAAAATCTTTCGATGGTTTATCAGAAAGTTTTAAAAAGAGATATACAGTTGCATTGCATTTGCTTAAAGCTAGCGAAAAGTCCCGCGTTATTAATTTGGCCGAGCGTTGAAATGATTTATTACCTGTCATTGTTCTGTTTGCCAGTCTTGGTTCTGAAAGAAGGTTCACTAAAGGGGTTTCCTCTTTAGACGATATTGTTTTGTGGAAAAATCCTTCATATGTTGAAAGAAATAACAGAGTTTCACAAACTGGATTTTTTAGTACGTTTGTCTCTCTCTCAGATTTAGCCAGTAAACTTCGGCGGATTCTGCCATAATATAAAGTGCAAACTTTTGAACCATTGTATACGAGATGGTGTTGTAGATCGCAATCTTACTCAATTATGCTAGTTCGAAACATATATCCATAAACTCAAGTGTACGCTTTACGCCTCATCTTCCACTAATTCCGATACAATAGTCTTGCATAGGTTCTTAATACATCAAAAGGCTGTCACCACCCAACTTAGAGTGGGTCTCAGCAAATTGAACTTTCACAAATTCAGGCATAATTTTAAGGATACTGTAAACCCAATGTGCCCTACGAACGATGGTGTAGAGGATACGGAACACTTTCTGTTGCTTTGCCCTTCCATTGGGCTCCAACGACAAAACATTCTTACTGGAATACTTGCACTATTACGACCACTTGGATATGCTAATCTCTCAAATGAGATCCTAACGCAGCTCCTATTGTATGGTGATTAAGTTGTTGATACATTAATACATTAAAGGACAAGTCTGGGGTTTGTATGATTGATGATAATGTACAAGATTATACTGTTATGAATGGTGTGTCGTACTTTTTCCTACCATTTTTCGTCCTTTCTCTTCGAAATTACGCATTCAAATAGGCGATCTATACGTGGTGACGTCATCATGCGCATAGATTTGGGACAAATCTTTATGGGTGATGACGTCACGTCACCGCACACAAATCGCTCATTTGAATGCGTAACTTCGCAAAGAAAAGGCGAAAATGGTGGAAAAAAGGACGATACACCATTCATAACAGTATTATGTTGTATTTTATCACCAATCATACAAACCCCGGATTTGTCCTCTAATACAGATTAAAGCCCATCTCAAATTTGCCTACGAGTAGACCCATTATCCAACTGGAAAAGGGGTCTACGAATTAATGAGCGAAAGCTTGCTACTGCAGTTCCAGATTTCTAGAACTTGATTTATGCAGCCTTTGTTTAGACGGGTTTCACACATTATTTGAATAGAGAATTAACATAATTAATTAGGCAGCCGTAGCAAGCTTTATCTCTTTATTTCGTAGACCCTATATTCTTTAGAATAATTGGTCTTTTCGTTAGCCTGTACTTTCGAGGAGTTGAGTCTGCACGCAGGCTACTTTTCGTAGGCTAGTCTCAAATTAGATATTAGCTGAGATTTGCGATAACGCAAAATTCCTTTGCAAAGCACTTCTATTTTTGTTATTCGCGGGCGTTTGCAGGTGACATCTAATTTGAGACGGACTATAACACAATTTTCTAACTCCCCCGTTGCTTATTCAAGTAATCATGTTCATTCCAGTAAATAAAGCTTTAAAGGCACGGCTTTTATGTCCCCGTTACAGCGCGGATCAGGGCGATTTGCTAAAATGGTATTTGGTTGCAATATTCTAGTATTTGGTCACTGTTTGGCTTTTCAGTGATACCAATAAGATTTAGATTGCTGATCGAATTGCAGTAATTAGTCTAAGAATGTTGCAGGATGAAAGATAATCATCTAGGAATTACGATGATAAATATTTGCGGTTCACATTTTGTTGCCCAATGTGAAGTAAAGATTGCGAAGAGATGAGCTACTTTAGTGATTTGACTATGCGGTTTTAAGTTACATTCTGCAATTAGAGAATTCACAGAATCAGCAATGATTATTAAATTGAATTCAAATGTTGCATTAATACTTAAATCGGTTTCTTGTGTCCTTGATGTTTTTTTTTTATATCAATCTCTAAGAAAAAAACTACAATACAAGAATCTGAGCCAATCATAGCGGGAAAAGACACATGGTCATCTAGTCCCCACTATGAATGACTCTTACAATAAATATAAACAATAATCTGATTTAACTAACAAAAGAACCCAATACCACACCACACTACTCCACACCAAAAGACACTAAACTATACAACGAGAAGACACTCTAGGAACAACGAGAACCCATGTAGAGCAGAGCGGCTCCTAGACTGAGGACATTCGTCTAAGTTTTACTACATTGAATTAAATTTATATTTAATGTTCAAGAATAGTCATTCAAATTATAGTCATTCAAAAAAGAAGGCAGCCCCACTCTACATAGCCCCAAGTTGCACTTCACACTACAATACAGTACAACAATCTCACACATTACACTACAGACGAAAAGGGATTGCTGCTAATGTTGGTATTTAGTCCAACCGCATAGACCTCTCAATGAATGACATGGTTGCTTCTAGGATTATTCTATTGTCGATTATAGTGAACTGAGGGCTGCCGTAGAGAAGCAACTCACACAATGCTTTTGAGTCCATATTTGTAAGATCGAGACCGGGGACTTCAGAAAGTTTAGTTCAGAAAGTTCAGAACGATGAAGTTTACTTCTGGAGGGACCATTATGGGAACAAGGTCGCACTGACCTTTAATGCTATCCCTGCCATTGTAAACTGGAGGTGTTTTTAGATTAGATTTTAACTTTTGTATAATTAGACATCCCTTTTTTTCTTTCTAAATTTTATAGAAAGCTTATTTTTAATATGATGGCAAATATTACATACATATGCAAACATTGATGTTGCGCACTACTCAAACTTTTATATTGAATCACAAATTGTAGATTTTTGGCTAAATCTACATCATTGTGAGCAAGCCAGTTTAGTTTTTGGGCATGTCAAGAAAAAGGACTTTCGGCTAATTTCTAATTTCAGAAGAAAATAGTGCACCTAAACTTATGAGCAAAATCTTGAAAATTAAGTTTTGTATTAAATATGCTCTACAAATATTGGCTGCTGTCACACTACTGTATTTTCCCGTTGTAATGTGAATTACAGTTACTTCACTTTCTTGCAATTTGTTTTTGTGGCCAAAAAGTACGGGAATATAACGGTACAATGACACCCGGTTACGCAGTGATTTGATTTATCATATGAAAACTGTGCAATGCTACGATTGGTTCATTCTCCAAAACAACGCTAAAATATAGCTCGGGACCTTGTTTTGCCCGTTGTTTTGCATTTGATTGTTTTCTTATGGAATCAGCTCTCAGGACCAAAGCGCTGTAACAGCGTTACAAGTGAAAACGAAATGCGGTCACATATCACAGCGTAGTTAAGCCGTTGTTTTGAAAAGTGCCTAGTAACCGCAGCCATTATTCCTGAAAACAAGGTTGTTCATGGCATCATGTCATCCACTATCTTCTGGAATAGCAAAACACAGATCACATGTTAAAATTGTTCGATCCTTGACACTAACACAGCAAAAATGAATTTAAAAATTGTTGGCATACGTTAAAAGCCAGAAATTTCGAACAAATAGATCTCGGACAAAATATTTTCGAACAAAAAATTCTCAGACGTTTTTCCACGGAAGTTTGGACGTTTTTACATAAATTTTGGACAACTGAACCATTATCTATTTTCAGTTTATTCTTGCTTATTTTATAATACAAATGTCATAACATTTACGGATCGTAAACGTTCAAATAAACATGTTTACGTCAACAAGGGCAGATTTTGTAATACAATAGCACGAGTTGCTTTTGTTGACACCTCAATTCAAAGTGATTAGCGATGACAGACAAAGGAAATTCTCTCAACCAGCAATTCAAAACAAACAAAGCCGCAAAAGTTTCTCTGAAACCCAGGTAGCTAGCTCGCTCGCTGTGCATTCCAGAAATTACTTTTAAAGGCAATTATGAGCATAGATCGAAAGAAGAAGGATATATCTACACATCTGCCGCGGGCATTTTATTTCTCTCTATAAAAAAGTTCGTTTGAACATAAACACATCAACAGTCTCCAAAGTTCCCATCATCATCATCATCATTATCATCATCATCATCAACATCATCATCATCATCATCATCATCATCATCATCATCATCATCATCATCATCATCATCATCATCATCATCATCATCATCATCATCATCATCATCATCATATTCATTATCATCATCATAATCATCATCAGCATCATCATCATCATCATTATTGTAACTTCGAAGACATTTCAACTTCCCTCATTTCCTTCAAGCTTACTTTCCATCATAGTGAGAACTGCATAGACGACGGAGACAGGGGGCTGCCAACCTCAGAAATTTTTTTTAAAATCAGCCATAATCGGGCAGAAATTCGCCATAAGTCTGGCAAAATTTTCGTAAACAATGGATTTTTTCTTGGCCAACCCCCCCTAAAATGTTATCTTCCCTTACGCCCATGGAGAACTACAACTGTTGATAACCTTTCTCATTCTCACAATCTCCTCTCATGTACCAGGTGGTCCAAAGAACTAAGTTGTGATTTTCGAAAGTCTGATAATCTAATAATTTTTCGTGCGAATACGTAGCATGAGTCACAAATATTGTAGGTTCCGACACGTTTTATCAAAATTGTTTAGTTCACAATTTTTTTTGAATGAAATTAAAGAATTTGTCCTTGGTTTATATAGCGGTAGCCATAATGCAATTCAAATGGCTCGTTATAACTCTGCCAAGTGAATTCAGAGTGAGTTTAATTATTTATTTGTTTGAAATTAAAGTTGGCTTGAGGCAGCACACTATATTTGATCCTTACCCTTTCTTGATGCAATGAATCAATTCGCTGCGCTCAAATTGCGCGGTTTAAAATGGGTTATGGGTAGCACTTGAAAACGAAAATCGCAAACTTATTTACGTACGTGTTTATCAAATCGTTTTGGCGACGAAGCAAATTTTAAATCTGTGTTCAAAGATGGGTGTAAATTATAGAACCTAACCGCATAGGTTCCAAATCTTTAACTCGGCGTAAAAGGGTGGGTGTAAAATTCAATGACCTATTTCTTCTGATTGAATGGCTTGAAAGAAACTTTAGATACTTATCTATAATTCTACCGTTTGACTTTCCAGAAATTTTGAATATTATTAAAAATTACAGCGTGTTTTACATTTCAGCTCTTTTGAGGATGTGACGTCATCAAATTTCTAAATCATAACCAGATGAGTGACAGACTTTTGCTTGATACCACATTGTAGGCATTCATAAACTATGGCTTTCTTCGAAATTACTTCATGTTGCATCAAACGGTTTAAAATTACGATAGTTTTAAGTTTTTTTGAAAAGTTTTGTTGAATTATTGAAAAAGAAGGAAAGCACTCTAATTTTGAAAATAATAAAGATTTCAAAGAGATCCAACGGTAGAATTATAGAGAAATAGCTAAAGTTTCTTTGAAGTAATTCAGTTCAAAGAAATAGGTCACTCAATTTTACACCAGCCTTCTTAAAGATTTGGAACCTATGCTGAACCTAACGGGTGTCCCAAAAGTACTCCCGTTTGATAGTGTGTTGGGCAGTTGGGACTCAGGAAGGGGATCAGTGGTAGGAGCAATTTCTGTCGTTGTTGTTCTCTCATCCGGGGTTCCTATTGTGATAGCCGGTCTTACTTTTCATCATCATCATCAGCATCATCATCACCTCTACTTCGCTCACCCCATGTATTCCGAACCCCTGTCAGAAAATTCTCATCAAGCCCGTGTCTGTTCAAGACCTTAGAGTAATGTTGAACGATTTCTTGAAAATATCACCAAAAATAATCAGTAATGGAGTTTCGGTCTTTTGTTGGAGATTTGTTATTTTTGAACCAGCCGTTTATTTTGACTTGTTTTTGACGTATATCAACACCTGCTGCTTTCTAAGATTCTCATCTACATACTCTGAGTAAAATTTAAACATGATCTCTGTTTGAGCCTAGCAAATTTAAGTTTGCCTTTTGATGTTTTCCTCATTTTGAAATCTCTGCACATTTCAGTTCTGAAATCTCCAAGACTATTCTGCTAAAATACATAGATAACCTATGAAATTAACTAATCTGATGGAAGCTTTGCCGACTTTGAAGCCCTAAAAACACTCGTAGTTGTACAAGTGCGGTTAAATCCCATCGGGATACTTTCCCTGTTTTACATAAATCCGTAAG
Organism: Aurelia coerulea; assembly: GCA_039566865.1. NCBI lineage: Eukaryota > Metazoa > Cnidaria > Scyphozoa > Semaeostomeae > Ulmaridae > Aurelia > Aurelia coerulea. The sequence goes on along the minus strand of CM076958.1, from coordinate 16,831,116 downwards.
GAATTAATCTCAAAGCAACAAAGCTACCGTGAAAGACAAATAAGATTAGATATTTCCCAGATTTTTGAAAAATAAAAAGGAAATAAACAACTTACAATATCCCCTTTTTTTCCAATATGTTCAAATATACCAACTGTGACGGAATCATCAACATACAATTTCTGTTCTCCAGCAAAGTTCGCAATATTTTTCCTTGCCAAGGCTCTGAAAGTGAAAAATGCTTAATATGAACTACTCTACAGTGTCTGAAGATATGCCTTTGAGCAGCTAGGAAACTGCAGACTGTTTCTAAGCTTTTTGTTCTCCTGTAATGTGAAGTCGACGTATTGTTATTACGCGACGCCGAGTGGCAAACCCTATAGTAATGCTTTATATCTCGATTGCGCGATACCGGATCCACTTCTTATCGGTTTGCTTTCGACCCAGGCCTGAGTTAAATGATACCGGATTCCTTTCGTACCAGATTGCCTTAGACCTTGGCACGAGTCCCATGATACCGGATTCCTTTCGTATCGGATTGCCATTGACCTTGGCATGAGTCCCACGATTTCAGATTCCTTCAGTTCCGAATCCCTTTGACCAAGACCTGGTTTTGTCGTCTGTACGCATGCGCAACAACCAATTATTGATGACGTCGTCAAAAATCGATAAACTACATAACAAATGAAATTCCCTTTCAAGACTAGTTCAGCAATGTCTATTTCATTGTTATAAAGCCAGTGCTTCAAAAGTTATGAATGAAAGGGTAATTATTTTGCGGAGAACTCAAACTTTTGAAGTTGACATCGAAGGATTTCTCCTGAATAGAAACTAAAAGTCGCGAAAAACTAGACTTTTCTAAAGATATTCAAGGAGCTGCATGGAAAAGACCATTAGAGGGGGTACTTTGTGCCCCCTCCCCTTGTCTGGATAGGGTTAACTTTCCTGAGCTGTTCGTTCCAATCTAATCCCTCGTCAACAATTATACTTTGTGATGTTGTCTCCTTGACATGCTTAACTTCTGAGCCATTCAACGTCAATGGCTCATGGAATGATATATTGTTCGTTCTTCGTGGGTGCCCAATTATGTTCAGTTTTTTGTGGATTAATGTTTAGTTTGTTACTTGTCATCCACTCCCAACCTCGTGCCCAGTGACAATGAAGGTTTTCCGTGAACTGCAACGCCCAACGCCTACATTGATTATCTGTTGAGGTCTAGCCTCCTATTGAAAACAACAGATACACTTGGGAACGAGGTTGATCCACTCCTAAATATTCATCATTTCCTCCCGAGCTAGGTGCTCCTATCAATTGTTGCGACATACGAGTAATCGCTTCCAAGTAATGTATGGGAAGCCAACAGGCTGTGTCCTCATTATGAGATCATGGGTTCCTAGGCTGCTTGATTCCCACAGCTTTGTTCTTTTGCGGAGGAAAACATCATTAGCAGCTTCTAACAACCAATGGTGTGTGAGACGATTCTCAAAGGATTGAAAGCGCGTGTTTTAAAGCTCTGCATGTAATTTTTTTAATTCAGAAACTAAGACTGCGTTTAAGCCGGTTTTCCAGGCGGATCTTTCCGCGCGCAGCGAAGTGCCTATTGTTTTTAGAACAATGCACTTTCCGTAGAGATTCCGTGTGTCCTCATCTTGATCAGCCATTTTGAATCCCTGTCTTGCTCGTGGCTTTTGTCTTGATGCCATGTGTCAAAGCTTTCGAGCGATTTGATTGGTTGGCGCCATCGAGCGCGGCGGAAAAGTTGAAGTCAATCCGACTTTCAAGTACGCGCGTAGCGGAGCGACAAGACGTGATCATTGTTTGTCAAAACAATGCCCGCTCCGCTGCGCGCTGAAAAATCCGCCTAGTGGAAAACCGGCTTTACACTGTACCGCACCACCGGTACAGTTTTGAATTTTGATACGATACAAAGTTGTTATGGTTCAAGTGCGTTTACATTGCTCCATAACAGAATAATTTTACATCTAGGAGAAACAAAGCGATTTGACATCTAATATGGAAGGGACTTAGGTATCGTTCTCATTTCTGTCTAGACTGACGACGTGATTCCTTGTATTCGTTCAAAGTTTTTAATCTGATGTTTTATTTTCACTCAATACAAGGACTCACGACCAAACTGATTCAAAACAGACCCTAAAATCTTACGAGAGATCTAAAGAAAAATCGAGCGTCGTCCATCCTTCGAGCGTCGAAAGAAAAGTCGAATGTCGCTTCGAACGTCGTTTCGAACCTGTTTCTAACGTCGCTTCGCTTCGAAAGGTCGAACTTTGATCTAATCAACCAATCAACGCTAGGAATAGGCACGTGGTCTGACCTTATTAAGAAAGTAGCGATCTGATTGGTCCCGCCGTAAACGCGGCGGAGATGGCCTAAATTAGTCTGCGTTTTGAAGCTGTATGGTCATGAGTTATACTTGTTACCTGGAGTCTCTCGTTTCCCTGTGCTCTTTTTTACTTGATGATGGCGCTTAGACTCACGAAATAGTCCCAGTTATCGCAACAACAACAGCAACAGCAATGACAACAACAACAACAATATATACTTTTGCTCAAACTGGGACTTATGGACTTTCTCATCAAAAAGTGGGACGAAAATAAACAATGGGCGCACAGATTTTTCTGTGCCCTTTGAAACGAGGTTAATGGCCTCTTTTCGGCAGTTGGAGAATTTCAGGAGCTGTGCTCTGTTTGCGTGCACTATTGCTAGATGAAGATTGCCTTCAAAATCAGGAAATTCTTGTTGAAACTGAAAGGTTTGTTAATTCTTATATTAAAGAAACATTCATGCGAATACTTGTGACTTTTGTTCATTGCTAACGTCACTCAAAACTTGAATTTTGAGGCGTTTTATTATCTGACGATTGAGCTGACAATTTAGGCCCACCGCCATTAGTCGCCTTTTCATACAGCGTTGCTATGGTTTCCATATCGGACATGAAATCGAGGGAAACAATTTCGTCCCAATTTTCAATGTGAAAGTCCATGAGTCGTAGTTATAGCGTCCATCAGCCTATCAATAGCAATAACTACGAACTTGCAATCAGTCTAGATGGCGCTTCGGTCAACAGAGAGACTCATTCCCCTATGCTTGTAGAAACGCAATATCTCCGTACTGATTCTATTAAGGGCCTGTTCATGTGGAGAAAGTTTCCCCGGCATTTCCCCGGTGAAGCGGGATTCCCGTTCAACCGAGATCTCGCCTCATATAGCGTTACCACATAAAATAGAACGAGCGTTCACATGAGAAAACATTTCCCCGGCTAGCCGAGATCTCGCTTGAGCTCTACCGGGATCCCGCCTAGCCGAGGAAATATTTTCCCATATGAACACATTTTCCCGGCTAGGCGGGGAAACTTCTTTTGTTAATTGTTAATCCTTTCGAATTCTTTGGCGTCAGAGAAAAAGCGCTATTGTCTTATTTCCCTAGCCTGCGTGCAGGAGGAGTTGAGTCTGCACGCAGGCTACTTCCTCTAAGCCATACTGTAATCAGCACATGACTTTGCGACAATGAAGAACATTCGAATGGGTTGATTACAATGAGTGGTATTCCAACCATGGAATATACATTTCGAAAATGTCAAATATGGGATTCGAAAGGACCCGCTGTCTATCAAATTATGCTAATTATTCCGATAAAAATTGCCACAAATTTGGCAACCGGTTCCAAGGGTATCCGTTGAGGTCTAGCCTCCTATTGAAAACAACAGATACCCTTGGGAACGAAATTGGAGGGTCCCTATGTAGTGAGGTTAGTCATGAGTCTCAGTTTGAAACCATAACATCATCCAATTCAATGCGGAAAACTAAGACTCATCGTCATAAGTCTAATTTCTGTCATGTGTTGTTGTAGTTGTGTAGCCCAGGGCTTATCGTCCTTGTAGTAATGTAGAGTAATTCTTATGAGTAGTGTAGGTCGTAATATGTATTGTAACATTTTATTGGATTGTATAGAAAAAACAAAGTGTTACAGACCAGCAAGAGCAGCGTAAATGGGAGGCTGATCCATTACACTTTTTTTACGGATCTAAAGCTGTACAGTAAATCCCCGCATATAAGAACCTATAACAATAAGAACCTAGAGGCTGTTTTTCTTAGTTTGTGCACCTTGTAATTAAGAACGTCTTTCAGTTTGATGAAAAATATATTCTTATTGCAGGGGAAGCAAAATTTATTTTGGATTTTTGTTATTAAAGGGGCTCCGTCGCCAAACAATAAACAAATCCGTAAACTCGCACGTGTCACCAATTATCCATTGTTCATCCATTGTTTTCTGCAGTTTGTTTGGTCGCTTCACCCAAGCGACCAAAAAGTGGCCGTTAAAAATCCACTTATATTCGAGCAATCGTAGAAGATATAAATGTTTGGTTTGTTCCTTAGTAAAGTACAATGATTTATGTCCAAACAGGAACTAAACTTGATTTAAGTTAGTCATAGTACATTTAAAATAAGAACCTAATGTCAAAACAGTAGGTTTTTACCGGGGATTTACCGGGGATACGCGGGCATACGCGGGATACCTAGGATACGCGGGGATTTACCGTATTGGCTCAGTGTAAACGGGATCTAAGACCCAGTTTAGACACCAAAACCCTGTTTACACTGTACTGGAACGAGGACAGATTTGGTAAGACAATAGCACGAATTGCTTTTGATTGACACCGCAATTCAAAGCGATTAGTGATCGCAGACAGAAAATTCCCTCAAGCAGTAATTCAAAACAAGCAAAGCCGCAAAAGTTTCTCTAAAACCCAGGTAGCTAGCTCACTCCTTGTGCATTCCAGAAATTGTTTTTAAGAGCAAACATGAGCATAGATTGAAAGAAGAAAGATATATCTACACATTTGCCACGGGCATTTTATTTATTTGATTCAAAAGCCGATTGGGAGGCGATTCAAGTCTCTTATTTTTTGGGTGTAATAAAATACTTGCTGCTCAGCTATTGAACCAAAGAAATAAAATGCTTGAGGTAGATTTGTAGATATATCCTTCTTCTTTCGATATATTCTTATGTTTGCTCTTAAAAGTAATTTCTGGAATGCACGACGAGCGCGCTAGCTACTGGAGTTTCAGAGAAACTTTTGCGGCTTTGTTTGTTTTGAATTTATGGTTGAGAGAGTTTCCTTTGACTGCAGCCACTAATCGTTTGGAATTCAGGTGTCAACAAAAGCATCTCATGCCATTGTTTTACAAAATCTGCCCTTGTTCTGTACTGGTACAAAAAAAATGTAACGGATCAGCCTCCCATATCATGGGTGAGTCAGAAGGAACGCGGGGGCTTAACAAGCTATATTTTGGCCAATAACAACTCAAAATATGTTTTGAAGTTTAATGATGCATGAGAAAGATTGAATTAATCATAGGACTAGGGGAGCATGTCCTGTCCACTTACCTCCGAGGTCGGTTCTCTAATTTATCCAGATCCGTAGAGAAATTGTGAAAGGAAGGGCAAGGTAGTTGGATCTTAATTTTTCAGGATAAAGAAAGGCATTTCTTAGCAATAAAAAGAGCGTTTTGAAAGATAAGATAGGCGTGGCCCTGAAAATTACTGGCTGGCGTCGCTACTGGACAAGGGAGTGTAAATATACTGGCAGTTCTAACCATTACTTTGTAGGAGCGCAAAGATATTTATTCTGATTATATACAGTCAGAAAATGAAGTTATTAGTTTATTTTACCATGGGAACGAAAAGAGAACTGGCACAAAAAGGTACCAAGCTCATTGTCTTTAATCCATCGATCAATCCACGCCAGTTTTAAATATTACCGTTGAAAATCCACTGATATCCGAGCAATCGTAAAAGATAGGAATGTTTGGTTTGTTCATCGGTGAAGTACAGGGTGTCCCAAAAAAAGTGCCAAAAAAAAAGTGCCCCGTTTGCCGGAAGATTGCGACAAAATGACATAAGATTCTCGCCAAAATTTTGCATGATGTTGTTCTTCAGATATTCAATTAAAGTGTGCTACCATCCCCGTAAAAATCCGTTGAAAGATGATGGAGCTATGACCTTCAGGAGACCAAATTTGCCCGATGACTGAAACCAAACCAGCGGTCAGCCATTTTATCTTACTATTTCAAAATGAATGGTACGTAGCTTCATGGGTGAAATGAAACAGCAGCCTCCAATGTGTCATACCTCTCGTCAAAAATCCTCGGAGAGTTCCACTAATTCTGACCTCACAGAAAATATTTCTTACCTCACGGAAGCTACTTATCACTGCAAAATAGTAAGACAAATTGGCCGACCCGCTGGTTTCAGGGCAAAGTTTCAGTCATAGGAAGCAGGGAGGCAGGGGGGGCTCAAGCAAAGTTGGTCTTCTGAAGGTCAATTGCCCCCCCCCCAATCCGAAGCTGCTTCCTACGGCCCTGCTGAAGGTCATAGCTTCATTATTTTTCAACGGATTTGTACGGGGATGACAGCAAACTTTATTTGAACATCTGAATAGCAACATCATATAAAATTTTGCCGAGAATCTTTTGCTGTTTTTTTTTCAATCTTTTGGCAAACAGGGCACCAAAGATTTATCTTCGAAATAACGCTTTCATTTTGAAAAAAGATGATAAGGTGGTGCTTTCCAAAAATCTGTAAACTCACCGTTTCGACGAAATATTCATTCGGAGACCTTTGAGGAAATTAACGCAAATAACTGTAACATGCCGCTATCTTGCTGATTGATTTTGATCCCTCCACCAATATCCTGATAAGCTACCACGTCGACCAAGGTAATGATCAAGAGATGCTACAACGTCGGTCTTCCTGAATTATAGGACTGTGTAGGCGAACGGACGGGCTTTGAAAGCCAAGATTAGTATCGTAGGAAGGAGTCATTCCATCAAACGATGCACTGCTTGTGTTCAGACAATATTCATCGAGCTTTCATTTTGGCGTCAGCAGCAATTAGTTTTCCTATTGTTCCCCTCACTAGCGCGTGCGCGAGCTTGTGATTTCTCCCACCTTGAAAGAGTGAGCGCTTTGTGAAGCCTTCATTCCACTTGTAGGACCAAGGAATGTGGGGACTGTTCAATTCAGTTCAGTTTCATTCATTGTCAATCAATCCTCAATACAATTCAACACAAATACTCTACAACAAAGCAATGACACCACTAAGAACTAAACAACTAACAAGACTGGAAATAAATTAAGAAGTTGCTTCACATGATTCTATTTAAGATTGATTCATTAAGGAGGAGCTCTCTATGTAGCTAAACTAAACGAGAGAGAGAGAGAGAGAGCCCCCCCCCCCCCCCATAAAAACAAAACTAAACAAAACTGTAGATTTTTCATATTAGAAACGGAGATACCAGATGATGTAACCAATAACCAGATGAGCTTTGATGTGGTTTGCCAGGTGTAGTTAACATGGCTTGTTAGTTTTGATGATATGAATGTATGAATGAAGGAAGCTCGTTTTCAATTTTGAACGAAAAATCCCAGTAGAGTTAGCAACACGAATGAACAGTGGAAGAGTGTTTCAGAGTTTTAAACAAAAATACTGCATTGTTTGAAGACCGTACGAGGTGGTATTTTTAGGAGATTTGAATAGGTCACCTCTGGTAGCCTGACGAGTCCCAATCCTATGAACAGCTGCATTTGGCTGAAAGTAACCATGAAAGGAAGAAGGAGATAGCTTATCGATAGCTTTATAGGTTCAGACAAAGGTTAAGATATTTAGAACATCCCCGGGGGGGGGGTACTTGACTTAAATTTGTACGGGGGTGTGCCCACGAAAAAATTTTTTTTTACCCTGCGCCAGAATTTTTCGCTCAAAATGATAACCTGTTCTAGAAAAAATTGGTGAAAAGTATACTCAAAAACATGAAATTTGACAGGAAAATGACCCGATCTAGCAGAATATTCCCCTTTGACATGTTTTGACAACCTGCTCTAGAAAAATTGCCTCATTTTGATACCCTGTGCTACAAAAAATTGGTGAAAACGATACCCTTAAAAACGGCACATCCCCGTCGGACAAATATACTAAGTACCCCCCCCCCCCGGGGAACATCCTCAAGTTTTAAAATTTCTAATGATAGAAAAGTTGTTGTGGTATTTGACTTGGAAGAATGATAGGCCTAATATTTTGGTTGGTGGAATGAGAAGACAGGAGGAAAAAATCAGATCAAAGAGCATGCCAATAAAGAAGAGATGGAATGTTGTAAATAACAATTATTTTTATTAATTCTACAAAACTTACTGGACAAACTTAAAACCATCGTAATTTCTAAACGTTTTGACCAAACATGAAGTAAATTTCAAGAAAACCACAGTATATGGATGTCTACATTTACGATCCAGAAATTTGATGGTGTCACCATTTCCAATGAGTTGAAATATAAAATAAGCTGTAATTTCGACAACTATTCAAAATTTCTGAAAAGTCCAACGGTAAAACTATGGATAAGTAGCTGAAGTTTCTTTCAAGCCATTCAATTAAAAAACTATCGGGTGTTCTAAAATAAGTACTCCCGCTTGAGAAATTGTCAAATTTTGATTATCAAACCTACTATAAGATTTTCTTTTTGATCCCTTTAGTCGATGATCCAAATATATTCAAAGATGCTTTAAAGTTTGTTTTCAGTACTTAAGGGCGTGAAATAACGCATTGAAAACCTCATTCTGAGCTATACTCTTTAAGCAACATTGTTAATTTAACATCAAGAGCCATTATATTGAATTTTCTCATTATCCTTCAGTCTACAACAGTAGTTTGCGTTTTATTCTTATATTTATAGATATATATCAGGTAATCGTTAGTGCTTTTTGCAGTATGATTCAAAACCAGGTAGCCCTAAAAAGAGTTAAAGTTGCTAATTCTTAAACCAATTAAAAGATCAGCTTTATCTTGGAAAATAATTCAGTCCTTGATCTTCTCGACAGCAAAAGGAAATCGAAGATCGGCCTTGTAATCAAATTTTGGTGATTTTTCAAACGTGAGTACTTTTTTTTGGACAGCCGGTAGGTTCTATAATTCTACCCCCATCTTTTCACACCGATTTAAAGATTTGGAACGTTTGCTTTGTCGCCTAAGCGATTCGATAAACAATTACGCAATGAAGTTTGCGATTTTATCCTTTCCTTTGTTAGAAAGTTGTACTTGCTGTGTTATTGAAGTTAAGTGGTGCTGTTCAAAAATCTTGTTATTTTCTCAATTTGCAGGTGTCTTGACACTTAGCTAACAGAATTTAAAGCGCTTGTCAATATCGCGTACGTTGTTTTTGCCAATCTTTGGAGGATTATTTCAACGCCAACTGGTTCTTAAGTCGATTATCTCTTAAAGGAAGCTCAAGAATTTACAGATTCTGCATTGCTAATCTCGGTTGACTGCGATTTAGTTGAAAATATCGCTGTTTCACGTGACACTGTGCGAGGATTTTTTTTATCTAACTGTGCCTTCCAAGGGAATTTCTCACCAGAAATGTCTCTCTCGAAGAAGTTGTAGCTTTCACTCAAATTTCTTTCCATACCGGCTGAGTCAGAAATATATGGATATTTGAAGTCAAACGAGCCTAGACTAAACCATTATCAACCGTTGTGTTCTAATCATACTTTGAAAAATCGTCAGAAATCATAATGTTTATATATATGACTGCTTCAAGAAAACAGATGCAAAAAGTGACTCTTGATGAAAGATCAACCGTAACAGTGACACTGTAACAATAAATGATTGCCAATTGCTTCCGAATTTGGAAGCGGCTAACCCTAATTATCATTATATATGCTAATTATTATTATATATGCTCAATGGATTTTGATTATTCCTCGTTGGAAGAGACAGGCAAAATGTCGATTCGAAAATGAGAAATGGAATCCAACAAGTTCTACTTCTGTGTTTTTGCAAGAAAAAATTTTATCGATCTAAATCATATTGCAAAGAATCCAGAATGTCGAATGGTTTTCAGAATTGGTAATAGTCAGGCGCCCCTTATTTCCTTGTGAAAAATATTTGTAATTAGGTGTAGAAGATTCTTTGAAGCTCTAGCTGCAGTAGATGATAAACAGATTTATCGAACAGAGTGCTTGTCTACAGTTCTGATCGGCTTCATCATAGTGTAGAGATGTTTCCCACATTCATATATTGCCATTGTTTTTTTTATTTCATTGCCTCCATCTTTGCTAGCAGCTAGAAGTTATTAGCAATACTATTCTCGTATATTCTTGTTTGTAGTTCAAACGTGCATTGCGCACTTTCTAAATTACCTTATCATAGGAGAAAGCTGCTAGAAATTCGTCTCCATCTTTGCTAGAATCTAGAAGTTATTAGCAATACTATTCTCGTATATTCTTGTTTGTAGTTCAAACGTGCATTGCGCACTTTCTAAATTACCTTATTATAGGAGAAAGCTGCCAGAAATTCTTCTCCATCTTTGCTAGAATCTAGAAGCTATTAGCAATACTAGTCTCGTAATATTCTTGTTCGTGGTTCAAACGTGCATTGCGCACTTTCTAAATTACCTTATTATAGGAGAAGGCTGCTAGAAATTCTTCTCCATCTTTGCTAGAATCTAGAAGCTATTAGCAATACTATTCTCGTAATATTCTTGTTCGTGGTTCAAACGTGCATTGCGCACTTTCTAAATTACCTTATTATAGGAGAAAGCTGCTAGAAATTCTTCTCCATCTTCGCTAGAATCTAGAAGCTATTAGCAATACTATTCTTGTATATTCTTGTTTATGGTTCAAACTTGCATTGCGCACTTTCTAAATTACCTTATTATAGGAGAAAGCTGCTATAAATTCGTCTCCATCTTCGCTAGAATCTAGAAGCTATTAGCAATACTAGTCTCGTGATATTCTTGTTTATGGTTCAAACGTGCATTGCGCACTTTCTAAATTACCTTATCATAGGAGAAAGCTGCTAGAAATTCTTCTCCATCTTCGCTAGAATCTAGAAGCTATTAGCAATACTAGTCTCGTGATATTCTTGTTGTGGTTCAAACGTGCATTGCGCACTTTCTAAATTACCTTATTATAGGAGAAAGCTGCTAGAAATTCTTCTCCATCTTCGCTAGAATCTAGAAGCTATTAGCAATACTAGTCTCGTAATATTCTTGTTCGTGGTTCAAACGTGCATTGCGCACTTTCTAAATTACCTTATTATAGGAGAAAGCTGCTAGAAATTCTTCTCCATCTTCGCTAGAATCTAGAAGCTATTAGCAATACTAGTCTCGTAATATTCTTGTTCGTGGTTCAAAAGTGCATTGCGCACTTTCTAAATTACCTTATTGTAGGAGAGAGCTGCTAGAAATTCTTCTCCATCTTTGCTAGAATCTAGAAGCTATTAGCAATACTAGTCTCGTAATATTCTTGTTTGTGGTTCAAACATGCATTGCGCACTTTCTAAATTACCTCATTATAGGAGAAAGCTGCTAGAAATTCTTTTGGCGAGTGCGCCAAAAAATCATCCATTTTTTATTTTTCTTCCTTTTGTAGTTTCATTGAATTTTACTTTGGTGCAGGTACTGTCTTCCCGTTTCAAGGGGCTTAAAAGACAAACAGTGAATGCAGGAAACGGCTTGGCGCTGTGCGTCATGGCAACACCAGCTCCACAATGTCCCAACAGGTCCGTCTTTGAACGGACGCTCATGCAGTAGATTGTAACTAATCTGTTTCTAAATTCCCACATTACCACGAAGAAGTTGTCTCTTTGTGCATTAATATCGAGTCTTTTAATCGATGTTTCTTGATCGTTTTCACTGTTTTGGTAGCGAACATTCTATGAAAACTTTGTAGCAGCTCAAGAAACAGAAGATCAAACAAATTTTCAAATTTACAAAAATCCTGGAATCTAATTCTGGATTTTAGCTAAAGATTAAGGTTACTGTAAGTAACCCTTCAGAGAAAATTTCTCGCTGCTTGTTTCTGTTACAATCTGATGGTATAAGTCTTTGAGTACCGATTGAACCAACTCACTTCCAGAAATAGCCAAGAAGGACAAATTTTGTAATACAATAGCATCAGTTGCTTTTGATTGACACCGCGATTCAAAGCAATTAGCGACTGCAGACAAAGGAAATTCTCTCAACCAATAATTCAAAACAAACAAATCCACAAAAGTTGCCCTGAAACCAGTAGTGCAAACTCATGCCTTGTGCACGCGAAAGATGATTTTTAAGAGAATCTTATATCGAAAGGAGAAGGATAAATCTAAAGTTCTGCCTACGCCATACAGGGGTGCCGTATTATGCTTGATGTTGGACAGATCCACTGGTCCGATTTTTGCAAGGGTTTGGATACACCACACAGCGGTGGCGTATTATGCTTGATGTGATGGGGGAACCTCGCCAGAAATATTATGCTTGATGTGGTGGATACGCCATACAAGTATCGTGCATTCATCGCATAAAAGTGTAAGTTAATCACTTATTTTAAATAGGGGTGCCGTATTATGCTTGATGTGGCGGATACACCATGTGGCGGACATGGGGCGGCGTATTATGCTTGATGTGATGGGGGTATTATGCTTGATGTGATAGGGGTATTATGCTTAATGTGGCGGATACGCCATACAGGGGCGAGGTATTATGCCCACTCCGACAAACCGCATCTTTACATTCACTATCGGCCCTGTTTTCACATGGGAAAGCTGGCACAGATTTCATTTTCATTTTACAATATTTATACAGGTTAAAATAGGTTTCATATATAAATATGTTTTTCAACCTGACCTGTTTAAACGAAAAACCTAAGTACTAAAACTAAGAACAAAGAAATTTACAGGCCTAATTTACAATATTATACAAAACTAAGACTACTTATAGAATAAAAGTTGTCCCCGTCTATAGTTGTTCTTTGAAGGTTTTCAGGGAGGGTGCCAATTTTGTCTCTCTTTCTAGGTCGTTCCACAGTTTCGCACCGCGATAAGAAAAAGCCTTTTGGCCATTGATAGTTTTTAGGAGCGGTATCTTAAGATCAGTTTCTGATGAGCGCAGAAACCGCTCTCTACCGTCCGAACATTTTATGAATAATTTGTTCAAGTAGACAAATTTATTTTGTACCAGAATTTTGGATCTTCTAAAATTGATTCCAATTCTTCTTCGAAGCTTGCCCCTGTACTTACTTTTCTTGCAGGAATTGTAATTCCGCACTTTTAGTTGCGTTTTATCTTTATACATATACAACTTGACGGAGAGCGGTTGGACGACAAAGAATACAAAGATATATTTCAATACACTGGGGCCTTTCAGACTCGTGTCCTCATCAGAGTGTGATTTCGAATGGAATCGTTAAAATGTCTCATAAAAAGCTTCCAGGTTTTAAGCTTAAATATCTCTCAACCTGCTTATCCCAGCAAAACGAATAAAGCATTTTCTAAAAGCGTAGTAATGCACTTACTAAATCAACACCAGCTTGATAAGACAACGGTAACTTTCAGCTGAATCAAATTTTCAACATTTTTTTTTTTTTTTTTTTTTTTTTTTCTTTATTCAATTAAAACAATTAAAAGAAACAAACAACAAGATTTATAAACTACGTGCCATCCATTGCGGGGAAGGACATATTGTCAGCGACTTCCCACTATCGATGACACTTACCATTTCAAATATATAATGTTAATTTGACTAATACGAACACACACGCAGATACATTCACAGATACTAGTACACACAGATATATTCACACATAGTACTCATACAGATACAGTCACTAACATGTAAAGTACGAATTCTTTGTTTCTAGAGGATGCTAAGTTTCGTAATCTACAAGATCAAAACGCTTGGACGATTTAATGTACTTTATTGTAGCTTCAAGAATCATTCTGTTGATGATATACGAAAATTCAACACTTCCATACAATAGCAGTGAACAAAAGATGTCATCCTCAAGGTTGGCAATATCTAGGTTCAGAAATTCTGAGAGTTTGCCATGGAGATTCATACGAGAGTTGTTAAACAAAGGGCAGTGCAGGAGGAAATGCTTGTTATCCTCATTTGCTGTACCGCAATTGCAACATTTATAAGCAGCGTTTTACAATATCAATATGTGCCATATAATAATGATCTGCCTACTATCTTTTTAAATTCATCTCAACACCACTGACACCCCTGCAAATGAATATATATTTAGTGTACGAAATTCCATCTCTGTAGGCAGGACGGGAGTTAGTGCAGGGAAAATGGTAAGAGCTTCAATCTCAGGTTGGACTTTTGAATCCTCGAGAAAATCAACCAGATGTAGTACGACCTCTCAGGGACAGTTTTGACCTGCCAAATCTATACTAAATCATTATTCTCCTCGTTTACTAAGAAAAAAGATGATTTAGTATAGAATTTGCAGGTCAAAATGGTTCCAAAATGTGTAATTCTCGCTAACATGAATTTATGTCCTACCTGGAAATGTCTTACCATTCTCATACTGTACTTGTCATGCTCACGGGGGGGGGGGGGGTTCTTGGCCAAATTTTGGGTAGGGGTCTGCCGCGAGCCTATTCAAAATGGTACCGTTGGCTAGACCAATTTTTACGAAAATGGTACCCTTGGCTAGACCAATTTGACCATTGTCTGCACCAATTTTTACGAAAATGGTACCCTTGGTTAGACCAAATTTGGCCATTTCCTGTGCCAATATTGTCAAATTTGTACCAAATATGATATCATGACCGTTCGCTAGACCAATATTGTCAAAAATGATACCCTTGGCTAGACCGTTGTAGGACAAAATTGCAAAAAAGGATACCCTTGGCTAGATTAGAAGTCTGAAAAAGTATTCCCTTGCTCGCGGCACATCCCCAGGTACCTTTACTATGGAAGAAGGCATACCCCCCCGTGGTCATACTCTACTGTTCCAATAGAGAGTATACAAACCAGGACGGCAACGAACGCCAGCCAGAACGTTTTTTTTTCTATAATCAATAAAAGTTGAAATAAAATACACACAACAATACAATTCAATTTTATCTACTGTTGAGATGGAGGCAAAGAAGATAATAGCATAAGGAGGCAAGGTATACTCTATCTGTCAAAATACTCTATCTGTCAAAATATGCTGACAATGCACATGCGAAATCAGGGTTTGATTGGTCAATCCTTTTTGATCAAATGAAATTATGTGAAGTTGTAACTTGGTAATTTTGTTTTGGTGACCATTGTTTTTAAGACACGCGCAATTATTTAACTTTGAAATTATGTGACTACCAGTGATTAGTGGTTATAAGCTATAATCAATCTCAACAGGTGCTCCTTTTCCAATCATAAACAGATTTACAGTTTCACAAGACTCATCTAATTTGGAGGAGCTTTACCTTTTCGTATTAAAGTGACAACATTTGAGAGTGATCTCGATCAGAGTTTAATAACTGAAATTGCTCATGGCCGTGGAAAATTTGAAGAGACAGTATCAACGCTCACAGTTATATCGACTATATATCATAAAGAGTTTGCAATCTTACAACTCTGATTCTCTTCAAAGGAGCTTTATCTTCTACAAGCAGTAGTACTTATGACATTGCCGCAGGGATTAGATATTTCAGAAGAGATTTTGATTCTCAAGTCCAGCATCTGTTACTACCCATTGTCAGAGAAACTTCTACGATATCAACTTTGATGACGCCAATCTCAACTTGACATCATAAACGGATCACAGTTTTACGACACAGATCCTCTTCGAAGAAGCTCTATCTTCTTCAAGCAGTGCTACTGAAAACGTAGCTGCAAGGATCAAACATTTTAGAAGAGATATTGATTCTCAAGTCCAGCATCTGTTATTACCCATTGTCAGAGAAACTTCTACGATATCAACTTTGATGACGCCAATCTCAACTTGACATCATAAACGGATCACAGTCTTACGAGACAGATCCTCTTCGAAGAAGCTTTATCTTCTTCAAGCAGTGCTACTGACAACGTAGCTGCAAGGATCAAACATTTTGAGAAGAGATATTGATTCTCAAGTCCAGCATCTGTTATTACCTATTGTCAGAGAAACTTCTACGAGTCAGTTTCAGCTTTGATGATTTTGATCTCAACTTGGCATCATAAACATTGTACAGTTTTACGAGACTGTTCCTCTTCAAAGAAGCTCTATCTTCTTCAAGCAGTTATACTAACAACATTGCAGCAAGGATTAAACGTGCTAGAAGAGATATTGATTTAACTCTGTAAGAACCTATTGCAGGAAAAACTTCTACGAGTTAATGTCAGCTTTCTTGATGCCAATTTCAACTTGATTTTGTAAACAGCGCACAGTTTACGAGATTGATCCACTGCAAAAGAGGTATATCTCCTAAAAGAAATATAACAACATTGCAGCAAGGATTAAACGTTTTAGAAGAGATATTGATTTAAGTTTAAACTCTTCAAGAACTCATGGCAGGAGAAACGTCTACGAGTGAATGTCAACTTTGACGATATTAATATGAACTTGACATCATAAACAACTCACTGTTTTACGAGATTGATCCACTGCAAAGGAGGTCTATTTTCTATAAGCAGTATAACAACATTGCAGCAAGGATTAAACGTGTTAGAAGAGATACTGATTTAAGTATAAACTCTGTAAGAACCCATTGCAGGAGAAACTTCTACGAGTTAATCTCAGCTTTGATGATGCTAATTTCAACTTGACTTTGTAACCAGCTCACTGTTTTACGAGACGGATCCACTGCAAAAGAGGTATATCTCCTAAAAGCAGTATAACAACATTGCAGCAAGGATTAAACGTTTCAGAAGAGATATTGATTTAAGTTTAAACTCTTCAAGAACTCATTGCAGGAGAAACTTCTACGAGTGAATGTCAACTTTGACGATGTTAATATGAACTTGACATCATAAACAACTCACTGTTTTACGAGATTGATCCACTGCAAAGGAGGTCTATTTTCTATAAGCAGTATAACAACATTGCAGCAAGGATTAAACGTGTTAGAAGAGATACTGATTTAAGTTTAAACTCTGTAAGAACCCATTGCAGGAGAAACTTCTACGAGTTAATGTCAGCTTTCTTGATGCCAATTTCAACTTGATTTTATAAACAGCGCACAGTTTACGAGATTGATCCACTGCAAAAGAGATATATCTCCTAAAAGCAGTATAACAACATTGCAGCAAGGATTAAACGTTTCAGAAGAGATACTGATTTAAGTTTAAACTCTGTCAAGAACTCATTGCAGGAGAAACTTCTTCGAGTCAATCTCAACTTTGACGATGTTAATGTAAACAGCTCACTGTTTTACGAGACTGATCCACTGCAAAAGAGGTATATCTCCTAAAAGCATTATAACAACAGTGCAGCAAGGATTAAACGTTTCAGAAGAGATATTGATTTAAGTTTAAACTCTTCAAGAACTCATTGCAGGAGAAACTTCTACGAGTCAATGTCAACTTTGACGATGTTAATATGAACTTGACATCATAAACAGCTCACTGTTTTACGAGATTGATCCACTGCAAAAGAGGTATATCTCCTAAAAGCAGTATAACAACATTGCAGCAAGGATTAAACGTGTTAGAAGAGATATTAATGTAACTCCGTAAGAACCCATTGCAGGAGAAGCTTCTACGAGTCAATGTCAGCTTTGATGATGCCAATCTCAACTTGATTTTGTAAGCTGCGCACAGTTTAAAAGACTGATCCTCTTCAAAAGAGCTCTATCTTCTACAAGCTGATTTGCTAGCAAAACGGAAACGTATCAGAAGCGAAAGATGATACTGTCATTGTAATTCAACCGATTGCACGAGGATTTTCAACTCTTGTTTCTTTGTGAAATTAGATGATCATGGTGATGTAATTATGTTAAAGAAGCTTGTTGGTTTTGGTATAACTGCCATTGAAATTTCATTGATAGAAACTTCAAGGTACAATTATTTTGCAGTTCAGCTCTAGAGTGCTTTTGGTTACTTTGAAAAGGCACCGTATTGGACACGAAAACCGCCAGGGACTGCGGAAAATGTCGAAGAAGGAGATGTATTGCAACCAGTCAGCATATATTATCTCTGTTGTTCTGGAACATCGCATTTGATCCAACAGAAAAGCGTTGTCGAAGAAGCTTAGAAGAAAGTTTTCCGCTTAATTGAAAGCATTCTCGAGACAGCATATTTCATCATCATCATCATCATCATCATCATCATCATCATCATCATCATCATCATCATCATCATCATCATCATCATCATCATCATCATCATCATCATCATCATCATCATCATCAACTTACAGCTAATTGCGGCCTATTGTTTGCACGCATACACAGTTCTTATCCCTAAAACGAATTTGCTACTTGGCTCATAGGTGCCAATTTGCTGTAAAGAGAACGAAGATTGTGATGTCTGCGTAACCATTTGACACAGGACTTCTGGACCAGCGCTGCTTTGCCTCTGTCATCACACTTCATATTTCAGTGGTTTGTAGCCTTTGTTTGGTTTCATACAAGACGGTTCAGAAGATCAGACGACCGTACAAAATAATTTGATTCCGCTGCTTAAGTGCTGTCTCGCAGCTTCCCAGTCCCGTCCTAGACCCGTGCGTAGTTTTTCGTATCAGCCATGACTAAAAGCTTTAATGACTTGCATTCGTTCAGGGTAGGCATCGGTGCTGTTAATTTAGCCTTCTGCCCTATAGCATTGATTTTAAATTTAATTGTGATTTTGAACATATTACTTCGGCGTCGTCTCAGAGTTGTTAGAAATGTTCTGCTTGCTAATGTGGCCTTTGCAAATCTAACTATTGTTGTATGTGGGCAGATGCCACTTGCTTGCAGCTTTCTCAAATTGGTTGTGATACCAGTCGAAATTGTTAGGCCGTTAGGCCACATCTTCATATCTGTATCATTTTTCGCTGTGGGTATTCTAGCACTTGAACGATACGTCGCAATTTATTACCCGTATTCGTATTTACGATTTACGACGCCTTGTAATCTAGCTCTTTTGATATCGACGACTTGGGCTGTTTCTATGGTTATAGGTTTTCTTGTTTATATTCCTGGTGTGAATGGAATCAAAATTCAATTTTTTGCATCATCATTGACACTCGTCGTGGTCCTTTTGACAATTTTTGCACATATTCGCTTCTTGATAACAGTACGAAGAGTTAGACGTCAAATTCATGCGAGTGAGGATCGTTTCGTGCAAAATAGAGGCCAACAAATTCGTGACACTACGCGAGGAACGCGATGCACCATGATCTTTTTTGTGATACTCGTTGTTTGTGATACTCCGTATCCTGTGCTGGGAATACTTAAGATTTTATTGGAGGATAAGAAAATAGACGGTGTACTGTCAGTCATTTTTACGTTGACCTATATGCCAACAATATTTATTCCCATTCTGGTTATCTGGATAACGAAAGGTCTCCGAGATGCAGTTTCTCAATGTTTACGTTGGAGATGCTTTGGAGAAGAGGACCAATGACGCTTTATAAGCAAAGACAATCTTAGCACGAAAGCAGCAGCTTTTGATGCCAGTAATTAAGACCTTCATTGCCAGCAGTCTTTATTCCTATTAGCTACCTACCTTGATAGCGAGAGGTCTCCGAGATGCAGTTTCTCGATGTTTACAGTGGGGACGCTTTGGAGAAGAGGACCAGTGACATGTTGTAAGCAAAGACTATCCTAGCGCGAAGGCAGCAGCTTTTGTTGCCAGTAATTAAGACCTTCATTGCCTGCAGTCTTTATTCCTGTTACCTACCTTCATAGCGAGAGATCTGTGAGATGCAATTTCTCGATTTTTACGTTGGAGATGCTTTGGAGAAGAGCACCAGTGACGCATTATGAGCAAAGACAATCCTAACACAAAAGCAGCTGCTCTTGATCCCAGTAATTAAGACCTTAATTGCCAGCAGTCTTTATTCCTATTACCTACTTTGATAGCGAGAGATCTCCGAGATGCAGTTTCTCGTCGTTTACGTTGGGAACGCTTTGCAGAGGAGGACAAGAAACGTAGGCGGAGACTCACGTCTATAGCAGTGTCAGAAAAATTCAATCCTTGCACGGAGACACCAGCTTTTATTTCCTGTAATCAAGTCATATATTACCAGCAATATTTATTCTGGCTATCTGGCTAATAACAGATCTCCGAGATGCAATCTCGCAAGGTTTACGCTGGAGATACTTTCGAGAGGAGGAATAGTAGCGTACGGGGAAATTGACTTGTATACCAAATCACATGTAATTCACATGAAATTTACATATAAGACGATCCCATAGGTAACGTAGGGTAAATTATGCCATGCCATCTAATCGAACAGACAGTAAACATGTCGCTCAGAGCTCATGATCACATCTGGCTTTATGTCAACAAATATGTATGCAAAATGTGCGCAAGTTCATGAAGTGCGTATATGTATATATAATTGTTCTAGAATGATCAAAATTAGTTTATCGTATTTATCTAATTCACTTTGACGAACTAAGCTATGTATGTAATTTTGATGATTATTTATTAATATTCTCTGCTCATTATTGGGCGCCATGTTTGTTTCGCAAATTAGTTGACAGAGAAAATCTCATGTTCGGTTTAAGGCATTATTTGTGAGAAACGAATTGAGTTAATTTGCTCATTTCCAATGCTAATAATGAACAAACTGTGAAGCTGAAAGCTGGATGGATTTTAATTAATCAGATCCCGTGATCATGATTAGTATTTTCGGCCTAACAATTGTTCGTTTGAGATTATTTGCCCACCCACCGTCCTGAATTAAAGACCAAAGGACTTGCCGCGGCTTCGCTGCATCCCCATGCCTTTTTATCTACCTTCCTTCTTCTTGGAAACCAAGTACCGGGTGCGCCAAAATAAACTATGCACTTTTGGGAGGCCACGATAAATCGTACACAAGACCGATTTTAAAGATTTATGACTTGATTTTTAGCAGAAGGCCTGAATTAGATTGTAGGACTTTTTGCAAATTTTTCTGTTTTCAGTTTTTAGAGCTACAAGCGAGTTTCTTAAACTTTTTGTTTTCGAAAACATTGAAAACGATAAAAAAACTTCGATCAAGCTTTCTAAAGAATCGACATGAATGCACAATGAGAAAACTTTTTCGTGGTGATTTGGGATTTGGAAATCGACTAATTGTAAGCTGCTCTGCGAGAGTTCGTACTACCTTGTGAGAAATGTAATAATATTTTCAAGAATATAAAGAAATGTCTTTTCTTTTGTAATGTCATTGAATTTATGCTTTGCTACAGGCTGTGTTCCTGTATCAAGGGGGTTAAAAGACAAGCGAGGAAGAGTCATGGGGCCAGCAAGCATGGAGTTTTGTTACATTTTTGATTTGTGACGGCTTTTGGGGCGGCACTTTATTGCAACTACTACAGAATTTCGCAACAAGCCAATATTTGAAATAACACTCGTGCAGAAGTTTACAATGATCAATTTCCAAATCCCCAAATCACGCTGAAAACATTTTCTCTTTGTCCATTCATGATGAGTCTTTAGAAAATTTGATCAACGTTTTTTGATCGTTTTCAGTGTCTTCGAAAACGAAAATTTTAAGAAACTCACCTGTAGCTCTAAAAATTGAAAACGGAAAAATTTGCAAAAAATCTTAAAATCTAATTCAGGCTTTCTGCTAAAGATTAAGTGATATATCTTCAAAATCGTTCCAGTGTACGATTTATCGTGGCCTGCCAAAAGTGCATAGTTTATTTTGGCGCACCCGGTATATACCGAATTAGGCAGATAATACGCACACCATTTGAAGGCTACTGCTCCCTAAATACCAAAGCAGCGGTATTTTGCAATATCTGATTCAATAGCCAGCATGTTAAATTATTTCTATAATTTTTTCTGGCTATAATCTGTCATTCCTTTCAGATTTTACAAGAGATTTTCTCGAAATAGTCGCCTCAAGAAGCCTTTAAAAGCGTCCTAAAATCTTGAACAATTTCCGTCATATTTCTACCTTACAGCATTGGCTTAAACCCGTTTGGAATTTGCTATCCACTTCGGAAAGTCTTCCCTTAGTATGAGAAACTTATTCAGAGGCATTCAATCCATTAAGAGGACAAATTTTTGCAAATGCATGTAAGTTTCATTGTTGTCAGGAAGAAAAACCAAGGAAATGGCTTGTCGTTTTCATTCGTTTTTGCAGGTTTTTGACAGGGGCTTTCTGCAAAAATTCCTCATATCCAGGGGAAGAAATGACCGATTAAAGCAGGATAAATTACTGAATCTAATCGGAAATATGGGTTGTGACACAAGACAGGTTGAATTGTTATTGCTTTGATATTCAGGGAGTAGCCTTTTTTTACTCACCGTGTAGCTATGCTTAAATCTACTATGTTTCGTTTCGTCTTTTATTACAAACTTCAAGTTTTGCCAAAATAGACCATCTAATCGCAGTGTCATGTGATTATGATCTATTTTTCTCAATTTCACATTCCCAATATTTCTGCAGCAAAATTTTTCAAACAATACACGTATTTTTTATAAGAAACTAAGAATTTGGGCCTGTACTGAAAGTTTCTTAAAATTATCAAATTTTCAGTACTCAGAGTTTCTTACGAGTTTCTTAGAGGTTCCAAACAATCTTCATGTTCACTACCTGTGCCATCGTGAACATTTCAAAATAATGTTTTTAAGCCTTCGCAATGTTTAGACTTTACTCAAGTACCTTACGAGTAATATGACACAGGAAACAAGTGAAAGTAAAGTAAAAATATGTCAAGGATTTCCTTTATCAAAGTAAATAGTTTCTTAACTTGTATTCTCCCAGTACTGGAGTTTCTTAATTTTTTGGCAATCTGAGAGTTGAGTTTCTTATGGGCAGTTTCTTATAAAAAAAATACGTGTATACCCGTGATTCAGCAACAATTTGATATGTTTGGTGTGCTGTAGAGTCAAAAGTATGCGGCCGATATTGCAAACTGAAACGTTAATCTATGAGCGAAAGGCTCACCTAGAAGTGAAAGTTTTGTTTTGTAGAGTCATTCATTACTTAGGCCCAGAAATTACGAAAATGCTGGTAAGGGATTTTGTATGGGAACGAGAATTGAGAATTCCCTGTTTCATTCTGGTCGGTATGATTTATTGGCCATTTAAATTTGAATTCAACAGATTGTTAGTTTCAGAAACAGTATTTAGATTTCGATAGCAAGTAAATCATGGACCAGAATCGAATATGGAATTTTCTCGTTCCGATATAAAAACGTCACCAGCAGTTTCCAAATCTCTGGGTCTACAAAATGAGTGATTTTACCAAACAAAATATTCATATCTAAGTTAGTCTCTGGTTGATAGATAAATGTTTCAGTTTTGAAAATCGGCCACATAATTTTTATTCCACAGCCCGTCAAACGTGTTAACTTTTCTCTGACTCACCCGGTGTAGGATCTCGGCTGATTGCTATCTCTCAAAGCTGATTTTATTCTTCAGCAAATATGTATTGATAAATCCATCGACAAATAAACGTTAAGGATTCTACTCGGGTATCCTTCCATAATGTTGTAATACTTTTACTGAAATACTTTTAATAACAGGCTGATTATATAAGAGTTTTCAGCCCGTTTTGTAACTTTAGCCGGGCTGAAAATTCAGCCCGCTGTTGTGGTCAGAGTGTTGCAAAAACAAAGTTGTGATTACATGATAAAATTTTGAGCCCGCTTTTGTCAAACAGGCTAGGATTTCAGTTCGATCAAACGGGCTGAAAATTTCCGTATAATCGTAAATTATAATCTTTAACCGGGCTTAAATTACTGGAGCATGTGCATGCCTTTTTAAGCAATTTTCCCTCGCAAAATATGGATTTCAGCCTTGGTTTAAACCACGGGGGGGGGGTTCTTGGCCAAATTTTGGGTAGGGGTGTGCCGCGAGCATATTCAAAATGGTCCCGTAGGCTAGACTAATCTTTACGAAAATGGTACCCTTGGCTAGACCAATTTGACCATTCTTTTACCATTTTTTACGAAAATGGTACCCTTCCCTTGGCTATACCAATTTTTGCGCAATTTTGACCATTTCCTGGGCCAATATTGTCAAATTTGTACCAAATAGGAGATCATGACCGTTGGCTAGACCAATATTGTCAAAAATGGTACCCTTGGCTTGACCAATTTTGCGCAATTTTGACCATTTCCTGGACCAATATTGTCAAATTTGTACCAAATATGATATCATGACCGTTAGCTAGACCAATATTGTCAAAAATGATACCCTTGGCTAGACCGTTGTTGGTTTAAACCACCATACAATCGATGCAAATTTCAGCCCGGTTAAAGTTACAAGCGGGCTGAAAACTCTCATATAATCACCGTCTGCTTCTACGAGTAAATAAATCCTTCACATTAAGCAATAACTCGCTGTGTTATTGACAACCATATGACAAATATGTACAATGCAGTTTATATTACTAGGTTTAATTACAAGGAGAACTTTCTCCGTGAAATTGATGTAGGAAGGAGGGGAGTTTATTTGGAATTTTGGCAATCAGAGCTGGGTTCAAAGAATTTGGCTCCTAGGCGATTGGTCACAGTGCCTCTTTAATTTAGTCAGATTCAATGGATCGCAGTTATTATCATTGAAAGAAGCTTTGGTGAAGGGAGGTCGTTTTTAAGTTTCATCTGTACAAATGACAGAAGTTGAAGACGCGGTATTGTCTTGTGTTCGTTATACCACAAACTGGTATTGGCACTTTGAAAATAAATATATTGTCTTGTGTTCGTTATACCACAAACTGGTATTGGCACTTTGAAAATAAATATAAACCCTTGTACTTTTTCATACAATCTGCAGTGCGCAGTTTATTAGCTGCAGTTTGCACAACGTTTATTGGTGGATAGAATGTCTGAAAGATATTCCGCGTGTGAGCCCAATTTAACAGTATTTGTGATACTGTAAACGGTAGCAGTTTTTCGGTCTGTTGAATAGTGATACCTGGTAAGGCTTAATTTTAAGTATCAGTGCTACGCGAGCTGAGGTCTTGTAAAGTTGCTGTTTGGCGCAACAGAGACCGTTCAAATATGTTTGCTGTCGCACAGAAAATGTTTATTCTAGACGTTGCATAAACTGAAGTACATGAAAGCAAGCGTCTAGTGTCTTTGCATGCTGTCAAGTACAACTACGTTCTGTTCATGCTACATTCTGTTGGTGAAATAAGCAAAAGACTGCAGACAAAAGATTGATCGTACTTAAATCAAGACAAACGTTTTATTGATTGAGTTCTGTTGAAAATTTCTGTCAGTTTCATTGAATTAAGCAAATGGTCCTATTTTGATAGTACACTCCGCTCGTTAATGGAGCAGTGTGGGATCCTTTTGAGAGCTTTGTTGGAGCAACTATAGGACGTTTTTACCTACAAGGATCGTCTCATTTGGAATGAAACACTCTGCTCATTAATTGGAGCTCTGTGGAATCTGTTGATAGTGTCATGAACTGAAACGTTTAAACCAACAAACAAGCCCTATCCCAATTGAATACAAACAAACGGTTCATTTATGGGGTACCGTGGAATCTGTTGGTAGGTTCATTGGAACAACTCAGAGGTTTAAATGAACAAGCCCTATCCTATCTAAATACAAACAAACGGTTCATTTATGTGGTACCGTGGAATCTGTTGGTAGGTTCATTGGAGCAACTCAGAGGTTTAAATGAACAAGCCCTATCCTATCTAAATACAAACAAACGGTTCATTTATGGGGTACCGTGGAATCTGTTGGTAGATTCATTGGAGCAACTCGGAGGTTTAAATGAACAAGCCCTATCCTATCTAAATACAAACAAACGGTTCCTTTATGGGGTACCGTGGAATCTGTTGGTAGGTTCATTGGAGCAACTCAGAGGTTTAAATGAACAAGTCCTATCCTATCTAAATACAAACAAACGGTTCATTTATGGGGTACCGTTGAATCTGTCGGTAGGTTCATTGGAGCAACTCAGAGGTTTAAATGAACAAGCCCTATCCTATCTAAATACAAACAAACGGTTCATTTATGGGGTACCGTGGAATCTGTTGGTAGGTTCATTGGAGCAACTCAGAGGTTTAAATGAACAAGCCCTATCCTATCTAAATACAAACAAACGGTTATGAACAAGCCCTATCCTATCTAAATACAAACAAACGGTTCATTTATGGGGTACCGTGGAATCTGTTGGTAGGTTCATTGGAACAACTCGGAGGTTTAAATGAACAAGCCCTATCCTATCTAAATACAAACAAACGGTTCCTTTATGGGGTACCGTGGAATCTGTTGGTAGGTTCATTGGAGCAACTGAGAGGTTTATATGAACAAGCCCTATCCTATCTAAATACAAACAAACGGTTCATTTATGGGGTCCTGTGGAGAGTCGTGGCTAGTTTTTGATGGCCTAAAACATGTGAACCTAGCATTTGTTATCATTCACCTAATAACAATACCGATTGCCATTGTGCTGAATACTTCAATTATAGTTAACATTATTTTTCGACGTCGCTTGCGAAGAAACATCACAAATGCGTTAATTTTCAATCTTTGCATAGCGGATCTAATTCTCGTTCTATTAGGACAAGTTCCATTCACATGCATATTATTGAAAGTGTGTACACCCAGCTGTGAGAATGGCCTACCGGCTGGCCATATTGCTGTGAATCAAGCATTTATAGCACTGTTCTTTCTCACTCTTGATCGTTACATCGCCATATTTCATCCATACGCCCGTCCGCGTTTGCTGACAAAACAAAACATGGCCATTGCCATCGCTATTTCATGGTTCATACCTGGCATTTTCGCTGTACTTTTCTTCTTTTCAGGCCTACCAAAACAAGACATCTTCATCGCAATCTCCTCCACTGACGTCATTTTCGTGTCTTTCCTCGTCTTCTTTAATTCACGAGCTTTTTGGAGAGTCAGAAAAATACAACGCGAGATCAACGCAGACTTAGCTCGCTTCGAAGATAACGCAGATAACCGTAGTGTTCTGAGAAGGTCTCGCGGATCTCGCCTGCTAGCACTCGCAGTTATATTATTGTTTGTGTGTTATTTGCCGTTCTCTGTCTTGGCAATGCTAAACAAGGGACCAATAACGCAGGCTTGGTTAATTGCAGAATTTAGTGCTGCAACTTTGTCTTCTTTCCCTGCATTTATAAACGCCATTATCATCATACGTAGTGTTAAAGAAATTCGAAAATGCCTGTTCCAGTGTCCCACAGCAAGGGATCGAGAACTGAGATGAAAGATGCTGCAATATTCTTCGATTTTGCAACTGATAGGTAAAGCAAATAGGAGCAATAAAGACATCGAGGTGTACTTCAAGAAAATTTAGAGCTGCACACATTCCAACTTTGAAGGTAGAATTTTATGGCCATGACATTTCACGCCAAGGGCACACGCCTGAAGGTTTTCTGGGGACATGCACCTCAAGGCTTTCAAGAGACATGGACAATTTTGCTTTTAAGTTGTTTAATTTCTGGGACTCTTTTATGGAAGATGACATTGCATGCCATATCCTATAGTCTGTCTCAAATTTAAGTCACCCGCAAATGCCCGCGAATACCATCAATAGGAGTGTTTTGGAAAGTAATTCTGCGTTGTCGCAAATTTCAAACAGTAAATGTATTTTGCTGACTCACGTGATATGCTAGGTGCCCTCATGTTCGGATCTATACCGGGTGTCCCATAAAAGTACTCCTGTTTGAAAAATCACCAAAATTTTGTTTTGTGACCAATCTTCAAGTTTCTTTTTTTGGCATGAAAAACAAATTGAGAAACGAATTCTTTGTTCAGGTACGAGTATAAGGTGCCGGCGTTGGTAATCGGACGCATGATGAAAACTAAATCTTTTCATGAGAAACATTAATCACAGACAAATATACCAAATCACCAGGTGAATGGACAGGTATTTTGGCACATTTTACCAAAGTGTTTTGGTTTTTCACTTTTCATGCTTGCCCTTGGCAACGACGTTTTTGGAGCTGACAGTGGCGGTGGTTTTCGGACAGTGGCGGTGGTTTTCGGACAGTGGCGGTGGTTTTCGGACAGTGAGTTGACGATGCAGAATATGCCAAGAAATAAATCTTTTATGAATTCTTGGCAAGGATTCCGTCTATAAACTCTTGTGCTTCATTTTGTTTGTCTTACTTTCCTATTCTTGAATGCGAAAATAATGGTTCTATTTTCGGTTTCCGGGGAGCTTTCGGTACACGCAAACTAATTTATAAACAAGAAGATGGGTGAGGGAAATGTTGTTTTGATCAATACTACTTTCAATTGATCTACGAATAGATATCAATGAAGGGAATATGAAAATCCAAATCTTTATATCAAATCTGAATTGAATGCGTTCTCCCTGGAATTCTCCCAAACAACTGATTTATTTTGTGTCCGAAAACCACCGCCGTCAACTTTGAAAATCACTCAAAACAGTACCCCATGTCATCCCTTCAGTGAAACGGTTTTAAGTCTTTGGCACAATCGTCTCTGCTGTTCACATGTTTTAGAAATCAAATTTCTCTGATTTTTTTTAATGTGTTACTTCATGGCCAAGCACAAGTAAAGTAACTGGTTTAGCGTGTGTTACATTTAAGAAGGCTTTCCGTACATATGTTTAGTATCTATAATGTTAGCTTTCAGTACCAACAAATGCCTTCTTTGATGGATTATATATGTCACGTACTTTTCTGTTGGTTTGCAGGATCTTTTCACCAGCGTCCTATTACCACCGCCGTCCGATTGCCACTGCCGACACGGCCGACACCCAAGTGATTGGTTTTTAGAATTGGTAAATTTAGCTCTTTTAGGGCTGCCTGGTTAGACGCATACTGCAAAAAGCACTCGTGATTGCCAGATTAATTTCTTTTTATATATTAAGCTTCTAGTTTGGTCATAAAAATCAGAAAGAAACTCAAACCATTAATGTAGACTTTGAAGGATGATGAAAAATCTCGATATAATGGCTATTAGGCAAGATTAACGATGTTGCTTAAAGAGTATAGCTCAGAATGAGGTTTTTCAGTGCGTTGTTTCATACCCTCTAATGGATGAAACCAAATGTTCCATTCCATCATCAGTTTGATAATCAAATTTTGCCAATTGTTCAAATGGGAGTACTTTTCATTGGGACACCCAGTAAGATATAATTGGCTAGACTTATGACATTTCGTCCCTTGTTTCCCTTTGTTCTTTGATTTGCAGATATCACTTGCTCACTAGGTCACTCCTTATTGAGCAAGTGATATCTGCAAATCAAAGAACGCAGGGAAACAAGGGACGAAATGCCATAAGTCTAATAATTGGCAGTAAGATGTAATTGGCAAGCATCAGAGTTGAATCCGGTTTCCCTGGCGTAACCAAAATTAAAGGTAATGTGTCCAACTAAGGACAGCAACTTTGCTATTTGCACGTGGTATTTCATGAGATCATTTTATCATGGAATTTAAAAAGTAGCTAGTTCTAATATGAGCAGACGGATGACTTACTTGCGGTTGCGCTTTCAGAGCTGAACCCGAAGTCTCACAGCCCGGGTCTCACAGCAGGTAGTCTCGTTGTGAAATTTAAATTCTAGTTTTGCATGTGATCAGTTAAATTCTACCAATCACAGTGCGCTCTCTGGGGCTCTTCGTCAGCATCGTGTCAGCATATTTTGACAATATAGTGTATACGCGACTGTAGTTACATGGACACATTGCCTTTACGTAAATTCCAACTTATTGTCAGCTATCGGCAGTTTCGTTTCTGATAATTTGACAAAGTTCATGTCAAGGAATTGACTTTGATTTATTGCCAAATGTTCAGTATTATTTTTGCGATTTAGTTCGAATCGGCCATTTCATTTTAAAGTTATTGGCAATTCTTACTTAAAGGCATGATATTTATCAGTCACGATAAATAAACCTGCTTTGCCGTGTATCATGTGGCCCATGCAAAAAAGATCAATTGTCACTCCCAACAAACTAAAAAGACCTGCTGTTGCACGATGCGTTTCATGTGATCAGTTTCATTTCACATGAACGTAGGCCAATCAGATGCGCCATCCAGAACCACGAGTCAGCACATTCTGACAGAAAGGATGTACCTTGCCATCTTATGTTGATTCAATTCCTTTAATCTCAATTTCAAACGAGCCGCGCTCGTGAACTTTTTTAAGTTCTTCCCAACCTTGACACAACATCTAATATCAGACAGAATCTAGTATATTAATTATCCTTTAGTTTTCTAATCGTTCGTAGTGTACAGTTAGTGGCATATAAGTTTACGTTATATGTCTTTATGTTTTTGGCCATGGGGTAGTCATTGTTTTCGCTCCCTCTGGTACCGTTCCCGTAGTGTTGTATAGTAATTAGATAAGTATTGTAGATTGTAGAATTTTATTGTAAACTTTTTAGATGAATGATACAAGAAAAGAAACAAAAAATTCCTTTAAGATACACTTAACTCTATTGGATAACTTTGACACGTGCCGTTTCATGGTGTAGCTAACGAAACTGGTACGTAGGCGTTTCTCTAGCATATTTATAGCGGCCTTCCCTTTAACATTGATATAGCTTTTGTTGTAATCTTTGTTGTAATAGCTTTTTTTGTTCCTGTTGTGATCGTGTTAAACGATTGTTTTATCAGTAAGGTAAAAGGGACGAAAAAAATTCTCATAATGCTTGATTTTTTGCAAGAATGTTTTACACGCAGTCTGTATCACATTTTAACGAATCGTTAATATATAATTTTAACCGTACCTTTATCTGTCAGAAGCTTTGGTTTAACTTTTGTTCTTTTACCGCTTCAAACCGGCGTGTTTCCATTTCTAGCCTCATGTTTACTATGCACATACTAACTGGTTTCATATTGTACAGGAAGATATAAAGCCCAAGGAATCTAAAAGCACAGACTGAGCTTGCGAGGTTGTTTTGATTGTGAATAATATTATTACTTGTTTCGAGATCTTATCAAGTAATTTGAAAGAGACTGACAAAATTCACCCATGGTATAAGCCGCTCGGCCACTCACCCCATACTTGGGCTCTGTTAGAAATTCTAACATTTTCAAATCGTGCCGCCAGAAATGTGCCGTTTTCGTGTGAAGGAAAGCCTAGGTCTATCCGTAATAATTTGTTGCCGTTTTCAGATTATGCCAATGTCGTGTAAACAGTTTAACACTACTCTCACACGATACAGGCACGATTTCAAAGCGGCATTTAAATGTGACGGATAGGCCTCCCGGTTACACGAAAACGGAACATTTTTTTGCGCTTCCAGAACGTGGCTGATCGATTCTTTAGACACAGATACATTTCTGTGAGGTCAAATTCTAGCCTCGTTGTTGAAGAAATCACAACGAGTACGTTACCGTCAAAACATGGGGAATTAGAGTGTGCTTCTATGGAGAAGCGCTGCAACTAATATGTACCTGCGGAGGAATCATTTATATAGTTCTGCGGAGGACGCTAGCTCCTACGTAGTAGTAAATGATGTTTTCCTTCGCAAATGAACAAAGCTATGGAAATCAAGCACAACTGCGGCGTTTAGCCACCTATGGTATGAAATGAAATGAACGCAGTCTAAACCATGTTTAAGTTGTCACTTTTCCTCACAGGGATTAGAAGCAGAAGTAGAAGCATGTCAGGCAAGATGCGATGTTACATGTCAGACTGGCAACCAGTTGATCTCTGCAAAGAATGCATCATCGCAAATCATCAAATCAACGATCACTGATTTGCAAAATAATTTACAGAATCTTCGGTTGCTCATGAAAGACAGAGCTGAAAGATTAGCAGAGGCATCACAGTCATTCCAGGTATGAATTTTCACGAATTTCGTTTCATAAAAATTGTTTCACTAAAATCCTCCATTTCGTTCCTACAATGCCTGCCAAAAGTCTTGGAACACTTTGCTATTTTTGCCTTTTTTGCGATTTCCCCCTCTCCACCTCAGAACAATGTTGTTCTGTGATGATAAAATGGGGACGGCAGGACGATTCGCGACTCTGATGGAATGCTAGGACAATAACTTTGCCAATCAACATTGTTTCGGGGATGAGGGGGTGTTTAAACCTAATCGCTTTGGTTAGAACTGTGGATTGTCAAGAAATGGCCTAAGTGTTCCAAGGACTTTTGGCAGGCATTGTAGATCTCAAATTAGGTTGCCTTTCCACTAGCCCAGCTATTATATAAGAACCTTCAGAAATTTCAGCCCCTTGTGGGATCTTGTTTAAACAGTTGTAAGCATGGAAATGCAGCCTCAAGGTTCTTATAAAACTAAGTTCTTTTATGCGGATTTCTATTGTACTCAACATAAACATAAGAGTTGATGAAATAAAGTTTTACTTCTGGAAGGACCTCTGTCGAAAAACAAATGATCAAGCAGAACAAAGTCTTCTTTTAAGTCCCGGTCAAACGTATCCAACATTTCATCCAACATGCTGAAAACGAATGTTGCATGAAGTGTTGGATGCGTTTGACCATCCATGTTGGATCACCCGACATTGGCAAAGTGATGTTGGATTAAATTTGATCGAGATTAAAAACAAATTTTGTCTTTTAAATGGTGCATGCAATTTTTGCATGCGTTTTACCGCTTCATCCAATGTTTCGTCCAACATTTCATGTTTGGGCATGCACAAAGCGTCTTTATCTTATGTAAACATGTCGCTTCGTAGGCGATGTACAATCAGGGAAATGTTGGATGAAATGTTGGATGACCTGTTGGATGCGTTTGACCACTCCCTCATAAACATCGGCAAACTTTGAATTTGTTTAGGTTGTAAATGTTGGATACTTATCAAGAACGTGGGAGTAGGAGTTGCTGAAATAGTTCAGGTTTTTGTCCAGAGTTTTATTGTTGAAGGAGCTCTGTCACGAAAACATGTTGTCAGCAGGGCAAAATCATCTTTTAGTTGTGAAATCAAGTTGGTTTTTTCAAAACAACCCGGTCGATTTCTTCAAAGAAAATAAGATCTTCTTTGTCTCATACTTAACGAGAGCGTGGGGAGTAGGAGTTGATCAAATCCAGTTTCTGCATGAGCGATAGGACACCAAGTGTGTGCCACCTTAACGTTATTTTGGTAGCGAGCCACCTTAATCAATTGTTTTTAATGTTTTTGCCTATTTTTACTTGGTATTGAGCCACCTTATCGCGGTTTCGCCATTTTGAAATTTTTGGTAGTGAGCCACCTTAAGTGCAGATCCACGTAAAGTTTTTCCCTCTCAGGGCTTTACGGTTAAGGTGGATCTGCACTTAAGGTAGCTCACTACCAAAAATTTCAAAATGGCGAAACCGCGATAAGGTGGCTCAATACCAAGTAAAAATAGGCAAAAACATTAAAAACAATTGATTAAGGTGGCTCGCTACCAAAATAACGTTAAGGTGGCACACACTTGGTGTCCTATCGCTCATGGTTTCTGTAAAGATTACACTTACGAAGTTGGCTTTTTTACTAATGTGGTCAATTTCTTCAAAGAAAATAAGATCTCCTTTCTCACGTACTAATGTAACAAGAACTCACAAGTAGGAGTTGATGAAATAATCTATTATCTTGTCCAGAGTTTTTGTGTTGGATGCAGCATTTAAGACCCATGACTGACCAGCATCCTTTGCGGCCCTCCAATCGAATGCTCTTCCCCACAGCTTCCATTAAGGCTACGGTAAACGTTTGTAACACGAGATTTGGTTTTCTCTCCCTAAAAGCCAAACTAGTAACGGAATGTAGTGAAAGTATACATCATTAGATGCACAAGAATGTGGGGATTCTACCCATATCAAAATAATGAGCAAATATTGTAAAATGATATTTTTCAGGCAAATTCATTGCTTAAAAGAGTGTACCACCTCCAAAAGCTATTTTGTACCCTTGCGTTTGAGGAAGATGAGGGAATTTTGTATACCGCTGACCAAAGCGCTCCGCAGCAAAAATATAGTCATGGGCTATCAACCAAATTATGTTCCTTACAATTTTTGTCTAACGCCCAATTCATATTTAAGAAATAAACAGAGATGGAAAGCAGAAGTCAGTTTCAACGAAAAACTTGATTTAGATAATATTTCCTACGATATTTCCAAGTTATCTATCTTTTAATATGCATTCCGTAGGAGAAACACCCGATCCAACAACGAACAACTTCCGCCCAAAAACCACCTTGATTCAAAATAATTCTATAAAATAAATGACACCATGTTTTAAGAATGATTCAAGGAATGATGACGCTATCTCCTGGTATGCTTCATTAGTTTCGGAAAATATTTTTAAGGACAAAAATATATCTGTTCTGTTCTGCATTCTGTACCCAGCAACAAGGCCGCGATTCCTACCAAAAACATCTTGATTGAAAATAATTTTATAAAAAAAAACTACACCATGTAACAGTACGAAACTTTCAGAATGATTTAAGGAGTGATTATGACATCTCCTGGTATACTTCATTAGTTTCGGTCTGTAAAACATGGAGTGTGGAATGATGGAATGGAATGATGGAATGGAATAATGGAATGGAATGATGGAATGGAATGATGGAATGGAATGGTATAGATGGAATGGTAGATATGGAATAGCTAAACTACTGGTCGCTTTGGAAAAAAAATTACACCAATGTGTTCCTCAAGATCTTCTTAGTTTATTTTACATATGTTTTCTTGAAAGTCTCATGAAATTCCCTTAAATATCGACTGAAACAACAAGCATGATAACAGACTGTGTGGGCAGACATCAGTTAAGTCGTTTAATTGATGTGAGTTGTAGGGAAAAAATCTGTAAAACATGGAGTGATGGAATGGAATGGAATGGTCGACATGGAATAGCCAAACTATTGGTCTGTTTTGAAAAAAAATTACACCAATGTGTTCCTCTCGATCTCTTCAGTTCATTTAGCGCATATTTTCTTGAAAATATGCTGGAATTCCTTCAGATTTCAACTGAAACAAAATTGGATCTATGCTAGGCTCGCGTGAACACAGCTGTGGAATGTTGAGAAGTGACAGGGATCAATGACAGTTTTAATCCTTATCCTGTAATGGCGCCAAGATCATTTTTATCATAAACGGGGGTTCGTAAGAAACTTTAGACAACAGCAAATTGAGTTATTGCTGCCCTCATGCACTCACTCACTATTGTTTGAAAACAATGTCCAGTTGTTCATCATTTGCACAGTTTGTGGTATTGTTTAGATTTCATTTCAGGTTGTGCAACTGTGAACTGAACTGCGTCGATTTTTCAAAAGCTATGCTTCACCACGTTGTGACTTTCGTCGGAGAATCCATAGTTTTATGCTGCTGGCATATTTTGTCTTATCGGGTACCATTTTATTTTCAGAATTTTTAGGCACTAATGGTAATTTTGTCTGTGCAGCAGGCTTCACCATGGTGGGCTTTGCTTTACATACAGTCAAGCACGTGTGTGCTCCCAGAAAACTGTCTTGCAGAATTTCAGTAGCTGAAGAAGCCAGATTTAATTTCCTCCGGGCTTGCTACTTGATAGAGGGAATGTTTGGGTCTTACGGTCACGGGGTTTCACCATATTTTGTAATCTTGCACGCTATGTTTCGGTTTGATTTGATGTAAAATATCGCAAAATGTTTTGCATTTTAAATTTTGAGCGGTTTTACGGTTTTGGGACCCCCAAACATCCCCTGTTGGTACTGTCAGAAAAATCACCAAATTCACATCAACAATCATGTGAAAGAAATCTACAAAAGTAACAAAGTTGTATGTGGTAGAAATGTTCGGTCACTGATCTGTACCTTCAGAGCTTTGGCTATGGGAGGTGAGCTTCTTTGACAGTTCGAAATATTTGCTTGAAAGAAGGTAAAAAATGCGTTGTAATGGTGACCATGCTAAAAAGGAAATAGTCCCCCAAATGCTATATTAGTCCCCCCAAGAGGTTCAAACAATTAGATTTTGAGTTTTCAAGTTTTTATGGCAAGGAGTCACTAAAATTTACTAAAGGCTGGCACCATCGATGTGTTGATTTTTCCAGGCACTTGCCACGCCATCCCCATGTGCAGAGATTCGATTGAAATTAGACGGGAAGTCAGAACATTATGATTCACAGCTGGTTTGATTCCGGAAGAAATTCTCAACAATAATACACTCATTTTTATAATAAAAGTGGTTCAAGTGGCTCTAGCCATATCGGATATCAGAATTTCCTGTTATTTTTGTCAAAGGTTTATAGATCCTGAGATTCCCTTTAAAAAACTAAACTATGAATTAAAAATACGAAACTTTTGTAATTTACCGTTATAATGTTCTCCGGTGACTCAAAATATGTTTTAACTATTTTTAAATTGTCTTGAGCGCAAATCACTTTATTACTAGTTTGAAATCTTATTACAAAGTGATTTAAGAGCTCTTCGAACAAAAATAAATCATTCCAGAATGGAAATTAAACCTCATTCAGAGACTTTAGGTAGCAAAAGTATCCTAACATTTAAGAGACTGTCTGGCAATCTTTGACCTTAGTTCTTAAAAAAAATTAGTTTAGACGTACTTTTCTTACAATTTCTTATTTTTGGGAAGTCCAAACATGACAAAGACTCTGGGGACTGAGGTTGAAGAAACGTTCTTTTTTAGCTCCCTAGCTCCCCTCTCTAATAAACCCCTCCCTCTCTGGTAAACCCCTCAAGCCCCACTTTCCATCATCCTTCATTTGTATTAAAAAGGATGTCAAATTTCAGTTTATTTAGCTAAAAAAGTGTGCAGGTTAATTTTGATACTGCTTTGATAAATATGTCGAATTTGTTCATTTGACTCGGTAATATTGTATGTCATTCCTCAAAATTGGGGATAAAAGAGTTAAGATGCTTTAATTTATATCCTTTTCATTTGAGAATAAACCCCCTCTCTAGCTGACAAGCACCCTCTCCCTTAAAGCCCCCTCTGGAGTCTCCAAGATTGAGTAATAAGCACTTGGGGCTCAAAATAGCCTGTGTTCCAGACCATTACGCAAATATAATTTATTTTTCTGGAGTCTAGAACACAGGCTAGCTCAAAAAAGCTTCTTGCTACTAAGAGTTTCTTGGAGTCTATCAAATTTGCACTATTTTTCAGAATCATTCTGTTTTTTAAACAGGGCGTCCAACGTAACCAGTAAGATAAAACAATCTGTGGTACAATCTGCGTTAAAGTTATCCATTTTCATAGCATTTTGAAGGCAGTGTTCATGCTCTAAATGACAATCGTGTATGTAAAACCCACCATGGTGAAGCCTGCTGCACAGGCAAAATATGCTAGCAGCTTAAAACTTTGGATTCTTCGACGAAAGTCACAACGTGGTGAAGCAAGAAGCATAGCTTTTGAAAAATCGACACAGTTCAGTTCACAGTTGCACAACGCGAAATGAAATATAAACAATACCACAAACTGTGCAAATGATGAACAACTGGGCATTGTTTTCAAACAATAGCGAGTGAGTGCATGAGGGCAGCAATAACTCAATTTGCTGTTGTCTAAAGTTTCTAATGAACCCCCGTTTATGATAAAAATGATCTTGGCGCCATTACAGGATAAGGATTAAAACTGTCATTGATCCCTGTCACTTCTCAACATTCCACAGCTGTGTTCACGCGAGCCTAGCATAGATTCAATTTTGTTTCAGTTGAAATCTGAAGGAATTCCAGCATATTTTCAAGGAAATATGCGCTAAATGAACTGAAGAGATCGAGAGGAACACATTGGTGTAATTTTTTTTCAAAACAGACCAATAGTTTGGCTATTCCATGTCGACCATTCCATTCCATTCCATCACTCCATGTTTTACAGATTTTTTCCCTACAACTCACATCAATTAAACGACTTAACTGATGTCTGCCCACACAGTCTGTTATCATGCTTGTTGTTTCAGTCGATATTTAAGGGAATTTCATGAGACTTTCAAGAAAACATATGCAAAATAAACTAAGAAGATCTTGAGGAACACATCGGTGCAATTTTTTTTCCAAAGCGACCAGTAGTTTGGCTATTCCATATCTACCATTCCATCTATACCATTCCATTCCATCATTCCATTCCATCATTCCATTCCATTATTCCATTCCATCATTCCATTCCATCATTCCACACTCCATGTTTTACAGATAGCCTTAGTTTCGGAAAATATTTTTAAGGGCAGAAAATTTATCTGTTATCACTCAGTAAAATCTGCATTCCGAAGGGGAAACGCCCAACAACAAACAACTCACGACCAAAAAACCCCTTGATTAAAAATAATTCTACAAAAAAAACTACACCATGTAACAATACGAAACTTTCAGGATAATTCAAAGAATGATTATGCTATCTTCTGGTATACTTCATTAGTTTCGGAAAATATTTTCAAATGCAGAAAATTTATCTGTTCTGTTCTGCATTCTGCAAGGGAAACACCCAGCAACAAGGCCGCGATTCCTACCAAAAACACCTTGATTAAAACTAATTTTACAAAAAAAACTACACCATACAACAGTATGAGATATTGAGGGAGCTTTAAAGCATAACTAAGCTTGCTTCTCGTAAAATCCGCCAGTACCTAATAATTTCAGATTTAACAGAAAATGTATCTGTAATCACTGAATGCAATCTGCCCTCTGCAGGAGAGCTCCCTGTCATAACAATTCCTGAAGTCCCCGTGGACATTGCACTGTCTTTGTGTTCCCCTTTTGTTTGAGTTGTGTTTTTGATCACCAAAGAACATTGTTTATCACAAAACTTTTCTAGAGATTTCTTTTATCTACGTTTGAATGAAAATGGCATAAAGCAACACTTCTGGTTGCCCCGATTGTCTCTGCATGAACGTATAATTCTAGAAGAAAAATTGAAGATGGCGCGTAGTTCTCATATTCTTGACTCCCTGTCCTGATTCGCGCATGGCAAATACAAAATTCCCTCATCTTGCGTTTGAGGTAATAAATCTGACTTATACCAACAGGAAGCTGACTTATAAATCTGACTTATACCAACAGATCCTAAGCTGTATTTTCATGTTTCATATTTTAAACATATTTATACATTTATACAGGGTACATAATTCATTAGCCCTATTGTACCCGGGCTCATTGGGTTAGACCTCTGCCTGGGGGGGGCAAAAAATGCCCCCCTAGTTATCTCCAAAACCATAAATAGTATGCCATTGTAACTTCGTACAATAGTAAGTACATCTATTAGGAGTCTAGTTATAGATTTTAATGCTAATTGGTCACGTGGTTTGTTGCCAAGCGACCAAACAATATGACCATGTCATATATAAGCTTCAGTACTGAAAACACAAAAAATGCTAATTATGTCAGGTAAAATGTATCAAAACCTCAATAAACTACTTTAAAATGAAGAAAACATGTTTATCCATTGATTTATATCAAATTTTGAAAATGTTGTCTTTCTTTGCTAGAGATATGACGTCATCAATTTGCATGACTTCATGGAATCTATAATTTGCTGCTGTCAGCAAATATGAATTATGTATATATCAAACGAAAAAACTTTGCAAGGGGAATCGTTTGGTACCAAGCACAACTTCGTCAAGGTTAAGACAAAGAAATTATGACTGTTTTTGTGATTTTCTTTGTGACTACTTTCCAAATATGGGTATCTGCTGGTCACGTGACTTACAGTAAGAACCCGCAAAATAGAAACCACTTTATAAGAAACCTCAGGCTAACTTTTTTGAGAAATGGTACCCTCATATAGGAAACTTCTCAGCCTGATTTTAGAAAGGTTTCTTATAGAAGGACCCCAAATAAATTCATATTTGAAAATCTTCGTCAAACTCAGGTTCCCAACATTTTTAGATATTCCATGCAAAGGCATATCTATCTATAATGATAAATTTGGCATGTATGCTATCGTTGAGTAAATTTAGAGAAAATGCTAGGTAACGAGAACATACTGTCCGCTAATGTTTGCTGTAGGTTTTCATGAAAGATTAAACTGAAATCAGTGCAGGTTTCTTAGCCATGTGATAAGAAACCGTGCAGCCTGTTTCAAGGTTAATGACCTTTTAATAAGAAACTAAACAGGCTGTTTTGAAAAAACTGGTTTCTATTTTGCGGGTTCTTACTGTACATTGTGACAATTGAAAGTCTAAAATTTAATTGCCAATTAAAAATTAGGAAAGGTCATGGATGTTTTGTTTTACAATTTGGCCCTGTTAAAACTAAGAAGGTCAAAAATTACAGTGCTCTGTTGGTTTTTTTGTCGAAGAAGCAAAGCCTCATAGTTATTCCTTCGATGTCTACTTGGAGCTGTGTCGAGATCTAGAGTCAATTCTTTGTCAGTTCTGTCATGCGATTTCGTCCTTTCCTGCAGTCTTGAAAACGTGCATGGAAGCACCTTCTAGCGTCCTGAACCTCAAGTATAATAGCTGTGTTGTGGTTGTACTCAAGGTTACGACATCAAAAGATGCTTACATGCAAGTAGCAAATAACCATTTGGCGGTCGTTTGGAAATTACACCATCGTATTATCAATATTGACAGTTTAGTGAGAGTCTCACTTTGATAAATGATAAGTGGGACTCTTTGTTATTAGTCTATTAACTGTTGTACACAAAAACAAAGGCGCGCAAAGGCTGCTTGTCAGTCATGGGTCTGCTTCGCTCAGCGTCGAGGCAGAGCATTAGCATCTGCCTGCTCACATGCAGTCTCACCATATGTTGTCCGGAAGTTATGAGTTTTAAATTCCTGAACATCTGTCATGCTCCCAGGTGAGTGAAAAAGGTAATTCCCTTTTGAAAGGCCACCGCTTCCTGGACAACAAGGCAATTATATTGGCAAATATATTGTTTGATAGTGGACATTTCCAAATACATTTTAGAATTTACCTGACTGAAATCGGCCTCTCCGTTCTGAAATTATGAGGGATTTCTTGAGAAGTCCTCTTCGAGAAACTTTCAAAAACGGCATAAAACTACGATCACCCGGTAGAAATGCAAATAATTTTCATAGAACCTTTGTCCTTTTTCTGAAGATGATTGAAGCAGAAATAATGTGATATTCTGGTACTTTTTCACCCTCGATGCAAATAGTCCGAGAGCTGCGGGGCATAATTCTAAATTTCCTGCTCAACCTGGAAATCTTGAAATTGCTTGTGGGGTTCGTCCAGCAATGTTTTGTCGAGTTGTTTATTGTTGCAGTTTGTTTTAGACCAAGAAAATGTAAAATTTGACAATTTTTCACAAAATTGGATTGAGATACATGGAATGAGAGATGTAAAAAACCGACTGAAATCTGCATTTATTCATTCATGCAAGTCTGCATTTATTCATTCATTCATTCATTCATTCATTCATTCATTCATTCATTCATTCATTCATTCATTGTTTTATTTTGAGTCGGCTGGAAAGATTTCTAGCTGTTGCTAGCTAATTTGGGCCTACTACGCATTCCGCATCAAGACATGGGACCCGTAGTTTAACGTTCCTGCCGAAGGACTGCGAAGTGAGTTGCTAGGTCAGGCATATCCAGATTTTGGCCTTACGTGGCCAAGTTTAACTCAGTTCCCTAACGGAAACTGTATAAGCCGCTCGGCCTAGAGTAGGCTTAAATTAGCTGTAATTTAGAGCTATTGTTAATTCTCACTTACTGTAAAAATAAAGTAATGATGATGATGATGATGATGATGATTATGATGATGATGATGATGATGATGATGGCCACTCATTCCACAATGGATACACTGACAAGATAAATCTTGATCAGTAGATTCAGAAAATCTGCTTGTTTGTCACATTTGATCATGTCATTGACTAGCTATGAGAGATTAAATATCTGGGCTTTAATAAGCTTTTGTCCGAAGAGAGAAACGGACAGATCTTTTCAGGATGACTGTTGGTTTTGAATGATGTGTAATGCTTAGCGTTATCCTTTCTTTTAATCTTAGTATTATTCTGATGCAAATGATGTGGAATCATGGATTGGTGAGCAAATGCAACTAGTGATGAGTGAATACTATGGTAAAGACTCAGAGACAGCTAAGGTAAGCAAGAATTTCCAGGCATCGAATCTTCGCGATCTTTTCAATCCAGATGACGGTAAACTTGAAATGAGACGTTTCGCTGCGTAGGAGCTCCAACAGTTTCAATTGTATTTGAATAATGGCGGTATTCGATTCCTTGTTGTGACGAGAGAAGAGCGAAGGAATAGCAAGGTTATCAAACTTTACTCGCATTCCGTGGAAGAGAAACAACACACAGTGAGTAAGAATACAATTTTAATCATAATATAGGCCAGACCAACGGTGCATTATTGCCTATGCTCATACATGTCATTTTCTCACGACGTTCTTTGACCACTGTCAGAGTAGACTTATGACGATGAGTCCCTTGTATCCCTGCCGTACCTTGCTCAACAGGGACTGATAATAGACTGATTGCAAGTTCGTAGTTACTGCTATTGATAGGCTGATGGACGCTATAACTACAGTTTGAGCAAAAATATATATTGTTGTTGTTGTTGTCATTGCTGTTGCTGTTGTTGTTGCGATAACTGGGACTATTTCGTGAGTCTAGACTCATAATGAAACAGTTAAAAACCTGACCCTATCTTCTGAATTCGATCGATCGAATCTGGATCGAATGACTGCTGCGGCTCTGTTCAACGGTCACTCCTCAGAAGGAAATGCGATAGAAACCACGGTAAGCAGACACTTAATCAACGAAACCTGGTATTCATGTGAAGAAGAAAGTTCACTTTACCTGGTGAGTGCAAAATAAATCTTTTAATGCTGCAATGTCCATGTTTCTAAGACCAAAACATAACATCCTTCAAATTTAGTCAACTGCGTCAATCGAATCGTGTGTTCGAAACTTATTGTTCTTTGCCAAACCTTGCAATCTGATTGGTATTCTAGGAACCCCAGGAGTATTAGACTTATGACGAT
Organism: Aurelia coerulea; assembly: GCA_039566865.1. Taxonomy (NCBI): domain Eukaryota; kingdom Metazoa; phylum Cnidaria; class Scyphozoa; order Semaeostomeae; family Ulmaridae; genus Aurelia; species Aurelia coerulea. The sequence goes on along the minus strand of CM076958.1, from coordinate 16,788,454 downwards.
GAGTCTCTTGTTTCCCTGTGCTCTTTGACTTGATGATGGCGCTTCAGTCAACAGAGACTCATAATATTACTCTGAAAAACCTGACCCTATTAGGCCTAATATGCTGGGATTCCTAGCATACCAATCAGATTGCGAGATTTGGCGAAGAACAATAAGTTTCGAATCTTCAATTCGATTGACGCAGCTTACTTAATTTGAAGGAAGTTGCTGCAGCAGGTACTTGAAGATTTCTCTGGTTATGTTTTCGTCTTAAAAACATGGAAATTGCAGCATTAAAAGACTTATTTTGCACTCACCAGGTAAAGTGAACTTTCTTCTTCAGATGAATGCCAAGTTTTGTTGATTAAGTGTCTGCTTTCCGTGGTTTCTATCGCATTTCCTTTCTGAGGAGTGACCGTTGAACAGAGCCGAAGCAGTCGTTCGATCCAGATTCGATCAATCGAATGCAGAAGATAGGGTCAGGTTTTTAACTGTTTCATTATGAGTCCCTGTGAGCAAGGTACCGCAGGGATACAAGGGACTCATCGTCATAAGTCTACAGGAGTATTAGGCCTAAATAGGGTCAGCTTTTTCAGAGTAAAGATATGAGTCTCTGTTGACCGAAGCGCCATTTTAAAGTCAAAGAGCACAGGGAAACAAGAGACTCATCCTCATAAGTCTACTGCCAGAGCAGGGCTGGCTCGGTGGTAGTGCGCTTGATGACTGCCCATCTGATGGTTAGTGGTTCGAGTCCCCGATAAGGAGAGTGAAGAGAGTGGCCAATTTTCTGTAATTCTAGGCCAAAATAATCACAGTGTTTGGTCACATCAAGAGGAATAACCAGGGCACTGCTTTGATAAGCTTGGCTTCTCAGTGTCCTAAACGACTTTCGGTTGCTAGGCAGTTGCAAAGATACTGGCAAGAAATAGTTCTCTCTCAAGCGTTACAAAACATTTTCATTTTTCATCTCAAAACGGGCGTTGAGCTCACTCATCATTCTTGGCGCTGTTATTTGATCATTTTCTATCTTTACTCATAGGATTCTAGGCAAACACGCTTTTTTCGCTCCGGACTGGCTGTTTCAAACAGCATTAGTTTCAGAACTTCAAGGGGGTCATATTAATATTCATTCCTGTTTCAAATCAGATGAGTGTCGGCTGCTTTGATTGAAGCAAACTTCGAGCCACGTGTGATTATAAAACCTTCATATGATAAAAATATGCTAACCAAGCCTTGTATCCTTGTAAACGCTTTGTGGACCGAATCGTCTGTACCGAGAGAGTAATAAACAACGCACTGTGTTTGAAAATATACTGCTTCTTGAATGGAATGTCGAAGCGATGATACTGAAAAGTTGATAATGATAATAATTTATATGCGTTTAAGGGCATGAAAGACTACATGCAGCTATCATTTTATTGCCCCGACCCCTCCACCCCGGGATAGGCGGGGCTGATGTGGGGTCATTCACGTTTTTTTCTTGTGAAAGTGAGCGATGTCCCCGCCTACCGGGGCAATATTCTTCTGCGAATGGGAGGCGATAGCTCGCGTCTGTCCCCGGTTAAGCCTGCCTTGTTATGCTCAAGCTTTTGAGGAGAAGCGAATCGCCCCGGGTGTCCCCTCTCCCCGGGGCAAAATTTTTCAGTGAACAGGAGGCGAATAGCCCTGCATCGGCCCCGCCTATCCCGGGATGGGGGGGGGGTCAGGGCAATAAAATGATGGTTGCATAAATAGCCTATGTATGCCTATTTCTCGTACTAAATAGCCTATTTCTCGTTCTACTTTTCTGAGACTTGGAAGTACAGATAAAAGTTAGTTTACAAAAAATCAGTAACTTCGAAATGCGTGGAAAGAGGCCTAAACCCTTTGATCATAGTTCAACACAATCTCAACACTCAAACACATTTCGTTCTTCTGAAGACTAAGGGAAAGACTCACCTGTCTTTATTTCTGGAAACTGTCGTAAATACTGCATAATCCGTTTCTTGTATGATAAGAACGATTCACGTTTAGCTACTTGACGCTGGCAACTTCTTTCTTGCGCACTAAGAATTCGCCAGCGCTATTTTCCTATTTAATCTATTTCAATTAATGCATACGAAATAACAACATACATCCTGATGATGTGACTTACGAATAAAACTCGAATCCAGCGACGTTGTTTGAAATAACAGATTTGATCTAATTATATATCACAGTTTAATATTTAAAATACCACATGGTGCCAATTTTTTAGTTTTTTGCCAATGTTATGACTTGTTTTCGCAGTAAGAGCTGTTTTGGTAAGAAATTGAAATCCACAAACCTTGCATCGCAACTACGGGCGGTAGGAAACGCTGAATTTAGAAAAAGCCTTACCATGTCAATCGGGTTAAAAAAGGCGCCTTCGCAGGAGACGTAGACACGGAAGGAAAACAAGTCAATATGTCACGAATGGAATGATACATTAGGATAGGAATAACTCGATGTATCACACGTAAAGCTTTTTCTAAATTCAACGTTTCCTACCGCCCGTGGAGGTACTTGAGTAACGTCTAAACATTGGAAGGGCTTGAAGAAACCATGTTTTGAAATGTTCACGAGGACACAGGTAGTCAACATGAGGATTGATATGGAAGCTTTAAAGGGGCTCCGTCGCCAAACTGTAAACAAATCTGATAGCACCGCACGTGGCCATTGTTCTCCATTGTTTTCTGCAGTTTGTTTGGTGGTTTCACCCAAGCCACCTAAAAGTGCTCGTTAAAAATCCACTTATTATATCCAAGCAATCGTAAGAGATAATAATGTTTGGATTTTTCCTCTGTGAAGTACAAAGATCTATCTTCAAAATCATGCTTTCATTTTCGAAAAAACAGGTAAACGTCTGTGTGATAAGAAGCTTTCAGTAGTAGCTCAAATACTTAGTTTCTCGTGAAAAATATTTGTACATTTATTAGTATTATTGTTGTTGTTATCTAGATTCCATATTAATTTGAATCGAAATTCACAGACAAATTCAAGAGATGAATTTTATGGGAGAGGCCTTTAAAAACTGATTTTGCTGAAGGATAGCCCTCCAAGAAATGGAATAATAATGATAATAATGATAATAACAATAATATTGTTAACAATAACAGATCTTGTCTATATTTATACGCTTATATTTCACCACACCAATGTTAACAAAGAAATTGGGGAGAATTCAATGGTATAAGGCAGGGAAACAAGGACAGATAATGTTACAATAGGACTTACTACTTTCTATTGACACCTAGGGACAAAGTAATTTGTGATTGCAGACAAAGGGAATTACATGCTCGGTTGGTCAAGACATAAACAAAAACAAAGCAAGCCGCAAAATTGCCCTGAAACCCGGGTCGCTAGCTCGGTCGTTGTGCATTCCAGAAAAGGTTTTAAAGAGCAAATGTTAGCACATATCGAAAGAAGAAGGATATATCTAAACTTCTGCCTCGGGCATTTTGTTTTTTTCGTACAGAAGCTGAGCAGTAAGTGTTTTATATACACCTAAAAAGTACGAGAATTGAGTCCCCTCCCAATTGGCTTTTGCACAAAATCAATAAAATGCCTAAGGCAGAAGCTTAGATATATCATTCTTCTTTCCATAGGTGCTAATATGTGCTCTAAAAAACATTTCTGGAATGCACAACGAGCTCGCTAGCGACCCGAGTTTCAAGGCAATTTTTGCGGCTTCCTTTGTTTTTGTTTATGTCTTGACCAACCGAGCATGGAATTTCCTTTGTCTGCAATCACAAATTGCTTTGTATCTAGGTGTCAATGAAAAGTAGCGAGTTCAATTGTAACATGATCTGTCCTTTTTAGGCAGGGACATAGCGTGTACATTGAACTAGATGTTCAGAAACTTGTTATTTTTCATGATTATAGCACCAGGACTAACCAAGACATAGGAAATTATCTGAAGCGTTTAAACAGGGACATTAATCATGATCTCAAATTGAAATTTGCAACTTAGTACTGCTTATTGTTTTTGTACAAAAGCATAGGCAGTGACATCATTCATAATTTGAACAATATTTATTAGACGTTGTTTTGGTTAGGAAGTAGCCCTCTGCAATTTTTGATATCGACGCAGTTGTTTTTAGTAAAAACATGTTGTTTCAGCCCAAAGCAATGTATTAAAGCCACATGCACACTAATTGGTTCCATATAAACAAACCTTATCCTCCTCAGCATTGTCGTCAAATGTTGAATCAAAGGTGAACCTACAATTGACTCACAGACGTAGGTCCAGGAGGACGGAGGAAGACTTGTTAAAGCTCATAAATGCCAAGCCTGCATCTGCAGATTTTGTAAAATATTTTACCCTGGTTTAGGTTTTTTATGGTAAATTATATTTTCCTTGTAACATTCTATTTATCCTTGTAAATAGTTGGCCTTAATTAGTATTATAGCTATAATTTTTTAGCCAACTTTAAATGAAAGAATTAATAATAATGGCGAGTGACTTTTATAAATCCTCGTTGCGATGCAAAAGCTGGAAGCAGAATTGCAAACAGGATTCCGTCTCTCAGCAATTGTCAACGAAAACAACTCGGATTCTTTTAGCAAACAAAATATTGGCCCCTGAAGATCAAACTTGCACAGCAGGGAATAGTATGGCCTGCGCAGGCTAGGAATTGTACGATTGCTTGATGTTACAGAACAGCAGCAGTTCCTGTTGAGAAAGGGACCCACAACTACACTGTTAAAAAATCCTGTGTTTGCAGAATTCTGCTTCCTTGAATTGCTAAGAAGTTACCCTTTATTTTAAGCATCCCTGACTGTCCAAGTACTGCATTGTGGTCGAAAGTAGCATTGCATTGTGGTCAAAAGTACTATTGTATTGTGGTCGAACATGAACAATAGAAAACCACGTGATATGACAAAAGAAATTAGGTGAATGATGCAAATGACTCTCATACGCAGTCTGTGAATGGTTATTTTTGCTTTCGTTGGACTGAAATGGCTTGCACAAATCTTACGCTGCTTTGCTACCGGCCGTGGGAAATACCAGCCACTTTTTGCCAGGCCACTAGACCGTACGCTAGGATTTTTGGAAAATCTTTTAATCCTCTGTTTCTTGAATTATAAATGAGTTTCTAAACATTTTTGGTTTCGAAAGCATTGAAAACGATACAAAAAATCAATCAAGTTTTCCAAGGAGAAAACATTCTGTTGCGATTTTGAGAATTTAGAAATCGATTAGTTATAAACTGATGCACGAGCGTTAGTTCAACGACCAGCTCGTTTAGAAATTCTATACTTGTTGCAATGAAGTACCAAGCCAAGCTTTTACGGTATTTTTGCTGCCGGTTTTCCTGACTTCTTTTTTCTATTCGTAGTCTCTTTTGCAACGTCATGAGCAGATCACAGAAGAAATCATTGCATTTAAAGAAGACATGCTTATGTTACAAGATGAATGTAAACAAATTGAAGCAACTGATAACAAAGCAGATGCTAATCAAAAAGAGGTACATCAAGTTGTATCTATAGTCGGTCTCAAAATAGATGTCACTTGAGATTTACGATAACGCAAAAATCCTTTGCAAAACACTTCTAGTGTTGCTATTCGCGTGCATTTGCAGGGGACATCTAATTTGAGACGGACTATAATTGGGTAAGTCAAAAATGTTTAGCCTTTTTTGCAATTGGAACTGGCCTACACTCTTTTCTTTTTATAAGAATAATGTTTATAAGAATATTCAGGCTCAGAATCATCCAATTTTTAAGAATATTATAAGAATATTGCCAGCCTCAGCTGGCATATTTGTGTCTCGTTTTTTAGCAGTTGCCTGTTTTGTGATGTTCATAACAGAGAATCGCATGACTCACATAAATACTTGAAGAATATGTTCAGGCTCAAAACGAAACTTTCTTAAAGGCACTGAGTCCGCATAAATAGCGCGTTCATGACCAATATCAGCTTCTTTTCAATCATAAAACAAAAGTTGTGATTTAATCGCTATTGAAATGAAACCAAAAAGAAATTCCTGAGGATAATGCAAGGATTAATAAGTCTTTGATCTCCACTACTAATGACTTTAGCACAATTGTGCGATAACAAAGGGCCGTCAGCAGTCTGTCAGCATAGCGTTAACGCTCAGCTATTTATATGGACTCAATTCCTTTAAGAATATCGAGGCTGGACAAAATTTAAAATATTCTTATAAAAAAAAGAGTGTATGTACCGATTTCAACAATTTCTTCCAAGCATAGGTGAGAGGACTTAAGATTTTTATCGTAGAAACTAAACGGCAAGATGAAAAATAAATGAAACGGAATGAGCCCGAAATGAGCCTGAAACGTTTAGTCTTCGAAGCTCTAGTCTATAAACTGCAATTCAAGATATCTTATGTATTAATAAATGAATGATTTGAGTACCAACGATAGGGTAGATCTTGAAAAATTCTTTTTTAATTCTTCGTCCTGTTAAAAGATTACTTCCACTTAGCTCTGTTCATTCACTTCAACTGTTCGCGCTATATTCATTTTCAGTCATCTCCGAGAGCAAAAAGAAAGGAATATGATGAAGTCGAGGTTGAAACTGAAACCGAGGATGAGGAAATTGTGGAGAAAGAAGTCAACAAGAAGGTGATCAAAGAATTCAAAGTTCCACAAGTCATTGCAAGACATCCGTATGAAGGAGAAGGCCTTCCTATGAAGAAAGGAGAAGTAAGTTGATTATTTTCCTGGCGAGTTAAAGGGGCTCCGGCACCAAACTGTAAACAAATCTGTAAACACCGCACACGTGTCCATTGTTCTCCACTGTTTTCTGCACATTATGTGGTGGCTTCACCCAAGCCACCAAAAAGCCACCAAAAAGTGCAAAGCCACTATTTATATCCACGCAGTCGTAGAAGATATGAATGTTTGGTTTACTTCCCTGTGAAGTACAATGATTTATCTTCAAAATGACGCTTTCATTTTCGAAAGAACAAGTAATATTGCCCATCAAAAAGATGTAAAATCACCGTTTGGAGCGAAATGTGGAGACGGAGCCACTTTAAAAACACACTTGCCGTTTGGAAGCTGCCGTTCCTTCAAGACCACACCAATTATACTGACAGTTGTCTTACTTAATTGCCAATATTTCCGATTAAATTTTAGAATTTGCCTCTGCGTTCTGAAGTAGCGAGTGAGTTTCTAGTGAAAGGTCCTTCAAGAAACTTGTACAGATTTCCTTGAAATCACGATCAAATTTTCTGAAGATCTCTGCTTTACAGACATGACTTGAATACGCTTTAGCAGTTGCTATCCTCTTGGGAAAATTATATTATCATCCCTATGGGCATTACAATTTTTTTCCGAGACATTTGATTCTGTCAAGAGTAGGCCTCAGCACACTCAGCACATGCGTATACGGGGGTCAGTCCAAGAAATTTTCAGGCAACCTAAAAATGTCAGTTTAGCTTCGTTGCAACCCACAAATATCAGCTCATTTTATACTTAGACATCTGTAAATTAACATAAAATATCCCGAAACAATGCAGATAGCGGCCAGGATTGCCTCTAACAAACCCAGACGTATCAGTTTGAATATTTGATGCCAAAAAATATCATGAGCATAATTTCAGTTTATCTGAACCCAAAACTATCACTTTCGGCAATATTCTTACCCTAAAATATCGGCTTTACCTCCCCGTATGTGCATGTGCCAAATGTCCCCCTTGGGTAAGCAATGACTTGAAAACGCTTCAGCATACCTCCCCTAAAACCCCCGAAAACCTCCCCTGAAAAGAAGTTACTGATTTAAGCTATATATATTACTAAATCTAATTATAATTGTCGGCTATCAAACAAGGCCTCCAAGAACACGCTTTAAACCAGATATAGGAACATTCATCTCATTAAAATAATTCAATTTCACCTCCGCAGTGAATCCCCTATCTATAAAAAGATATGCCTTAGTCGTTAAAGATGAAAGAAGAGGAATTACCGAAATCCGAGATAATCTGCGTCATCGACAGGGAAAGCTTCAATTTTTAGTGCAGCAACTGTTAAAGACGTTTGACGAAGGGAAAAAAGACCCCTTGTGAGATCCGAAAGTGATATTATATCCTTGATGAAATTGCCGATAATCAACCGAAGTTTATACCCAGCTGCTAGGAATACTATGATGGAAAACAATTTCATAATTACGGGTGAATGAACAACAATCCACTTGTGAAAGACCACTGCTCACTTCATATCAAGGCAGTAATATTGACAAATGCAAGACTTTAGAATTTACCTGATTGATACAGTAAATCCCCGCATATAAGAACCTACAAAAAATAAGAACCTAGATGCTGTTTTTCCTGAATTATGCACCCCATAATTAAGAACCTGTTTCAGTTTGATGAAAAATGTGTTCTTTTTGCAGTGGCAGCAAAGTTGATTTTGGATCGTCATTATTAAGTTAATTTTTGGCCTAGTTGTTAAAGTTTGAATCTCCTCCCCTGCTGTTTGTAAGCTTAGAATTGGGTATTTGGTACATAATTACTTTACCAAAGCAAATAACAGGGCTGGAAATCTTTGGTGAAAATCCTAAAGCGGCCTACGCAAGACACTCTTCAAATAAGAACCTTTATACCTTGAAATTGCTCTTGGTACCTTTAAAATAAGAACCTATTTCAGCCTGGATTTCAAAAAAGTAGATTCTTATATGCGGGGATTTACTGTATCGGGCATCCCGTTCTGAATTTATGAAATTCTCCATAAACCCCTTCAAGAAGCCTTATTACAAACGGTATAAAATTGCGATCAATTTCTTAGATATTTCTAACTTACATTATTCCGAAAGATTTCATCCTCCCAAGAGGTCAACACGTGCTAAAGAACGTTTTCAGTCCCGGTCAAAGTTCAAATTGCATATTCCATTTCGCAAAAGTAATGCTGGACAAAAATGCCTTTCTTATCTAGGGCACAAAACATGGAATAGTCTTTCGTCTGAGACGAAGTCAACAAACAACATCGACACTTTCAAACATAAGATCAAAGAGACTTTTTGCCGAAATATACAGATAGAGGAAGATGACGTATAAGTTTTCTATTAAGACTCGTTATTATCTCTTCCGATCATGCTTTGGTCTTATAAAACGTGTTTTATATCGAAAACAACTACAGTTTTGTATTTTTTTTCTTACGTTTTTCATTGTACCAGCACCTCTAAGGGGACCATTATGGAATTAAGGTCATCTTGACCTTTTAATGCTATCCCTGCCACTGTAATTAGGGGTGTTTTCCTATACATTTTTAACCTTATATATTGTATTATATCTATTTTTATTTATAAGACTTATAAATATTCTAATTGTGGCAAATGATTCATACATACAGCATTCAGGCCATTACTGTAAGGTAGAAATTTTTTAGGGGCGCATCACTCTGTAAAAATCTCGTACACCTTTGGCAGACGCGTGTCCATTGTTTTCTGCTATTTGCAGTTTGTTTGGTGGCTTTGCCCAAGCCATGAAAAGGTGACCGTTTAAAATCCACTTGTATCCAAGCAATCATGGAAGATATGAATATTTGGTTTGTCCCTCTGTGAAGTACAAAGATTTAGCTTCAAAATAACCCTTTCGTCTTGAACAAAGATGAAAGTCTGTGTGATATTGCCTATCAAAAAATTGCAAAATCATCGTTTCGACTGAAATTTTGAGACGAAGCCCTCTTTAATGTGTTATCAATATTGCTGACAATGATCTCATTTTACACATTGCATTTTACACATACATCTTAAAATCAGTACCATGATACGAGAACCGTCCCCTACAACAACGACTCAACTGAAAACAACGAGAACGAGGCCAACAACAACAACAATATACGACAAGAACTTTTTTACCTTAGAAGGAAAAAATTATATTTGTAGCTTCATTAACCTTATATGGACATACAAAATACTATAAATAGAGGTTGATACTCTGAATAAATCAGTTGCTCTCAAGATGCCCTAGTGGGCGAAACTAGTTAGCAGATAACTGAATAAATATAAAAAGTGCAAAAGATCAAATCGATGCCTGCTCTCTGTGGATGTTGTCCCTCTTCTTCATCGTTCACTATATCTTAAAATCAGTACAATATTTGAATTTTTGTAATTTTTCAAAATTCAGAACATTTTTCATCATAATTCAATATTCAAATCTGCAGTCTTTTGAACAATGAACGGTCACTTGATAACATGGGCTCAGTGTCTTGAGCAGTGGGAATTCTGGAAAGAGAGCAGGGGCAGTGGCGGCGGCAGTTGTTGTTGTTGTTGTTCTCTTAGCCAGGGTTCCTGTTGCTCAGCATTATCGCCTATGCTGGCCTAGCCTCCAATGCAATGTGAAACAGGCACTAGTATCTATAAGTATTTGACAGTTTTAGTATAGCTTTTTGTATTTGTATAGTTAGTTTAAATCCAGTATCATCTTCTTTTGTGGCCCAGTGGTGTAATCCTCTGACTTTGCAGGCAGAACAGTCATGTGGACAGGGCTCGATACCCGGTAGAGCCCCACCATTTGCACGTCATGACAAGGGGTTGCGGACTCGATTAGGTCTTCTCTACTTCTGCGATCCCAGCGCTTGGCGCCAAAAACGCAACTTCACCTTCACCTTTGCCTTCAGTGGCGGACACTTATACTTGCCAAATATGGGGGGGGGGGCGAACCTATTGTTTCAGTTAAAAAGCAGTTGTGTTTCTATTGTTATCGAACAAAGACCTTTGTTCTAACCACCATTGGGAGGGGCGATCGCAACCCCTGACCCCCCAAGTGTCCGCCACTGTTTTCCTTCTTTATGTAAATGGCCATGGGGTTGTCGTTGCCTTTGTTCCCCGTGGTATTGTCCTTGTGATGTCATGCAGTTGTTCATATGTAGCGTATTAAGTGGTTTGTTGTTGTAGAATTTTCAAATGAATAGAAATATTCTTATGTTCAATACCTTGTCTTTTGTAGATTTTCTACTTAGCTGCGAAAACTAACAAAGACTGGTGGAGTGTAAGGTAGGATCATGTTTATTGTGGTCATGATTTGTTTGGGCCTAAATTGATAACTGTCGCTATTGTAGTTACCTTGCTTGTCTTCATTATATCTTTCCTCTTCTTTGGCTTCACACTGGCCTGTTTTTATTTGTGGGATTTCAGGGAGACTTTGCGGCTTTGTTGGTTCTGAATTACTGGTTGAGAGAATTTCCTTTGTCTGCAGTTGCTAATCGCTATGAATTGAGGTGTCAATCAAATGCAGCCGTTGCTATTGTATTACAAAATCTGCCCTTGTTTATCGTATTTATAGCGTATTCATTTGAAAACGGAGCAATGTGAACAGGCAGCGTTTTCATCAACAAAAACCAATGGAAATGAAAACGGAGCAATGTGAACATAGCCCATATGGCTTGAAAGAAAGTTTAAGAAAGTTTAGGTGTCCCTGCCTCTCCTGTGAAGGCACCATTTTAATCCCCGCGCGTAGCGGCACATTGACGTGACCTTCCCAAGAAGCGCAACTCAAAATTTAGACTTTACTTTCTTCAAAAGACCTCATCAAAAAAGCAGGTTAGGTTAGCGTGGGAGAACAAACCGTTTGTTGAAGATAACTTTTGAGACCTTTGGATGACCTCCACACTGTGATCCATGTTTCCGTTTTAGTGTACTTATAATGCCAAAAAATAGAAATATCAGAATTGTACAAAACTGACTTTTCTACTGTTAACCGTAGCCTAAGGTATATCAAAACACACACAAATTTTCAAATCGGACAATTTAGTGCTGAGGAATTATTATTCCAAGTTAGACCTAAAAAGTATACTTTGGGCTTCTTTGTTAGCAAAGCAAGGCTACAAAATAGCACCAACTTTCAAATTTAAATTTCTTGTCTTGCATTCACTCGATTTTCATGATCTTTTCTTTTATTTGACAGATTAAACCTTGCAGAATATGTAGTGAAAAACTTGATTGAAAATTTTATCTTGGGATTTGCAAATTTTGCGAATTTTTAATGGTAACCAAGCGTTAATAAAAACCAAAACTGAATCACGAAATGCATTAAAAACAAAGAATATATGTTTCAGAATTCTTCTAAAGCCTATTGCAGAATCAAGTTTAACCTATTTGGGAACACTTTTGCCAAAAGGCCAAATAGAGTAAGCTCTTAAATAATTTTGGCGATTTTTTTACGTAGGCCAGTGGAGAAGAAGTCTGTTTTAGCAAATTCTGTCTATATTTGCCTGAACCACTGTACTATAGACTGAGATAGATGTTCAATGAAACAAATGTTTCTCTCTTATAATCAAAAGGAGGTAGAGATCAACTCCTTAATCATGTAAGGTGTCCATTTTGGTGTTTGTTGTGTTTTTCAATGTTGCTGGGCGCATTTTTAGCCTTGACATATAAGGAATCATTATAGAGTTGGCTGCATGTTTTGAAAAACCTTTGAAAATTAGTTGAATTATGAAAAAATACTTTATACTACTGGCTTGTTAAAAAGCATGTATTTGAAATCGTGAAGATATGATGAAATATTGCCTCTGTTAATAGTTTAGCGTCATTTGAGCAGAAAAATGCCATTTAACTCTAAAAAGGTGAAAAACTGGTCTTCGTGAAAAATTCTCCAAAATTATCTGAGAGCTTGTTCTACTTAGCCATTTTGCAAATATGTTGCCAATAGGTTCAATTTGATTCTACAATAGGCTTTACAAGAATTCTGAAACATCGATTTTTCATTTTTAATGTTGAAGAAACGTTTCGTGATTCAGTTTTAGTTTTTGTTAACGCTTGGTTACCATCCCAAGATAAAATCTTCAATCGACCTTTTCACTACACACTCTGCAAGGCTTAAACTGTCCAACAAAACAAAGATCATAGAAATCGAGTTAGTTCAGGCCAAGAAATATAAATTTGAAAGTTAGTGCTTTTTTATGACCTTGCTTTGCTAAGAAAGAAGCCTGGAGTACACTTTTTAGGCCTAACTTGAAGTAATGCTTTCTCAGCACTAAGTTGTCCGATTTGAAAAATTGTTGGGTTTTGACATACCTCAGGCTACCGTTAACAATAGAAAATCCGTTTGGTAAAATTTTGACACTTTCTTTTTGGCATTAATTTCATGCCCTGGATCACTGTGCTCCAGCGGTGCCTGCGGTGTCGAAATATTTCGTTTGTTGTGTGCCGTACGCTTACATAATACCGGGTGAGTCAGGAAAAAGAATCCCCGCTTGGAAGGCCACTGCTTCATGAATATCAAAGCAATAATATTGAAAACTGTCTTGTTTTATTGCCAATATGTTCAGTTAGGTTCAGTAATTTACCCGGCCTAAATCGGCCATTCCTCCTGTGGATATGGGTGATTTTCTGCAGAAAGCCCCTTCCAAAAACCTGCAAAAACGAATGAAAACAATGAGCAAATTTTCCTTCCTAAAATTGATGACGCTTACATATATTCATGTATTTTGTCCCTTGGGAGGATGAAATCCTCCTGAATAGGGCATCGATACCAAGGGGAGGACTTGTTCATCGTCCCAAGAGGACAGCAAGTGCTAAAACATCCACGAGTCATTGCTCTAAGGCCATTTTAAGGCAGAAATGTTAGGGAAGTCTGTTCATGATTTTGGGCACGTTTTGAGGGTTTTTTGAAGAGGCTTTCTCGAGAAGATCCCTCATAATTTCAGAATGGAGTGGCCGATTTCAGTCAGGTACATTTGATAGTAGATTTGAACATTTCTACCATTAAACTATATATTTGCCGATATCATTGTCTTGATATCCAGGGAGCCGTGACCTTTCAAACGGGGATTCTTTTTTTCTGACTCACCCGGTACTTAAAGGGTTCGTGCAAGGTTATGCTTGGATTTGCAAAGAGCAAAAACATGTAAGAACAGCCTGTTCTATTCGATGTGCTGTCAAGCATAGGTTCCAAATCTTTAAAAAGGCTGATGTAAAATTGAGTGACCTATTTCTTTGAACTGATTGATTTTCAAGAAACTTTAGCTAATTCTCTATAATTCTACCGTTGGAATTTTCTGAAATCTTCAATATTTTGAGAATTAGAGTGTTTTTCTTCTTTTTCAAGAATTCAAGAAAAATTTTCAGAAAAACTGAAAACCGTTGTAACATCTAGACTGTTTGACGTAACATAAAATAATTTCGAAGAAAACCATAGTTTTTGGATGCCTACAATATGGTATCAAGCAAAAGTCTGTCACTCATCTGGTTTATGATTTAGAAATTTGATAACGTCACATCCTCAAATGAGATGAAATGTAAGATACGCCGTAATTTCCAAAAATATTCAAAATTTCTAAAAAGTCCAACGGTAGAATTATAGATAGGCATCTAAAGTTTCTTTCAAGCCGTTCAATCAGAAGAAATAGGTCATTGAATTTTACACCCACCTTTTTACGCCGAGATAAAGATTTGAACCTATGCTGTGCTGTCAACAATTGATAGCCAAAGAAACAATGCTGCGTCTGAGTGTTTTCTTCGTTCTATTTGTTCTATTTATAGAGAGGCCTATACCGGGTGCGCCAAAATAAACTATGCACGTTTGGTAGGCCACAATAAATCTTACACTGGACCGATTTTGAAGATTTATGACCTAATCTTTAGCAGAAAGCCTGAATTAGATGCTAGGACTTTTTGCAAATTTTTCCGTTTTCAGTTTTTAGAGCTAGGAGCGAGTTTCTTAAAATGTTCGTTTTCAAAAACATTGAAAACGATCAAAAAACGTCTATCAAATTTTAAAAGATTCAACACGAATGAACTAAGAGAAAACGTTTTCAGGGGGATTTGGGGGTTAGTACGAACTCTCGTACAGCAGATTACAATCAGTCGATTTCTAAATCGCAACTCACCACGAACAAGTTCTCTTTTTGTCCATTCATGTCGATTCTTTAGAAAACTTGATCGATGTTTTTGATCGTTTTCAGTGTTTTCGAAAACTGAAATTTCAGGAAACTCGCTTCTAGCTCTCAAAACTGAAATGAAAAAAATTGCAAAAAATCCAGTATCTAATTCAGGCTTTCTGCTAAAGATTAAGTCATAAATCTTCAAAATCGGTCCAGTGTAAGATTTATTGTGGCCTACCAAACGTGCATAGTTTATTTTGGCGCACCCGGTATACCATTGCACGCCCCCTTTTAACAGTAATTGTATGTGACCCGAGCCGTGACCCATTGTCATGTTTGTTTTGCGCGTAAGTGTCAAAGAATATCTGGTTTTTGAAGTCGATAACCTTTCTGCTTGTGGGAAAAAGATGATGGAACTACATCTTGAAAACATGCTTCCATGGAACTATCTAATCAAACACATCATTTCAAGCAAAAAGCCATGCTTTTCCATTTCATATTCGCTTTTACCTTGCTTTGACCTGATAAGGCAACTTGGAACTCATTGAATAATTAAACGATAGTACAATAGATAAACTAGCTGTTAACGCAGTTAAGTAAGTGCTGCTCATAGCATTATTGATAATAACATTCCGCAGATTGTCAAAAGAATAAATGTCAGAGTGGATATTTTGGAGCATGTGGTTGAAACCAAGTTAAATTTAAGCTTTTTAAGGTAAAACAATTAAAAAAAAACCATGAGAACTGTTTGTAACTGTCAAGACTGCATCAAACGACTATAATAATCATTAAAACTCAATGCGATATTAATCTCACTTCAAGTCTTCAATTGCAATTTCAAGACTCAGTTAATCAATGTCAGTTCATTTTGTACTTTCTTGGACTGCAAGGTTTTCTTTCTCCTAGGTGGTATCTCAAATAGTGTATGGTTTTCTTTCTCATTTGGCCATAGATCAACACTGCTATTTCAACACACAAAGTGTTCCCCTTTTCAATTCTGTGTCAAATAACAGGCTTTGTACTTTGCCTCAAATGAAAGCAAGTCTTGAGGGTATATGATGCACAACAGTTGACCACAACAATTCTTCAAAAGTTCATCTGGTGACAGTTTGTATCAAAGTTAAAAGGGCACAAGGTGTGAAGAATGGTCACAGAAGCAATGCTGATCCAATGCTTTTTGGTTTTTGTAAGAATGTGCATCCAGAAGAAACTAACTTGTAAGATAACTTTCTTATGCTGCGTTGGTCTTTGAATGTCAATGGTTAAAGAAGCAAATACTGATCCAATGCTGTGCAAACTGTTACAGGAATATGAACAGCTGATATGCAGAATGTGATCCAATGCTGTGTTAATCTTTACATGGGCTGTCACAAATTAATAACGTTATCTTTCACTTCTGCAACAAAATACATGAGATATTAAGCTTTTGTTTATGAGATGTATATGTGCATGGTCATATGGCAACATTAAAGGGGCCTTTGCAAGGAGCATGGTTTGTGAACACACCATTGTGTGGTCTTTTCGTTCTTGCCATTTTTACAGTCCACGAAAATGACCACCAATAAAAAGATGCCACATGCAAGGTATGGTGGCTGGAAAGGCCGATTTAAGTACATATATTCCAACTGAGTAGATAACAGAAATATACTGACAAGAAAAATCTGTGCTAAAGGAGGGGAAAAATTAATCAAGAAGCCAATCAAAATTCTTTCAGGTGAAAAGAATCATGGTTGAAAGATCCTTTCAATTATCTTTCTTTTGCAATCCTCTCTTGTGATTTTCTATGCAATGGGAAATTATCTCTTCTGTTCTAAAAAAATTCATGGAACATTTATGCACTAGATGTTTACAGTTTTAAGCAAAAAGAAAACTACTGTTCTAAAGTGCAACAATACTCTACTAAAAGATTACATAAAACCCTGAGTTTGTATTGTGAAAAATAGATACCATGTACCCATCTAATATAAAAAATTGCATGGTTGTTATCGGTGAAAATCTTTAAGTGCTGTATGCAAGGGAATGAATGGTGAATCATTACAATAATGGGTAATTCACTGTTTATAACCACAAATGGGTGATTCACTTTTTCTTTCCACAATGGGAAAGTCACTGTTGCCAGGTGCCTCAGTGGGAATTTCTAATATATTGGCTTTTATTGCTACAAGTGGCAATACCACAATGGGTTTATACGTTTAATTTGTTGCCACAAAGGGCAGGTCATTGCTGTTTATTTGTGGACGTGTAAGAAATGCTTAGGTAGGCCTAGCTAGTCTAGGC
The DNA here is from genome assembly GCA_039566865.1 of Aurelia coerulea. Taxonomy (NCBI): domain Eukaryota; kingdom Metazoa; phylum Cnidaria; class Scyphozoa; order Semaeostomeae; family Ulmaridae; genus Aurelia; species Aurelia coerulea. The sequence continues at coordinate 16,771,408 of CM076958.1, read as the reverse complement.
CTTCGTTGATGACATCTTCCTGGAACCTGTCCGCTGCAGAAGAACAAATTTTCAACACAACAGAGAGCATAAAGAGAAATCCTCTCTTATTCACTGTGAAATGAGATGTAAAAAATGATTTGATACGTACTAGAGTCCGTGAAAATTCCCTTCTTCTTCTCGCAATGAACGTGAGTCAACCCCTTGCATTCAAAATCAAAGCGGTGGGTGGGAAGCATTTCAGTCGGCGAGCAGGATGCTTGTTTGGTTGCGTGGGCAGCATTTCAGTCGGCGAGCACGATGCTTGTTTGGTTTTTGCATCCATACAAACAACACACTCATCGACACAGGAATTCCAATCAACCCGTCTAAATTCTGCTACGCGCATGCGCTAAGCAGCAATTATTTGAGTACCAAAAAGGGCTGAGAGCTGAGATGCTAAAAAACATGACGTTTCGAGCGCATACTCGTTATCAAGTGACTCAAAATCAATCGAGCCAAGCAAAATAGGAAGGAATGTGAGATGCGACGTGACGTGACGTAGCCTGTGTAGGAGTAGGAGGAATGTAATTCTACAAAAGTGCCTGGATCGATAGTTATTTTTATACATCGAGGTTCGATCAAGTGGCGTTAGAGCTTCTATCACTATTCGACATTCGAAAATTCTACGAAATGTTGCAAAATATCGTTCGATTCTTATTCTTTTCAGAAAACTATTGTACCAATCAAACACACCCTTAGTTTTGCTGACAGACCCCGTTTACACGAGAGAAAACTGGATCGACCCAGAACGGGATCGATCCAGTTCGGGATCGATCAAAATTTTGCAGGTGTTTACACGGGATCGATCCAGGCACCTTATCCTGATTCCTAGACTCCTTATAAAGACTTGGGCATACGTAAAGACTTCGCGCCATTTGTTGTCAGGGTGACCAAACGGTGTCATCATGAAAACGCCTCGATTTCCTTTTTCGGCTTGCCTCGTTTCGCATTCGTGCCAGTTTGGGATCGATCCAGCTGTTTACACGAGGCTCTGACGGAATCGATCCTAAACTGGATCGCTCTGGCAATCGATCCGAAACTAGCACGTATAGCGGATCGATCCCGAGCTATCCCGTGTAAACGCAAGGCCAATCCGTACCAGTTTTGGATCGATCCCGTTCTGGATCGTTCCAGTTTTCTCTCGTGTAGACGGGGTGAAAGATTCTGAGTGAAAGATTCCCGATGATGATAAAAATTTTAAGATTAATTGAAAGCTTTTGACATCTTGAATTCATACTTATCGATTTTATGCATCAACTCTCTTGTTTTAGGCGTGTTTCGAGCAAAGAATCTGGCTACGTCCCCGCAGCGTATGTCAAAGAGATTGATCCAAAAATATTCAAAAAACCAGTTATTGAGAAAGTGACAGTGCAAGAGACTGTTAAAATCAAGCGTAAAAAGATAAAGAAAGTTCAAATTGAAAGAAAGGAGAGGGGAAACCTGGTCGATAAAAGAGCAAAACGGACGTCATCAATACTTCGAAAAACGAGTGAGTCTGTTTCAAGATATCTTCGTATTGAACGATGAAAGAAAGCTCCAATCATCTTACTGTAACATTTTCTTATGGGTAGCTAGACATTGCTGGTGTGCTTCTATGGAGGTGTGCTGCAGCTGATATGTACCTGCGGAATAAGCTGTATAGGTCTGCGGAGGAGGTAAATGCTAGCTTCTCCAAAGTACTAAATGATGTTTTTCTCCACAAAAGTACAAAGCTGTGGGAGTAAGTTAAATGATTTAATGAGACGCAAAATTATGAATGTTAAACACTTTAGTTGTAGTTATTCGCGGGAATTTTGACGTAACATCTAATTTGAGACCAGTTTAAACATTGTTTTCCTGCGGTGTCGAATTCAATAGATGCTGCTAAAAACTTCTAAGTGTCAATTAAATTCGACATAAAAACGATGTTTAAATCACCTGCTGTTTTAGATAGATAGAACGGTAGAAGTTCACAAGCTCTGTCGTATGAAACGGCAGAAAAACGGCTTGATTTTAAACATCGTTCTTCTGCCGGGTTTAATTAATCAATTCTAGGCCATGGTCTGTGGTTTCTACGTGTGATCAGCCACTGCGCTTGTGCATTTTGAAAAATAACAATTTTAGCCATTTTGATTTCAATCCGACACCGCAAAAAACGATGTTTAAGTCAGATTGTTAGACACGGCAGATTCTGCCGTTTTTAATCCAGTTCAATTCGACACGGCAAAAACAATGTTTAAACTCTAGGCCTATGCTTCATTTTCTGTTTCGCAGACAAAAAGAGACAGCGCAAGCCAAGATTTACACAGCACTTCGACAGGGAAAATGTCACAACTCGACATCTAGCAATCGTTGTAGCGTATGCAAAGTTGAAAAAGATTGCCGAGGTATGTTTGCAGTTGCATTTGGCCCCCATTTACATTGCGCCAGTACCACTTCGAATCCATGGCAAAACTGTAACGGATATACTTTACGCCGTTCCTACTAGTCCATTAAAGTTTTGTTCCTTCTATCTTTAGAAATAGTTTGCTTGTTGTTGTTTTTGGGTAAGTTAGCGGTAGCATAAACAACCCAGCTGTATTTTGACTAACCTACAATTAAGAATTTTAGCAGGTATGAGAGACAATGACACAAAAATTGTTCAAACAGTTTACTGGCAGGTTAGACTGATAACAAGTTGGTAGTTTTTGCTATTGATAAATGAGATGAGTGTAAGTTGAGGGTCCTTGTGTAGTAAGGCTACTGGCAGGTATCATTTTTCACTTTTGTACGCCCGGAATTTCAATTCAGTTATTATTCATTTCTCTTGTAGGAGCGTGGTGAAAATCTCAAAAATGCACTTGCATACTTTGAATTTTGTTCAGCTCATGATGAAGTGACCACATGGATTAACGACCAGGTATTTAGATCGAAAATAAAAATATGTTTGTTAAAAGGGCTCTTTCATTAGTAAAGATATGTCGAACCAAAATATTGCTTGAAACAGTACATGGATTTTTCTAACCGCTTTTTTACCACAGCGTCAATGCATATACGTATTTGGTTGGGTCCAGCAATGTGAATTTAGCTTCAATCTATGCCTAATCACTCTCGAATTGTTCCTCGGTAGTTAGTTTGAGTAGAGATACATCATTTGTTGTTATTGGTGCTTTGAGGCTTTGAGAGTTGAAACATCAAACTTGAAAGCTCGAATTTGCATCCGCTTCCAAACCAGAGCTGTGGCCTTTTGGCCTCAGCGAAGTCTTGAAGAACATCGAATTAAACTGAAATTAATGAAAAATTGAAAAAACTGAACAGTGGATGACTTCTAGCAAACAAAACATCATCTTCTCTAACATTGTTCAAATTTAATCAAAAAGCTATCGTTGATTTATTCACTCTGCTTCAAGAATTTGTTTAGGCCAAAACGCCAAAGCTTTGATTTGGAGGTGGACGCAAATCCCGGGGGGGGTACTTCCATTATGGCCTAACAGGGGGGTCCAGTCGGTTTGAGGGTCATACGAAATGGCTACCAAATGGCCCTATCTGTCAAACATATACTACCGATTGGGGGTATTCCAAGATTCCTGGTCAGTTATAAGATTTCAACTCCGTAGGCTCCTCCGCACGGCAATATGGTCGTTGCAGCAGTAATTATCATTGAATTTTGAAGTTTTTTGCTTCGTTCAATCAGTTTTTACAATAGAAAATTTTGAAAAACTGCAGAAAATGTTTGCTACCAGACGCTACCAAATTGCCCAATTTTTGGTCCACCAACTACCATTTGGGGGTTTCTATAAAAAGATACTACCATTTGAGGGTATTTTCCAAAAATTTTGCTTTGGGCCTCTTTAACCCTGACTGGACCCCCCTGTCAGGCCACAATTGGAGTACCCCCCCCGGGACGCAAAATTGAGCTTTAAAGATTGATATTTCTGCTGTCAAAGCATCAATACCAACAAACGAGGTATCTATGTTCAATTTTTCTATCGAGGAACATTTTGAGAGTGATTAGCCATTTATTAAGGTTAAATTCACATCGCTACATCAAACCGCATCTGAAACCTTTTTTGGGGACACCCGGTATAAACAAAGTGCCAGAATCCAGTCCGAGAATATAATGATGCAAATAGACCTTTTAGCTATTCTACAAAAGAGCCTGGATCAAGCGTTATTTTTATACACGAGGTTCGATAGAGTGGCGTTAGAGCTTCTATCAATATTGTGCATATTCGAAAATTCTACAAAGTGCACTTTGTAGAATTTTCGAATTAGCACAATAGTGATAGAAGCTCTTAACACCACTTTATCGAGCCTCGCGTATAAAAATAATGCTCGATCCAGGCTCTTTTGTAGAATAGCTAAAAGGTCTATTTCCGAATAGTTTCTTGTTCAGGCTCAGAAATCGATAGTTAGAAAAATGATAATCTGCAGATCGATTATTCTACTACTTCATGACTCATAATCCAGAAGAAATAGTTTTGCTAATGTTTTCTAATCTTCAGCCTTCATTCGACTTCTTGAGTTGGCTTGTCACGAGCATCTCGACTTGCTACGATCTGTTGCAAGCAACCACTTTTCATAATTTTTGTTGTTTCTAAGATTAATCTCATTTCGGCCCTCAAAATTTTGAGTTAGATTTCATGCAAATAATAGGGCTCGTGATCAACTCATAAATGCCTTACCTCCCAAAGAGGTATGAATTGATTTCAATGCAATGTTTACTTTCAATGCAAAATAGACTTTTGTATCTCAATTTCTTTCAAATTACATTTTTCGTCATTTCCAGGTTAGATATCTCACTCGCTGGACAAAGTTTGGGGGCAACATTGATGTTGAAACAATAAAGAGACTACTCGAGGTAAATGTCTATGTCATTGTACATATTTAAATCCTGAATATAACTGTCACATAACAGCCCTGACGAAGTCCTGCATGGCAGTAGGACGAAATATTGGTAAGAAATAAACTCACACATATTTGCTTTTCTTTTTTCGTCGTGTTGCGGTGTTTCTGCCTACAAATTTGAGTGTCTATATCTTACGTGACTATGAGTGTAGTGTGGTAAAGATTGATTTGTTGGTTATTACAGTCGATCCTATTCATCTGATAGGAACTTTTCCAATCCACCTTTTCAAGATAAGGGGTGTGAAAGCGGAAGTTTGTTGTTGTTGGAGATTTTTCATTTAAGAGGCTGAAATCTTGTTCTGCATACAAAGGTGAGGATCGAAGCAAATTTTCACATCCATATCCGTCTTTATTTCAAAATGATGGCAATTTGAAGAATTTAAAGTCATCACAGGGCTTTGACCGTAAAATCAAAGTTTGGACTAATTTCTGTCCAAACTTTGCTTTTACAGTCAAAGCCCTTATGAATTCAAATTCTTAAAATCACCATAATTTCGAAATGAAGACGGGTATGAGTGTAAACATGTGTCTCATAACTAAACTTTGAATCCAGAACAATATTCTAGCTTCAAAAATGTCATACAGTCATTTTCGTGTTTATTTACTAAAACTCGATACAGGCTGACACATGCTGACACTTGACTAGATGAAATGTTTTTATTCCGGTGAAAAAATTAAAATTACTTCAAAATATTCAACAATAATTTTCTAAAATTGGTCTCCAGTTCTCGCTATGCATTGTGTAGGTCTAAAAAATTTAAAGCTAAAAATTGTAGATTGAAAGTATTTATGTTATTGTTGATCTTTTTTATCAATCTAATACCACATCTATTTGCAGAGAGTTGAAAATGAGATCTCAGCCAACGAAAAGTCGTATCTGCAAGTACAAGAGAAGGGGAATGAGATTCTCCAAAATGAAAATTCGTCCTACAAGGAAGATGTGAGGAAACGGCTAGGACTGATAATAAGAAGGTAAAAGTTAACTGAAATAAACATTTGTATTAATTCCTTTCCTTGCGTAATTGGAGCATATATTTCAAATCTTTAAAAATGTGGGTGTAAAATTCTATGCATTTTTCTTTGAATTGCATGGCTTGAAAGGAACTTGTGGTATTTTGCTGTAAATTTGCCGTGGAGATTTTTTGATATCTTGATTTTCTTCAAAATGGTGGCAATTTAATTATTTTTGAAAAAATTCATGGCAAATATTGAAAAAATTCGAATCATCGTAAATCCTAAACCAATGGAGGAAAAGTGATATAACCTTCAAGAAAACCATAGTTTATGAAAGTCTACAATATGGTGGCAAGCATAAGTTTGTAGCTTTTTTGGTTTAGGATTTAGAAAATTGATGACGTCATAGCCTCAAATTTAATAAATGCTGCCATTTTGAAACTAATCAAGATATCAATAAATTTCCACGGCAGATTTACAGCAAAAAAGGTTAAGTTCCTTCCAAGCCACTTAATTAAAATAAAACTGTATTTACACCGACCTTTTTAAAGATTTGAGCCCTATGTTGGTAATTGGATATAATAGCCTTTGATCATGAGGACCTCAAGTCTGGAATGCACCGCCAAACAAAATTAAATCTACCGACAGTTTACATGTTTTTAAACGACTGATAAACAGTACCATGGACCTTACTGCAAATGCAGTCCAGTGTCAACATGTGTCCAATCTTTAGAAAATTATTTCGATTATGAAAATAGTAGAACATGTTTATAAAGTTGAAACTTTTCAATTTTCGATTTATTTGATTTTCTATTTAACAACATGCTAAATTTTATTTCAGATACGAAGAACTACAAAATCTCAAGAAATCAAAGCAGGAGGATTTGATCAGAAGTCATGGGTATTAATTACTCTCTGGTTTCAGATTCTTGCTCTCGTTTTATTCGATATTTTCGAAACAATTTGCTACCAGATCTGCAAAAAATCTTCTTGTTGCGTGTAGTGCAACTGTACAATGATAAACAAGTAGATAAAGTAAAATATAATCACTTTGATACGAATTGAATAAGCCTTGGTAGTCTGTCTAAAGCTAGATCTCACGTGAAGATGATATTCATCTATCTATCAAGTACTGTACAGTAACCCAATATATGGGTATTACGCACAATTTGTTAGTCATTAGAAGTCATTGGTTGTTAGTTGTTAGTAGTCAATAAAATCTATTTGTGTGCAAATGATAAAAAGCCTGTGAATAATAATACTTGAAGGGTTTCCATGAGTAATTTTGTCTTATCGCAAATCTCCCGCGACATCTAATTTAAAGAAGACTTTAACTCTTCAGCTTGACTTAGACGTAATTGAAAGCTCTGTATATTTTGCACATTGCAGCATAGGGCTCAAATCTTTCAAATTTTTAAAAAGCTGGGTATAAAATTCTATGAAATTTTTCTTTCAATTAAATGGCTTGAAAGGAATTTATGGTACGTTGCTGTAAATCTGCAGTGGAAATTTTTTGATATCTTGATTTTTTTCAAAATGGCGGCAATTCAGTCATTTTTGAAAAAATTCATGGAAAATTTTGAAAACAATTTTAATCATCGTTAATCCTAAACCAATAGAGGAAGAATGATGTAAACTTCAAGAAAACCGTAGTTCATGAAGGTCTACAATATGGTGGCGAGCAGAAATATGTATCTTTTGTGGTTTAGGATTTAGAAATTTGATGACGTGATGCCTAAAATTTAAGAAATGCCGCCATTTTGAAACTCATCAAGATATCAATAAATTTCCACGGCAGATTTACGGCCAAAAACCCAAAGTTCCTTTCAAGCCATTTGTTTCAAAGAAAACTGTACTAGAACTTTACACCGACCTTTTTAAAGATTTGAGCCCTATGTTGAATATCCTTTGAGCCCTATGTTGAAGATCCCATTTGTCTGGATACTTAATTGAAACATGCGGCATTTCGCCTTTTCGGCATAAGATCGGCAAAATATTTTATCGTCCCAGTGCTGGTATTCAAGCGGTTTCATCCGCTGTTTTTCCGCAACTTGCGGCTATTGAGGGACTTCACTGTGCCGAAGGTTAACCGGTCAATTTAGACGGTTCCTAAATACTCATTGATAGATTTTACAGGACTGAGAATTTGAAGATCTCTTTCTTATGTTTTTATACGTTTTTATCTTATAGAATTGAAATGTTTCTAAATTCATGTGCCGAAGCAAAGAGCTGGATATCTGGAAAAATGAGTCATCTATCAGATTCACCTGTTGGAAACAATCAAGAGACGATCAGAGCGCTCCAAAGAAAGCACCAAGTAAGATTTGTTATGAATGTATGTATGCATCATTTAATTTGAAAAAGGAAAGGCCACGATACCAGCGTCGATTGTCGGATCCGAAGATGCTTGCGGTGACGAATATATTAATAAGTTTAAAGGCAGAAACACCGCAATACAACAAAAAAAACAACAGCAAATGGTTGAATGAATTTTATGCCAATATTTCGTCCTGCCATTCAAAATTTTTCTTATAACTGTTACATTACAGCCCTGAAGAAGTCCTGCATGGCAGGACGAAATATTGGCATAAAATTCATTCAACCATTTGCTGTTGTTTTTTTTTGTTGTTGTATTGCGGTGTTTCTGCCTTTAAACTTATGCATCATTTGCCACTTGAAAATATTTGCAAGTTTATAGTATAAAAATAGATAAATACAATATACTAGGTTAAAAACGTAAAGGAAAAACACCCGTAATTACAATGGCAGGGATATGATTAAAAGGTCAAGATGACCTCAATTCCATAATGGTCCCCTCAGAGGTGCTGGAACAACGAAAGAAGGGGAGGAAAAAAATTGTAGCTGTTTTCCGTGTAAAACATGGTATGGTTTATAAGACCATACCATAGTCAGGAGAGATATTGACGAGTCTTAATAGAAGACATATATGTTATCTTCCTCTTTTTATAGGTTTTGGAAAAAATTCCCTTTGATCTTATGTTTGAACGTGTTGATATCGTTTGTTGATTTCATCTCTGACGAAAGACTATTCCACGCTTTGGGCCCTGCCCTAGATAAGGCAGACATTTCTGTCCAGCATTAGTTTTAGTTTTAGGAACTTTTAGCTTTGTTCTTTGCGTAAAAATATTTATTGTTCGACAGCATAGGTTTCAAATTTTTAATTATGTGTAAAAGGTTGGTAGAAAATTATATGACAAATTTCTTTATAACTCTTCTACCGTTGCGTTGGATTTTTCTGAAATCTTGAATAATTTTCGAAATTATAGCGTATTTTGTATTTCATTAATCACCAGACCAAAGCAGCCTTGCACACCTATGCTATGTCTGCCAAACAATGTTCAATTTATAGATTTTGAAATGAGAAAGCCTGACGAAAATATAGATCGCATTCATTCATAGTGAACGATGAGAAAGAAGAGAGACAACATCTTCAGAGAGGATCGCATTCATTCCGTTTATTTGGAAACTTGAATTTTGATTTTTGTCATAGAACTTTGAACATGAATTAGCAGCGATAGAAGAGAAACTTCAAGAACTGCAAAATGACTCCAATGGGTAAGTCATGGATATATCTAATTGCTAGGCTTGGTTGGTTCTTCCCGTTTGAAGATAATCAGCTGCTTACACGCTCCTCCGCAGCGTCCTACTAATGTGACTTTGTCAGTCCTTGTGCCCGAATTTGTTTATTTTGCTTAACCCCTTATTCTTAAAACTCTTATTTTCACAATTGATTTTATAGTAGTTTGTATGTGTAGTCATTTTGGGAAATCCGACGCATGCGCAAAAATGACGCTGTGAAGGAGCGTGCAGCTGCTTATGCGAGATCCCGGGTGAGTAGATAAACAAACCCTGTTTGAAAGGCCACAACTCCCTGGATATCAAGGCAATTATTTTGGCAAGTACATTATTCAATAGTAAACATGTTCAAATATATTGTAAGATTTACCCGACTGAAATTGGTACTCCGTTCTGGAATTATGAGCGATTTTCTCAAGAAAGCCCCTTCAACAGTCCTTCAAAACAGTTCTAAAATAACGGCCAAATTTTCTGCCTTACAGCAATGAATTTTATGTGCTTTTAGCACATGCTATTTACAGTAGGTCAACGGACTCCGAAGCATTTTAACTAGGGGGGCTGGGGCAGTCTAAATATAGCCTATTGTACCGGGTGTCCCAAAAATATGTATGTGGATTTGGTTGACTCCAGCGATGTGAATTTAGCTTCAATCAATGTCTAATCACTCTAATATAATAATATAATAAATGATTTATTTACAGTTGGCAGCAGGAAAAAGTAGCTAACTACAGCTAATTAAAGCCAACTATTTACCTATTTACATAATACCATATATACAAAATTTATGAAAATCAACTATAAATACCCCAAATCTGCAATATATATTTTACAAAGTCGACAGTCTATTTTCCAGTTCCTTATTTTCTTTTTGAATATTGCTAGATTTTCAGATTGCTTTAAACTTTCAGGCAATGCATGCCAAAGCCGTTGTCCTAGAAACGATATAGATTCTATTCCGTATGTTGTTGTTCTGGCTTTTGGTAACTGGAGAGTACTCCCACTTCTTAAATTATAGTTTTCCGTTTTTTCAACAAAAATATCTTTCATGAAGTTTGGATTTAGATTTGCCTTCGTTTTAAAAATTTCAACCAACAAAAACTGCAGATTCTTCTGATGAAGAGACACAGATTTATTCCTCTCTAAGAGGGATTCAAAACAAGAGCGACTATCTTTGTATGCGATTCGTAGAGCTCGTTCATGAATCTTATTTACTTTATTATTTATACGTCTGTCATGAAACATCCAGATCAGAGGACAATAGCTAAACTGTGACATAGCAAAAGTATTCATCATCAATACTATTTTGTCTATACTCATAAACTTTGATATCCGCGCCAGTGCATGAAGTTTCTGACTAGCCTTTTTACAGAGGGAATCTAGGTGGGTTTTGAAACTAAGATTTTTATCTAACGTAACACCTAGGAGTTTTTCTTCAGTGCTCTCCTTGATCAAAGAATTTCCCACTGTCACAGAAAGATCTTTAGTTTTATCACCAAATACTAGCAAGTGACATTTGTCATCATTTAACTTCATGTAGTTATCATGGAACCATCCAGAGAGTTTCGAAGCATCCTGCTCTAACCGATTCTGAATGTTTTCAAGCTGATAATCACACACATAGATAGTCATATCATAATAATGTTCCTCGATAGTTAACTTGAACATAGGTACCTCGTTTGTTGGTAGTGGTGCTTTGAGAGCAGACATGTTAATCTTTAAAGCTCAAATTTGCCTCTTCCTGCAAACCAGAGCTTTAGCCTTTTGACCTAAGCAAATTCTTAACGCACAGCGTATATATCAACGATAGCCTTGATAAAATTTGAACAATATTAGGTCTTATGCCCCCACCAGGCACGCCCCCCCCCCCCAGTCACCCATTGGGCAGTTTCTTGATTTTCCATTAATTTCAGTTCTTAATTTCGATTTGCTTCAGGAATTTGCTGAGGCCAAAAGGCTAAAGCTCTGGTTTGCAGGTTGACGCAAATTTGAGCTTTCAAGATTGATATTTCTGTCCTCAAAGCACCAATGAACAAACGAGGTATCTATGTTCCAGTGAACTATCGACGAACATTTTAAGAGTGATTTGCCATTGATTGAAGCTAAGTTCACATCGCTCGAGTCAACCAAATCTTTATACTTTTTTGGGACACCCAGTTGCGGTGTTTAATTTCATCAACATATGAGAACAGTTGGAAAATAAATGGCATACAGTCTCACGGTCTCTTTTGCTCTATTCTTGGACTAGAGCGCTAGACATCCTGTTCATTTACTTTCAATATATGCATTGCATGTATTAAATTCGAGGATCCGCTTTTTCCAACTTCGAGCTTTCAGGAGAAGTCATAATTTATTCCAGCTGTTTGAGATAGCGGATAATTTTCGTATGCAAATCTAACGAGGAGAACTGCAAATTTTGTCCATGGAAGCGAATGTTGAAGATGGCAGGCAGTTAACTGTATTCTTTTTACGTCACATGTTATCAATTTCCTTTGCAGTCTCCGCCAAATGCATCCAACAACTTGTGCCGACGTAGATGTAAAGGAAAATGAAGTACTGAAAGCGTGGGAAACACTGCAGGTATCATTTAGAATATGAGGTTTTTATTTAATAACTGAACGTCATTGCTGCTTGTAGCACAAAATGCTAATAGCAGCAAAGCTAAGATGCTAATGGCAGCACAGCTTTAGCTTTTAGTTTGATAGGATCTCCACCGCTACTAAGATCCTGCCGTTTCAATCAACGGAGTTAAAAGCTACACGCGGCAAGACTGAAATTAGACAACTTTATTTGATGACTCCAGTACTTGTTTGGATATTGTTTAGCTGGACTGGAGAGATCATTGCGTGCGTAGGCGTTTTCTTTGTCCTAATTACAGATTACTCCACTTAGCTTCTTTCATTCAATTCAAGGTTACGATAAACGTTTGTTGACCAAAAAGTGGTGGTCAGTATTCGTTTGTTGGTCAGTTTTTCGGATCTCTTCAAAATCTCCGAGCCCAACTTTGAGGAACACAAAAGATACTTTCTTTGGAAGTAACAGAAATATTGAAAAGCAGAAATCTTGCTTAAAGGAAGGAAACTACAATTTGTCACAAACTTTTTCTGCCGGGTTACCAAAAACGACTTCACGAGCAAGATCATAGCCAGCTCTCTGAAATCAAAAGTTATTGACAACTGCTTGGTATCACAGTTTATTTCAAAGGTTTAGCTATCTTTTGAGATGCTGCACTGTCACTATCTGCATTATCTGCTATGATTACCGCCCCGGGGGGGGGGGGGGGGTTACTTAGTATATTTGTCCGACGGGGATGTACCGTTTTTAAGGGTATCGTTTTCACCAATTTTTTCTAGCACAGGGTATCAAAATGAGGCAATTTTTCTGGAGCAGGTTGTCAAAACATGTCAAAGGGGAATATTCTGCTAGATCGGGTCCTTTTTCGGTCAAATTTCATGTTTTTGAGTATACTTTTCATCAATTTTTTCTAGAACAGGTTATCATTTTGAGCGAAAAATTCTGGAGCAGGGTAAAACAAATTTTTTTCGTGGGCACACCCCCGTACAAATTTAAGTCAAGTACCCCCCCCCCCCCCCCCCGGGGATTACCGCCCAACGTCCAAACTAACCAGAGTTAAAGAAAATCTCCAAGACTGCATTTCCAAATTTAAACTAGATAAAGTTTAAATGTAGAGATGGATTTGAAGTCGTCTGGGGAGATCTGCTGTTTGCAAAATGATTGATCTCTGCTCCTTATTCAAATCTCGTGCTCCAAAGCAAATTTAGAATTCGGCTTTTTTCACATCATCCAAACATGGACTGGAAAAGGAGGGGGAAAATCCAAGAAATGTTTGATTTACCTTATTTTGAAACTTGTTTTTCGAAGGGTAGTCATATCTTTAACTGATAAAGTAACACCTCAAATGATAGCTAAGCATTTTAGTTACACGCTTATACCGTGTTTGTGTTCATGCCATTTGCTTTTAGGAGGCTATGTGCGATCTAGCTCGTGAAGTTTTTGGGTCACCCGGTATGTGGTTTAAAGGGGCTGGATAAGAAATACGTAAACAAACCCATGGTTTGTGCATCAAATATCGCATTTTGAAAGGAGAAATTCCTTTGTAATTAGCCAAATTCAAAAGGAAAGATCCTTATCTGGATACAGGCCGGTCTTTGGGTGAAAGATCAACGAAAATACTTGTTGGGAATCCATTTATATCGCAGCAATCCCAAAACATATGGAGCTTTAATTTGTATCAGAAGAAAGTGCAAAAGCAAATTTACAAGATGAGACATTTATTTTGAATTTTTGTTGACTAATCGCAATAAATCAGCTTATCAAAAAACAGCCAAATCAAAAATTTCCCCGACAGTTTCTTATCCAGCCCCTTTAAATGCCAATCCAATTTGTTTACCTATTAAGCCGGTCATGTGTCAGAAAACAAAGAACATTTTGATCTATGTAACATCAATCATTGTTGACTTAGAAGTTGTTTGACACGACGTTCACACGTGGATTCCCATAGTCAAATTATCCGTCTTTTAAGAGCGTTGTCTTGACAGCTCTCTGGGAGTATCCCCGCACTAATGTCAGCCTTAATTCCTTTTTGGCTTGTGTCCGTTTCTTTTCCGTCCGGTAGTAGCATTCGGCTGCACATGCCAAAAAAGTTTTTGATTCCCTCGTGTAAACATTCCTTTTGATATTACAGGAGAAAGCTGCTAAAAGGAAAACAGTGCTACAGGAAGCTTATGGGCAACAAGGCTTCTTGGCAGATTACCGAGATTTGGTAAGTAACAAACTATGCTCGAACTATACTTGATAACAGGCTATGCTCAAAGCGTCGTGCTTAATTTAGTTCATATCAAGGTGAGTGTATTTACTTTATTGCTGCCGAAGGCAGCATTACTATTCTTCTTCAATCAGCGAGCGAAGTTATCCTGCCTGCCTGCCTGCTGTCTGTCTGTCTGCCTGCCTGTCTGTCTGTCCGCCTGCCTGCCTGCCTGCTGTCTGTCTGCCGTCCGGCTATGTAGACGGGCCAGCTCACGGCTGCGGTTCGCGGGCTCGCGGCTTGTGATCATTTATCCAACAAACAACAACAAAACTTCTCCAACAAAAGATAATGAGTTCTTCCTACCTACTTAATTACCTAACTACGTCAATGGACGACAAAGGTTTATTTCTGACGATGCAGAACAAAATTATAACGGACCACGGAACCATGGACTACAGAACTACAGAACCAGGAGCCTTGGACTTAGGAACTAGAAACCGGTGGAGGAGAGTAACTCAATATTCTAAATCATTTACCTTTTGAACCATTACCTAACTGTAAATTCAAACATAATGCACGTTTCCTTAGCGACAATCATTCAATTAATTTCTATAAAATTGACCTCGCTACAGTCGCATTTGGTACAAATACTAATCGGCAGCACTCGCTGATTGATGTTATATCTGGTTTACTTGTTTATCTTTGTACAATTGCACTACACGCAACAAGAGGAATTGTATGGTACGTAAGTTCTTCAGTCGGTTAAACCTAGGATAGTTTGATCACAGGGGAGAAACAATCTCGGCATGGGACCGCCACGTTCCAAAGTAGATCATATTTCACGGTATAAAGAAAATACAATGGTACAGGGTGCCGAAGAAATTGTTCGACATTTAATTAGATATTGAAAAGAACTGTAGCATGAACAAGCTCATGGGAAGATAACCTTGTCCCTAAGATTTTGAAATAATTTTAGAGACCAGAAGCTTGCTAAGCCGTTGAAAATTCACTGAGTTGCGAGCTTTTAAAGATGAAAAATATGCGACAGCTGAGACCAGAGACCCCTAGATGACTTAGATGAGCTCTAAATCCAGGTTATCCAATGCCATACACCTCGTTAATATCAAAGCAAACCAAATAGGATTTTTTAAGTAGTTTGATTCTTATAACCAGCGTCAAAATTTGCTCAAGAACGCATGGATCCAAAAAAACATTGATTGACGAGAGATTGAAAGACGAGAGACAAACTTTGCTCAACAGAATTCCTCAAAGCATCCGTATGCCTGAAAGTTGTTGTCAAAATTCTTTTCAAATTCCATTTGGTTTGCTCTGAAATAAACGAGAAACAAAAGGAACGATAGCCTTTGCTGCTTTTACCACAACTGCCACTTAGAGGCCTCTGGTTTCAGCTTTCACACAAACTTGCACTTGAAAAGCTTGTAGCTCCATGAATATTTATCGGATTTGGAAGATTCTAGTGTCAAAAATGAAGTCCTTTCAATATATCGCTATTTTTTAATTTTTAATCAAACATCGAAGAATTTTTTGGGATCATATCTTTTTTTGGGAACATATCATTTATGATATACATCTGTATCATATCTATTCCGCCTAAAAGTTAAAGGCCAACTATAACACAGCAATAGCATAGAGAAAATTTGTAAAACGAAAACGAGGCCAGGTTTGGAACCGGTCAATCAGTCAGCTTCCGCTTCGAGAAGGCCGGGAGAAATAAAAAGGACTAATCAATCTGGAGAAATTTGGAGCGCGACTTGGACAGTATTGTAGAAGCCCTTTGCAGATTCGTGAAATCCATTCTAAGTTGGAGGAAATGTTCAAAATTATACTGGCACTAACTTTCTTTATTCTGATAATAAGGATGTAATTGCAAGCAGAACGGTCTACCTGACCTGTGTGGGTCTAGGCCTAGGCCTCATTATTGCTTTTGCTTGTGATGTTTGTGTGTTGTTGCCAAGAAAATCAACATTCGGTCCTGATTGGAATGATTTATCTATGCCCCCACTTGTAATGTGCATTGCAAAGAATTCTGCTGATAAATTTGCAATATGAAGCTATTTTGCAGACAAAGAAACCTTTTGATTTAAGAACTGGAATCGTTTCAGATGGTAGAGGGCAAGGCTAACCTATTATGGTTCAACAAAATCATCTTGAAACTGCCAAACCCTCTGCAAGGGATGTATCAAGTTTTGCAGCACCTCCAGAATTTCAGAGAACATTTGCTTTGATCTATTGATGCAACGATAACACCATATCTAGAACTTTAGCCTTTACTAAAGACAATGTAGCTGAATTTGGCTAAAGTTTTACAAAAGGCTAAATATGTAATATACACCTGTGAGCAAGACATTTAAAAACAACCCATAATATAAATTCTTGTTGTTCTTAATCTTGCCACCAAATCTTCATTAAATATTGGAAAGGATAGTGAAATATGTAAGAAAAAATTTGATTGATCTGACAAGTTCCAAAAAGGATTTGTGAAAGGGCTACCACTGACAAATTATCAGCTTTTATGGGGCACAATCTTGATGAAACTAGTTAATAATTTATGCAGACAAGCTGCTCTGCTATTCGATTCTTTTGTCCTGAAGCATATTCGTACTTCCCAAGTACAGGGAGAAATACTGTATTGCAAGCAAAACCCTTCTTAAAGAGTGTTGCTGAATTTCACTGATGATTCTGAGTGTAGCATTAGCTGAATTTTGGAGTTTTGAAACTTGAATGCATAATGTACTTGGCAAAGGCATCATTTGAAATGTCTAAAAACTGTCTGTGGGGGGAGGGGGTACTTCATTGTTAAATGATACCAGATGCGCTGCTTATTTGAGCAGGGTTTTTCATCTGAAATTCCCTACACATGGGTCTGTTTTGATCATAATTCTGGTTGATGGGTAGTTTTTTGAGAATTTTCTCATCAATGGGACCCATAATGATGATTCGCATCAAACAACTGAAAATTTCCTTTGTATTTTGCTTGAGAAATTCATACATGGGTCAGAAAATTCCTGATATATTCATGTAAATTGGTTTGAAATTCTTGAATATTCTGTCATACAATTGGGTCTCTTTCTCAAAGTCCAGATACAGATCCAACCATGTTCACAATGAAGTACCCCCCTGGGGTACTGCTCTATCTGTCATAAGTATTACTTTTAACAAAATTCATGCTGTATCTAAAATGTCCAGCCTTTCTTAAAAAATCAAGGTAAACAAAGTAAAAAGCAGTCATAAAATAACTTGTTTTCTTTGGAAAGCTCAAGTTTCTTGCATCAATTAGCTCTTGCATCAATTAGCCATTTGACCAAAAGGAATCTGTGAAGTAATTTTTTTAATCGTTTTGAACTGTTGATATTTGTGAAGAACAAACAGAAGTGTTATTCTGATAAACAGGTTTCAATCAATGTGTATAAATTTCATGAAAAACAACATTTTTTGAACGACAACTGGATTCATTGATTTAAGACCACATAAGCTTCAATGTAACAAAAGAGAAAGTGCAATTCTAGCTAATGGGCATGGCATGTGCTTGTCAATCATAAATTCAAAACTACACAATTGATTTTCCTTTATACTTCTTCTTGGGAAAATGTCTCAAGTTCATTTTGAAACCTCAATCACATGACAACAATGTCCAAATGGTTCAAAGAGGAGGCTGTTTACTTGCAAAATCTACTGGCTACAGAAAACCTCCTGTGGTCCATTGAAAGAGGCAGAAAATCCCAATATTCTCACATGAACCAGATGATGATAAACCTGCAAAAAAGTGATAAAAATTTGATTGTGCAGCTAGTAACAAATGTCTCACAGAGGAATGGAGGTTGTCAGAATTAAATTCAAATTCTCAACAACTTCCTGAGAAATAATATCATCATTTAATTGGCAAGTATCACATTGGCTGATTTCACTTAAATTTCTGACACAAAATCAGAAGAAAATACAGAAAATTAAAAGGCAAGTTAACCTTATCCCCATTAGCCCAAGTGTGCATTTGGCTTAGCAATAAATCCTTTAAAAGCTGTGGTTCTTTGAATTATGCTATTTGTTTCATATCAGACACTCAGTTGACATTTTCAATCCATTTCATCTGTATAAAAATTAATAATTGAATAATTAAATAATTAAAAATTAATAAAAATTAAAAATTAATAAAATTAATAATTATGCTGAAGAAACATAACACGTTCAAAAATAGATATAGCAGCATAACCCAGTTCAAATCGACAAATGATCTCGAAAGCTTAAGAACACTAGCGCAAGAGAGACAAACTTGGACAGCACTTGTTAACGACATTTATGTTGCTGCTAAAGCAGAAAATAACTAATTTTAGTTTTTCTATGCGGATATAGCTATTATATATATATATAAAAATTAATACCAGGTGGCCTATTCAAAGCACTCAGCCTTCCTTTGCATGCCTAGGCCATATAAACAGTAAGAGGTGTACAGTAAAAATGACCATCAGATACCAAGTTTTCAAAGCGAAAATAAAGAACTTTGCAAATTTTCCTGGAGAATCACAAAACACTGCCGTGTAAAGAAGCATGTCGACTACCATTTCACGAAGTTTCATTGAGTGGACAGGTGGGGATTTGTTTCTGGAAATATTTTTGTGAAGGGTAGTTGAGGGGCCACAATTTTCGGCCTAAACGTGTTTGCTTGCAAATTTTCTGAAAAACTTTCTCGCTGGGATAAAAGTCTTGAATCAATTACGAAAACCCAAAAGCAGGGTGTTTATACTGTCTCTTGAACAATTCTGAGCCTCAAATTCCAAGAACTGTCATGTCTGTGTTCATTTGATTAGGGAGGGGTCTTTTTGCCGGTAAGTCGAGATGCTATGACTTGAGCAGAGTAACGGGTTTTCACAAGTATTTTGCAAATTTTCCCAGATATCCTACCTTGTCAGCCATGTTCGTTGTATCTTCAAGTTTTGTTTCCACGAAGTTTGATTGAGTGGACAGGACCAGTTTTTGGACAATATTGATTTGAAGAAATCTCCAATTTGTGCAAAAACTCCATCATTTTGGTCACAGCAACTGAGACATTTTCCGAAGCTTCTTTGATGAATCTTTGGAGATCTTCTGCTTTGGCAGCTTCGCCAACCTCCCACGAGACTGTTTTGATTTGAATCGGGCGAAAATTTTGGCGCGCAGACGGCGATCGGGTGCTAAAACCAGAGCCTGGCATCCGCCAGCTTCAATCCGGCCCGCCATGTTTTTCCTTGGGCGGAAGTTTGCGGCCAGCCTCGTTTTGCATTTTTTCACTGTGTTCACAGCAATTGGTTTTCAAAGAATATTTTAGGAAATTCTTCAAAGTAGCCAATGAAGGGGTTCTTTGCTTCGTTGCTTCCTTGTTTCCTTTCTTAATTTATTCTACTGCGCTTATAGCCACATTTAGTGCTAGTTTTTTGCATGGAATTCGCCCGGTCAGTTACACAAGAGTGTATATTTGGGAAATAAGTCATATTCTTTCTTTCACCAGGTTACATGGGCTAAAGATGCAAAGAATAGATTTTCAACTGGAGATTTGCCGAGAGATATGACCTTAGCAGAAGATCTCATAATAGAACATGATGGGGTATTGGTGGAGACGAAAGGCAACCTTCAAAGGTATCTACGCTAATGGTGTCCTTGTGAATCTGGCTTGTTTTAAAAGTGCTCCGTCGCCAAACTGTGAACAAAGGTGTAAACACCGCACGTGTCCATTGTTCTCCATTGTTCTCTGCAGTTTGTTTGGTGGCTTCACCCAATCAACCAAAAAATACTCGTCAAAATCTACTTATGTCCAAGCTCCAAGCAATCGTAAAAGATATGAATGTTTGGTTTTTTTCTGTGTAAAGTAAAAAGATTTATCTTCAAAGTGATGTTTTCATTTTCGAAAAACAGGTAAACGTCTGTGTGATATTGCCCACCAAAAAACTTCAAAATCACCGTTTTGACCGAAATTTGGAGATGGAGCCCCTTTAAGCCAAATCATGATATCAACTATACCTGGGGAAAAAGGGATTTGAACATCGGCCATGTAATCAAATTTTGGTGATTTTTCAAACAGGAATACTTTCTTGGGGCACCCAATAGATGACCTGAACAGTTCTGTATCTTCTTCATACTTTTGAATCATTTTACATGTCAAGACATACTCTTTACAAGACATAGGCATACAAGACATACGCTTTGCTTCTTTAACAGGTTGGATGATGTGATCAAATGCGGAGAAGCTCTGAACCTTAAAAGCAAACAATCAACAGATCTGAAACCTTTTCTTCGTGAACTTGAATCTTATCAAAAAGAAATACCAGAACTTTGGCAGCAAAGGCAGTTTCAGCTTTCTTCTTGTAAAAATGCCTTGGTATGTTTTGCAACAATTTTTGGTACTTCATGATTTATTTCTTTGCAAGTTTTTAGACAGAATGTATCAAAGTTATATTCTTCCATAATCCTTGTTTCTGGGAATGCTTGCTTTTTAGTTGAGTTTATGTGTCATCAACATTTACATGCTTGAAGGATTTCTGAGATTCGCTGTTCGGCTGATTTTTTTTCAGTTTCTGGAAAAGACAGGGAGATCAACCATTCATGCAAAGCAATTTTTCGAGCCTTGTATCAGAAGCCTCAGATTTTATCCCTATTTGCCTGGTTTTTCTCTAATAAAGGTGAAGGTGAGGGTGAAGTTGCGTTTTTCAGCGCCAAGCGCTGGGATCGCAGAAATAAAGCAGACCTAATCGAGTCCGCGACCCCTTGTCATGACGCTCAAGTGGTGGGGTCCTACCGGGTATCGAATCCACTCCACCTGACTGTTCTGGCTGCAAAGTCAGAGGATTACACCACTGCGCCACAACACCTTCAAAGATTAATCAAGACCAATCCGTATCTATATCTACATTTGGATCAGTAAGGCCATAAGGCATCAACAAGCGATAGCATTGGGCCTTGCGCCGTGATAGATTTTGCTTGAAAAGTCAGATTAAGAAATATTAGCTAAACAAATCGTAAATCGATAACATATTTTATCACTATTTGGGATTTCAATAAGCGTGAATGTTTGATCTCCGTGATTTCAACAGTAACCTGAACAGTTTCCCTGAGTAGAATTCAACTGTTGTTTGTAGGTGTTCTATCGTGATGCAGACTCGTTCATCTCAAAGGAAGACGTAATCCAGAAACTGCTTACCACAGAGGATACCGGGGTAAGAAATTACCACAGTTTGGCCTCTTTTTCAATCTCGTTATCCTTTTCTTTTCTGGAGGTATACCGTAAAAGCTCTATTAAGCCCCCCGGGGGGGGGCTTATGTAGTTTTCGACACTTTTTAGTCCCTTTACACCACATTTTGCGGTTTAAACGTACAATTTTACGAGTTAAATACATGAAATCGACACAGTTTTATCTCAAACCATATCAAAATTAACTTGCAAACTTATTTAGCTCAATGAATGGAAAATCTTCGGTAACCTCTGGAATTTGATATATGTAGGGAGGCTTAATAGAGAGTGGAGGGCTTAATAGAGCTTTTACGGTATCGTTGGGAAATTGTAGCTTTTTCATCCCTAAACACCGGAGTGCAGTTTTGAAAGACCTTGCTTCTCATTGATTCTTGTCCCTATTTGTTTTGAATTGGTTCAAATTTTCTAATTTTGCTTTTTTTGGAAGGCAACCATGGATAATGTAACAACTCTTATCAAGCAAGTTGATGAAATATCGCAGAGAATCTCTCAACAAAGAGATAAGTTAAACAAACTGGTGAAATCTGCTGACGACATGATCAACAAAGAGCATTATGATTCACCTGGGTAAGTATCCATTTTGCTAAAATTGAAATACCTTGTTTGTTTTTGTTTTTTATATCGGGTGCCCCAAAAAACCATCCACTTTTAACAAGCCACGATAAATCATATACTGGAAATTTTTGGTAAAAATCTTTGTCTTCTGCTTCTGGAGCTATGAGTGAGTTTCTAAAACTTTTCAATCTCGAAAACACTCAAAACGATCAAAAGACGTTGACCAAATTTTCTAAAGATTCGACATGAATGTACAAGAGTCTATATCTTCTTCGTGATTTAGGGATTTAGAAATCGATTAGTTATAATCTACTGCACGAGCGTTATTTCAACGAGCGTTAGTTCAAAGAGCCTTCTTATTTCATGAAAAAGTTCAATCAGGAGAAGGTCAAAAGTTGAACAAAGACACCCACATTTGATGTTACTGATTTTATCATCGTTTACTGCCATGAGACATTTATTTCTTGACAGACTCTTGGTTGCATTAGTTTCAAATCTTCAGAACAGCAGGTTTTTAATTGCTATAACGTTCGTCTTGGGATGAAAGATCAACTAGACCTTGGAATATTTACTATCCTATCGATGGCTTTCAATAAACGAAGTTCTGACTGTTCAGTTTGCCTGGTTTTGCAGCATAATATGAAACTGTACAAAGTTTGAGGCAGATCTCTTTGAATCCAGCTGAATTCTCCAACACCTTGTATTTTTTCCACTTTCACGTAGCAACTTCTTTTTTTTATATTTCAGTGTCATGTCGAGAAGAGAAGAAATCATCAGATCACATGACAAAACCAATGCATTGTTTACAGCGAGAGAAGAGGCTTTGAGGCAATCACAGAGTTTTCAACAGTTCCGAGGAGACATAGAAGAGGTTAGGACATTTTTGCAATTTTCGAGAATATGTCACGCCCGTATGTTTCACGTAACGTTGCAGAAGTGGTTGCAATATTCTGCAAAAACAGATGACGCTGTATCAAGTTTTCTTTATAAACTGGTAATAACTATAGTCAGTGAGTACAGTGTATTGGTTTTGCTTGCAGAAATGGTTGAGTGGTCATACAATTTTAATTGGTAACTTTACTCTTTGTTGTCAAGCACCAGATTCGTTATCGTGTTTTTCAACTGGAAACCTTGTTTTCTTCAGGATGAATCTGAAACCTGCTGTTTTGATAAATTCTGTGTTTTGTTGGGAAGTGTGTTACCGTCTCTGTGATGTCTACCGTTTTCAGAATTTGGTAGGTTTGGAATAACCAATCAAACACATCCGTATTATCAAGGGTGTTAGGACACGGATGTCTTGATTGCATATTTATTTACCTTGTTTTGATCTTTGTCTTGTTTCCTTGTCTTGTTTTCTTCTCTGTTTCCTCTTCGACTGATGTGTGCAACTGAACGGTTTCGGCCTAGATGCCTCGTGTTATTTGAATATATCTTCCTTGTATTTTTGTCTCTTAGCGCGCCTTCGCAGAAGAAAGGTATCAAACGGCAATGTCATACTAAATACTACGGTTTGAAACCTTTCTTCTGCGAAGGCAAAGATATATTCAAATAACACGAGGCATTTAGCCTGAAACCGTTCAGTTGCACACATCAGTTGAAGAGGAAACAGAGAAGAAAAAAGACAAGAAAACAAGACAAAGATCAAAACAAGGTAAATAAATACGTAATCAAAACATCCGTGTCCTAACACCCTTGGTATTATCATCATATTCATGGGACTGTAGCCTTTCAAATGCTGTGCGTTTTTCTGGCTCACCCGTTACGCAACGGATGGGTCAAAGAAAGAAACCCCCATGCCAAAAAATGTCTGCAGAAATTTTCTGAAAGTTTTATGAAACTATATGGCGCTAAGAACAATGTAAGCTGCACCTATTGTGTGAAAATCAGTTGATTATCAGCCGTATGGAGAAATGAGATTTTGAAAAAGTTCACTTCACTTCACTTTATTTTCAAAAATCCCATCTAATACATTTAGAACTCTACATACCCACCTATCTAATAAACAAGGATAAATTTGAAATTAAATACAACATATAACATTAAAAACATAGGATGGCACTTAAAGCTAAATAGTATGCAGACGAAATAGTTAAGTATGAAGAGCTATAGTGGGGTTAAGGGAATTTCTTAAAGGAAGGGCTCCCTTAATAGGCAAGCTAATCGAGGGGGGAACACCCCCTATCTAAAAAGAAAATTAACTTATCTAGATGTTATTTGAAACTGGTGCAGAAAGACACATCAAAGTACAGTACTTGCATATAATAAAGTGTGAATTACTGGATGCATTATGACTCAGAAAGTAGATCTTTACCTTGGTTTTGAATGAAGCTTCAAAACCGAATGAAAATGAGAGTTGCGAGTGAGAATTTCTTAATTCAACAGAGATTTCATTCCAAAGCTTAAATTCAGAGAAAAAAGATCAATAATAACCCACCAACGCATTTCTTGATTCATTCAATGAGTTTCAGGCAAATAAAGGCTTTAACAATTTCTAGTGGCCACGAATGGGATTTCTAGATTGATTTTCGAATTATGAGATAAAGCACTTAAAGTTAAGAAAAAAGCTGTACTAATTTCGTAATGCATAATCATATGAACTGTGACAATATAGCGCCTACTTATATTTGCTTGGCAGCAAAATGAATTTATTCAGGAGTTCGTTCAAGTTTCTGCAGCTGTTGCGCGGCATAACGGATAAATGGTTTGAAATTACAATCTTTCAAACACTTAAATTTTTTTGATTCACTTGGTAGATATCCCTCCTCTAGATTTAACCAAAAATTCGTTCGAAGGTTAGTAAAGGGAGAAATGTTTTTCTTTCTTCCTTTTCTATTACTCCTACCATCGCTGCACTCCAACAAGGACTCATAACTTTAAATACAGAAAAACCGTAATTTTTTCCGAGCTGTTCTCATTTTCTGTCACGGCCTCGGGCTAATATTTTCTGGTATTCCCCTCTTGCGCCTGAATAAATGTCCGAGTTATTTGTAAAGAACGCAGCGCATAGTACACTGAGACTAAGGAACACCGAAGCTGACTTGCGCATTACTCTCTTAGAAACGTCAAATCGGCATAAGTGTATTTTATTTCGTGGGCCTAAGATTTGGAACAAATTAAGCTTCGATGTCAAACATACCCCCTCCCCTCTTGCCTTCAAAAGGAGACTAAAAAAGAAATTGTAGAGGGTTGTTTTTTTAAGTTTCTTTTGATTTGAATTTATTGTTAGATTAATTAAATAACTAACTTTGTAAACTATGTTTTTAATTTTGTAATATTTTTGCACGGGCCCTTGTAAAGCAGTCTCTGCAGACTGACGGGGCTACCGTGGCTAACTGATAAAAATTAAAAAATGGACCTTATTGTAGGCTTTATGATGTACTAAGTTGTGTGACATCTATTCAAAAATTTTTCAGTTATTTTTGTCGCAGACCTGATCCTTTTTCTTTATAAATTCACCCTTGCTTTTGCAAGATCAAACATGGGCAAATTTTTATCTCTTTCTTCTTCATAGTTTCTCTCGTGGATCGATGACAAAGTTGCACTTGTCAATGATGAATCTTATATGGATCTCTCAAACCTGCAAACTAAAGTTTTGAAAAATCAAGCACTGCAAGCCGAAGTCATTTCGAATCAAGTCACCAAGAACAGAATAGAACAGGTATCTATGGAGTAGATATTGTACCGGGTGCGCCAAAATAAACTATGCACGTTTGGTAGGCCACAATAAATCTTACACTGGACCGATTTTGAAGATTTATGACTTAATCTTTAGCAGAAAGCCTGAATTAGATGCTAGGACTTTTTGCAAATTTTTCCGTTTTCAGTTTTTAGAGCTAGAAGCGAGTTTCTTAAAATGTTCGTTTTCGAAAACATTGAAAACGATCAAAAAACGTCGGTCAAATTTTAAAAGATTCAACATGAATGAACAAAGAGAAAACTTTTTCAGGAGGATTTGGGGGTTTAGTACGAACTCTCGTACAGCAGATTACAATCAGTCGATTTCTAAATCGCAACTCACCACGAACAAGTTCTCTCTTTGTCCATTCATGTCGATTCTTTAGAAAACTTGATCGATGTGTTTTATCATTTTCAATGTTTGCGAAAACTAAAATTTCAGGAAACTCGCTTCTAGCTCTCAAAACTGAAAATGAAAAAAAGTGCAAAAATCCCAGTATCTAATTCAGGCTTTCTGCTAGCGATTAAGTCATAAATCTTAAAAATCGGTCCAGTGTATGATTTATTGTGGCCTGCCAAACGTGCATAGTTTATTTTGGCGCACCCGGTAGTACCTCAGTATTCTAAGCAGGTCACGAGGTTGATGTACCTCAATGACGTAATAAACAGGGATAGAAGTTTGCCTACTGAGCATGCTCTCTAACAACAGAGTTTTAACTACTTGCATAGACTTCTAACCTTGAGTCCCTTGATAGTCCCTTGTTTCCCAGCGATTTATTTTTTGATGTCACTTCGGTCAGCAGAGATTTATAGCATTACTATGAAATAGCGGGCACACTTTTCGGCTCTCACAGAGTGGATCCACACGCACCAACCAAATAGCTAGAACCTTGTAGAATTTGGTTTTTAACCAGTCACGAGGCGCTATTTAGGCAGTGCTAAATGTTGGCTAAAATCTATCCTCCTGAAATATTATCAAATTTTAAACATGTCTTGATAATAGGGTCATGTCTAATTGGTTCATCCTTGTCAAAAGACTACATGCACTGTACGTAACAAATTGGTCATGAAATTACTGCTGTCAAGACAGATCTATTTGGTTTCTGGGAATATTGTATATGATGAAATCTGTTGTTTGATGATCATGGATGATTTGAAACGGAAGCTATTGTTTCTATTGTTTATTGTATATTGTCTATTGCTTAAGAGACTTTGTTTTCCCACTGTTAAGAACAAAGGTTTTTTCTTCTTTCAAGTTTGGCTACAATTTGGTCTCCTTCAGAAGTGAGTCTGGCCACCGCTGCACTACATTTATGACCATGAGTCCCTTGTATCCCTGCGGTAAACCTTGCTCAACAGGCCGAACCTTGCTTTTGACCGAAGCGCCATCATCAAATCAAAGAGCACAGGGAAACAAGAGACTTGTTGAGGATACCGAGGACTGCCCCTTTTGTCTGAGCCTTTTGTTATGCTGGTAAAGTTCAAAGCAGATCAACAGCTGGGAAACCTATTACCATGCGCGAGAATCTCTTTGTCTCTTTGCTAATTCTTGTTTGGATTGTGGCCGGATTATCCGCCCACATCCTTTCTACAAAACCAAACATGCTTTCTGCGCATGATCACAAGTTTCCTTTTTTGGGGATGACCGTTGCTTTGAACTTTGATGATTCGTATCCCCAACAAAGACTCTATGTCATCAGTCTACCGCTGAACACTGGGATGTGAACCACTATGATTAGATTAACATTTGTTTTTCTTATTCAAAGGTCGGAGAAGAAATGATTGCAGAGGAACAATCGTCCGTAGAAGAGGTCAGAGATTTGTTGGACATTCTGGATGACAAATGGGAACTGCTTGAGAATAACGTCAAAGACAAACAAGAAAGGCTTGAGCAAGCAACGAGAGCAAGAGCATTTTCAAACGCAACGGATGACCTGGAAATATGGTGTGATCAAACTGAGAATTTGTTGTCATCAAACGATTTTGGGGATGATTTATCAAGTGTCAAGTTCCTACGTAACAAACATCAAGTAAGATTTTCTAATTAATAGGGCTTAAATCTTTAAACATAGATTGTGTAAATCAACCTCGTACCCAGTGACAATCAAGGTTTTCTGTACGCTGCAACGCCTACATTGAGGTCTGTTGAGGTCTGTCGAGGTCTAGCCTCCTATTGAAAACAACAGATACCCTTGGGAACGAGGTTGTGTGTAAAATTATCTTACCTTTTTTCTTTGAATTGAAAGGCATGAAATTTGAAAGGAACTTTGCTGTAAACATTTTTTATTTTTTGATTATTTTCAAAATGGTGGTTTTTTCTCTTTATTTGAAGAATTCATGGTATATTTAAAAAACTAAAATCACGGTGATTACTCGATTAAAAAAGGAAAAATATTACAATCTTCAAGAATTCCATGGTTTATCAATTTATGCAAGTATTGAACGAGCGCTCTTGCAACAGATCATAAATAATCCATTTTTGAATCTCTGTGCCGTGGCAAATCGTGCACCGGTCCTGTCTCTATGATACTTTAGCACCAAGTACTATTTTGTGAAAATGCTTTTATTGACATTTAGTGTTGCGCTAAATTGTTTGTTTTACTTTTTGTTTAGTAGGCATCAATTAGCTATAATTTAGCGATCATTTTTAAGCGCCTACTATAAAGAAATTGATAATGATAATAATAATAATGATAACTTTTTTAGCTCTTAGAGAAAGAAATACAACAACACAAAGATGACTTGCAGGATCTTGAGAATGATGCAATAAAAATGTGTCAAGATGGTAATTTCAAATCAACTTCAATCATGGAAAAATTAGATCGTATCAAAAATCGGTATGGTAATATTTTCGATGCTATTACTCCAATTATTTCACTATTTGTCGTATCTTTGAGATTCTTTCGTCTTCTGCAGAAACTGCTTCTGCATGATGTTTCGCTATATGTGTCAACAAGGACAATTTTCGTAACAATAACATCCCTTTCTTCTAACTGACATTTTTCGAGATACTATCTGTGAAAGTCTTACGGATTTTCTCCAGAAGAGCTAGACCCCCGTTTAAGCGCTTCGGAATACAGTAAAAACCTTCATTTATTAAGAACCTACAGCCTGAAATCATGTATTTTGTACCCAATGGATAAGAACTACTTCAGCCTGATATCATAACTAGGTTCTTAATAAAGGGTTTCATTCATTCATTGGGAAATAAATGCAATCTGTTTGCCAATCAACCTCTTTCGTGAACTCCAAAACATTACTTACAGAACTGTAATAGGCAGGGCCTGCAGGGGTAAACTGGGTAGGCTTGGGTTGAAGTGGATAGGACCAAGAGTTTAAGTAAGTTTGGCTAAGATTTAGATTCACATATTTCCCTTTGTTAAGAACCTACATCCTGATTACTGGATGTGCCTCATTGCATAAGAACCTAAACAGGCTGAGTTCAAAATCTTAGGTTCTTATGTGCGGGTTTTTACTGTATGCGCACTAGCGACTGCAGGGTGATCATCCTTCATTTTTCCTTTGTGAATTCGCTCATGCCCCAAAGCGCTTCACCCATTCCATTGATCAGCGAACCAATCAGAGTTATTGTCTTTTCCATAGTGATTTACAAAGGGGGATTTCGCAGTATCCCGAACAAGACACACTTCTAGCCTGCGCAGTTATCAATGATCGCGAACAAAGTGATTTCTGCTGCGGATTAACACACTTGCAAATTTAAGCCAGAGGATTTTATCGAAAGAGGAAGGATAGATCGAAGCATCTTGCTCGAGCAGTCGTTTTTACATTTCATCATAACCAATATAACATAACCATCTTTTGTTTCTGTGCGTGTTCTTCGTATGGTGTGCTTTCCTGCTCATGCCTATCCAAATCCTAGCAGCGATCAATGTTGTGCAAATTTTTTACTTATAGAATGACCAAGATAGCTGAAATAGCAACCTCAAGAAGTATATCATTAGAAAACTCATATTCATTGCAACAGTTCTTGTTTGAAGTGCATATTCAGATGTCGTGGATCAATGAACACCTTGCGCAAGTCAAAATAGCAGAATTTGGCACTAATGTGACAACTGCTCAAAGACTTCTAAATCGGCATGAAGTAAGTTACCTTGCCTTGAATCTTTTCGACCTTGATAAACCTTACAAGATATATTGCTTTTCGTAACGCCAATTCAATTTCTTTTTCAAGAACTTTTCCCCGTGTCTACAGAGTTTCCCAAAACAATGGTGCATTGTTTTATGCAGCTGCTGTGGAGGCGCTGTCGCCTTAATTTTCGCGGTTTTTGCACAGTTGCATAGGTCATGCTTCAACTTAGAGTTGAAGACCTTGTTTGAGTCAATCTGACAAGTGGTTGCTGATTTATGGCAGAGGAAAGGCACAATGATTGCTTCAAAAACAACACTTCTGTTGTTCTCCAGCCATAGGAAGATCAAATGATGTTTGGAAGAAAGTGTTCCAGAATCGTATTCAAGTTTTCTCTACATTTTTAAAAAGGTTGAAAGTGTTGTCTTGTAGATAAACAGCACTATCGACCCTTTTAAAAATGAAGAAAAATTTTTCATAAAACGTTGGAACCCTTTCTTTGAAAATTTACTTAATTTTGACATTGCTGTTTTGAGAACAATAAAAGTGCTGTTTTTATAGCAACCACTTGTTCTGCCTTTCCTCTGCTATAAATCAGCAGCCCACCAATCGTGTTAACTCTTTTTACTCACCTCATATAACTTTGTTATTGAGTACAACCCCCCCCCCCCCCCATTCTGTTCTTTTCCAATATTTACCGCTGTTTCATTCTTTTTTTATTTTGCAGGCGATGGAGAATGAATTGCGAAACCATTCTACGATAATAGAGAATTTAATTGAAGATGGAGACATTGTTGTCAATTACCGAAATTCAAGTGAAATGAAAACAAAGGCATGTGAACAATTGAGGAATGCATTAAGATCGTTAAGAGATGCCTCAGGTGTAAGGAAGAAGACGCTGCAACAAGAGTTGGAGGCCTTTCAGGTTGGTAATGATTGTATGCCCTCAAATATTAAACCTTTCTGTGTTTTTACTGCTGGTTAATGGAAAATGTTTCCACTGTTTGAAAATGCAAAGTTCATTCGACATGTTCTCAGATTTCCATTATTTTATCTCACTCAACATCTACCTGGCTGAAATCAGTCACTCCGTTCGGATCTTAGAAAAGATTTTCTCGAGGCCAAGTTTCCCATTATTTCTTCCATATAGCAATGATTTAAGCATGCTTTAGCACGTGCTTGGGCGGACACAAAAGTAAGAAGTAAGAAAAACTTATCCTGGGGGATTCCATTCTCCCAAGAAAACAAAATATATGCTAATACAGTGTCATCATTGTCAGGAAGGAAAACCAAGGAAATTTTGCTCGTCGTTTTCACACGGTTTTCAGGTTTTTAAAGGGGCTTAAATCTTTAGAAAATCTCCCACATCAACGGGAAGGAATGACTGATTAAAGCCGAGTAAATTGCTGAATCTAATTTAACATATTGGCAACGAGACAAAAAAGACAGTTTTCAACATTATTGCTTTGATATTCAGGGAGGAACATTTTTTCAAACCTAGATTGTTTTTATTGACTCACGTGGTACAATAAGTATTTTTATTACATCAGCCAAAGTTGAGCTTATTCCTAGAAGACCTCTTTGCTGTAAGCTTTGAAGATGAACTTGCAATCATGCACGAAGAAAATGCCAACGTAGTTGTCGTCGAAACGACCAACTACTACAGTGATGCACAGAATCAAAAAGCACAATAGAAAAGTACAATGATATAAACAATGTTCTCAAAAGGGTTTGCCATATAATAAAGCCTTTATTAAACGATTACTCGATCAATGCTGGAAAATATTTGGACCCTAGTTCCTTGTACCCTCACTGCGTTCGGTCCATACGTCAAATTGCTGTCCTAATATTTTCCAGCATTGACCTCGTAATCGTTTGATAACTGCAAAGTTACGGTTGTATCACGTTACCAACTGCTTGTACGCATTTTCATAGTTCCTTCTTGATGCCAACGATATTGGAAGTTGGCTTGATGAAAAGGCTACACTGGTATCGGGATTGCAACAAGGCAGAAATTTGGATACAACAGAGAGGCAATTAAAGAAGATAAATGCATTTATTGAAGATATGAAGCATGTGAGGAAAAATATTGAGCTTGTCAAAGAAAGAGCGAAAACCTTGAAGGAAGAAAAGAACCCTAAGGAAAGGGAAATTTCACAGAAAGTGGTAAGTAACAATATCACTTTGAACAGTTTGTATCTCACGTTTATTCATTTTCTTCTTTTAGCTCTGGGCCTCTTTTTTCGTTCAGGTCGTGTTCTTTCTTCCTGGACCTAGAGACCGGAACCATACAACCAACAAAAAATGCAGGTTGTCCCAGAAACATAGTGCTCCTTTTGTGCATGAGCAGAAGGAGACAAAATGAGTGAGTGATTTCAATGAATGGCCTAACTTCTCTCCTCTGAATGGCCTAAGTACTCTCATCGTGATTTGACTACGTAATTAACTCATTCTGCTGTTAAGATATAATGAAAAGTTTCTCAAGCTCTTCTTTCTGAAAGTTTTTGGACACCTTGTGTCTTGGGACTAAGCCATGGAGAAACTTGTAGACCATAGTCCTTATTTTAAAGTCCATTATGTTTCTTATAGTTAACCATGATAACATGATAACAACTCATTCTCTCGCTTTTCTTAGCAAAGTATAGTGTCAAAAGAAGAGGCTCTGAGTAAGCATTTAACTCTTACAAAGAAGAAAGCGAAAAGCTTGCATCATGTTTACCAATTCTTCCATGATGCAGAGAATTTGAGAGACTGGATATCTGGGAAACTGAAAACTGCAACAGCAGAAGGATATGGGAAGGATTATGAACATTGGCAGGTATAGATTTATTCAATGTCCTTGATGAAAAATAACCGGTGTCCCAGAAGAAGGTATACAGATTTGGCTGGGTCCAACGATGAGAAGTTAGCTTTAACCAATGGTTAATCAATTTCAATTTCAAGATATTCCTCGATAGTTAACTTGGAAATAGATAGAAAAGTATGCAGATTTGGTTGGGTCCAGCCATGAGAACTTAGCTTTAATCAATGGTTAATCAATTTCAAGATATTCCTCGATAGTTAACTTGGAAATAGATAGAAAAGTATGCAGATTTGGTTGGGTCCAGCCATGAGAACTTAGCTTTAATCAATGGTTAATCATTTTCAAAATATTCCTCGATAGTTAACTTGGAAATAGATAGAAAAGTATGCAGATTTGGTTGGGTCCAGCCATGAGAACTTAGCTTTAATCAATGGTTAATCAATTTCAAAATATTCCTCGATAGTTAACTTGGAAATAGATAGAAAAGTATGCAGATTTGGTTGGGTTCAGCCATGAGAACTTAACTTTAATCAATGGTTAATCATTTTCAAAATATTCCTCGATAGTTAACTTGGAAATAGATAGAAAAGTATGCAGATTTGGTTGGGTTCAGCCATGAGAACTTAGCTTTAATCAATGGTTAATCAATTTCAAAATATTCCTCGATAGTTAACTTAGAAGTAGATAGAAAAGTATGCAGATTTGGTTGGGTCCAGCCATGAGAACTTAGCTTTAATCAATGGTTAATCAATTTCAAGATATTC
Source organism: Aurelia coerulea (assembly GCA_039566865.1). Classification (NCBI taxonomy): domain Eukaryota; kingdom Metazoa; phylum Cnidaria; class Scyphozoa; order Semaeostomeae; family Ulmaridae; genus Aurelia; species Aurelia coerulea. The sequence continues at coordinate 16,738,084 of CM076958.1, read as the reverse complement.
CTCGATAGTTAACTTAGAAATAGATAGAAAAGTATGCAGATTTGGTTGGGTCCAGCCATGAGAACTTAGCTTTAATCAATGGTTAATCAATTTCAAGATATTCCTCGATAATTAACTTGAACAAAGATACCTCATTTGTTGATATTGGTGCTTTGAGAGGTAAATTATTAATGTTGAAAGCTCAAATTTGCCTCCACGTCCAAACCAGAGCCTTTTGGCCTAAGCAAATTCCGGAAATACATCGAAGTTTAAAGAAAAATGAAAAAATGGCACAATGGATCATTTCTAGCAAACAGAATATAATATTATGATCTAAGTTGTTCACATTGTATCAAGGATGTTGTTGATTTATTTGCTATGCTTCAATAGTTTGCTTAGGCCAGAACGCTAAGCTCTGGTGTGGAGATGACAGCAAATGTGAACTTTCAACATTGATATTTTAAAACTCAAAGCAAAGCACCAGTATCAACAAAGGATGTATCAATGTTTAAGTTAACTATCGAGGTACATTTTGAAATTGATCAACCAACCATTGATTAAAGTAATAAATTCCCATCGCTGGACCCCACCAAACCATGATTTTCAAGTTCTAACCCACCCGAAGAGCAAAAGCAAATTTTGTAAGGCAAAGGAAACACGTTTGATTAATACAAAGCGATTTGGCAACCTTAAGAATAGATTTCACACATTCTATTTAGCCAACCATAATGTTTTGCTTTCTCTGTTTATTTTTTATTTGACTGAGTGCGCTCAGAGGTGTGAAATCTGTTCTTCTGAAAGGCAAATTGTTTTTTAACGTCAGTGAAACAAGTGCAGATTTCGTCAGACAATAGCAACAGTTGCGTTTGATTGATACCTCAATTCAAAGCGCTTAGCGACTGCAGACAAACACATCTACCTAGGGCATTTTATTTCTTTGGTTCCGAAGCCGATTGGGAGGCGATTCTATTCCCTCATTTTTTTACTGCTCAGCTTCTGAACCAAAGAAATAAAATGCCCGTGGTAGATGTGTAGATATATCCTTCTTCTTTCGAAATATGCTCACGTTTGCTCTTAAAAACAATTTCTGGAATGCACAACCAGCGTGCTAGTTACCTGGGTTTCAGAAAAACTTTTGCGGCTTTGTTTGTTTTGAATTACTGGTTGATGGAATTTCCTTTATCTGTGATTGCTCATCGCTTCGAATTCAGGTGTCAACAAAAGCAACTCATGCTATTGTCTTACAAAATCTGTCCTTGTTTGTCAGTGATACTTTTAATCAATGTTTCAATCATTCTAGATCCTGACACAAAAATTCGAAGATTTCAGAGTTGGAGTGATTGCTGGTAAAAACAATTTTGCTGCCGTAATGAAACTTGCAGATGACATCATTTCTGAAAATGGACCACATGCATCTAGTGTTTCAAATGCCAAAAATAAACTTAGGTTCGTGTCTCTTTATTTGATGTAAGCTTCGTGCTTTATAGAGCTTCACTGCTTTATAGCGGGGATCGCTCAATTTTAGTGCGTTTTACTACCAATCTGAAGGTTGGTGGTTCGAGTCCCCACCCTGTCAAACTGCCGGCTGCTTGGAGTCAGAAGTCGTCAATTCTCTGTAATTCTCTGTAATTCCAGGCTAAAGGAATCACGAGGTATTATCATATCGAGAGGACATAGCTTAGATAAGCCTGTCATTTCGGTTCCTAAGAACTACCCTCAGATGCTACGTAGAAGTCTGGTAGAAATGTAGAGAGCAAAAGCTTTGTGCTTAAGGCATTAGCTTTTTATTACTACCTTCGTGCTGAATTCAGCAAGTCATGTTTCATGCCCAGTTATTAAAAAAGATACGTATCCTCTGCTGTTGTCTGGATATTAGAGCAATGATGTTGGCAAATGCCTTGTGTGATAGCGGGCGTTTTCAATTCGATTTAAAAATTTACCTGACTTGAAACAGACACTCAATTCTGAAATTATACCGGATTTCCTAGAAAATGCCCCTTCAAAAACGGCTGAAAATGATGATCAAATTTCGTCAATTTTTCCTGCCTTACGGTATTGACAACTAAGGCCTAGTTTTCATCAAAGAAAGCGTTCGAGGTAAAGTTAAGAAGTTTTAGGCCTAGTTTAAACATCGTTTTTGCCATGTCGAATCGAACTGTATTAAAAACGGCAGAATCTGCCGTATCTAAAAATTTGATTTAAACATGGTTTTTGCCGTGTCAGATTTAAATTAAAATGGTTAAGATGACGGTTAAAATGGCCATTTTTCAAAATGCACAAGCACAATGGCTGATCATACGTAGAAACTGCGGACCATGGCCTAGGATTGATTAATTAAGTGCGACAGAAATACGATGTTTCAATCAAGCTGTTTTTCTGTCGTTTGATACGACATAGCTGGTGAACTCTTGCCGTTTATCTATTCAAAACAGCAGGTGATTTAAACGTCGTTTTTATGTCGAATTTAATTGACATTTAGAAGTTTTTAGCAGCATCGATTAAATTCGACATGGCAAAAAACGATGTTTAAACTGGGTCTTAAGATGTACGGACATATCACCCTCTTGAGGAGATGAAGTCTCCTGGAATATGTACAGTAGAAACCCGCATAAAAGAACCTGTTTTTATAAGAACCTAGAGGCTGAATTTCAATCTTTAAAACCCCCTAAATAAGAACCCCTAAAAGGCTGAATCTGGGAAAGGTTTTTATATAATAGCTTTAATGTAAATTATTAAAATGACAAGAATGCTTAGAATTCTTCACATTCTGATCAGACTTCTTCATTGGTACAAAAGATTTGTTCTCAAGAATTCTCAAGAAATCTCAAGAATTCTTGAGCTGGAAAACAGTGTTAATGTGTGCAAGGCCTGCTCGTATATAAGAACCTTTTTAAGAACCTTACAGGCTGGAATTTAGAATAGCAGCCATTTAATTAAGAACCAATTCAGGCTGCCCAGAAAAAACCTAGGTTCTTTTATGCGGGTTTCTACTGTATGTACATTGCTTAAGAAAATCAAGCGAGAAAAAAAGTAGCAAAATACGAAACATACCATCGAAAATGGTATAATCTATTCCTTTATCTACACATGAAACATGTTATAACCACAATCGAACCTCAAGCTTTTAATTTGTATCCAGTTTTTTTTCATCATCATCAAAACAATTAAAACCAAAAAAAGATTACTCGTTACTGTGCCATTCAAAGCAGGAAAAGACACAAGGTCATCTGGTCCCTTCGTTGGATGACACTTACAATTATAATGCTTTAACAAACAAAAAAAGGTACAATGTAAGGTAGCTTGGAACCAAATACCAAATGATGAGGAAAAACTTCAGATTTTAAATATTTTGGATCCAATCTGCAAATCCAATCTTTATAACCAGTCGAATACACGTAACTTTATCTTGCCTCGCCTGCTACATGACACATTAAGGCTGCATATACCCTAATGTCTAGGCTTTGCCTGTTGATTTATGATGCGACTTCTTCCTCGTTATATAGCTCCATGTGGCAAAAGCTGATGGAAAAGGTGAAACTCAAGAACTCAAGATTTAAAAAGACTGGTGAACTGCATAAATTCAACATGCAAGTCAGTGACATTTTAAGCAATTTGAAAGAGAAGGAAAGCAAAATGGCCGTTGATGATTTAGGAGACGATGTCGTCAGCACAGAATCAAAAGTTAGGTCACATGACACAACATTCTTGGAAATTGAAGCTGTGGGAAAACAAATTGAAGCGATTGAAAACACTGCACAAAAGTTGAAGCAAAATTATCCAGGTAATTTGTGAGATTCTTTATAAGGCGTTGGAAAACAAACAAACATTGTTTGATTAGGACTGAATTCTTTATTGCGGTCTGAAGTTGACTGATCCACTGAGTACTGATCCTTTGGCAGGGTCTAACTTGTTATTATCCGAATCGACGGGTGTATTTTTCCCCACTATTTAGTGTAAGGCTGTGAGTTCAAAAACTATGAAAGCTGTAGTATCATCGAAACGCCTTCAAATCTCTTGCACTTGCAATTCTCAGTGTGGGGTGAGTGGCCAAGAGGCTTATACAATTTCCATCAGGTGACTGAAGTTAAGCTCGGTTCCGGATGAGTGGTCTCTCGTAGGCCTGACCTCGCAACTCAGCTCGCCGTCCTTCGAAAGGGATGTTAAACTAGGGGTCCTATGCCTGGATGCATTTTGCATAATGGGCTTAAATTAGCTTTGAATAGCTAGAAATACTTCCATACCATTTAAAGTAAATTAGTAAAAAAAAAATCATATGATTTGGAAGCTGCCATGACATAAACAACCTTTTTTCCTGCGCCATAAATTACTTCTTTATATCATTAACTGTGTTTATATGTAGAGTTCGTTGTGGGAAGTTTCTGACTTGACAGACAGAAGTCGATAGAGCTCAATAGAACCGAATGCTTTGTTGCAGTATTTTTTATCCAACGGGATCACAAGTCAACAAAATTGATCAAGCGATCATGTTTGAAGTCTTGAGCATCAGTTTGGGATGGCTCAGTGGTAGTACGCTTGACTACCAATCTGTAGGATGGTGGTTCGAGTCCTCGCCCTGCTGAACCTGCTACAAAGTGTGAGGAGAGTCGCCAACTCTCTGTAATTCCAGGCTAAAGGAATCACGAGGTGTAGTCACATCGAGAAGAAGGACCAGGGCGCTGCTTCGATAAGTTCAGCTTCTCAGCGTCCTAAAACTACCTTCGAACGCTAGGTAGGATTGTAAAAAAAATCAGTTTCCCGCGTTTTAACGTGAAAAAAAGTTGAATGGATGATTACCATTTCAAAACATGTCCTCTTCTTTCTCAGGAAAAACAGCGGAGCAGATACAAAATCATGAAACTTATGTCAAAAAGATCTGGACTGATCTTTTACGCAAGGCAAACATTATCAGAGACAAATTACATGGAAGTGTCGACTATCACAGATTGCATTCAGAGGTATTTAGAATTGTGTTGAATAGCTCTTTTATCACATCATCATCCAGCATTCTTTGTGAAGTTATCAAAATTGTTGGTTGAAAGTTATGATATCTATGAAAATGCTTTCTTCGGGAAACTGGCTAGCCTGCGTGCAGCCTCTACTGTCACTGCGGGGCGGAGGGGAGGAGGAAAGAGCGGAAATCTCCCCCAGTAGGAGATTTCCGCTCTTTGCTCCTCTTCTCCGCCCCGCAGTGACAGTAGAGGCTGCACGCAGGCTAGAAACTGGCGAGATTAGTATTGATGGCAGTCATATAAAACTATGCCGTAAAGTTCCAAGACGTACCGTTTTGTGAAGAATGAAAATGTCTTGCTTTGGCGTAGAAAATCGAGAAATATTAGCAAAAATTTGTAACCAATGAAAATTTAGCTGAAAAAATAAAGAGCCATCTGCAAACGATGAGAAAACAATTGCAAGCGAACACTTGGGAAGAAGCAAATAACCTAGCAAAGGATCGTAAAGAACGGAAGGATATTTTAAAACGATAGAGCGGCAGGGTGCTGGCATTGTGGGGTCTGTTGCCGGGTTTCTCTGGGTCTTGACCCATGCTCTCTGTATATGAGTAGCTACATCACTTTCTGCCTTTTCTCGTCAAACTTTTTTCAAGCGTGGTCGTTATAGCCCGGTCGGCTTTGCTTCCTTTCGGACTGCACGGTTCGGACTTCTGGGGCTCTGGTGGTGGATTTCGCGGTGGCATCACCCTCGCTGCTCTATGAGATGAAACTCTGTAAAAATTGTGCGTGGCTCTGCCACGTTATATCGTGTAAGTATATATATCTGCAGAAGGCCATTTCCAGAAAAACGTTATCTTGCTTCTGAAATACAATACTCTCAAAGGGAATGTAAGCATAGAAAAGTAGCTCAAGCCACTGGCGGTCGAATTCTAGCCTATCAGATATCAGGATTTCTTGTTGACGTAGATCACTTACCCGAATGTGATTCGCCACGTGCCACGGCCAATAGATTTTTTAGTCAGAATCGAACGATATTTTGCTACATTTTGTAGAATTTTCGAATGTGCACAATAGTGATAGAAGCTCTAACGCCACTCGATCGAAGCTCGCTTATAAAAATGTATAAAAATAAGTCTCGATCCAGGCCCTTTTGTAGGATAGCTAAAAAGTCTATTGTCTTTGCACGGCTCCTTTTATCAAAGCGTTATATATACTTAGATTCCCTTTGACCTTTATTTTAGATTTCAAAATTGCAATCATGGTGCAAGGAAACAATTAAAATTATGAAAACAAATGAATCTTATGAAACTGTTGATGAAGTTGAAGAAGCCATGGATAAAATGGATGACTTAAAACTTGAAATTGATGGGAAAGAAGAAAAGTTTGCTTATGCTGTGGGAGCTGGGGAGCAAATGGTTGAAGAAGGGCATCATGCTACTGAAGAGGTATTAGACTTACTACCGTGCCCTTGCGTAATACCGCGTTTTTCTCATGTTTTTGATAGCACTCTTCTGAACTAGGGAATTTTATAACAATATTTTGTGATTACAATAGGGTAACAAAAGAAACAACCTAACAAAGGGCATAACAGCCCTAAAGAAGTCCTGCATGGCAGGACGAAATATTAGCAACAAATATTTAATTCACACGCATTTGATGTTGTTTTTTCGTCGTGTTGTGGTGTTTCTGCCTGCAAATTTATTTCACTCATTCGTCACAGCAAGCATCTTTGGATCCGACGATCGACGCTGGTATCGTGGCCTTTCCTTTTTCGAATTATCCTACCGATGGGACCTACCTAATACACATGTGTTGTTAACTGAACTATAAAAAGGGGTGGGCCGGAAACACAAAGAGAAGCAAAAGCCGAGAGAAAGAAGGATGGACTCACTACTGTCAAAATACTGTCTTTACTCATGGATTTGTCGAATGAATGAATCAAAGAATCACAGAAAATGTGTTTGTTGTCTTTATCCTGGTTCTAAGCTATCAGAGATTTGCATTTCGATTATTTTCAGATTCAAGAGAAACTAGAAGAACTATTAACCTCTCGTGAAGATCTGCATAATCTTTGGCTGCAACGCAAGCAACATCTCAGTGAATTGTATGATTACTTGATGTTTTGCAGAGAAAGCACAAGAATTAATGGGGCTATTGATTCTTATAAAGTAAGTTGTCATTGACTTTCTTTTTCAGTTATTTATTTTAAGTGGGTATGAAGGGTTTCTAGCTACTTAAAGCTAATTTAAGCCGAACCATGCATGCCGCATCCAGGCATGAGACCTCTAGTTTAACGTCCCTTCCAAAGGACGGTTAGGTGAGTTGCGAGGTCGAGCCTCCGAGAGGTCACCCATCCAGAGTTTGACCTCACTCGACCGAGCTTAACTTCAGTCACCTGATGGGAACTGTATTAGCCGCTCGGCCACTCACCCCACTTGCTGCTGGTTGTCCGATTTTTTACACAAAAATTAGCGAAAATCTTTGATTTGTAGATGGTCCTAAAGATGAGAGTTACAACTGTAAATACTGAAAGCATTTTCATACGACAGAAATCGCAATACAAAACGTACATCGTTTTACTGAAGATCAACGCATGAACTGGTCAAGTATTTTAATATACACGTAAATTGTTTTGCGTGTAATTTGTTCAGCGTTGATTTATGTACCTTGAAATATGCTAGTTTCTCCACTGTGAGAATTATTTAAATTATCAGTCGGCAACAAATTTTGATTTTTGATTTTACACCACTTGCATTTTTTACCCGACGTTGTAGACAATTTGCGAAAGTCAAAGCCTTGAGGAGAGTCTGGTTATATTGACTTGTTTAGTTCGAGTGCAAGCTCCAGTTATCGAAATTGGCTGTTTCAATTCAAGTCAATTTGTGAATGAAAGTGGCTGACTTGTCTTTTTGTTTTGATTTCATTTCCTTTAACTTATTGCCCTCTAAAATTTATAAACCTTAAGTCCTAGCAGTCTTATTTTCTATGGTATGGTGATAAAGTGAACTTAATACATGTATTAAATGAGTTAGAAATAACCTACTCAAAAATCATCACGATTTGAAAGCCAAATTTCTGCCATTCCAATGAGAAACAAGAATTTCTAGAATATTATATTTTTTAATTTCCCTTTTGGGTAGTACACCTAATATAGTATAATATTTCCTTTCTTTATAGACCATTTTGAGTTCAGTCTCAGGTGTTAATTCTGCGGAAGAGATTGAGTCAATGCTGAAGCGAATCAAGAAACTGAGAAACATGTTAGAAACACAAAATGTGAAAACCGATGCAGCCTTAGAACTTGGAAAGCAGTTGATTAAAGACAAACACTACGCTTCTGCTAAAGTCGAAGATTTGATTATTGGAATGGTGCAGAATGGTGATGCTTTTAGAGATGAGATTGCAAAGCGTGAAATGTTTCTCAAAGAAGCTTCAAGATTTTCAACATTCTCTTTGGAAAATGAAGAGGTTCCTAGATATCGTTTTTATTTACTGTTACGATTTCTTACATGGAAGAGTTTGAAATCTGTAAATTTTCTGGTTTAGGATTGAGAAATTTGATGACTTTATAGCCTCAAATTGATAAATGCCGCCATTTTGAAACTAGTCAAGATATCATCAAACTTCCATGACTGATTTACGGTTCCTTCCAAGCCATTTCATTCAAGGAAAGATTGTAATAGAATTTTACACCGACCTGTTTAAGGATTTGAGCCCAACAAGGGCAGATTTTGTAACACAATAGCATGAGATGCTTTTGTTGACACCTGAATCAAAGCGATTCGCCAATGCAGCCAAATGAAATTATCTCAACCAGAAATTCAAAAAAAACAAAGCCGCAAAATCTCCCTGAAACCCAAGTAGCTAGTGCGCTTGTTGTGCATTCCAGAAATTGTTCTTCAGAGCAAACATGAGCATATATTGAAAGAAGAAGGATATATCTAAGCATCTACCTCGGGCATTTTATTTCTTTGGTTCAGAAGCTGAGCAGTAAGTGCTTTAATTACACCTAAAAAAATAAGAGAATTGAATCGCCTCCCAACCGGCTTCTAAACCAAATAAATTAAATGCCCTTGGCAGATGTGTAGATATATCCTTCTTCTCTCGATCTATGCTCATGTTTGCTCTTAAAAATAATTTTTGGAATGCACAACGAGTGAGCTAGCTACCTTGGTTTCAGAAACACTTTTGCGGCTTTTCTTGTTTTTAATTACTGGTTGAGAGAATTTCCTTTGTCTGTGATCGCTAATCGCTTTGAATTGCGGTGTCAATCAAACCAACTCGTGCTATTGTCTTACCAAATCTGTCCTTGTTTTTGAGCCCTATGTTACCTTATGATAGTTCGTTCGTGACTTTTTAAACGGTAGTACTCTTTGGGACATTCGGTAGAATTACCAATTTTTAACGGAAACCTTTCGTTTTATAGCTCATGAGTTGGATACTAGAAAAATTAGAAACCAACAGAAGCAAGCAGATTGATGCTGCTAACTTAAAGATGTACACGATGATGCACAAAAGTGATTTAGTTGAATTAAAAGCTCGGGACGACGCGAGACAAGAACTTCGAAAGAATGGAGAGAAAATGATCGCAGAAAAACATCATGCTTCAAAAGAGATCAAAGAACTTTTGTCAGAAACTTTCAAGCTTTTCGAAGAATTAAAAAGTAGTTTCAAAAAGATTGGGCAAGAATTGGAGAGCACTAGAGACCTGGTAGCGTTGAAAAGGGATATTGATTTTGCTGAGACGTATATTATGGAGAGGGTACGATTTTTATCTTTGCATATCTTATATGTTTGCCTTTGTAAAGTCAAGATTCATGTGAAATTATCGTTATTGTTTATTTCATCCACTTTCTTTCATTGCTTTCCTGTTTTGAGAGAAGGAAATGTGCATAAAAAGGTAGTTTGATTTGTCATGTTATCGTTCCTTTTAAGTTCCATCTGTGGCCTCAATAGACCTTTTAGCTATTCTACAAAGAGCCTGAATCGAGCATTATTTTTAAACATTTTCATACGTGAGGTTCGATCGAGTGGCGTTAGAGCTTCCGTCACAATTGTGCACACACATTGATGGAATGCTTGTGCCTTGCACTATCAAAGTTGTATTCATGCAGGCATCAGACTTTGCAAGAAAAGCTTTCTTGAATTGTCAACTTTGTTGTGGAAAGCTTTTTGAATGGTCGCCAGGTTAGCATCCATGGAGGCCAGCAGAGGAAAATCGTGCGCTATTTTGTCAATAAACTTCCTGTGTACCTGTTACCTGTTACCTGAATGTCACTACTATCACCGGTAGATTAGCGGTCATATCTCTCAGCATTCTCGATCAGCAGCCCACCTGACACATTTTCTGATGTTTTCTCCTGTCCACTCCTTTATATTTGTCAACCATGTTCTGCGTCTCTCTGTCTTCTTTCTTTCACTTTTCCCTTTATCAGTGTCTTTTGCATCCTATCACTTCTTATCATGTATCCAAAGTATCGCATTTTTCTCTTTATTATATTCTTTTGAGTGATCTGCCATTTTCTTTGGCTTGTTTAATAATTGTCATTTGCTTGTTATTTGTTGTCATTTGTTTAATTATTTCATCTATCTACGCTTTATGATCATATTGGTATAAAACACATCAGTGCTTTAAGGTGGTTACACGCTTCTCTTTGCTTTTAGGAGAGATTGCTGGCCACTGATGACATTGGAGAGGATTTTGATAAATGTCGAATTTTGCGAAAGAAAGTTGAAAATACGATAACGGAAATGCGAGCAGATAATGAGAGAATGCATAACATAAACAGCAAGGCCAAACCAACACTGGCAAACAAATCGGACTTGTCTGATGAAATTTCTATGCACCTTCGTATGCTGAATAGCCGGTGGGAGAATGTGCAGGAACTTTCATCTTCCAGGAAAATTGTTTTAGGCAAAGCTTCAAAATTTCATGAATTCAAAAAGGATGCAGCTGAGATACAAAGCAGGATGAACGAGAAGGTATGGAGTCATTTTTTGTTAAATGTTCTACTTCTGTGATTTTGATCAACTACTCAGTTCAGTTCAGTTCAGTTCAGGTCAGTTCATTTCATTTTAAAATTCCACTACATACAAATAAATAAATAATAAATTACAATATACTATCACAACAATTTACAATAAAGAAATACAAACTAACAAAATAACAACTTAACAATGCATTTGCATGCAGGGAATTCCTTAAAGGAGGAGCCCTCTCAATAGGTAAACTAATCGAGGAGAGAGCACCCCCTTGGTTAAAAACAAAATTTTAGAGTTTGATTGATAGATAGTAAAGACTCCATTAAGTCGAATAATTTAGGCTCTATCAATGTATAAAAAAGAAGGAAAACGTAACAACCGAAACAAATATGGGTTGATGAGTAAATAAGTTGAGTAGCAGGCGAACAATACCATGGTAAACTATAGAATTTGTTATATTTAAATATTTGAAAATCACCATTAAGATTCACCCTACATACGGAATTAAGTTGATTTAAAAAAGCTTCAGAATTACATGTGCATTTGTTGGTGCTAAAACAACAAGAAAATCAGCCATGATATGATCTTCACATCGAGCTTTTCGCCAGATTTCTATTGATATGTTCTTGATATTAGTAGACACAACTTTAGATTTGGTTTCACATGTTTAAACTTTTGGTCTGCTTTGATAACCTATGATTGCAACAATGGAGATTTCATCTTCCTAGATTCGCTAAATAATGATAAACAAAGTTTCAGTCTATTAATGTACCCTACAAACTTTGTACTTTAGATAATTCTGTTGCAAAATGCGTCCGTCGCAGAAGACCTGAATGGAGTTCAGAAACAAATTCGTAAGCATGCACTGCTGGAAAGTGATATTGAGGCGTTGGAGAAAACTCTTGAAAAACTTGATGCCGACGCTCATATCGTTGCAAAGGAATCAGCAGACGATTTGACTGAAATTCAAAATATACAGACAAAAGTTATTGATGTTTGGGAAACTCTTATGGACCTCATTGAAGAAAGGTAAGAACTCATTCACGGGGACAGCATAGCGCTCAAATCTTTAAAAAGGTGGGTATGAAATTCTATGACATTTTTCTTTGAATTGAATAGCTTGAAAGGAACTTATGGTACTTTGCTTCAAATCTGCCTTGGAAATTTTTTGATATCTTGATTTTTTGCAAGGTGGCGGCAATTTAATTATTTTTTAACAAATTCATGGACAATTTCGAGAGAAAAATTTTATTATCGTAAATCCTAACCCATCGAGGAAAAATGGTGTATCCTTCAAAAAGCATAGTTCACGAAGGTCTACAATATGGTGGCAAGCAGAAACCTGTAACTCTCTGGTGTAGGATTTAAACATTTGATGACGACGTCATAGCCTCCATTTAATAAATGCCGCCATTTTGAAACTAATCAAGATATCAATAAATTACCACGGCATACTTACAGCAAAAACCCTCAGTTCCTTCCAAGTCATTTAATCAAAAGGAAACTGTAATAGAATTTGCACCGACCTTTTCAAAGATTTGAGCCCCATTTGAGCCCTATGTTCTCGAGGAAACAACTTTCTGCCATTTTTTAATGAATTGTGATGAATTATTCTTTTAACCAACAGATCTTTCAGCTATTGTACAAAAGAATCTGGATCGGGCGATATTCTTATAAATTTTTACCCAAAGGTGTTCGATTGGGGGACGTATGAGCTTCTATTACTTCTGTGCACATTCAAAAATTTTGCAAAATGTACAGAAATATCGTTCGATCCAGGTTCTCATTGAGAGTAGCTAAAAGGTCCATTGCGGCGGCAAAAAAACGATGTTTAAATCAGATTTTTAGACACGGCAGATTCTGCCGTTTTTAATACAGTTCGATTCGACACGGCAAAAAGACGATGTTTAAACTAGGCCTAAGACTTCTTAGCTTTACCTTGAACGCTTTCTTTGATGAAATTCAGCTTGAAAACAGTGAAAGTTAAGGACTGTCCGCATACGAAGAGAAAACAAAGGTGAAGTTGCGAAGGTGAAGTTGCGGTTTTTAGCGCCAAGCGCTGGGATCGCAGAAGTAGAATAGTTCTAATCGAGTCCGCGACCCCTTGTCATGACGCTCAAGTGGTGGGGCTCTACCTGGGATCGAACCCTGTCCGCCTGACTGTTCTGGCTGCAATGTCAGAGGATTACACCACTGCGCCACAACAAAACAAGTGACAACTGTGCGAGCATGGCTTGTTTTTGTTCACCGATCTCAGCGAGTTGAACTTTCACTTCTAAGTACATAAACTTTCACTAGAAAATATCGCATCGTTGTATTTACTGTTTCGAGATATGACATAGAAGCTCCCTCGCAGCCTTGCTGGGGCTCTAACAAAATGCGCACGCATGAAATAACAAGCATTTCTGCATCTTGCTCATCTAAGTGGTGTGTTGATTTATTGACTGTGGTGCTAAATTCATATCATAATTCACCAAATTTCAATCTTTTCTGACTTCTTATACGTACCGGGTGAGTCAATAAAAAGAATCCCTGTTTGAAAAATCGCCATTCCCTGAATATCAAGATGATGATATTGGGAAGCATAACATTTAACAGCAGACATGTTCAAATGGACCTCAACATTTACCTGACAGAAATCGGCTACTCCATTCTGACATTATGAGGAATTTTCTCCAGAAAGCCCTTTCGAGAAATCTTCAAAACAGGCTCAAAACAACGACCAACATTTCCCGAGCTTTCTGCCAAGTCTTAATGAGTTCAACACATTCTAACATGCTCTATCCTCTTGGGAAGATGAAATCGTCCGGAATGTTTTGCCCCCAGGGATGACATGTTCATCTCCCAAAGAGATAAAGCATGCCAAAGCATGTACATGTCATTACAATAAGGCATATGCATACGAGAAATTTGGTCGTGATTTGATGCAGTTTTTGGAAGTTTCGTGGGGGGGGCTTCCTCGAGAAAATCTCTTGTAGTTTCAGAATGGAGTGGCCGATTTCAGACAGGTAAAATTTAGAATATATTTGAACATGTTCACTATTGAATGACATATTTGCCAACATTATTGTCTTGATATCGAGGGATCTGTGGTCTTTCAAACAGGGATTCTTTTTTTAACTCACCCGGTATAATGATCTGAAAATCATTCTTCCATTTTAGGCAGTCTGTGCTTCAAGCAGCCGAGCATTTATATCGATTTCAAACAGATGTTTCATCGCTAAGTTCATGGATGAAAAAAGTTTTGGATAAACTGACATCTACTGCGGAACCAAGAAATTTAAAAGAGACAAAAACCTTGCTAAAATTTCACCAAGAAATTAAATCTGAAATGAAAGTCAGAGAAGAAGTTTTTGAACGTGTAAAGAAATATGGCGGAGTCTTGATCACGGAAGGTGGCCTTCCAGCTGATGAAGTAGAACCTAAATTGGTACAGCTTGAACAGGAAAAGGCTCAACTTGAAAAATTATGGCAAAGAAAGCATGTCAGTTTGAATCAGTCACATGATCTTCAGGTATGAACACTGATATTTTCGATTTCCCAATGTTTGACTAAATATTACACAGAGCTAATACAGTAAATCCCCGCAGATAAGAACCTACTTTTTGACAGCCAGGCTGAAATAGATTCTTATTTTAAAGGTACTAAGACTAATTTCAAGGTATAACGGTTCTCATTTGAAGAGTGCCTTGCGTATGCCCTTTAGAAACTTCACCAAAGATGTTCAGCCCTGTTATTTGTTTGGCAAAGTTATTATGTACCTAATAACCAATTCTAAGCTTACAAACAGCAGGGGGGATTTAAACTTTAACAGCCAACTGGAACAAAAATGAACTTGATAATGACAATGAAAAATAAACTTTGCTACGCCTGCAATACGAACACATTTTTCATCATACTGAAGCTGGTTCTTAATTACAAGGTGCATAAGTTAGGAAAAACAACCTCTAAGTTCTTATTTGTGTTGGTTTTTATATGCGGGGATTTACTGTATCCAAACAGGACACACAATTATGATGTGTTCATTTCGTTTCTATCAGGTTAACCTTATCCTACTTGGCAAAGCGCCACTGTCAAAAAGATGATTTTAATTTGTAAATTTATTTGTAATATCAGTGCCTAATGAAGTGCCTTTTTGGAAAGATCAGAATGAATAGCGGTTGGGTGACTTTTTAAAAAAACGATCAAAGTTTGAAAATATAACCGAGCCTGAGAGAATTGCTGATTATTCGTTTGTTTCAACAATCTATTGCTTTCAGAATGGTTGTTTTTGGCTTGTTCCTACGGAAAGGACATTATTATTTCATAGCATTTTAAACTATATTTTACGATTTCATGTCGCATTTCAAGTTATAGAATTTTAAACTCACCTTTTTAAAGATTTGAGCCTCAAATTTAACAACTTTCGCCATTTTGAAACTAATCAAGTTATCAATAAATTTCTTCGGCAGATTTACAGCAAAAAACCCTAAATTCCTTCGAAGCTATTTATTTGAAAGAAAATTGCAATAGAATTTTACACCGACCCCTTTTTAGATATTTGAGCCCTATGTTAGATACAAGAAGGCCCCATCTAACCAATATGTGTGGATCAGAAAATGTAGTCAGCATTATCGTCTATTTTTTGCCCACAGAGGTTCGGTTCTGAAATCGAGCAGATCGAAAATTGGCTGAAGAGAAAGAAGGACGATTTGCATTCTGTGAACTATGGCGATTCTCTAGAAGAGACGGAGCGTATGTTAGCGCAGCAGGAAAATGTGATGAACACAGTTGATAAATTCCAGCAAAACTTGAATGACCTTTCATCTTCCGCTGACAGTTTGACTGCAAAGGATTCCCCTGAGAATGAACTAATGCAGAGAAAATATGAGGATTTGAAAAATGGCATCCAAGAGGCAAAAGAATTGGCTGCAAGGAGATATGAACGGCTGCAAGAATCGATGCTGTATTTCAAATTTCGGAATCAAACTGAAGAAGTAATTACATTTTTCATAATTAGCTTTTATTTAGCCTCCAGAACCCAGAAGTCATGCCCATGAAAGTCGTATTGCACATGATTTTGAAAAGGCATTTAAATCCAAAATTTTGGCGTGACAGATATTCGTGCAGCTCCATATTTAGTCAGATTTTTTTCAGGAAGTATGTTTGCTGAAAATTTGTTCCTCAAAAAATGTAGGTTTTTTAATGTATGAAGAAATGATAAAAATTTGATAATTTGATAATTTAATAAATATCTCTCCATAGTCACTATCTCACGACTTCTTTATCATTGGCTAAATCCATTTGATACGCGATATTCTTGCTTCTGCTTTTCGCCAACTAGCCAGCTAATTGATTTTCTAATCCTTTCAGATGATAGCTTGGTTTGAAGACAAAATGCGGTACGCTGGTGACCTTGACAGCATCAAGAAAGCCTTGGATCTAGAAAGCATTGCAAAAGGCTTCGATGCATTTACGACTGAGATTCAAACCAATCGGAGAAAGATGGAAGAAATTTCAACGAAAGGCCAAGAGTTGATTTCAAGAAACATTCGACCTCAAAATGTCCAAGAATACATCGACAAGCTTCTTGATATGTGGCAAAAATTAATGCAAGCTACATCTTTGAAAGAAAGGTTTCTGAGCGAGAAATTGACTTTAGAAAAGTTCGAGAAATCACTGCGATGTTTTAACCAGTGGATGGACAAGACTGAAAGAGCTCTTCGTAGTGATAACTTTGGAAAAGATGTAGATGGCACCATATTATTGCAATCAAAACATAAAGAAATTGTGGATGAAATATCAGGGAAGGAGAAGAGTATCACAGCTCTTGAAGATATGATTGACAACAATGTGAAGGAAAACAAGGACCTGTCAGAAATGATGCGTGGACAATGTGACGACATTTGTGAGAGGTATTAAAAGCATGGGCGTTAAAAGATGTGGTAGTTGTTCCCATGGCAGTTTTATTCCTCTAATAATAATAATAATAATCTTTCATATTTATACAGGTTAATTTGTTCAGTAAATAAGATTACTGTTATCAATCAAAGACCTGTATTTTACAAACTAAAAGTTGATATCTACAAGAATAAAGTTAAAAATTTACAAGAAACAAGATTAAAATTACAATTGATAAATGGCTAAAAGTCTGGGTTTGTGTCCTTGCTGGATGCTTTAAATTTCAACAATGATGTTTCAGTTTGTAAGTTATTAGGCAGATTGTTAAATATTTTTGCTCCTTGAAACGCGAAGGTTTTGCGTCCAGTTTCTGTCCTAACTTTTGGAATGACCACGCTTTTGTTGTTTTTGCAGGTATTCTTTTTGTGGCTGTTCCTTGTGAAATAATTTTCAAACGCTTTTGGTGCTATACTGCTCAAGCATTTAAAAACCTCTCCGTTCCCCTATGCCCGTGAAGGTTGTTATTGTACTGGCAAATCAAATTTGCATGAGTCAAATTTGCATCACTCATGTGGGATGAGTGACCGAGCGCTTTCTGTTAAGCTCGGTCATGTGAGGTCAAAATCCGGATGGGTGACCTTTCGGGTGCCTGACCAAGCAACTCACTTCGCTGTCCTTCGGAAGGAAATTAAACTCGGGGCTCCATACCTAGATGCGGCATGCACAATAGGCCTAAATTAGCTAAAAATAGCTAGAAATCCTTCCAGCTCACTTTTAAAAAGTACTGAAAAAGGGACACAGGGATACAAGGAAACCAGGCGCAGGGAAACAGGGAGGATTAAAGCACATATGTCACGTTAGCAATTGGTCAATACAACAAACAAGTTTGGAGTGGAATTCCATTGTTTCGTGACTTTTTATTTCTGCTTCATGAATTTTCATTGCAATGAAAATTCAGCCTCGATCCTGTGCTTTGTAATAAACAATAGAGAGAATTGTATTGCATGAACCAATCAGCTTCATGACATATGCCCTTTAAGACTGCTACATGAACAACAACTGCCACGTGTGTTAACGACCATATTTAAAGTTGCCTTTAAAGTTGCTTTTCAGTTGACAGGAACGAATGATTCAAAAAGTTATTAGCATTTATTCCGCTATAGGAAAATTGAGAAAAGCTGAACACAAGCTGTTTTATGCGGTACCAACTTCTTTTCCCAGGAAAAATCCATAGCTGCCTTTTAGTAAGTTTTCTGTTCCGAGTTACTGTAGTTCTCATAATTTGATAAAAGCAAACATTGGTCATTTTATTCCTTCGAATATTTCAGATATTAACTGCCATAAAGTTATCATGCTCGAATTTTTCTGTTCAGAATAATCTTAACTTGACATTGGATCGTTTATTTCAGATTTCGGGAGTTGGTTTTGCTTTCAAAAACGAAAGAAAGGGCGCTAGAACATTCATTAGAATTCCATTCTTTCTGTCAAGAAATAGAGGAAATTCGTTCGTGGATGAAGACAAAGATTCCACATCTCAACTCAGGAGAGTTTGGCTCAGATCTTACAGGTAACATTGGGAAATTTGTTTTGACAAGTTATCTACCCAATGGCTTTGATTTTTAAATGATGTATCAAGCTCTTATGATGCTGGGACATTTTGCTAGTTTTTCATAGAACATTTCTTTACTTTGAATTTATTTAATGTTTAATGTTCTAAGATTTGTTAAGACTCTTTAAAGCAATTTTAAATTATGACTTTCTAGCTAACCGTGGTTCTTGTCTTCGCCAGGTTTTGCGGATAGTCTTTATTTTTCATCGTTATTTTCTCAGGTGCAAAGCATATTTTCAAGAAACATCAAATGTTGGAAACGGAAATTTCAAGTCATGAGGCAATTGTGCAAAAACTACTGCAGAAACTTGGACAGGTTTTGGATGAAAGTTACTTCAAGGAAGAAATTGTAGTGTCAGGAAATACACTCAAACTGGAATGGCAGTCACTCAAGGAGATGTCTGCAGCCAGGAGTAGAAAAATTCGCGAATCAGTGTTTTTCCATAAGGTGCGTAACAGTCATTTTATGTGCCATATAAAGGGTCTAAAGGCTGGAAAACAGAATGATATGGTAATAAACCTCTTAATTATTCTACAAAAGAGTCTAGACCAAATGACATTTTTATGCATTTGTAAAATCTTAAACATTTTTGAATGTACACAACAGCGATAGAACTGTAGCGCCAACCAATTATAAAAGTTTCATATCAAAGGTATAAAAGTGACGCTTGATTCAGACTGTTTTGTAGAATAGCTAAACCATCTATTCCTTCAAAATACTTTGATCATAAAGAAAACGTGAAATTATTTGTTTTGGGTTGGATTTATTGAAATTTGCTTTCATGTCGTGGCCTGATGCCGTAAATACGAAATCACCATTACTGATATAGGGGTGCAAGAAGTATGCACCTTTGAGGCTAGTTTCCAGTTAGTGGAATTTTCCGATCGGGCGGAAATTCTATTGCTTGCGAGAGAAAATGTTGCTCTGGAGTTGAATAGAAAGTTACGGCTGAGCTACCTTCTATTGTCTAGAATTCCGCCCCTCGGAAAATTTCCCTGACTGGAAATTAACATTCAGGGAGATATTTCCTTTTTACTGTTTACTAAGAGCTTTACTTTATTTAGAAGACCTCCTTATTACAACAAAGCTCATTCCCATCACATCCATAATTAAATCAAAAGTCCTGAAGCTCTACGGTCACACCAAACGCTGTACTCAAGGCGTAAGCAAAATCTGCCTCGAAGGAATGACAGAAGGCAAAGAAGTAGAGGAAAACAACGTAAACGATGGCGAGAGAACATTAGCCTTTGGACAGGACGAAACCTGATGTCGCTGAACAATGCTGTCAAAGACCGAAATTTATGGAGACAATTGTCACATGTTGATGCGCAATCCGCCGAAGGCGGAGAAGGCGAACGATGATGAAGAGCTTTACTTTATATTTATCAATTCAATTCGATGGATAAATAATCACTGTTTTGCTGGAACGCTTTTTTTTCCTGGCTTTTTCTTTGGTAACGGGTGAATAAGAAAATACAATCACAATTTGAATTTATATGATATCCCCATGGTTTTTTAGAACAGTGGATTAATGCAAGATAACATAAGGAACTAAGATAGTTCAGGTGTGAATTAGCAAAATTTAGGAGTTTTGCATTGATGTTTTCCCGGCCGTTTCAAGTTAGATTGTCCTGGTTTATGGCTTTTCTTGTAGCCCAAGCTTTCTTCTTTCGAATGATGCACTACTTCGCTATTTTTGGAGCTGTTTTGGTTATCTTGATTAATGTTATTCTCGTTCTGTAGTTGTTTAAAGTTTTCATAGTTGTCTTAATTTATTTGTTTAGTTCACAACTGATGTCAACCAAGCACTTCTCTGGCTTCGAGATCAGCTTCCGTTGCTGGAGAGTAAAGATTTTGGTAAAGATGTTTCTGCGTCAAACACATTGATCAGAAATAATGCAGTTTTGCAAAATGATCTCAGTGCCTTTGAAGCAAACATAGAACAACTTAAAAGTCGTATGCTAGTCATAGTTAATAACGAAGATGGAATATCTAAACACAAAGAAACTGCCCAGAAACTGCAGGTAAGATCACAAACTTTCAGAATTTCCTTGCATGGCCGTTTTCTTGATCTTATGGCCATTTCAACATGACTTTCTACCAACAGCCATTCGAATTCTTTATTACAACTGCACTAACGAACTTATAAAAATTTACCGTGTTGATAGCACAACATTCCCTTCGCCATCAAGCAAGCTCCTTCAGCAATGAGTTTCCGTCGTCAATTAAAAATTCGTCTGTTTTCTACTAAATATCAGTAGTTCTTTTGATCAGATAATTTGTCTCACATCAATCCATTTCTAATAATCAATCACTATTTTGATTTACTAGGCTTTTAAAATTGGGGGAGGTGCTCTCTCCTCGATTAGTTTATGTACTGAGAGAGCTCCTCTTTTAAGAAATTCCTCTGCATACATACCCTAGTTGTTTCTTTTATCTAATCGTTACTATTTGCTTCGTGTTATCTTGTATAATTTGTGTAATTTGTTATGGTAGCTTGATTAATTTTTTATATGAGGGATGTATGTTGTGGAATTTTAGAATTAAAGCAGAACTGAACTGAACTGAACAGATGACCAAAGATACTGTCATATTGTTGGCTTGTGATTGTTTACTAACATACGTTTTCGTTTTCAGGAAAGTCTCACAGATGAGTACAAGACCGCTTTAGAACTGTGTGCTTTGCGAAACAATTTCTTACTGGAAAAAGTTCAATTTCATTTATTCAACCAGCAAGCAGATGCAATTTCCGCTTGGATTGAAGAGAAGATACCTATCGCAAAATCAGAAGATTATGGCATGAATTTGCAGCAAGCTGAAGAAATGCTGAATTCTTTTATTGATTTCATCACTGAGCTAAAATCGTACGAGGTCAAATTAGTGAGCATGGAGGAGTTTGCAAAGAAGGAAGAAGAGAATACAAACAGCGAAATATCGGTAAGTTGAATGCTTAAAGAGGCTGGATAAGAAATACGTAGACAAATCCCCAAGGTTTATGCATCAAATGTTACATTTTGAAAAGAGAAATTCCTTTATGATTGGCTAAATTCAAAACGAAAGATCCTTATCTAAGGGTGTCCCAAAAAAGTATAAGCGTTTGAACAGTTCCTGTGAAGAAGCCTTGATTTCAAATTTTGTATTTTCAGTTTATGGTATAGATGAGACCTTAACTTAGATTTTTCGACGTCGCATGTCCAAATCGGGTTTGTACTTGCAGAGTAATTCACGTAGACAGGCAAAATTTCTGAGGCCGCAAGCAAGCTAATATAGCAAGTTATTCTCTCAACTGACTCTATTGTCAGCTAGTTGTTCTCTCAATATATGTGGCGAGCAAGCTAAAATAGCAAGTTATTCTTTCAACTGACTCTATTGTATTCTCTCAACTGGCTCTATTGTCAGCTAGTTGTTCTCTCGATATATGTGGCAAGCAAGCTAATATAGCAAGTTATTCTCTCAACTGACTCTATTGTATTCTCTCAACTGACTCTGTTGTCAGCTAGTTGTTCTCTCAATATATGTGGCGAGCAAGCTAATATAGCAAGTTATTCTCTCAACTGACTCTATTGTATTCTCTCAACTGACTTTAGTGTCAGCTAGTTATTCTCTCAATATATATAGCAAGCAAGCTAATATAACAAGTTATTCTCTCAACTGACTCTATTGTATTCTCTCTACTGACTTTAGTGTCTATTGCCCACTGTCGTTGCAGACAGTCTTGGCCAACTTTAAGTTCTTATATTATATTTTTAGAGAGGTTTATTGTTGCTTTCTTTCCAGCAGTCTCTGTACGTCACGTCATGTTCATTTTTCCGTAGCACATCAAGACAAAATCAAACGAAGTTGTAAATGCTTTCGTTTCATTAAAAGAGGCATCCATGCATCGATTGGAATGCCTTGAAAATGCCAAATCTGTTCATGGATTTGAGCAAATGCTTGGTGACGCAGAACAGTGGATGAAGCAAAAAGAACAGAAACTTATATCTGTTGATGTAAATAGCAACTTGGAATCGTTGGAAGATCTAAGAAGGAGACATGACGCATTTTTGGTACGTTTTTTTCATCATTTCTAGTAGTTTTCCCAGTCATTATGGAAAGAGCCTGTAACCAGATTGCCCATGGATAAGGTGACCGATCCTTGTCACTTTTCAAGGCTCTCGGTGGCTAGGTCTAAACCGTTTAGTCTGGATTGCACCAGGTGTCCCAATAAATTACTCCTGTTTAAAAAATCACCAAAACTTGATTATCAAACCTTTGATGAAATTTTCTTTTTTAGTTGTTTTTTCAATGACCCAAACATATTCATAGATGATAAAAATTTTGCTTTTGATACAGCAAGTTAGAAAAATTACACATTGAAAAACTTAATTTTGAGCTATTGTTTTAAGCAAAATACTCAATCTTTCCTAAGAGTCAAAATTTTCAGATGTTATCATCATTGAATTCTCCATTGATAGTATGCATTTCTTCTGACATTTATGACCAAACTAGAAGCTTTACATGCACAAAGAAATTGATCTAGCAATCATCAGTGCTTTTTTGCAGTATGATTCAAAACCAGGTAGCCCTAAAAAGAGTTAAATTTGCTAACTTTTAAACCAATTACAAGATCAGCTATATGTTGGAAAATAATTTGGTCCTTGATCTACTTGACAAACAAAGAAAATTGAAGATCGGCCTCGTAATCAAATTTTGGTGATTTTTCAAACGGGAGTACTTTTTTGGAACACCCGGTAGATTTTGTCACAACTTCAAAACTTCCTTTCAATTCCAAACAAGATGAAATAACAGCTTACACCAGCCTTTTTAAAGATTAGACGCATATGTTGTAATGAACTGGGACAATGTGAATGTAATGCAGTGTTTATTTGTGCATTTTCCAATGGTTTTGTCAAGCATGACTTCTTTACCAATTTGAGCATAGTAATAGAAAAGTTATTCAACTGAAATCTTCATACTACAGTCTTAGGGCCCGTTTGCATGAGAAAATCAAACCGGTTTGAAATTTCACCCCAATCTGAATATTGGCCTGCTAGCTTATTTCCCGTTGCGTTTACATGAAGATTCAACCCGGTGTGAGACCTGTGTTGTTGTTCATTGATGTATTGAGCGCCAAGCACGGCGCCAAGTAAAACAATAGGGCAATGTCAACTTTGAACCTGAGACAATGCATCTCAAACCGATTTGAAAATATTTTGCGTTTACATGGTGTTTTCAAACCTGTGTGACATTTCAAACCGATGTGAACAGGCGAGTTGAGTTTCACCCCGGTTTGAGTTAGAATCGCATTTTCCATGTAAACACTACAAGGGCTTTGACCAGAGAGCGAGTTTGGTGTGACCAGACAGCGAGTTCACTCAGATCGGGGTGAAATTTCAAACCGGTTTGAGTGTCTCATGTAAACAGGCCACACACCCTCCTACCAGTTGGATTTTAGTTCATTCATTTCTCTTCTTCTTCAGCTTGATTTAGACGCCTTGCAATCTAAGGCCACACTACTCCACAACTCAGCTGTCGATTTGTGCCAGAAAGTTCCATCGTTTAATGACAAAGTAGACAGAAGCATGAAATCTTTTGAACACGATTTACAAGAGTTAACTAATCGAGCTGATTCAGCATCTGTGCAGCTGACCAAAGCAGAAGAATTGAAAAGTTTCAGACAAGCCTCTGAAGATATGAGGTCAGTGTAACACTTGGTTATTCTCTATCTCCTGACTTGATTCTCGATTCTTGTGGGTCCTTCTCTCAAAGAATGCGACGAGTGAAAACACAATCTTCCTATGCACACAATCTTAGATAAACTCGATATTAAACTTCATTCTTGTAGCAATCCTCCCTTTAAATATCACTACCTAACAACTTCATTCGAAGAACTTCTCTCCTTTGGACTCGAGCCTTTGGAACAAAGTCATGTTTGGAACAATCTTCCTAGCTCTGCCCCCCCCCCCCCCAAGGTACAACTTACAGGCTTTCCAGACGCTCAATAAAGTCCCTCGATCTTACCTCTCCCTGTTAACTCCTTTCTTTCTTCCAGTCCCTAGGGTATTCATACAATAGGTGTCACCACGTTTTCTAAGCTACTTTATATAAGGTTCCTTTGTAGTCACTTCCTCAAAAGAATTTTCTGCATATATATACATAGTGTCCCAAAAAACTGTGCTCCGTTTGCCTGAAGATGCCAACAAAATGGCAAAAGATTCTCGCCAAGCTTTTGCATGATGTTGCTCTTCAGACATTCAATTAATGTTTGCTACTATCCACGTAAAAATCCGTTGCAAAATGATGGAGCTATGACCTTCAGGAGACCAAATTGGCCTGATGATTAAAACCAGCGGTATTTTGGAGCGATAAATAGCTTCATGGATGAAATAATACAGCAGCCTCGCAGAAACTATTTCCTACCTCACATGAAACTATTTATCGCTGCAAAATAGTAAGACAAAATGGCTGACCGAAGGTTTCAGTCATCAGGCAAGTTCGGTCTTTTGAAGGTCATAATTCCATCATTTCTAAACGCATTTTTACGGGAATGGCAGCAAACTTTATTTGAACATCTGAAGAGCAGCATCATATAAAATTTGGCGAGAATCTTTTGCCGTTTTGTCGCAATCTTCAGGCAAACAGGGCACAATTTTTTGGGACACCCTCTATATATATATATATATATATCAGCTATATGTATCTACGTTTAACGGAATCTTGCAATCTGTTTTTGTCATGGTTTACCACTGGATTTTGCAGGGCAGAGTAACCAGTGTTTTGATCACCATAAAACAAATAAAGGAATTTGTCTCAAAGCAAAGCATTTTGGTCGTGTAAGGAAGTGAAATGAAATTTTAAACTTTCTTCTTTCGGGAATTTTGGATTTTTGTGAAGAAAGTTCACCGTTCTTACAGATGTATGTGTTCCGAAAGTCTTCTCTTTACTTCCCTATTGAATTTATCGAATTATTTTTTCAGGGAATGGATTAAGGATCGTATTGCAGTCATAGATAGCAACATCCAGTGCCTACTTTCGAAAACCTTAGATCACGAAAATGCGTATATACAATACAAGGATCATTTGACGGAACGAGATGCTCGCAAGACACGCTTTGAAAGCTTGAACAAAGATGGATTACGGATTATCAATAATATGGTAGAAGCCAAGTTAATCGTGGAAACAAAGATTACAGATCTACAGGAAGATTGGACGAATCTTGATCTGGCGTTGAAGCGATTCCATGGTGATTTAGAACACACGAAGGATTCTGAATCCTTGAAAGATGATTTAGTTAATCTTGATAAATGGATTGATCTTAATAGTGAAGGATTAGATGAGATTGACGGGAGTACATTGGATGAGATTGAAGAGATGCTAAGAAGACAAGACGATTTTGAAAAATCGATTGCCGTGCAAGAGGGCCGATTTCAGAGTACTCTAGGACGATTGTCTAAATATGCTGAGAATGTGCAGAGCAAATTTGAGAAGCGAGGAGCAGAGAAGATTAATCCGGAACAGAAGATAAAAGATCCAGCTTATAGGATTGATGGTAATAAAAGTGGTTCTGAAAGTTATGAAGCTGTTGTTGAACGTCCACCGATGACTTTAGAAGACCCTGGCAGGCAAACTCTAGCAGCTGAAAATAAACTAAAGGACGTTACTTCGGTGAATGAAGGCAACAAGCTGGATCATTTGAGAATGGATAGTGATAAATTTGATCTGAAAAATAACACAAATAGCTTAGAAAGCGCTGGGAAACACAAGGAAGATGTAACAAGAAAAGGTAGCAATAAACGCCGTGCCGAGGTTCCTACTGAGGAAGCCTTAGGTAGTATGAAGATTGAAGGGATGGAACAAGCCGGAATCGAGCGCGATTTCAAACCTGCTACGGCGATAAAGGATCACGCAGACCATTTGGCATTACAAGGTACTCAAAGCCTGGTTAAATCAAATAATTATACGAAAAGTAATCCCTCTAAGCAAGTAGAAGAACCTGGAGGCCAGCAGTCTAGCAAAGAAACGGAAGATGCTTTGAACAGTATGCCATTTCGCAGTATCAAAATGGGAGGTGGTCCTCAGGAAGCTGTCACTGATGAGCAGCAATTTACTATACCCGAGAAACAGGAGAGAGTTAAAGGAAACCTCCAAATCTCAAGCCCTGGGATTGTTGATGACATGTCAATATCTGTGAAAATTACTGATACAGAGAGAGCTCCCAGCAGCGTCAACGATGACATTGAAGAAGAGGATGTATCCCAACCAAATTTCGAGGACGACATTTGGCAACATGATCAGGATGTTGAAGAAATTAGCTATTTGAATGCTTACAAAGGCGCTGCGTTAGATCAGCAGCCTTTTGATAATTCCAGCAGTAATACTGCAATTGACATTCCTGATCTTTCTAGTACTGTTCCTGGCACTAAAAATGAATTCATGGAACCTATCAACGAACCAGAATTTATAGAACCTGTCGAAGAACCGATACTAATCCCTGAGACGCACGATACCGTTGTAGAAAGCATGCCAGACATGGATGAAATGTTTGGATATCCGGAACTTAATGAAGAGAATTTCCCGGCCTCTGAAGTGTCCGCTGATTTTGAATTTTTTGACAGTGAAGACGACGATGAGATAGAATTTAACTTTGACGTTCCGAAAGACAGTGCAATGACGACTAGAGATCCCTTTGAGAGCCGAAGTAGTGTTGAAGAATTCGATAGAAGGCTTTCGCTCCCGAGAGAGGATGCGAGACCAAAAGATGTTGAAATATCTGGCGATGACTTTGAATTGTTTATCGAAGATTCTGAAGAAGCTAAAACTTCTGGAGAATTCGAAGGTGAAATTGAAGATGATGGTGGCGTTGAATCTGAAAATTTAAGTGGGATTCAAATTGAAATTTCAGATGAAGATCTCAACGGTGTTTTAACGAACGACGACCTCAATACACAGGAATACCTTGATCACGGGGCCAATAAGCATGAAATTAAGAATCCAAGTAGTGACACTCGAAAAGCGGTGACATATCAACTAAGGGAAGATTCGGCAACCTTTGAAGATAGCTTGGCATCAAGCAAGACATGGAAGGATAGCAGCAAAATAGGCAGCAAAGACATTTTCAGTTCTACTGAAGGTGATAGGAATATAAACATGCCAGAAATTATTGTTTCAGAGCAATCTTCATGCAGACACGACGAACAATCCCGTGAAAATCCAATACAATATACCCCCAGGGAGTATGGCGTGATGACATCTGATATTGGAGATCTGCCTAAGAATTCTCAGCCACAAATTGTTGTTAGCCAGCCCATTGAATTTGAAGATGATACCATAGGATTAAAAGGTTCCTTTGTCCGCGACGAAAATGAAAGCAAAGAGGTTTCGTTAAAATTTTCAGGAAATTTGAAGATCAGAGAAGAATTCAGTGTCGGAGGGAAGAGATTTCCAAACAGAAAATGGAAGCTTTTCTACTCTGTAATCATTGAGAGCTTGCTGGTTTGTTATCAATCTGAAGATTATTTCAAGCGTAAGCGAATTCCGGAGAAAGAATTAAATCTTGATGGTGCGATGATACACGTTGAACCAGCAAATAACAACATGAGAGACATGTTAAGGCTTCGATTGAGTGATCGATCAGAATATTTAGTCATGTCTGAAGACGAAGGAATTGTTGATGACTTCTTAATGGCGGTTACTGATTGCACGGGGATGATGGGGCAAGAAGATAGTGTGAGCCTACCTCCAGCTCCTCCGCCACCGTCGTTGCCCAAAGATGTTGCGATGAAAACTGAGATAAGGCCAACTTCCCCTGCAGGAAATCCTGGAGAGTTTAGAGCCGCTGGCAAGAGTTCTATGATGGAAGCAAGTGACAGAAGTGTCCCAGACCCCGAACTGAGCTCTGATGGTAAGATATCATACCAATTTTCCTACCGGATGATCCCATTGCAGCTCCCCTGGTTTATTGCGAATTCAAAATCGCCATGAATAACTGCAATATTGTGTCTTTTGAACTACAATCCTTGCCTCAACAACTTGAAAAAGCATTTAATTTTGCTGCTTTTTCGTCTCACTAACCATCCAAAATACACTGCAGGTAATTTCACTTCACCCTGTTTTCCTGCCGCTTGTCCCATTGAATAATGTAACATTGTGAGGAGGAAAGGGGAGAGAGGTGCAAAAATATGTGATTTTTCAAGAGTCTGGCAGAGATCTGTAGGTGACTTTGAAGCAGACTAGGAATTGCAAGAAATTTTCTCTTCATTTGTAGCTGAAATCGCGCTGTGTGCCCCTGGCCAAAATTTAACTTCAGCGACTAAATTTTGCTCTTTCAAAGACAACTTCTGCTCTAGCTACCTACCAGTCAGTGGATTTCTCTCTCGACCTGTCGACTACATTCTTTGTTGAGATTGAGCTTTTGTTGAGATTGGATTTTAAGCGCCTTTCATCGTGTGTATGTTTTTGTCCTGTTGTATGTCACTTGCTAAATATCCAAAGTCAGAAACTTTGACCATGGGCAATTTGAAGATAAAAATTTAGGCCTATAGCCCACTAATCAACATACCTTCTGTCCTTTGTAGGCTAACAAGAGCAGATTTTGTAATACAATAGCAAAAGTTGCGTTTGATTGACACCTCAATTCAAAGCGATTAGCGGCTGCAGACAAAGGAAATTCTCTCAACCAATAATTCAAAACAAACAAAGCCGCAAAAGTTTCCCCAAAACTATTTCGGCAAAGTCTCGCCTTGTGCAAGCGAAAGATGGTTTTTAAGGGAAGTTATGTGCTATAGCGAAAGAAGAAGGGTAAATCTAAAGCTCTGTCGCTTAGATTATATTTATTTGATTCAGGAGCGGAGCAGAAGGCATTGTAATTCTCGCGTCTTTAGGGCTTAAAATGAAACGATTACAAAACAGCTCCTAAATCAAATAAACATAATCTAAGCGACAGAACTTTAGATTTAACCTTCTTCTTTCGCTATAAGCACATAACTTCCCTTAAAAACCATCTTTCGCTTGCACAAGGCGAGAGTTTGCCCTACCAGTTTTGGGGAAACTTTTGCGGCTTTGTTTATTTTGAATTATTGGTTTAGAGAATTTCCTTTGTCTGCAGCCGCTAATCGCTTTGAATTGGGGTGTCAATCAAACGCAACTGCTGCTATTGTATTACAAAATCTGCTCTTGTTTTGTAGGCTTTAAAGCATTCTTTATATCAATTCAATACTAAAACCATGGGTGTCATTCCTGTATCTGTTAACTTGCTCTGGGCCCGCTTGTTCAAAACTGGTATTGGGCTAATACCGGATTAGGACTATGCAAATGACTACAGAATCATGCCTTTAATCAAAGATTAGCGCTAATCGTGGTTTGAACAACCCGGCCCTGGTATCCAACCCTTTAGCTTCTCGTAGCTAGCAAGCTACCAACCGCCATCCATACTTGTTCAGTTCAGTTAGGCCCAAATTGAAAATGGCCTCAAAAGGAGGGAAGGAAAATGAGCTTCCGTGTAGCCGCCCCTCCTGGAGGCGCATTTTCAATTTGGGCCTAACTGAACTGAACGAGCATGGTGGTTTTGGTAGCTTGCTAGCTACGAGAAGATAAAGGTTTGGATACTAGAGCAAGTTAACAGACACAGGAATGACAAACATGGTTTTACCATTGATGTTGATTTTTGGGCTCTAGACCTTTAATGTTGATTACTGGGTTTTTGGCCTAAATTCTTGTCTTCAGACTACCCATGCTTTGATATGACAGTTGCTTCTTTGCTCAAAATATGTCTGTTTGAGAACTTCTTAAGTAGTCTGGTAACGAGCTGAGATCAGCATCTATGCCCTTTCAAAAAGCAATGATATGTCTTGTAATTGATTTGGTATGTTTCTTTCGTTATCAGAATCAGACGAATTCGCTGATGTTCTTCCACCCGAACCGATTCGATCGCTCTCGAAAAAACCTGACTTGGTCCCAAGAAGGCAATCAATGGGACTTCTAGATCTAGTTGGCCGAAGTGCAAACCTAACTGTAAGTATTTTTCTATTTTCGTTTGCTCGGAAGAATTCGGACTTAATATACCAGGAAAGCCTCCAGGATGAGCCAAACCTAATTAAGAAAACTTTACTTGACTTGGGCGTTGTTCAACAGACAATTCCATTCCAGAAAAGATGGCAACAGGAGCATTCTCGCAGAATCATTTGCAATCTTTCGTGGCCTAACCGATAAGTCTTTTAGATTGCTTACAAACCGTCATTTTGCTAAAGAAATTCAATTAATGTTCAAGTTCTCAAATCGTAGGACAACATGAGCTTTTCGCTAAGCTCGGATGATGATGATGATGATGATGATGACAGAGAATCGAAAAGTTCTTCGGGCTTGTTTGACCCAGAATCCCTGAACAAAAGACACGACCCCCCGGACGAAGAAGCTCCTCCGAAGAAGTCAAACAACATGAATATGTGGTTTTCAAGGACAGAAGAATCTTTTGCCGATGAAACAACGCCGATAACGCCTTTTGATCAGGACGGCGATACGGGGGAGTATTCATATGAGGTTACAACTGGTGATTTATCTGGCTTTGTCGGAAAAGAGACAAGCACTCATCCATCAACATCAAAAGGAAGCAGTAGACCAGGACAAAGAACAGCTGAAGATCGGCCTAGAACATTAGAATTACCGACCAGTAGTGGTGTTGACAAGGGATCGAAATTTGTTGATAGGTCACCCGTTTCACCTGGCAAGGAACACAAGAAGAAAGCTGGGTTTTTAAGTGGTATTTTTAAAAAGAAGAAATAAGACTTATTTTTGATAAAAATCTGCAGATATATACAGTTTATTTTCGCATATATTAGTGTATTTTATTAGGCCTTTTGAAAAAGATTAATGCACTACCAATTATAAGCGTGTATGCATTTTTGGCCATTTTCAGGCCTATTTAGCTAGAAATTCAACTCTTTGGAAGCCTCTTTAGACCTCGAAAATGTTTTGACTTGAGTATTCAGGCTCCGATATATTTGAAGCCTTCTTCGATATATTGCGGGGGTGGCTCAGTGGTAGCAAGCTTGACTACCAATCTGGAGGTTGGTGATTCGAGTCCCCGCCCTGCCAAACCTGCTACAGAGTTTGAGGAGAGTCGCCAACTCTCTGTAATTCCAGGCTAAAGGAATCATCACGAGGTGTGGTCACATCGAGAGGAAGGACCAGGACGCTGCTTCGATAAGCTCAGCTTCTCAGCGTCCTAAAACTACCTTCGGACGCTAGGTAATAATGTATAAAAAAAGCCTTCTTCGACGTTCGTTACATGTTATTCCCCGTTTGTTGTTGGATGCTTGCAGTAATGCCACAATATGACGAATTCTTTGTTAGATCTGATGCTAATGTCTCAATAGATACTGAGCTAACTTATAGGATTCGAAAGTAAAAATACGAAAATTCATCCAGCCTTCCTTAATCTTTCTGAATAATGTTTGTTATTGAACATACAGAGGGTGAATCGTCAATGGTATTTTTAATCCACGGCCCCCTTTTTCTGACTCGCGTAACGAATTGAACTTTTCTGTCCGTAGCTGCAATGGCAACGCCATATCGCTTTTAGTTCAAGGCAGTAAATTATTTTGATAAATGCAACCATTTATCTTGCCAATTTCCATGTCATGCTGGCTCACGTTCACTAAGTCTCATTTATTCGAGACATATTTTTATGTGCAGAGTTATGTAGTATTGATCCGCAAGAAGAATCGACTTTTGTAATTATTGCAAACAATGATATTGAATGTTGAGACGTTGTAAGTATTCTGATTTGAGATTTTTGTAGACGGTACGGTTGTGTAAAATTTTGGAAGAATATGTTGATCATTATTGCACTAGTTTGTTGAGTAATTTGTGTTTCCAGCACTGATTACAAACGATTTCATCAGGTGTTGTGTTGGGTCATAATCCCGGGGGGGAAGGTACATGACCATAGACTCACGAAATAGTCCCAGTTATCGCAACAGCAACAACAACAACAGCAATGACAAGAACAACGACAACATCTTGTTATAGCGTCCATCAGCCTATCAATAGCAATAACTACGAACTTTAATCAGTCTAACATGACCATGAACTTGCCAAAATTGTCTTTATAGGGGAATTTATCAAGTAAATCCAGTTAGCGATGAGGCCGTGCTTTACGATGAATTTTGGAGGAAAACTGTTTTAAATTGCTAAAGAGGGTATAAAATGCAGAAACAATCTTTTTGTATGCGTGTCATACAATGTTGCTATTGTAATAAAACTATTTGAAATAAAATAATTGTACCATGAACAGAGATGATAAAACACAAAACACAGGGTATAAAATGGCCCGTTAAAAAGAAATATGATTCTGAGCTATCCTTTTCAAGCAGCATCGTCTTGCCTAAGAGCCATTATTTTGAGATTTTTCATTGTCCTCCCAGTCTGTCGTCTGTCCTGATAGTTTGCGTTTCTTTGTGACATTTATGACCAAACTATAGAAGCTTGATATACAAAGAGAAATTAATCTGGTAATTATCAGTGCTTTTGCAGTATGCTTCAAAACCAGAAAGACATAAACAGAGCAAAACTTGCTATTTTTAAAACCAATCATCAACTTCTCAAAAAAATAAATTTAAAGATCGACCATGTGTTCAATTGTTGATAATTTTTCAAACAGGAGTACATTTTTGGGACACCCCGTGTTGCGACTATGGACATTTTACAGATATAGCCTGCTGCAATATTTTGTTCAATCACTTATCATGTAAGTCTTCAACAAATTCAGCGACACGGGGACCTTTAACAACAATTGATTTTATGTTCAACGTAGCAGCATGTTTTCTTTGTTTACATTACTTAATTACATTTTTTGCCGCAGATTCTAAAGCTACGTTCACATCCACAACATTCACTGAAAACAAACTAGATTTAGAACTGTGTTTACACAATTTCATGCAATGTGTGGCCCTTTTATATCATGCTATTTTTTTGTCATGCAGATAAATGTTTTTAATCTATTTTGTTTAGTGACATACATTTTGAAGACAATAATGTTCTTAAAAACAACTAGCAAATAATCTGTGGGGGCAGTATAAACAAGCTCGATTTTAACTGTTGAAAATATTTGAGGGTTTTCTGTAACTCTTGCTTTTGAAAGCTTAGTTATAATAGCGGTCGCCCGCCTAGTACGCCCTCGCAGCGAGTAGAACTAAGGATCAAGATAAAGTTCACATCAAGATCGTTGAAGACAGCACAGCTCTTTATTGCTATGAGCAATCACAGAACAGTGGTACAGTGCTTTGATTAAACAAGGACTGTCTCAACTTTTTTTAATCAACCGTGGACGTCGTTCAAGACAAATATAACAAATCAGAGGCCAAAAGGTAAGTTTCATCAACTCACTTTGTACGAGATAAGTGGCAGTATTGTTATCCTTTTCGGCTTGGCAATACTAGCGAGGTGTACCGGGTGACACACAAAAAAGTGACCCAACGCAATCTGTTATAGAGAAAGAAGTAAGTGGCTAATTGAAATGCTTTAAACGTTGCTCTGTCGCTAAAAGACAAGCGTACATTATATTATGAGTATTTTTCGCAATTTTTTTCGACTTGGTAAATTGGCGAATTAAAGATTATGAGAAAACGGACATGCTTGAAATCTTCAAAAAGTCGTCAAAAACAGGGGATCGATTTGCAGCCTTTTCAGATCTTCAAAACAACGAGCAGCGTGTTCCATTTAAGCCTGGGAATAGGGAATTCAATTGAATATTGTCAGAGCAAGTTTATAGTCCCTAGATACCTAAAATATTTTTGTCTCAAGAGACAAGGATACTCATGCTTTTCTGCAAGCAATTCTTGAACATTTCGATTTGTGTGGAAAATTGAATTCCTTTGAAATTCCACAAGTTTACAAAGAACAGTTATTTTCAGCTCCAAATGCTTCGGTACCTAGGGACCATAAAAATGCTCTGGAAACTTTTAACTGAGTTGCCTATTCCAAAGAAGATGAGGCTCAAATCCTTACTGGTTGTCAGAGCATGCGGAAATCATCCAATTTCATGCTTGTCAGCCAATGGGATCACCGCTTTCTAGCCCCTGGAGACAAAATCGGTAGTTTGAGGTAAATTTTCTAGTACCCTCACTAAAACTGAAATGGATGCTAGAATACTTCAGTTATTCGCAATTTTTTTTGATAAATCAGTTGTGGGGATGTCCGTCCAGAGTTGTTTACATGTTTAGGCACATAGCTTGTTTGGGGCCGGAGCTGCGTTCATTTTCCGGTCGAAGAATATTGACCTTCGTTGAAATATCTATAGAAATCGCTACAAATGAGATATTCAGATAAGAATTTCAGCAATTATGCATACTGATCTCAGCAATAACCCAAACTCCTTTACTGCTATCATATCTCAAAATTGGAGGCAATTTCTAATGATTTCTGGTAGAGATATCATTTGGGCCTAAGCTTGTCCTCGCTTAAAACTCATTCCATTGCACTTAAAAAGTAATGGTAAAATTCTAGAGCTGAATAATGCACTTACCCATGACTCAGGCACCAGTTTGACTTCGTTTGCCTTTTTTACATTAGCAAATTTTTATAAGAAACGACCAGTTGTGGGTGAACTGCAAAAACTTTCCTCAGTCCATATTTTTCTCTACACAGATTCTCCGCTTCAAACAACAAACAGTGAACTTTGACATTGTATCATAAAAGTCTTGCATCACAGAACATTCCTTTTGAACGATTCCATGCGCTTTAGCGAGGCACTCGTGAATTGTATTCACGCATTTGTTCTTTTCGTTCTTATTTCAATCAATACAAAACATAAAAAGAACAAAACATTGTTTTGGGTTCGCAAAAAAGATACCTGGTTTTGCACTTTTGTTTGTTTGCATTGACTGATTGAACCAAATGCGTGAAAACAATTCACGAGTGCCTCGCTAAGGCGCATGGAATCGTTCTATAGGAATGCTTTGTGATGCAAGACTTTTATGATACAAAGTTCACTGTTTGTTGTTTGAAGCGGATAGACTGTGCAGATAAAAATATGGACCGAGGAAAGTTTTTGCAGTTCACCCACAGCTGGTCATTTCTTATAAAAATTTGCTAATGTAAAAAAGGCAAACGAAGTCAAACTGGTGCCTGAGTCATGGGTAAGTGCATTATTCAGCTCTAGAATTTTACCATTACTTTTTAAGTGCAATGGAATGAGTTTTAAGCGAGGACAAGCTTAGGCCCAAATGATATCTCTACCAGAAATCATTAGAAATTGCCTGCAATTTTGAGATATGATAGCAGTAAAGGAGTTTGGGTTATTGCTGAGGTCAGTATGCATAATTGCTGAAATTCTTATCTGTATATCTCATTTGTAGCGATTTCTATAGATATTTCAACGAAGGTCAATATTCTTCGACCGGAAAATGAACGCAGCTCCGGCCCCAAACAAGCTATGTGCCTAAACATGTAAACAACTCTGGACGGACATCCCCACAACTGATTTATCAAAAAAAATTGCGAATAACTGAAGTATTCTAGCATCCATTTCAGTTTTAGTGAGGGTGCTAGAAAATTTACCTCAAACTACCGATTTTGTCTCCAGGGGCTAGAAAGCGGTGATCCCATTGGCTGACAAGCATGAAATTGGATGATTTCCGCATGCTCTGACAACCAGTAAGGATTTGAGCCTCATCTTATTCCAAAGTTGAAATGAAGCAACCTCCCCTTGTTGTTTTGAAGATCTGAAATGGCTTTAAATCGATCCCCTGTTTTTGATAACTTTTTGTGGATTTCAAGCTTGCCCGTTTTCTCAAAATCTTTAATTCGGGACATTTACAGTGCTGAAAGAAATTCCAAAAAATACTCATAATGTGGGCTAGTCTTTTAGCAACAGAACAACGTTTGAAGCATTTCCATCAGCTGCGTACTTTACTTTTTTTTCTAAAGCAGATTGCGTTGGGTTACTTTTTCTGGGTCACCCGGTGGCCAAACTTATACCCCTTTCACATTGACACAGTCGATTTGTTAGATAGACCAATTAGAACCCAACATTTGATAACCTGGTTTACTGCAAGCTGGCAACATGAAGATCAAATATTGGCCTACCTAACTTTACTAGTTTTTCATCTGTAATGGCCCAATGCCCAAAAATCTACAACCTTCGCAACATACCTCCAAGTTGTTGACTGAAGCATGCTTAGCATCCATTAAATGTTGAAAGCACCATATTTGCTCTTCTGTGTTCATCTGCTCTCGTATTATCGAAACTGTCAAGTCACACTACAAGCGATCGAGCAACCCGCCATCATTTCTTAGGCCTAATTCTAAAATGCGCCTGCAGGATTAAAATTAGGCCTATGGAGTGATGGCGGGTTGCTGGATCGCTTGCAGTGTTACTTGACAGTTTCGATTATACAAGAGCAGATGAACACAGAAGAAGAAAAAAACGTGGTGCTTTCAGCATTTAAAGGAATTGAGCCCATATAAATAGATTAAGAAGTCTTTGATCTCCACTACTAATGACTTTAGCACAATTGTGCGATAACAAAGGGCCGTCAGCAGTTTGTCAGCATAGCGTTAACGCTCAGCTATTTATATGGACTCAATTCCTTTAATTGATGCTAAAGTATGCTTTAGTCAACAAAGGGCTGGGGGTATCTTGCGAAGGTTGTTGATTTTTGACAACCTCGTCCCCATGGCCTTGTGTGACGAGGTTGGATTTTTGGGCATTAGGCCATAACGGACCAACATTTGATCTTCACGTTGCCCGTGGCGTGACCTGACCAAGCAACTCACTTCGCCGTCCTTCGGAAGGGACCTTAAATTAGGGGTCCCATGCCTGGACGCAGCACCCATATGAAATTCTAACTTAGCCAAAAAGAATCATCGTTTCAGCCTACTCTGGCCTACTCAAAATAAAGTAATGAAAACTATTATTACCAAAGTGACTGCGTAAAATTATGGATGATATGAGTCGTAGTTGAGCGTCCGACGTATCCAGGGACGCCGGAACGATGGTAGGGCAAGGGGGGCGACAAGAAGCGTAAGGGCAATCGAGACCGAAGGCGAGCGAAGCGAGCCTAAAAATTTTGGGGGTCCGGGGGTGCTCCCCCGGGAAAATTTTTGTGGCCACGCCCTTTAGATTGGCTTAAAATGCTATCAAAAAGGTTTTAACGAACATTAATCATGTTCTTTCACGAAATTTTTCAGCCATTCCTCCACATGTCCTAATTCCGAATCGCATAAAATCGCATATTGCTTATTTTGAAGTTGTAATTGGCAGTCATTTTTCGTTACTGGTGTGTTTCTGATAAGGGAATGAAGCTATGGAGGCTTTTCTATCAAGTTTCAAAGTAAATTATTGTTTTTCATTGAAAGGGCACTTTTGCCCCCCTTGCCCCCGTTAAGAAAGGGCAGGAGGGGCGCTTGACCCCCCGCGCCCCCCCCTCTCCGGCGTTCCTGGACGTATCTATCAATAGCGATGATTACGATATCAATAGCAATAACTATGATACTGCCAATTGCCAAGCCGTTCATTTAGATTTGAATTTGATTGTTACTGTTGTCAGTTCTAATTTCTCTCCAGACCAAATTTGAACCTTCCAACAAGATGCAGCAATTGACGATATTGGTACTATGCATGGTAATGCCATTTGCTTATGGAGCTTGCAGAGCGACGGGTGCCTGGACAGGGCAGAAAGCCGTTGATGATTGGTGCGTTACTAACTGTGCAAGAGGCCATTGCCCACAAAGTCACTGTGTTTGTGATGGCAGCTCAGCACAAAGTAATGCCAGGCAGAATACCATGAACTGCAAGGCCGTGAATGCATGGAAAGGGCAGGCCGCGGTGGATGCTTGGTGTAATACTAATTGTGCTGTTGGTAACTGCCCTGCCTCCCACTGCCTCTGCCAAGCGAGTGCAAATACACAGACAAACATCCTAGTAAATGGGGGAAGCTGCAAAGGTATTGGAGGTAACACAGATGATTGGTGTATTTTGATGTGCTACTTTGGTTACTGCCCTGCAAGTCGTTGCTCGTGTACTTAAGACTTACTATCATACGAAATGCACAGTGTTTATGATTCTGTAATGAGTCTAGTTTTGAAGGTAGTACCGTAGTAAATAAAGTAAAGATCGTTTGTTTCTGTGAATTGCACATTTGGCACGAAATTTGTTTTTCATATGAAAGTTTGTCCATGAATAAACTTGCGCTTTTGGCACGAAGTAAACTTGGAGCAAGTCTGTGTGAATCAGAGGAAGGGTCTGTTCATATGGGATGGGCCAGTTCACCTGAGTGAGCTACGATGCTTGACAAAAGTCTTAGAACACCTTAGCTGATTTTACCATGTGTTGTGATTTCCCCCCTCACCTCTCGGCGGCCCTGCCCCTCTCCCCCTTAGAACAATGTTGTTCTGTGACGACAAGATGTGGCCTTAACATGAAATTCACCATATGAACCATAGAAATGAACACGAGCTAAGAATCCCCGGGGTAGGGGGCACTACGTAATCTATTTTGGGTATAGACAGGCCCTTACGTGGATTTTGCACTGCCCAGTGGGAATCGAAAGGTGCAGACGACTTTTCATATAGGTACTTGCTGTTAATTAATGATTTGGAGATTTTGAAGCACATAAGAGTTGAAGAAGGCTTTTCAACTAAAACATCACGCATCATATCTTATTTTGTAATTTATGGAGCATATAATCGACATGAACATTTCTAAGCAAACATATATTCAGTCACATATATTCGGGAAAAGTCACATTATTCAGATAAATATTTTATCTAATCATTTTACACAAGCTCGTATATGGTGTGAATTTCTTCTTCATGTGTATGTGCGGTCTACCAACTTAGACATTTTGGGATAGTATAGTAGCAGTGAAAACAGTACCCTGGGTACCAGAGCCTAAAAGAAATCAAAAATATTGTTTCTATGTTTTTTTATGTTTAGGCTCTGGTACCCAGGGTATGAAAACAGTGGAATTTAAGGCATCGATAGCTACCGTAATTCCAAACATTGATAGTTTGAGGGATAATCTGAGAATAATGATTTGCCACTATAAGATTTGAGGTGGAAGAAAGATTTGCTTTTTTAATCAATTTTGCCTGAGTATGTAAAGCCTCATTCATAGTAATTGAATCGCTGGTAATCTTGTAAAATGACAATATTACTACGTACAACTGCTCTGCTTTGTTTGTCAGTCGAGTCAGTCGTCATTACTCCAGATATGTCATCTATTGTTTGAAATTCTGAGTCATTGTATTATGACATCACAAAGAAGTTAAGGAGAATCTTTCTAAACAATAGTAGTCCCATCAAAAAGTGAATTATCCCAGAAAATGATGGTAAACAAGCAGCATTTTACATCAATCGATGCAGAATTTCTTTCTCTACAACATATTGATGTAAACCAATCTGATTGCAAGAACGAGCGGTCGCAAGACAGGCATCGATTTTCGGATTTTTTAACGCCAACAGATCGAGAAAAGCCTATTATCTACTTTTCCACAATGCCTAAAACGCCCCACTCACTGACTACCAATATTTCTAGTTCTAGTTTCAAGCAAGATCGCTACATACAACCTCTTCCCCAAGGCCAATATGACAAAAGGCCCTGGGGACCAGGTTGTGCTTCATATCTTGCCTTAGCCTGCACCTCAGATAACGATGGCGGTTAGGCGGTAAGTAACTAAGTATGCCGGATTTCATGATGCTTTGAAAACAAACAAAGGAATTGCAGAAGGAAGGGTTTTGATTTGGCTTTAAATTATTCAGGTCGGTTAGCATTAGCAACCATTTATGTTCTCTTTGCACGATTGCCCAAATCTTAATTTCCTTTGGAAATATCAGCACTTTCGGTAAGCGCACAATACACACAAGTAAAGTCTTGAAGGGTGCAGGTATGGAAAGACGTGCCAACACATATTTGTAGTTTTCTGTTTTCGGTAAGTATGAAGTCGTCAAAGTTTTCCGTGTAATATAAATAGGTGAAGGTGAAGTTACGGTTTTTAGCGCCAATAGCTGGGATCTTAGAAGTGGAGAAGACCTAATCGAATCCGCCGCCCCTTGTTATGACACTCAAATGGTGGGGCTCTACCCTGGGGTCGAACCCTGATGTGTAATCAACTATAATGTCTTCGCTTTAGCTGACATTTGTTTCGTTATTGTTATTATCATAGACTTAGTTGTAGTGTAAGTATAAAACACCTGTAAAACTTATATGTTTATGATTGTTATAAAAAGAAAAAAGAAATAATAAGGACCGATCATTGCTGTTTAAAAAAGATAATTGTTTGGTGATTGCCTCAGTCCCAGACAGGTTTGGGTTGGGAGGTGAGTTACAGACATTTGTCTGTTACAAAAGGTGATTGCCAATTGCCAAGAAGCGAAATTGGTGACTTTGTTAGCGAAAAGTTGTTGTCTCCATAATGGGAAATGATTGACACATCACTATTGTGCGGCAAACAGTAAATATGTTTCGTGCACATTTGTTCCCTGTGTTGACTGCATGCTTGTTGATGTTGCTACAGTGATCAACTGTCATGGCCGCCATTCCCAATCAAAGCAGCTGGTTCTCGAAGTCAAAAGCTCCATCTACCTCCAACCAATGATCGAGTAACTCATTGCGTAAAGGCCTCTGTTTTGTGAGTATTCGTTCAAAGTAGCTTCAAGACGCAAATGTCGATATGCAGTAAGGGGGTAAGGGGAGAAGACGTTATTTTGTGCTTCTTATTTTTTGGGCTGTTTTGCGTTTTTGGGCCTAATTTACTTACTCTAGGCCTAATGATATTTTTGATCCAAAAGCATGGAGAAGAGAGGAAGCACCAAGAAGATTTATGGCATTAATAGACTTTTGCTCTACTAAAATTAGAACCTAAGGTCCAAGGATGACATGCACCCCAAACCAAGCATAAAATTGGGGTGCAATCTACAACAAATACAATTGGAATTTTGAAGAGGTCTCTTAAGATAAACTAGTCTGATTGTGACGAAGGAAGTGTTATACCATTCTAAAATTTATTTACAATTTTTGTTTAAAAATTTTTGCAGGCTCTCGTACCAAACCACTCAAGATTTTGTGTTAGAATATGAAGATTTCCTGAAAATTCTTAAGAATTCTAGTAGTGTATGTTACACAAAACGCATGTGCTGTATACATATGTAAGAAACTACTTGTATATCAAGATGGCTAAACAGTCCAGAAAATGTTATGAAACAAGATTTTTCAGTTTCAAATCCATTTATCATTTCTTCTTGCTTCTTGCTTCTTAGATTTATTGTTTTTCACTGAAATTGGTAGTAAACCTGTTGCACTGATTTGGAATTAAGGTCATGGCACCACCATCAAGCTCAAAATACCTAGTGCAAGTTGATAGATCTAAGACAAAGACCATCAAATTCAAGAATGGATTTCCGCCAAAGATTATAAGACCCAAAGATTCAATTGAAGAAACAGCAGAAAGAGAACCTCATCAAAGGCTTCAATTGGTATGCAAGTTAAAACTATTTATGGTGTGACCCAATAAACTTCAGAAGCAAGATCAACGTTAGACTGACTACGTGATGATTCCTTGCTTGTATTCGTTCAACGTTTTTAATCTGATGTTTTTATTTTCAATCATACAAGGACTCATGACCAAGCAGATTCAAAACAGAGACTATAAAATCTTACGAGAGATCTGAAGAAAAATCAAACTTCTTTCCATCCTTCGAGCGTTGAAAGAAAAGTTGAATGTCGTTTCGAATGTTGCTTCGCTTCGAAAAGTCAAACTTTGATCTAATCAACCAATCAATGCAAGGAAAAGGCACATGGTCTGACCTTATTAAGAAAGTAGCGATCTGATTGGTCCTGCTGTAAACGTGGTGGAGATGGCCTTAATTAGTCTGCGTTTTGAAGCTGTATGGTCATGAGCATAGAAATAGGTCATGAGTCTCGGTTTGAAGCCATAACATCATCCAATTCAATGCGGAAAATTGAGGCTCATTGTCATAAGTCTAGATCAGCGTATGAGGCAGGGGGCTGGGGGCCGCAGACCTTCCAACATTGGAAAAATGCTAAAAAACCAGTCTCTTGTAAGCAAAAATCTGCCCTTAGTTGGGCAAAAATGTTGGTAAACAATTGACTTTATTTGGCAGCCCCCCCCCCTGATTTTATCTTCCCGTACACTCATGAAGATCACACCTAGCTTTCTGAAATCAAATGTCATCAACACCTATTGTAATTTTTTCAACATTTAGTTGAAAGGCTTTGCTATCTTTTGAGACGCTGCATGGTCATTTTTAACTGTGAATTTTCTCTGAAAGGCTCAATTTGAAGAAATTTTAGATTCCGATATTCCCTGGGCAGAGTGAAATAATTGCTATTTTGTTCTGGTCCATTCTATCTACCATGCAAGCCATGTCCATTCTATCAACGGTGAAGGACACGGCAAGAATTCTTTACATTATGATAAGATTTCTTGAGCCATATGAAAGACTGTAAATGTTCCTGAGCAAGAATTCTTTGGCAGGAAGCCTGTACTGTAAATAATTTAATCAGAGATTCTGCTGTCATTTTGGGAAATCCATGATGCTGCCCTGCTCTTTTCAAAATTAAGTGTTCCCAAGCCAATTTGGAATTCAATGTAATCATTCAAAACATAAACTTGTTTCCTCGGCCGGCGTTCCGATTTTTCACTATTATATTTTGGCCTGACATCTAATGTGAAACCGGCTCAAATATTTATTTGTAAAATGTTTTTATAATTAGCATTTCTATCTGTATTAGTTGTAGCGTATGTATAGTAGTTTGTAGTAGTTGTATTTTAGTTTATATTAATTCCAGGGGGTAGACATGACATTTTGCTCCTCCTGGTCCCCGTCCTTAGTGTGGTATAGTAGATTGTAGGTAGTGTTTAGGTAATTTTGTTGTAAATTTTTATATTGAATATAAAAAAAAAAAAACTGGGAGGTGGTTGTGATAGTTCAAACTTGAGTAAAAGATGATAGAATCATCACATTTTGAAAGCCACTTTTTGAACATTAACCATAATATTTGGCTTAAGGAAGTAAGATGTGATCTAGCTTTTGAAGTCCTCTTGGATCACCCAGTATATTTTTCACCCTGAGCATACCAAAATCTTGTTTTCTTTGTATTCATATAAAATATTACAATACATGTTACATCCTACTATGCTTTCTAATTACTATACAACTATTGCAGGGACAGGGCCACCCCGGGGGAGGTACATAACATGTTCAGGGTACGGGTATGTGCCGCCCATATGGGTGGGTTTTTGGGCCCAAAATTCTCTAAACAAGGGTCCTTTTTCGGCAAATTTTCCATAAACATGGGTTGGGTTTCGCTGAAATTCGCAAAAAATGGTTAACATTGGCAGTTTTCCGCCAAAATTCATCATAAAAATGGGTATCAAAAGCAATTTTTGGTAATTAGAAGAGGGTAGCTTTCTGAAAACCGGGCGGCAGACCCCCGTCCATCCACAAGTCATGTACCCCCCCCCCCGGAGGGCCACAGGAAGCAAAAGACAATGACTAGCCCAGACAAATCTTTTTTGGCTGATCTTTGGTGCACATTAGTATAAGGCAGTATTTAATCAAAGGTTTTCAATTGTACTTTGCAGTTAGAGTGTGACATTCCACTAAAGAAGGGACCTACTGTTGTTGTGCAGAGAAATGCAAGAAGATTGCTCAATACCCAACCATCACAAGTACATCTACATATTGTTTGTTACATTGTTATTCAATAAAGAATACAGTTATGTTACCATTCCTAAGTCCTCCCAAGATGGGAGGGCAGGGGGGCAGATTGCCCCAGATCCCAACTTCAGAGGGCTCCCAAAATGCTAGGAGAAGCTTTTATTACTCTCCAGTGCAAATACTGTAAGATAAAAAGGAAAAGCAGCAAAATGATTCATAAATCTGTAAGATCCTTGAGTTCAATTTTGCATCTATAAGCAATTAGGGGCAGATACTAGCGAACAAGGGGGTGCAGTCATCCCCTCAATTAGACTTATTACATGAGTCCTTATTTTCGCTCCATTACCCCCCCCCCACAATAACAGTAAAATAATTCAGTTCAATGGAGCAAAACTTGGACAAATATCATCAGTCTACCCCTCAATAATGGGGAGAAGGATGACCTTTTGTGTAAAACAATCATGAAAGT
This sequence comes from Aurelia coerulea, assembly GCA_039566865.1. NCBI lineage: Eukaryota > Metazoa > Cnidaria > Scyphozoa > Semaeostomeae > Ulmaridae > Aurelia > Aurelia coerulea. The sequence goes on along the minus strand of CM076958.1, from coordinate 16,693,558 downwards.
AAAGAATTTTTTCAACCAGACATATAGCTTTACCTCCCCCAATATTTGGCAAAGTGTCTGTTGCTGTTGGAGATAAACACTGCTGGAAAATGCTATCCACGTGCTGTACAATAACCAGTCAAATTACCAAATCCATTGCTGCAATTGTCAGGTAATAATAGCTGCATGCAGTTGTTTTATAACTCACCATCATTCATTGGTTTTACTAGAAATTTTTTCTTTTCAAATAGACGAATGTTAATTCATCAATCCCACCAACTGGAACAAGGCGTGGCTTCATTCCGTCATTTGTCAAGGTAAATTAGTTTGATTTATCTTCAATCACTGTCCTCCAGAGCAAATTGCAATTGGCTTCCGTTATATCAAACTCTCAGGGGAAACTTTGGACCATTCAGTATTTAGCCAGGGGTTGGTACCAAAGAGAAATTAGTTGGTAAAAAAGTTGCTTTACAAATGTTGGATAGAATTTGGACAAAAACCATTTTTGGTGCAAAAATGAAAAATATTCAGGCTTTCTCAAATAAGGCTGATACTGATCATTGTCAATTTTTTGTCTTGAATAGAAATGTTTCAACCCTATTCAATGAAAAATATTCAGGTGAATTGCAACAGTTGCAGTTGCAGTTGGGTTTAAAGTCTTCTTCCATGATATAATTGGTTGGGGTTGGGTAAAAACATTGTTCATATGCTCGCAGTTGGATGAAAGATATTTTCACTTTCAAATTGATTTCTCTTTGGTCCCAACCCTTGGCTAAATAATGAACGGCCCGTAAAATCTGTTAGAGAAATGAGATGTCCATGGAAATGTCCTACATAATGGCAGTATTTCTTAAGACAACGAGAGGAAATGAAAGTTTATTCGGCCTAAGGAATGTTTGAGATAGCCGAGATATTGAATGTAAACTGTATGGTAATCTTTATGGAGACTTCTAAGGAAGTTCTTGAACTGTATGGAAATACTGTTTTAAATATTAGTTAGAAGGGAAGGAGGTCGAAAGATAAAAGGAGATGAAAACGAACAAGAATGAAGAGGAAGAAAGAAAGTAAAAAATGAAGGCAAAAACCTATTAAATTAATTATGCGAAAGTTGAAATGAAATTATTATGCTAAATTATGGGATTGCTTACAGAACCCACTGAGGCTTTGGAAGACATGGTAAATGAATTATGTACAGTAATTTGATTTTGGTGATTTTTCAAACACCCAACTTGTTCGAATTGTTTTACTCACCTGGCAGAAGTGAATAAAACAAATTATCTAGGTTTGGAAATAGTTCCCAACCCTTAATGTTTTTTTTTTAATTTGATATGTGCTCAATTTTCGTAGCATGGAGTTCCAAAACAAGGAAAAACCAGACAAGCGCCATTTTCACCTCCTCCAACCATGACAGAATTACGATCACTTACAAAGTAAGTACAAGAAAATTCCAGTGTGGATTTATGATCGGTCAAATCGTTTGAGGTACCGGGTGAGTCAGAAAAAAGAATCCCTGTTTGAAAGGTCACAGCTCCTTGGATATCAAGACAATGATATCGGCAAATATATAGTTTAATGGTGGAAATGTTTAAATCTACTATAAAATTTACCTGACTGAAATCGGCCACTCCATTCTGAAATTATGAGGGATTTTCTCCAGAAGGACTTTCCAAAAAACCTTCAAAACGTGCCCAAAATCATGAACAGATTTCCCTAACATTTCTGCCTTACAATGGCCTTACGGCAATGACTTGTGAACGCTTTAGCACCTGCTATCCTCTTGGGAGGATGAACAAGTCCTCCCCCTGGTATCGATGACCTATTCAAGGGGATTCCATTCTCCCAAGAGGACAAAATGCATGAATTTACGTGAGTGTCATCAATTTTAGGAAGGAAAATGTGCTAATTGCAGGTTTTTTGAAGGGGCTTTCTGCAGAAAATCACCCATATCCACGGGAAGGAATATTGCTTTGATATTCATGGAGCAGTGACCTTCCAAGCGGGGATCCTTTTTTCTGACTCACCCGGTAGAAAAAGAAGGCTTGCACATTTCAGAGGCCCACAAAAATTTTTTTCTTCCTGGGAACAGCAAAAATTTCATCCAAACTTCCTGTGAACATTTTTGTAGTTTATAATGATTTAGTGGATTGTACATGCAAGTTGTAGGTAGAATATACAGGGTGTCCCAAAAAAATTGTTCCCCGTTTGCCTGAAGATTGCGACAAAACGGCAAAAGATTCTCGCCAAACTTTTCATGATGTTGCTCTTCAGATATTCAATTAAAGTTTGCAACCATTCCCGTAAAAGTTCGTTGAAAAATGATGGAGCTATGACCTTCAGAAGACCAAGTTTGCCTGATGACTGAAACCAGCGGTTGGCCATTTTGTCTTGCTATTTTGCAGAGATGAGTATCTTCACGTGAGGTAAAAAATAATTTTTGTGAGGTAAGAAATAGTGGAACTCTCCGAGGATTATTGGTATTTTCACGAGAGCTATGACATTGGAGACTGTTGCTTCATTTTCAATCCATGCAGCTTTTTATCACTACTGCAAAATAGTAAGACAAAATGGCCGACCGCTGGTTTCAGTGATCGGGAAAATTTGGTCTCCTGAAGGTCATAGCTCCATCATTTTTCAACGGATTTTCATGGGGATGGTAGCAAACTTTGATTGAACATCAGAAGAGCACCATAATGCAATCGTTTGGCAAGAATCTCTTGCCGCTTTGTCGCAATCTTCAGACAAACGGGGCACAATTTTTTTGGGACACCCTGTAGTTCAGAACTACTTGGTGAGATTGAACATGTTCATAAACCAACAACGTAAGGTTTTTAACTCGACATAACATGAAACAAATGCTTATAGGTAGCATTACCGCAGCATAAATTCAGCTTTCTTTCAGAAAATTTCCTGCAGCTTAAAGATCTTGCAATAAGTTCCTAGGAATGGCGTTCCCCTGTTCCCACACATTGTCCGCCTCTGGCTCTTTCCTTTGTATTTCTCTCCTCTGCAACGTTTCTTTTTAGCTCTATAGCTTTTTTTCGAAAAATTATAAATTCAAATGAGTCGCTGGTGCGCGCGCGGTGACATCATGTTACTCAAAATTGGTGCACTGTGGCATCAATATTCAACCCAAACGCACCAAGCCCATTATTTGAGGTCATCCTGACATCATAATCTTGCCTCTAAGTCATGGCCAGTCTCATTTTCGTTCAGCCGTATAAATGGCGACGCAGATTAGGCCATTTGCGGCCTTAGTTATCAAAATTTCTTTGCTGAAACTCCAGTTAAGAGCATGCAAAGGTAAAAAGACATTGACATTTTACTTACACAGAAAGTAAGCTTGTTTTATGGTCTTGCTTTAAAGAACCCCTGATTTTTTCTTTGAAATCATATTTAGCTTTTCGCCTCTATGTGTCAGATATTCGTTGTGCAAACGTCTGGATATATTCCAGAAGTTTTAGAGACTGTCAGGGACCGGCCATTAATTCTTCCCGAGAGGGGGGACCAAAATTTTATCTACTTGAAGAGAGGGGGATGAAAACTAAGGCACATCGAAAAGAGAGGGCATGAAAACGCCGAAAACGGTTTGAGGAAAATCCTGGTAATTTCTACTCTTTGATAGACAATCTTACTTAATCATGAAGCTGCAAAAGAGATACAAGGCTGTCTTCCGACTGACTTATCTATTGTAAAGTTTCATTATTGTACTGCAATATGTATATATTGGGAGGGGGCTGAAGTATTTTTTGCAATGTTGAAGGGGAACATATTGGTCAACTTTTGAAATGTTGGAGAGGGACAACAATTTCAGGTTACTCATAAAGGAGGGACGTAAACTCTGTTAAATATTTGAAAGTGTCTTCCATGCCCGTCCGTAAGAGCAAGATTCACACAAAGAACCTGCATTCTGCAAGCAATATTTTCTTCGCTCTTAGCTAGCATAGGGCTCAAATCTTTCAAATCTTTAAAAAGGTGGGTGTAAAATTCTATGACATTTTTCTTTGAATTGAATGGCTTGAAAGGAACTTATGTACTTTGCTGTAAATTTGCCGTGGACATTTTTTGATATCTTGATTTTTTTCAAAATGGCGGCAATTGATTATTTTTGAAAAAATTCATTTTCTCAAAATTTTGAAAATTTTGAAAAAATGTGAATCATCCCAAATCCTAAACCAATAGAGGAAAAATGATATAACGTTCACAAAAACCATAGTTTATGAAGGTCTACAATATGGTGGCAAGCAGAAATCTGTAGCTTTTCTGGTTTAGGATTTAGAAATTTGATGACGTCATAGCCTCAAATTTAATAGATGCCGCCATTTTGAAACTTATCAAGATATCAATAAATTTCCACGGCAGATTTACGGCAAACAACCCTCAGTTCCTTTCAAGCCATTCGTTTCAAAGAAAACTGTAATACAATTTTACACCGACCTTTTTAAAGATTTGAGCCCTATGTTCTCTTAGCTGTAAGCGGTTGACGTTCTTATTTGATTTCGAATCGTTTCCTTGGTTCTATCGATTTGCTCCCATATATCGTACATTTTTTCAGGTAAAGCAGTTGTGATAACCTTATTTCTTTCATTTTTTTCCAGAAAGATCGGTAGATTCTACACTGTGAAAAATGGTAGCGGATCGCCATCGAGTCAACCATCTAGTCGAGTTCCAAGCCAGCAGAAAGTCATTTTAGATATAGAACGGGCCTTATCTGCGAAAGATGTTTCTGGCCTGGAAAAATGCTACAAAAGGATATTTCACGTAAGGGGAATTATTTTGAATACTGTACTGGAAATTTGTCTAGGTGCAGGGTGTGAAGGTGAAGGTGAAGGTGAAGTTGCGTTTTTCACCGCCAAGCGCTGGGATCGCAGAAATACCGCAGACCTAAGCGAGTCCGCGACCCCTTGTCATGACGCTCAAGTAGTAGGGTGCTACCTGGTATCGAACCCACTCCACCTGACTGTTCTGGCTGCAAAGTCAGAGGATTACACCACTGCGCCATAACACCTTCCTGGTGGTGTCTTTTATAGACCGCACATCATATCAGTCATTATTTACACATAAAGAAAGCATTTAGACCCTAGCTACATAACGTTACACATCAACGGAAAGTCCTCAAATACAAAACAAATCTATATCACAAAATGTTATATGTATACAAATACTGATACTGCTAGCCTATGGTCGCTGTTTTTTCAGGTTGTTGTATTTACTGAAAACTCATTAAATGCGCTTTTGTGTATTCCTTTAAAGCGATCTAATAATGGTAAAAGTCCTTAATTGAAACCGGTAGAGGCGTAGAAAATATTTTAACACAACCAGAAAGTATTTTGCCTTCTAATTATGCCATCACTTATTTTGTACTACAGGGCAACGCGGAACCAATTCGTAACATTGTCAGAAATCAGAGTTTACCAAACCAGCGAAGTCGCCAAGCCATTCACCCGCAAGAGCTGCAAGGGTCTCATTCTGCAAGTTCTTTACCATTGGAATCTACACGAAACATCGAGAATCTGAAACAACAAAGAAGGTGGTCATCGGAAAATGTCGCTGAAAGGTAAGTTAATTTTTTTGTATATTCTTACAAAATATTCCCGGGGGGGGGGTACTTAGTATATTTTTCCGACTGGGATGTGCCGTTTTTAACGGTATCGTTTTCACCAATTTTTTCCAGCACAGTGTATCAAAGTCAGGCAATTTTTCTAGAGCAGGTTGTCAAAACATGTCAAAAGGGAATATTCTGTAAGATCGGGTCGTTTTTCGGTCAAATTTCATGTTTTACAATATACTTTTCACCGATTTTTTCTAGAACAGGTTATAATTTTGAGGGAAAAATTCTGGAGCAGGGTAAAAAAAATTTTTTGGTGGGCACACCCCCGTACAAATTTAAGTAAAGTGATTTGATTATACTACTAACAGAATTACTTTACGATACTACTGAGATGATAGCACGAGGAACAAAAGGCTGTGTCTATCCCATGGCCATTACATATTGATAAAAGCAATTAGATTACACCTTGTAAAATACGAACGAACAAACAAACAACAAAAGGAAGAACATAATTACTGCAATAAAAGAGAAATATTTACTGAAAGGGGAAAAGTTGTCTCTGAATACACTGAACACAGAGCTACTGATTATTTGGTTAAGAAATTAAAGATTCATTTCAAATATTGCTTTTAAAATCCCCATGTCCATAACATTTGTCAAATTATGTGGATCGAGTTATGATCACAGAAGAGAAATCACTATGATTCCTACAATGTATTGGAGAAAGTCAATTTTTTAGTGATGTCATATTTTTATACTAGATATGAGTGAAAATTGCACACGAAATACAATTATTATTATTATTATTATTATTATTATTATTATTATTATTATTATTATTATTATTATTATTATTAATTCTTTCATTTAAAGTTGGCTAAAAGATATAGCTACAATTGCTAATTAAGGCCAACTATTTACAAAAATACACATAATATTACAAGTGAAGATATAATTTACAATAAAAAACCTAAATTGGGATAAAATATTTTACATAATCTGCAGTTGCAGGCTTGGCATTGATGGGCTTTGATAAGCCTTTTGAAAATCTGAAGGGAATCTGAATTTTTCAGTTCTGGTGGTAGTGTCTCCCATACTTTTTTCCCCATAAATCTGACTGTATCGATTCCAAGGCAAGTTGTTTTCGCCTTTGGTAGTTGTAGTTTATCAGAACACCTTAGGTTGTAAGGCATTTCTTTTTCCTCAAAAATTTGCTTCATAAAGCTGGGATTTAGATCATATTTTGTTTTGTAGATCTCTACCATGAGCAACTGCAGGTTCCTCTGATGAACGGTTACCGAATTATCCATTTCTAACAATTTTTTCAAAGCTAGAAACATTGTCCTTGTATGCGATTCTTAGGGCCCTTTCATGTATCCTGTTTATCTTATTATTCAAATTTCTATCGTGAAACATCCAAATCAGCGAGCAATAGCTAAACTGGGACATAATGAATGTTTTCATCAACAGTTTTAGTTTCTCGGGCTCCATGAAGATTGAAATGCGAGTAAGAGCATGAAGCTTCTGACTAGCTTTTTTACATAGCGTTTGGACATGCTTTTTAAAACTTAATTTCTTATCAAGACTAATGCCCAGTAACTTCTCTTCGTCACTTTCTTCTATCTGGGCTTCTCCAACGTGTATATTAACTCTTTCTTTGCTAGCCCCAAAAAGAATGAAGTGACATTTATCTTCATTTAATTTCATATAGTTTTCTGGAAACCATGCTGTTAGTCGGTTTGCATCTTGCTCTAGTCTTGTTATCACATTTCTTACCTCATAATCGCATGAGTATAGGGTAGTATCATCTGCATAGTTGCATATTTCGGTTCCGTTCATCAGAAGAAATAAATCGTTAATATATATGTTAAATAACAGGGGCCCTAGCACCGAACCTTGTGGCACACCTAAGTTAGTTTCTTTCCACGTGCTAAAGGAACCATTAATTTTGACCCTTTGTCTTCTGTTCGAAAGATAGCTGTGAATAAGCGCGAGAGCACTTCTACTAAAACCATATGCATGCAATTTTGCTAATAGTAGCTCGTGATTTAGACAGTCGAAGGCTTTGGAGAGATCCATTAATAGTGCACCAGCAAAGCCTCCGTTATCCATCGTTATCTTACAGGTTTCTAGGAATTTTAGAAGTGCATGTTGCGTATTATAGCCTTTCCGAAAACCACATAGTAGAGGAGACAGAAAGCACTCGGCAAAGGGCATTACTTGCTCATACATGAGTCGCTCAAAAATCTTAGAAACTGATGACAGAACAGTAACTGGTCTGAAATTTTTCTTGCTAAAAGCATCATCCTTTTTAAAAAGTGAGGAAATATCCCCAGCTTTCAGTTCGTTAGGAAAATAGCTTTCAGAAATACATGAGTTGTAAGTGCTAATCAAGTGTGGTAAGAGCAAATCAGAATTTTCTTTTAGAACTTTAGCTGGAATACTTTCGATTGGAGATGCTTTTTTTTATCTAATCTTTCTATCTGAGTCATTATCTCCTCTGGCGAGCAAGGCCGAAATTCAAATGTTTCAGAAGGATGAAAGTTCTCTGTTATCCTCTTAATACTTGGGTGTAAACTGTACTTGATAATAGCGAGCTCGACAGGATCGTCGATATAGTCGGTTGATACCACGTTTGATCCTGTTTCCTCTATACCCAGTGAACTCGTTATGTTAGCGAAATAATCGTTAAATATCTCTGCAACAGCTTTGTCGTCGGAGATTATCTCGTCATTTTCAAGCAAAGTCACACTTGAAGAGGTTTTAACTTTACCAGAAAAGAGGGGCTTCACTGTTTTCCAGAATTTTCGATTGTCGTTAAGACTTTTAAGATCAATATTTTTATAATATTCTCGCTTGGCCTCACGCAGAAGCTTCACGCATAAGTTTCTCTGTTTTTTGAAGGCCTTCTTATTGTCATCCGTTCTGTCTTTGTTGTATCTATTGCGGAGATGAGTTCGATTCATAATGGCTTTCCTGAGTGCTTTCGTCATAAATGGTCCTTAGTAATCTAGACGGATTAATCTAACTTGACCTTGAAAGAATCAAAAAGTTGACAATTTCCTGCGCTTGCAGTCTGCTACCAATCATAATGGAGAATGTCCTGCTACTGCCCAGTGACATGATTAGGTGACATCATTATGTACCTAATAACCAATTCTAAGCTTACAAAGAGCAGGGAGGAGGTTCAAACTTTGACAGCCAACTGGCACATAAATGACAGTTGGGACAGAACGAGAATCCAAAATCAACTTTGCTACCCCTGCAATAAGAACATATTTTTCATCCAACTGAAACAGTTTCTTAATTACAAAGTGCTTAAGTTAGGAAAAGCAGCCTCTAGGTTCTTATTTTCGTAGGTTCTTATATGCGGGGATTTATTGTATTTGACTTCTTGATTTCTTTGTATAGAAAAGGGCACTTATCTCGTTAGCCCTCTGGGATTAACAAGGACAGATAATGTTACAATAGGACTCGTTACTTTTTCTTGACACCTAGATACAAAGCAATTTGTGATTGCAGACAAAGGAAATTCCATGCCCGGTTGGTCAAGACATGAACAAAAACAAAGCAAGCCGCAAAAATTGCCCTGAAACCCAGGTCGCTAGCTCGCTAGTTGTACCTTCCAGAAATGGATTTTAAGAGCAAATAGTAACACATATCCAAAGAAGAAGGATATATCTAAACTTCTGCCTCGGGCATTTCATTTTTTTCGTACAGAAGCTGAGCAGTAAGTGTTTTAATTACACCTAAAAAGTACGAGAACTGAATCCCCTCGCAATTGGCTTCTGTGCAAAATAAAAAAATGCCCGATGCAGATGTTTAGACAGATCCTTCTTCTTTCGATATGTGCTAATATTTGCTCTTAAAAATCATTTCTGGAATGCACAACGAGCGCGCTAGCGACCCGAGTTTCCGGGCAGTTTTTACGGCTTGCTTTGTTTTTGTTTATGTCTTGACCAACCGAGCATGGAATTCCCTTTGTCTGCAATCACAAATTGCTTTGTACCTAGGTGTCAATAAAAAGTAGCGAGTCCTATTGTAACATTATCTGTCCTTGTTTCTGGGGTTGGAAGGGCGTCCGTTCGTCCCTACATGTCCAAGTATTCTTAACAGTTATTTCAATAATCAAATCATTCATAGTAATCAGAAATGTAGTAGATTTAGAATCACTGTTCAAATAGAATTGAAACTTGAAAGGCCTAGTTTAAACATTATTTTTCTACCATGTCGAATTGAAATTAAAATTGTTAAACTATGTGCGATCTAGCTCATAAAGATTTTTCTGTCCCCTTACCTGGTTTCATCTCAGCCTCAGGCATTCCTAGGTACGTAAAGATAGCTTAGGAATGAACGTTTTCCCAAAATAGGAGGGGTCAATAAGAAAGAAAATATAACTCATAAGAGACTAGTTGTGATTAGGAGATGATCTTTGCTCGATATGTGGATAATGACTGACCCTTGAAATGAACCATGCAATCAAAGTACCAAGTCATAAAAAGCATATGTCACCCAAAAGAGCTTCCATATTCATGATATATTATCTTCAACTCATTATTAGTAAATGATGAATTAAATTTCGATCATTATTTCAAGATCAGAAGAGAGTAAGACCAACCTTATCACCTTTAAAGAGAGGCCTTGGAAGCTTTTATTGTCTCTGACTTCAAATTGAAACAACCTTTTCACCTTTAAAAATGAGGCTTCACAGGCCTTGAAGACTTTCATTGCATCTGGCTTGAAACTACATCATACTTCAGAAAGCAGCATACTTCTGCTTTTCCTTCTGTTCACATGTTAGAGTGTAATTATATTTTGTTTGCCCATTTGAGCCTTAATAAACGATTGCGCTCATCCTCGATTGCAAGGCTATCAGTGTCTTCAGCCTTTCTTCAGCGCACGTGATATTGTTACCCTTGGTTCGAGGTTTGATTGCGCTAAACACTGCAACCTGCTGCTAAACACAATCCCTTGCGCGCTGTTGCCGTCCCACAATGCACCGCAAAAGGACTTTCATTTTATCTGAAAATCTGTGAAGCTAGACCAGTGATTTGTTTTCAGATCGCGCTCCTTCCATAACGACTGACAAGTCAAGTTACAATGGGTACAGAGAATAAAATAATTCGTCCAAGAAGCCCAGGTGAAAGCAGAGTGGTCAGTTCTTCGTGTTCTTCCTCGAGCCTGATTGGAGAATTGTGAAAATGTTCCGCCGCCAGTGCTCAGTTTGTGTTCGTGTTGTTTTTCTCATTCATTTTATTTTCAAAAAATCACTCTTTTTATTTCCGAATGGTCCCAGTAATCCAGTTTCCATTAGACCCAAATTCCTTTGGCTTTGATTCCAAAATGCTCTTGTGGTTACCTGAGGACTTAACAGACGACAAAATCCCTCCATTCTCCCCATTTTCAGTTGGTTTAATTTCATTCATTTTTTTAAATATGTGAAATCCTAACTTGCAGCTGCTCTCAGTCAAAACCTTTTCGTAAAGAGAATTAACAACCGTTTCCTATTTTAAATCATCATCTAAACAGCTCAGTCTCTGCTGATGTTTTTTTGTATTCGTGCAAAAGTTACAAGGAGGACAGATACCACAGGGAGTATTGGCATACCCCTTGTGGCCTAGCCTCTGCCTGCAGACTTGGTTAATGGAGTCTCCTCTGTAACCAAAGTCTGCGCGCAGGCTACCTGTGGCCATCATATCTAAAGAAAGGAACAAACGTCTACGTTTAACGCAAACAAATTTCTAACGCTAATATTTCGAACATTTCAAACATCCGAAAATTTTAATGTCCAAAATTTTGTGTAGAGTTCGACATACTCAGTGTGCAGCATAGAAAAATTACTGTAAAGCATCTTTACTTATGAAAAATGTAATGTCTTCGACACGAAACATTTTGCATTGAAAAGGTATGTGCTGAGAGTGCTAATTAGTGAAAAAACGTCATATTTTCTTAAACTGAAAGTTTCTTAACTATAAAACAATAATCATTTGTGCAAAAATTCTGATCAGAAACCGTTTGAAAACTTGAAACAAACCACACGATCTGTTTTTCATATTGTTATCGTTATGAGTCTTGATTGACCGAAGAGAGATCATCAAGTCGAAGAGCACAGGGAAACAAGGTGCTCGGGTAATAAGCCTAGTTACACCCCTGCCTCAGCAGTCAGCTTCATCAAGAGAGAACGTTCCTATGGTGGCCATTTTTAAGTTTCAGGCCTCTGAATCAGTTGTTGTGCTCACTATAGCCCATGCCTTTAAAAAGCTCACGATGTTATTGACATCGGCTATAGTGAGCTAGTGAGCTATAATTAATTCAAGGCAAAGAGCACAGGGAAACAAGGTGCTCGAGTAATAAATCTAACGACACCCCTGCCTCAGCAGTCAGCTTCATCAAGAGAGAACGTTCCTATGGTGACAATTGTTTAAGTTTCAGGCCTCTAAATCAGTTGTTGTGCTCACTATAGCCTCTAGAAAGTTCACAATGTTATAGCTCATTATAATCGCCTGACGCTTGATTTAGTAACAGTTGAAAATAGTACATTGAGTCCTAGTATTAGCCAGAACCGCGTTCATAGGAACCACAACTTAATCTAGAGTAGATCTCAGTTTATACATTTGACTTTCTACCCGAATTGGCAGGATTTAAGAGAAAATTCAATTGAAAACAGGAGAACCACGAATTAAGCCCGCGAAGCAGCTTGGGATCAATATTCGGCTCACTGTTATGTTAAATATATATCAATGACTCATAGATTACAAGGGCGTTTTTCTTTCTACCTGTTCTGTATCAAAAAGATTTATGATTCTCAGTCGTGGTTTTCTGTTAAATTCTATTGCATAATTTCATTCATTTCATTATCGTGGAATGGAATTAAGTAACTAATGTAAATTGAAAGTCATATAGAAATCACGAGCCTATTTTCTGAAATCTCGAAATGAAGGCAGTAGACTTGGGAGAAAATTTCTCAAAAAAATTGTCAACTTTTTCTGTTTTAACGGCTTTCTGTTGAATCCTATTGCATAATTTCATTAATTTTGTGTATCTTGGAATCAAGTAAATAATGTGAATTGAAAGTCTTTAAGATATTATGAGCCTATTTTCTGCAGTCTTGAAATGAAAGCAGTAGACTTCGGAGCGAATTCCCAAAAATTGTTAAACTGTTTTCTGTTTTTAAAAATTTTCTGTTAAATTCTATTGTTTAATTTCATCCATTTTTATTTATCATGAAATCAGGTAAGTAATCCGAAATGAAAGTCGGGAAGAAATTGTGAGCCTTACTTCGGAGACAAATTCCCAAGAAACAATAGCGCGGAATAAGAATTCTGAATAGTAAGGGTGAAGTTGGTAAAACGAAAGGAACACATCCAGGTTAGTACAAAGCGATCTACAAGTTTAATACATTTCACTCCTCTGAGTGCGCTCAAATAAATGAAAAAACACAAGGAGCATGATGTTATGGTTCGGCTGCGCTAAAGGTGTGAACTCCATTCACTACAACAGTAGACTTGCTCTAAGTCTCGTTCATCATCTTATTCGGGCCTACTCGGTTGGCAGTGAGCTGCGAAAGTGGAGCGAACTGGCAGCTGCCCCTTCCGCTCGTTCCACTTTCGCAGCTCACTGCTGGCCAACCGAGTAGGCCCGAATAAGATAACGAACGAGACTTGGAGCAAGTCTACCACAACAGTAAATCGCTTCATGTTATGAGAGACCTGATTCTTATTTACTAATTTCACCCTTACTATGCTGAATAGGGAAATTCTTTGACTGGTTAGCTTGAGGCCATTGTATTGTGTCTTCTTTTATTAGTGGAATCCAAAAAGAAAAGTTGCTTAAAATCTATCATTTATTTGTTTCCTATGGTAAATTGCGCATATGCCAGACCACTGGGATGGTGTTTTGAAAGTGAAGGTCTAATCAGATGCCGTGTTGTCAATTCTATTTTAACTGTAGTCTGTCTCAAACTAGATTTCCGGTAAGATGCTCGTGAATAACAACAATTAAAGTGTCTTGCATTTGTGATTTTGCATCATCGCAAATCTTACCTGAAATCTGATTCAATATATATAATAATGATAATAATAACACGAATCTTTATACAGGATTAACACTTCAACGTTATTGCTGTTGTCAATGTGTGTCCTGTGCATCAAGACATTTAGGACTGACTTACAGTAAAAACCCGCGTATAAGAACCTAGTGGATTAAGAACCTACAGGCTGAAATTTTGCAATTAAACCCCAATTATATAAGAACCCATTCAGCCTGGAATTTGAAATAGGTTCTTATTTTTAGAGAGCATGGGGCTTTATTCACAACAATAGTTTGTGGAAGAATAGAAATTTTTTATATTACCTGATGATAAGCTTTTGACAGATTTTCTCTGGATTATATAAACATTTCTGATTCCTCCACAAATTTCTGTTGGGGAATATATCTCATAAATTCAACTGATGTGAACTGACAGTACATAATAGGCCTGAAGTTTGAATCTGAAGAAAAGAAATTCCTGAAAGCATGGATAAAATAAGAACCAATTTAAGAACCTGAACAGCCTCATTTCCCACTAAATACCCAAAACATAAGAACCTAGTTAGGTTGACTTGCAAAATTGTAGGTTCTTATACGCGGGTTTTTACTGTAGTGTGTTTTATCAGTCGTATCCTTTCAGGCATCTTCATGAAACGGTAGAGGTGTTATGTTATGTACTAAAGTTCCATTTTCTGGACCATTTTACCGAAACCGGTAGGCTTCGCATAGCTGTAGATCCCTCCCCACGAAAACCAATTCTTTGTTCATTCCGCTGTCCTTAGACGACCGAGAGATTTGTTGCCATGTTCCTTTAGGCTCTTCTGAGAATGGTAGAAATCCAAGGTGTAGAGATTGCGAATGGAGTATGCCCTGTCTTGATAGTTTGGACAAATCCAAATCAAGTGAAGATTCTGCTTTCCAGGTTATTTTGAAAAGAAATTAAATTAACTCCTTGGAAACCAGTTTGACCTAGGGCAAAATGTAGAAAGATTAATCAAATCTATATAAGCAACCGCCGTACACAAGACCACCTGCAGTCATCGTTCTGAAAACTTCAAAGAAAATTAAAGGAAAAAGATCCATGATTTAAAGGTATTATACAAGGAAAATGCAGAACGGGCAAATCCAGAATCACAGCTAGTCAGACAGTTTAAATTACATGCTGCAGGCTAATGAAAGCATTATGTGCTAATTTTCAAACCAGCGTTATGTGTAACTTTCGAAATTCTATTTCAATATTCTAAGCTCATGGGGTTCGTCGTTTTTGTTTTGTTTTGTTTTGTCTTGTTTTTGCTTTTGTTTTCTTTCGTTTTCTTTTTTGTTAGTTTGACAACTTCTTCGTACAGATGATTATTACCCTATTGTCGGGGCAGCAACTCTGTTGCACAATCTGATTGGCTGAAAACGTTCGAATGCGACGTCATGACAGGGTATTATTATCCGGTAGTGCTCGCTCATTACGTAACAACTCAGCTTCAAATTCGAACCATAGATCAGTGCTTCGAACACATCGAACAACATTTCGAACAGCAACAAGTGGCTTGTAATAAACCATATTATGACGATAATAACTGTTTGCTTCAGAAAATATTAACCCTAAGCCTCTGTACAAAATAGTTCAAGCTCAGTTTTGTACTGACGACTTCGGGTTTCTGGTATTGCCCTCGCAAACAGTTATTATAGGCTTAATAATGAAAACGAGAGCATGTTTTCTTATAGCTTTTGATGCATAATCAGAATACGTAACTTCAGTCAGATTTTCGAATAGTAATCTTCATCAGTAAACTCTTAATGGATAGGTAGTTCATCGTGTTTTTAATAAATATCATAATAGTTCAAAAGGCTCAACTGGAAACACGATTTTTTGAATTCTCTACTTTAGGGAATGTGTTGTATTGTTGATAAAGGGCTCGTGATTCATTATGTTTTAAAACAAAGATATTTCTTTTCTTTTCAAGGTTACCAATCGTCCCTGTTCCTTATTTCCGAAATGAGACACGTAGCAGCCCTGCCAGAAGCCAGAGATCAACCAGAATCCAGAAACCAGTTGGAGATGGGCCGGTCATGTTCAGCTCGCCTCGATACGACTACAAAAAGAAAACAGAAGCTCCCCTTGCTATCGCTGCTGTGTTAAATTTTGACCCAGAACAATTTCCGGAACACACCCCACGTAGCCCGCAATTAGATGCGATGACATTTTCACGAAATGGCCCTGAAAGTGGGTCAAGTAGAACACCCAGAAATAAAAAAGCACTTATTTACAAATCGTCATTAGTGTTCAACCAAAGAGCACCTAATTCTACCCCAGAGCCTCGTTATAGCAACGAGATTCATAGTCGATCAGGAAGACACAAAGACTTATTACCACAAGTTATTCCTGCGCAGTTGTGTCAGAATCCTGAGCCACAGCGTTCGATTCCTGAAGAGATTAATCGTCAAGCTGGCGATAAGCTTAGTGGAAATAGATTTGACACGATTGGAGTAAGCACAGAACCGCACTCCTACGATGCTAGCCTTGACCACAGAAAGATAAAAGAAGAGTGTATTACTGATGAACGCCTTGGTTTGACATCTGGTATAAACAGGAACGCACAAGAGGCTGATGATAATCGATGTGAGTCGGTTGTTGACGAGGAAGAAAAACCTGGAGATTTCATCACAGAGTCTGAAGGAAACGAAAATACCTCTCCTGACGACGAACGTAGTAACGGAACTTCAAACTCTCTGACCAGGGAAGTGACAGAAATTGACGAATTTTTAACAGCTCAAAACACTTCTGAGGATAAAGAGAATATTACGTATTCAACAATTGACAGTATCGATATTGAAAATATAGAAATTCGCAGCACTGGAAGTCCGATTTCAGTAACAGATGAGACGGTGTTTGTAGATGTGGAAGACGGAAAGATCGCGAATGAAACGGAATTTGAACCCATGAAATCAGAACGACCTACGGAATTGCAACCAGAGAAATTAGAACAACACTGCAGACGAGACTCAGACATGAATGAATTAAAACCAAGCACAATGGACAATGTTACAGTCGTTGTTGTCAACGTTACAACTGATGAGGGGGAGGATGTAAACGCTGATATTTATGAGTATGGATGCGAGGAAAAAGAGAAGTGTGATGGTGAGTTATTTTCTTTTATAATATGTCTCATAATGAGGCAATTTTCATCACTGTGTTAATTTCGTATTTGTTGTTTTCAAATACGAAGGGAGAAAGAAAAGAGAAATTGATTAGTGATTTGCTATTTACAATATCAGCAAAAATCAATTGATACTTCTTATTGCACAATTTCGTTTATCTTTATACTATGCTCTAAAATCAGTTTTGATGGTCGTGTTAATACCCGTCACGTTTGAATGGTAATTGTGAATCTATTGTGATTGTATCTGAGCCTCTCCGTCTCGACGGGTACCATCACTTATTATGGTGCAAGCTCATTTAACATCTTTATTTTGTTTTTGTTTTTTGGTAAGCAGGAAGGAGAAAAACTGCTAAAGTGATATTTGATTATTACTATTAGCGAAAATCCGCGAAAATCAGACAATGCCTGTTGTCACAACAGTTTCCTGCGAGTTTCATTTAACACCATGTCTTGAAACCAGGTTTATTTATCGCTTCATTAATTCTTTATCCGAAGGAGAAAATTGTCAAGGTGATTGTGCTATTTAAACTAAGTACGAAAATCAGATAATACTTGTTATAACAATAATATCTGATATGTTTTGCATTAATTTATTATTTTCATGTTCATTTATTTCAGATTTTTAAGGAGGGTAGCCCTTCAGCAATGCTGATTTTCAAGGGGCCCTCCACTATAAAACTTACAATGTAAAACTATTATAGAAAAAACTAAACTAACCTAATTATAATTTTTCAGTTTATGAAATACTACTGAAAAATCCCTATGATCTAAAATAAATATTTACAATAAACGAAACACCTATACTCCTATCATACAGCTACTCTGCAAGTTTTTTGAAGTTATCCATTGAAGATGGAATGGAGAGAATTGCCGTTGCAAAATATGTTTATAGGGTATTTTACGTTACTACAGTAGTGTCCCGCATATAAGGAACACACATTTAAGAAACGCAGACCCTGATTTTCAAAATAATACCCCATTTTATAAGAAACTTATTCAGGTCTAAAAAAAACTTGTTTCTTATTTTAAAACTGTGGATTGAAACCTTGGAATTTTTCAGCTTTCCAGTTGAATGGAACTTTACCTATTCAAATAAAAACAAGAATTTTTTAATGCAAACTAAGCAAAAAGCACCTTTCTGGAATCATTTTAGCACTTCCTGAAAGTGAAAATTTACAAATACAATTCAAATTATGATTTTTTGTATCACGGTCATGGAGCTAATGTCTGAGTAATTGATCGATAGTACATGATTTTTGTAATAAGGAACTTTACCGTGATTTGTAAGTTTATCTCATTTTATAAGAAACACATCAGACCTGAAATTGAAAAAGTTGTTGCTTATATGCGGGACACTACTGTATTCATGAACTGTAGTTTCGTTTGTTATTGTAAATAGTTGGTCTTTATTATTTCTTGTATTAGAGCTATTTTTACAACAATATAAAAATGATGCCACCTTACACTCAGCTGAGAGGCCGTTCCAATACTTGGCACCTCTGAAAGAGAAACATTTCTGTTTATATGTCTGCAAATTGTTAATGTAAGGTAAGCAGTAACATACATAAGAGTGCGTGTGCACGTATTTTCATAGAATCTATGCTTAGCTAAGTCAAATTAAGCCGGGTTAGAGTGTGTGGCATTAAAGTGATTCTCTTGCAATGCATACAATTGCGATACAGGTTTGTTTTGCTGAAAGCCGTGACTTGATACATCATAGTTTATTTTTCATAAGAATGCGACATTAAGTATGTCACTTCATGCCAAATTCCTTTCCTGTGATATAATTTGATTATTCAATTTAATGAAGCAGTACCTCTTTGCTAAATAGATAGGAACTTTTGCTGGAAGCTTTGCCTTTTTATCATAGCTTACTTTTCAGAATGTGACATCAAAAATGTAACTTGACTTCTAATATGAATAATATATGAATACTATGATTCAAAATTGATTTAAATAAACAGTACCTCAAAGGGATAGCAACAGATGAAAGGAAATGAGAAGGCATGTTTTTCTTTATTATTCTAGTCCAAAATCATTTGTAAATATTTCATGTTTAGTATATTTTAAAGAGAATTCCCCTTCAGCCGAAGCTGTTTTACAAGGCAACCTCCTTGTAAACGGGGGATTAGTTTTCAGTAATAATGCAGCAATAATTAATTTCTATTAAATCATGAATATAAAAACGAAGAAAGAAAATAGGCCGTGTTTTCTTCTTTACTTTTATCCAAAATCATGCAATGTTTACCATTGCAATATGCCTATATTTTGAACGTTAGTGCAATATTAATAAGTGCAAACAAGCCGCTCAATGAAAACTATGACCTGTGTGCAGTTGGACTAAAACACAAATGAATGAACACAGTCATTTGCAAAACAAAAGACGGCTTTTATCGTCTGATCGTGTCTGGCGAAGTACTTTGCATTACTTTAGCACTTCAATTTACTTCACCGTGCTTTTAAGGTAACTCTGCTTTCCGCTCTAATGAGCACGGAAAGCCGGTTTCCAGAAATTCTTCTCACTAGAAATTTAGTAAGTATACTCTATAACCGCCCAGTCTACTAAACCATTTCATACGTGATTGCAAACGCTTCTCAAATTCTTTCACATTTGCCTATCGATAATCGACTGACCAGTTTCTCCAGTGTTTGTTGTCGAGTTTCGATATTTACTTTTACTGCGGAAGATTTAGCCAACCTTTTTGCACCGACAATGCTAAATTAGAAGAAAATGATAAACTAGAATCAGCTATTTACAGCGTAGCCTACATTTAAAAGAAGACTATAGGTTGACGTCATGTTCAAATTATTCCAGACCTTTGGTCTCCTTGGATCCACGGAACGAAAATGCTTTTTGGATCAACGATGTATCTAACGAGATTGTCTGAAAATGTAACAAAAGAAGCAATGTGCCACTTATGTTCCTGTTGTTTTCGTCCATCAAGAACAACAGATACAGCCTCGGTTCCCCAAGCTAAGCTCCTTTTAGCCTAAAAATAACACAACACAACACGCACCACACAACACATGCAACACAACGTCATGCAACGCCACGCAGCGCCACGCAACGCCACGCAACGCAACGCAACACAACACAACGCCACGCACCAATAACACACACACAGTGTACCAAGCTTGCAGGACGTACCCTAATGCACTTCATCACTCTCGAAAGACATTTTTCTCTCCCTGGAAAACCCCAATCTGCTACTGTACCCTATCGCTACTTTCCCATGACTGAAATCATCGTTTAACTCTGATTCAATACATTTTGTCAACAATTACATTTTTCACTGAAATTGTATTACATAAACTTGAATGAAATTCAAAGCACATCATTTTATCATTTTTCGTTTATTTAGATAGCTCAGCGAGATTTGTCTTCCTATGAAGTTATTTCTGTTCTTCTACAAATAGAACTGTTTTAAGTGCCAAATTTATTTGCAAAGCGTTTTGTTAAACTGTTTTAACGGAAAGAAGACGAAACGTAGTCTCTTCGCTTTCAAGTCACGTCAGACCACTTGCTTTGACGAGTGTGGACCTCGTCCTCATTTTTAGGCCTGGGTTACACGATACCGGATTGCTTTTCGCATCGGATTGGTTTCAACTTATCTTCGTCAAAATCGCACGCAGTTACGCGACACCGGATTGCCATGAACCCATTTTTGATTGCAGTTACACGACACCGAGCCACTCTCCACTGTGAAGTCTAAATCTATTGTCTTTGAGCCCAAATGGAGTGGGACCACATCGGATTTGTGCAGTTGCACGAGATGGAGTGCAGAGCGGAGTGAATCGGATTGATTTTCACCTCAACTCCAGAGCGGAGGTTTCACTCCGCGGAAATGGAGTGAAATGACACCGGATTGCCTCAGTGTGTGATGAATCCGGTATCGGGTAACTGGGGCCTCGTTGAACTCCATGCGGATTGTTTCTAAGCAAAGCATCTTTTTATCGTCAGAAACTCATCATATTGAGTTCCTGTTCTCATCCATAGTGACGTTATTTAAATTCATCGCCACTCTGACCTGACATCTAATGTTAGACAGGATCTAGTGCAGTATCCATTAGTTTTTAATCATTCGTAGTGTAGTTGTATGTAATTTGACGTTGCATTTCTTTAAGTATTGCCCGTGGGGTTGTCATTTACTTTTGCTCTCCATGGTATCGTCTCTTAGAAAAGTATAGTATAGAATGTAACATGTATTGTAATGTTTTATATGAAAAGAAAAAAGCAATCAGTAGCAACCTTATCTGTTTTGAATTTTGTTACTTAGGCTACTTTTGAAAGAGAACTTTCTGTGGGAGATTTTCGATGATAATCCATGGCGGCAATAGGTGCAGAAATAAAAGATCATCGGATGTGAAAACCAAGAAACCAAATTCAATATAACTTGAAGCAAAATCCCTTTCTATATTAAGGTACCGCTTCACAGTAGCTTTGTTTCACGTAGAAATGAAAAGATAAAATACTAATAAACCTACCCAGTGAAAAATAACCAATGTTAGGATTTTGTAAATTGAAGCGCCAAAATCTGCGACTAGCTGGCCAACGTACAACTCTCTTTTATTAAAATATAAATTAAATTAGCAGGAATTTAGGAATTTAAGGAATGTAGAAAAATGAGAAATATTATTTTTCTACAAAACTATTCTTTTAACGAGTTCTTCCATTAACGCTAGCTACTCAAACATTTCGTGTAGAAATGTCGTAAAAATGTAGCTTGAACCATGAGAAATAGGGGACATAATGGTTTGAATTTGCAATCAATATATTATGGGAACTTGCTAGAGTTCTTTTTTGTCGTTTTCTAATCTTGCAAGTACTGTCTGAATCTCATTTTCCAAGCCTATACAACCGACCCCCATCTTGAATGAATTTTTGCTTCTCCACAAGCAATCTGGCTTGCGGAGGAGCGAAGCTTCATTCAGAAACCGTTGATGCAGAATGGCGGTTAAAAAGGACTCTCGAGGCTCGAGCTGTGATACTGATTGTGTTGGCTTGGAAAATGCGATTCAGGCAGTAATTGCGAGATGAGAAAACGACAGAAGAACTTGAGTAAGTTGTCATTATATCTTAACAGCGGAATGAGTTAACTACGTAGTTAAATCACGATGAGAGTAGCTTAGGCCATTCGTAGCTTAGGCAACTCAAATAACTCGTTTTGTCTCCTGGTTGAACGAGGAGCAAGAAATGCTTGAACCAGACTCTTTTGTAGAATAGCAAAAACGTCAATGGACGATTGCGCTAAAGATGGCAGCGAGGAATTTTTTACCAAGATGCACTGCGTTCTTTCATCGAATTCCTATAGAATCGTTAAAGAATCTTTAGTAGAACGCAATGCATCTTGGTAAAAAGTTCCTCGCCGCCATCTTTAGCGTAATCGTCAATTGCGCGTGACGGAAGAGCAAAACAATGTTCTCACTGTTGAAAATTTATAGCACCAAGAGTACTTGATGCATTGGAATGAACTGAATTCTGCTCTGCTTGATAGCCGAGAGACTGAAGTATTTTTGTAATTTTTCTCGCGTTTTATGAGCACTGCAAATATATAGGTAAATTCTACTTTGTGAAAATTTCATTGTTGCAAAATGCCTGTAAATGTGGGTGGGTTTGAATTGCGATATTCTCTAGAAATAGGTCCTTTTCCGACTAAAACAATGGGAAAGTTCATATGAATGGGTAATAATGCAAATTTTGGCAATTGGAAATGGGTATCGCTCAAAAAACTGGGCGGTAGACTCTCCTCTAATGGTAATTCGTGCACCCCCCCCCCCCCCGTGCTTTGAGCCAAAGAAACTATCTGACTTTACATCAACTCTTATTTCAGCAACCCATCTGACCTGTTTGAGTCCGACTTGACTGTACCAGTTTTGCAATGATTAACTTGTTTTATTGTATCCATTAGTGCACCCATAGTGCCTTGGGAGCCGAGACTGTACGAGTTGTTTGTGTCCACACTTCGACGACGTTTTGTATCCAATTTTGAGCAGGACTTAGCCTAAAGTATATAGGATTCTGTAGCAGATTTACTATTTAATACCTCGCCCAATGAATGGGAAATGACCCAGAATCAAGAGCTAAAAGTTAAGCTTGTTATTAATGTTCTAAATTCTATATTTACATAAATCATGGTTTTGGTAAAGGCGGAATGTACATCGTGTTCTGTGGACTTGTGAACGGCTGGTTGCAGCGTAAAACATGTGCAAGACAAATCTATTCATTGAGACACTAAATAAAACGATTTCAACGCTTATGAATAATGACTAAGGAGATGTAAGTTGGGTTTAGTTATTGAAAGCAGCGCAAGAGTAACCAAAATCCTTTTACTAAGTAATTAACGTAAATTAATGTCGCAAAATCGCGGCAGTATTACTTTTAAGTTGAAATTTCTAGTGGCAAGATCAGCGCGTTAATCGTAACAACATTACAGATTCTAGGCGATGAGAATTTTAATTTCGTGCTGTCTCATCGTAACAAATTCGTTTCCACAACTCTTTTTTCGAAACTCGCATCAGATAAGGAAAATATCCCGACAGTACTTAGGGTAAGACGGGGTAAAGTGAACTATTTTGGAGGCTTTTCAAGGATATCTTAAAGAGACAGTAGCTGAGGGCAAACTTTTTAACGTTGTTTTGACATTATGTCTTTGGGTCAGTTTATCCAGCAAAAAAAATTTTTTAAATCTTTTTCCGTTGTCTCACAAAAGAGCTTTCTTTGGCGACCGCTCTGCCTAGTTCACTTTACCCCAGGCCGGGGTAAAGTGAACTACTTAGCAATTGTTCGTTAAAACCAAAATGATGCTGGTAATACCCGAAAACATGATTTATTTTGCAACTCTAAGGTGTCCTTCGCATGCCAAAACGAAACAGACCTAAAAATTTCACAAGAGGGAATTTAAAAAAAGTTAAATGGAGACCTATGCTGAGAACGATCTGTGCAGATCAAATATTAACCAAAAACTATTGTCAAAGTCACAAATTCGAGTCAGATTGCGAGACCTGAATGCATTTCGATGAACAATAATGGGAATATACTTGGAAAATACTATATTGCACATAAATACCAAATCACTAAAAAGAGAAACACTATTTTCAAATAGTTCACTGTGCCCTGAAACCTACGCCCAGAAATAAAATCAAGAATAGTTATAAATCTATAACAATTATCAATATTCTAATTTCACAGTGATGGCCATTTATCCTTTCCATGTCGATAGGTATACTTGCTTCATCAAATCCCAATAAAATTCTTGGATCAATAGCCGTATTTTTGAATGAAGATCAAACTTCGGCTGTCAAATTTTTGGAGGTTTTTCAGGGAGCTGGTATCAGAATATATTTCTGTGTCATCAGAGCGAAAAATTATCCTGGAAATTATGATTTTTTGAAGGCATTGTTATGAACCAAATGAGGTTGAAACGGTCTTCTTCATCTGACTTCATGTTCACATGTGAATATAAAAAGTTATGGGTAGTTCACTTTACCCCGGTCGAAGCAAAATATTGACTGAACGGTAGATCTTTTAAAATATCATGTTAACTGACAAAAAAGTCTCTCTTGGCCCTTTCCTTTTGGAAAACGTAAACACATGGTATGTGCTTCAAATCCATCAAAACAATTATAGAAATGAATTTCTTCTTGGGGTCAAAAATTAAGATCGAAGATAGAAGCCCAAACCTTAGAACCATAATTTCCCGAGGTTGTTTTTACTGCCTGGGGTAAAGGGATTTTTTGCAACAACAGGAAGAAATATTTTGCAAAAATGTTTTCATTTTCTGTGAGCACATGTAACAAAGCATTGGGCATAAATCATGTTTTATCATTGCATGTTTACTTTTGGAGAGAAGCGCGAATGTTCTGAGTGGTTCACTTTACCCCGTAGTTCACTTTACCCCGTCTTACCCTACTCTTCTCGACAAGGACAGATGATGTTACAATAGAACTCGCTACTTTTCATTGACACCTAGATACAAAGCAATTTGTGATTGCAGACAAAGGGTATATCTAAACTTTTGTCTCGGGCATTTTATTTATTTTGTGCAGAGGCCAATTGGGAGGGGATTCAATTCTCGTCCTTTTTAGGTGTAATTAAAACACTTACTGCTCAGCTTCTGTACGCAAAAAGCAAAATGCCCGAGGCAAAAGTTTAGATATATCCCTCTTCTTTCGATATGTGCTAATATTTGCTCTTTAAAACCATTTCTGGAATGCACAACGACCGAGCTAGCGACCCGGGTTTCAGGGCAATTTTGCGGCTTGCTTTGTTTTTGTTTATGTCTTGACCAACCGAGCATGTAATTCCCTTTGTCTGCAATCACAAATTGCTTTGTATCTAGGTGTCTATAAAAAGTAGCAAGTCCCTATTGTAACATTATCTGTCCTTGTTTACTCTTCTCTTCTCTAGTTATAACGAAAGTATTCTTCGCTACAACTACGCCTTACAATCAAACTGTCACTCAAAAGTGATCTTATTACAGAGTGTCTTTATAATAGCTAATGGCCCAACTTATAGGCTATGACAAAACAATGCCGAAATGTATCTATACTCGGACTTTCGAAATTTGAACACGAAAAAACTGACAAATGGTACCCAGAAGTATATATCTTTGATGTAAATTTGCTAAATGGTTCGAGAGTCAACAGCTGCTGCCCACAGCCTGTTCTATTGGTATCAGTCAGCCAATCAAAGCGTGTCATTTTTCGGGCGTCTGCTCAAATCCTATGCTCTCTGGCCAATGCTCTCTGGCCAATGCTCTCTGGCCAATGCTCTCTGGCCAATGCTCTCTGGCCAATGCTCTCTGGCCAATGCTCTCTGGCCAATGCTCTCTGGCCAATGCTCTCTGGCCAATGCTCTCTGGCCGCCTCAGATAAAGGTTAGGTGAGGCGGCCTTCAATTTGGTAAGCAGTTTGTGTGTAGTGACGTCATCATGCGGTATGGGATAAAGCATCATCAGGTATGGGAGAAATCTTTGCGCGTCATGACGTCACTACACACAAACCGCTCAATACAAATTTCGAAGAAAAAGGACAAAATTGTCGAAAATAGTGCGATACACAATTCATAACAACATGACAGTATAATCTTGTATTCTTTCATCAATCAAACCAACCCCGGACTGGATTTGCTTTCTAATGATAAAATGCCCATGTGGTAATGCGAGAGCTACCTCTCAACGACCTCCTAAAGTACACTGGTGCACTTCCTAATGCCTATTTTTGTTTAAATCGCAGATGGAGATAAATTTTCGGTCGAGGTTGTCATAGCTGAAGAAGCAAATAAGGTAAGATGCTTTACCTTTCATATTTCAGATTTCAAACTTTCATCTACCGTAAAAGCTCTATTAAGCCCCGGGAAGGGGGGGGGGGGGATTAATTCTTTTACACCACATTTTGCGGTTTAAACATATAATTTTACGAGTTAAATACATGAATTCGACACAGTTTTTTCTCATGCAAAAGAGTAATGATATGAGTCCCTATTGAGCAAGTGATATCTGCAAATCAAAGAACGCAGGGAAACAAGGGACGAAATGCCATAAGTCTAGGGGAATGAGTCTCTCGGTTGACCGAAGCGCCATCATCAAGTCAAAGAGCACAGGGAAACGAGAGACTGAAGGTAATAAGTCTAGTGTTAGGTGTCAGGTAGTATATTATTGACCAATTCTTTTTTCACAGGAAAATGGACAGGCTTTGACGCGAAATCGGAAAGAAGAACTTGAAGCACTGTTAAAAGAGCATTCAAGCATCGTTGAAAAAATTAAAGACCTGAGTGCCGTTGAAGAAGAGTCATAGATTTTGCGAGATAGAGGTTTTTGCTTTGTTTTTAATGTACATATATTTGAATAAGTTGTCATTGAAGTTAAGCGCTGGTGAAACAGATGTGAAATGCAACAAACGGTATAACACCCAACAAAAAATAACCATACTACGTACATGCAATCCTGTATGAACCCATGCAAGAAATACTACGGACGCCAAATGCCATCATTTTATCTCACGCAAAGGCGAGTGTTGTATGTATGTATGTATGTATGTATGTATGTATGTATATTTTTGCCAAAATTAACATTAAAGTAAAAATAAGTTCATTAAAACGAAGAAATCTAATTACAGGCGTGTGATATTAAGTAAAAACAAGAGTTAAAAACATTTAATCTAAAAATACCCCTGGTTAAAATGGCAGGGATAGCATTAAAAGGTCAGTGTGACCTTGTTTCCATAATGGTTCCTCCAAAGGTGTCAATAAAAGAAAAGTTTTCATAGAAGAAACGAAAAGTCTTGAGACAAACAGTTCGGGTTTCCGAAAAGACAAAGCAATTTGCCTTTCTGAAGGAAATAGAGGTTAAACCTCTGCGTTTACTCAATAAAATCAACAGAAACAGCAAGAGCAAAACATTATTGTTAACTCAGCAGCTGGCAAACCTATCCTTGAAACTGCCAACTCGCTCTACCTTAATCAAGCCCATATCCTTATGTTTTACAACTTCGCCCTCGTTATCCCACATTTTTCATTGGTAAGGTGAAGATGTGAAATGCTACAAAGATGTTATGCTATGTTGTATTTCACAATCGTTTCACCTGTGATGGCTAGTAAATGTTGAGTTGTGGCAGAAAGGGTTATCCTTATGGTTGTAAACTTCAAGCTTTTTCGATTAATGAAATTGACATGTCCACCCACGTCTTCCCCTTGGCGACGCCCTTAAAGGGGCTCAGTCGTCAGACAGTAAACAAATCCGTAAACTCGCACGTGTCGGGGATCATCCATTGTTCATCCATTGTTCACTGCAGTTTGTTTGGTGGCTTCACCCAAGCCACAAAAAAGTGACTGTTAAAAATCCACTTATATCCGAGCAATCGTAGAAGATATGAATGTTTGGTTTGTTCCTTAGTGAAGTACAAGGATTAATGCCCAAACAGCAACTTTCATTTTGAAAAAAATACGAAAATCCTGTGTGATATCACCTTTCAAAAAACCGCAAAATCATCGTTTTGTTTACATTTTGACGACTGAGCCCCTTTAACTTAACTAACTTGCCTTGTAGCACATTGGTGTGATCCTCAAACTTTCCAGCCAGAACAGGCAGCTGCAGGTGAACAGGGCAGGTGAACAGGGCTCGATCCCAGGTAGTGCCCAACCACTTGAGCATCATAGCAAGGGGTCGCATACTCGATTTTGTCTCCTCTACTTCTGCGATCCAAGTGCTTGGCACTAAAAACTTCTCCTTCACCTTTACCTTCAATTGAATCACAATAACAATGACATCTATGAATTTTTCAACCCCTCTGAACTATTTTCCCCCCAACTTACGCTACCGAGCCAAACCACAGACAGAACTATATCAGCCATCATTGCAATAGAAATCATTCAAATCACGAATTTCTAATTGCGCAAGGAACAACCTGAAGATAATAATCGACAAGAATTCTCCCTTTCTTATATCGCGGTGAAAACTGACACAGCAATAAAATGCAATATTCTGTCCCGTCCTTGGCAGAAATAGACATCTGTAATCTTAAACAACAGTGTTGAGACACTTTGCTTTCAGGAAGACATGGCGAGTTAAGGACCCCCCCCCCCCCCAATGCAATGTTGGAATATGGTTGAAATGTTGCAGATGAGTCCACCACTATGTCTTCTTCGATCAAATCAACATTGCAGTGGGGGGAAGGGGGTCTTTAGCGGTGGATTGTAATGATTTGCAGGAAAGAAATGTATTTTACTACACAAAACGTATTTTTCTCAACGACTTTTGTCTAAGATTGTGGCCTCGACTATCAACGCAACGACCCTTTTTGCCAGCCATCGACATTTTTCACTCGCTTTGTATCTGGTGAGTCAATAAAGTTTTGGAATTTGATTAATTTACAGCAGGGGTATTCATTAAAGGCAGTCTGTCACGCATCTGATTGGCGGCAATAAAGTCAGAGCTCAACACAACAGATGTCTTTGTGAATCTGTGCACTGAAAAGAAAGGGCAGCCAATCGTTATTACTTTCTACGGCCGAAGAAATTCAATAAAATCACAAGCCATTCAATTCTCCTATTCTTTGTATTTTCCTTATCACCCAATCAGATGCGTGACAGACTGGCTTTAATTTCAACGAAAATGGACCATAATGGAAACGCAACCTTTGATATTCGTCCAGATGGCATGGCGTCATAGCTGCGTCGGAAACGCGACGACATGCGGTTTCGTTTTGGGGAAAGCTGCAGAAAATCGATGTAAGTTTCTGAAGGAAATGTTTATAAATTTGCATAAAAACGCTCTTTTAATCCCCAAATGAACGGGTAGGTCGCAACTGTCAACAGTACGCAAACTGTTCTTGAATCTTGAAGGCAAAACAGAAATTCAAACATAAAAAGCTGTGAGAAACTTGCCTTAACATCAATCATTTTGTAAACAGCGCCACAAACTTGGACAAATATCAGTTGTTTGTCGCTGTTTAAAGTCAGCCCTCCCAGTTGATTTGAGCAGCTTTCATTCAAGCTCTTAAAATCGATTTTGTCAACAAATAACACTTTCAAAAACCCATTGCTTAGCTACTGTGCTTTTTGTATTGTTTCCAATCCTTGGACTTTGACATGTACTAAAGGGTACAGCTGGAAGTAATTTCAATTTGCCAAGTTTCATTCTCTTGTTGTTTTTATTTTTTAAACTTTCTTTTGATGCTTCACTTTCTTCTTCCTGTTTTTTTAATGGCTTAGTTTACCCCAACTCTTTCTGTAGTTTTCAACGCGAATTATCAATTCACGTGACTGTTCACGTGACATGACGAATGAAGGATTATCTGCGCTGAAGAATTCTCGGTCGAACCAAGGGCGCCTGCCTTGTGGGAAGTGTGTTTATTCCCAATACTGTAGAGTAACTGGTGTCCTGTGACCCAGTACAGAGAGTGTCCTAGAACCGTACTGTGACCCAGAAGTACACAGAGTCAGTCCTCTCAAGGTCAAGATGACGTATGAATAACTTTGTGGTTTCAAATTCCGTTGTTTATGTAACACGATATCAACTGTATACGATCTGGCCACAGGGAATCAGACAGGGTGATTTTTGATTGGTCAGCTCTAACAGACGTTAGAATTTGAAAATCCCTGTAACTAGAAAAACTTTCAGTTTCTTATGATATACAAAGATTAACAGGACTGGGTCATAGGACACCAATTACTACGCGTAAAGTACCGTGAATAAACACACTTCCTACAAGGTAGGCGCTCTTGGTCGAACCTATCAGTGAATTGCTAAACTTGTTCTGAACTATCCGTTAGGCCCCATTCTTGAGTTACAATTGTCAGTACACTGAGTTTCCTAGTAAGCAATTTTCTTGATTGTCCAAGGAAATTTTATCGTAATTCTTGATCTTTTGTTTCATAGTTCTAAGGTCTATCTCAAATTAAATATCACGTGAAAATGCCCGCGAATAAAAACGATTGAAGAGTTTTGCATGAGGAATTCTGCGTTATCGCCAAGCTCACGAGACATCTGATTTGAAACAGACTTCAAAGATTTTCGTATCGAAAATGCTCATTTCTAGGCCGCTCAGTCTCATTCAACATGCACAGTTCAATGTTTTCAATAGACCTTTCTACTATTCTAAAAAGAACCTGGATTGAACGGTATTTTATATATTTTGATATATTTTGTAGAATTTTCGAATATGAACAACAGTGATAGAAGCTTTAGCGTCACTCAATCGAATACTTCGCATGAAAATCACTGATCTAAATTTTTAAAAATATCGCTTGGCTCGATCCAGACCCTTTTTTTGAATAGCTGAAAGATCGATAGCCCTTTCACACTTGAGGCAGACAAACTGCCTGGACGGACCATTCGTATGATGTGAAAACGGAATGGACAACATTTTCGACGTACAAGTTGCCCTACCAGTCTTCTGATTTTTGACCGACCGGTCTATTTATTCATCTATCCAGACGATCATTTGGAGGCGATTCGTTTGTCCACATGGACAAGTACTCAAAAGTCCGGCTGGTGTCAAACTTTCAGACGACTTGTCCGTCCAGACAACTCGTTTGTCTTCTACCGGATGAGTTAGAAAATGTTCAGACGTTTGCTATACAAAGAAAAACATGCGCTTGCAAGATCTGCTGTATCTCTGGTATCTCCATTCATCTCGATTCATGATTGTGTACATGTTTGAAATGATTAACGTCCGTCTCAAATTATATGTCACGTGAAAATTTCCGCGAATAAAAACTATTCAAGTGTTCTGTCTGATTCATTTTGCGTTATCGCCATAATTTCACGTGACATCAAATTTGAGACAGATTTTCGCAACGTTTGTCGATAACAATATTATTTCTTATAGAAGCAGCAAATGATATTGGTTACTGTAATATTATCTTTACGTTTGTTTGATAATACATCTCATACAAAACGTTCCTGCTCGTCATCTTTTTAGCCTTCTACCCTTTGCCGTGCTTATTTCTAATTTAGAGGCATACACGGCAAGATCGCGTGGTTAAATTTCATACTTTCATAATGTCTCGCACTACGTAGCCAAAGCTACGAGTATTCGCAAAAGAAACATAAAATTTACTCACCTAATGTGTTTTTTGTGTCAAATCTTGTGTGCAACGTGTTGCTTCGACCGCCCCCTTAACTACCTGTGCAGAGGTCTTCGCAGTGCAGTGCTGTATCCATGAAACGGTGCACTGCGAGGCACTGTGGGGGGCAGTCAAAGGAAATCATAGGTTCCAAATCTTTAACTCGGCGTAAAAAGGTGGGTGTAAAATTCAATGACCTATTTCTTCTGATTGAATGGCTTAAGAGAAACTTTAGGTATTTATCTGTAATTCTACCGTTGGACTTTCGAGAAATTTTGAGTATTTTTCAAAATTACAGCGTATTTTCCATTTCAGCTCATTTTAGGATGTGACGTCATCAAATTTCTAAATCATAAACCAGATGAGGGAGAGACTTTTGCTTGATATCATATTGTAGGCATCCATAAATCATAGTTCTCTTCGAAATTACTTCATGTTGCGTCACACGGCTTAGAAATTACGATGGTTTAAAGTTTTTTTGAAAATTTTTCTTGAATTCTTGAAAAAGAAGAAAAACACTCTAATTCTGAAAATATTAAAGATCTGAGAAAAGTCCAACGGTAGAATTATAGAGAAATAGCTAAAGTTTCTTTGAAGTCATTCAGTTCAAAGGAATGAGTCACTCAATTTTACACCACCCTTTTTGAAGATTTGAAACCTATGCTTCAACGGAACACGTACACAAGATTTGCCACAAGGAACACACACTAGGTAGGTGAGTAAATTATGTTTCTTTTTGCGCATACTATACTACGAGCAATGTAGAAAACGTTTGAGGGTTGTCTTGCCTACCTTCTTACACCCCGCATATACGGGGAGGTAAGTCCTATATTTCTGGGTCAGAACATTACCGAAAGTGACATTTTTGGGTCACAATAAACTGAAATTATGTTTTTTGATATTTTTGCGTCAAATATTGTCAAACTGATATTTCTTGGTTTGCTATTTTTAGAGGCAATCCTGACCTCCATTTGCATTGTTTCAGGATATTTTATGTTCGTTTTCTGGTGTTAAAGTATGAAATGAGCTGATATTTTTGGGTTGCAATGAAGCTAAACTGATTTTTTTGGGTTGCCTGAAAATTTCTCGGACTGACCTCCCCGTATGCGTATGTGCTGAGTGTCCCCCCTGGGCCTTACACCTGATATGTGGCTCAGTTGGATGGTAGAATATGAACATAGTTTTCTATGATAGGTGATGGGTTTGTCTCTGTTGCGTCTTGTTCACTGCCGTCTTGGACCCCGCTTCCATTTTAATTACAACGTAGCTTCGGTTTGCTGTGCCTAATCAAATAGAATTTTCATGAAACATACAAATTTGGATATTGGATGTGATTCATCTGTGTGTGCGATTAAATGAAGACCATTATTCAACACGTGTGACCTTCCCAGTTTTGAGTGTTGTAACGTTACTTGGCAACCAATAGACCTTTTGGGTATTCTGAAAAGAATCAGAATCGAACGATATTCTGCTACATTTTGTAGAATTTTCGAATGTGTACAGTGGTGATAGAAGCTCTAACGCCACTCGATCGAACCTCATGTATAAAAATGTATAAAAATAACGCTCGGTCCAGGCTCTTTTGTAGAATAGCTAAAAGGTCTATTGCGGTAATAACTCTGCTTTCCGACCTAGTGAACAGTGAGATGCCGTTTCGCAAAGCCACTCTCCTCAGAAAACAGCTAATGTTTCCAGTATTATTCGGCCTATCGAAAAGCAGTAAAAAGGATGTTGTTCTGCATAGTCTGAGCAATGGAAAGATGCTAAAATTGCAATATTTCCGTCGAAGATGACTTCGCAAATTCCAGTTCGAATACACTCTTTTTTTTTATAAGAATAATGTCTATAAGAATATTCAGGCTCAGAATCTACCAATTTTCAAGAATATTATAAGGATATATAAGCCTCAGCTCGCATATTTGTGTCTCATTTTTCAGCAGTTGCCTGTTTTGTGATGTTCACAACAGAGAATCATAACAGATTTGAATAAATATGCTAAAAATTAAGGATGCTTTGAGAATACAGTTAGGCTCGAAACGAAAATTTCCAGAAAAGTGGATTTAGCTCCAAAACTACTCGAAACATTTTCGATTTTTTTCGCTCCATCCTTAGCTTTGTAGAGCCTAGCTTTTTCAGTTAGACCTGGCGAAGTTGTAGATCAACTACAAAAGCTAAAGATGGAGCGACAAAAAAATAAAAATCTGTCGAGTAGTTTTGGAGATAACTGATAAATAAATTTTTCTGAAATCAACAGAAAGATGGACTCAGAACGACACCCTTTGTACCACCTTTCGATAGGCCGAATGATGTTGGAGAAATTAACTGTTTGAGGAGAGCGGTTTTGCGAAATGGTATTTCGCTGTTTATTAGAGTGGAAAACAGAGTTACCTTAACCAGTTTGGTACCGCATGAACCAGGTACTCAGCCGTTTGCAACGAAAATTCTCTCAACTAGTAATTCAAAACAAACAAAGCCGCAAAAATTTCTCTGAAACCCAGGTAGCTTGCTCGCTCGTTGTGCATTCCAGAAACTGTTTTTAAGAGCAAACATGAGCATAGATCGAGAGAAGAAGGATATATCTACACACCTGTCACTGGCATTTAATTCATTTTATTCAAAAGCCGATTGAGAGGCGATTCAATTCTCTTGGTTTTTTGGTGTAATTAAGGCACTTACTGCTCAGCTTCTGAACCAAAGAAATAAAATGCCCAAGGTAGATATTTAGATATATCCTTCTTCTTTCGATAAACACTCATGATTGCTCTTAAAAACAATTTCTGGATTGCACAACGAGCGCACTAGCTACCTGGGTTTCAGGGAAACATTTGCGGCTTCGTTTGTTTTGAATTTCTGGTTGAGAGAATTTCCTTTGTCTGCCATCGCTAATCGCTTTGAATTGCGGTGTGAATCAAAACCAATTCGTGCTATTGTCTTACCAAATCTGTCCTTGTTTGTTTGCAACCCTGTAGCCCGCCCATGTAGCTTCTAATTTGGATTCCTTATAAACTTACAATGATTATATGAACTTAGATCCAGAAATTTAATTTGTCAAAATCGGCGAATCATTCTCGAGTACAAAAGTGCTTCATCTCAAAATTTTTCAATACAAGTCCAAAATCCTTGATCAAATATGTGAACAACTCAGCCTTGTGATGATGGAAAATAGATGAAAAAGGCTGACTGAACGACAGTCCCAAGCATCGGCGTAGGGGAAGATAAAATTTGGGGGGGGCTGCCCGACAAAAAATCCATTGTTTGAGAAAATTTTGCCCGACTTGAGGCAGATTTCTGCCCGATTATGGCTGATTTTTGCAAATTTTTCTGACGTTGGGGGGGCTGCAGCCCCCCCTAGCCCCCTATCTCCTACGCCTATGGTCCCAAGCGTATAAAATTTGATCAAGAATTTTGGTTGAATTGATCGATTTTGACAAACTAAAATCGACGTGTTAGCATAATACAAGCATTATTAGTTGATCGGAATCTAATGAATCTGGGAATCTAATAAATAACAAAACTTACAGCCTTGCAAACGTCTAGAAAATTTGTTGGTTAAACTCGTAAACATTTCATCGGGCCTGCAGAAGTCCTTCTGTCATATTAGGGAGCAGTCATAAATAATTGCAGGGACCCGGGTGGAAGCAAATGAGGAGGGGTCTGAAAAATTTTAGGGTAAATTTATTGGGGTCTGAAACTTTTAGAGGAATTTATGCTGGAGTCTGAAAATAAATGTGCCAAATTTTTGAATATCTTCAAAAAAATTCAATTTTGTAGATTTTAGCTTAACTATTTAATAATTTTCTCAAAAAAGTTAGACATCAATGTTTTTTTTCTGTTAAGTTCTTTCTTCTTTTCTTCAATTGAATTCTTCTTTGTTTGGTTTAATGCTTTTGTGACAGTCTGGTTCTTTTGAAGTCGTTTTGTGCTGTCAAGGGTCTGAAATTTTTTGGTGAAAATTCGATGGGGACTGAAATTTTTCTTGGCTAGAATGCAGGGGTCTAAAATTTTTTGGGCAAATTTTCAAAATGCTTCCACCCCTCCCTGTCATTAAAAATGACAGCTCCCTTACGTATCTGCAGAAGTCCTTCCATCGACATCCTTATGTTCGAATGCAATTGAAAATTACGATAAAATATTTGGCGAAGTTCTGCCGTAAGTAGATAGCGTGCCTTGTCGTCCTGACTCTCTTTTGTTAATAAAATATCAAATAATGCTTGGTACCACCAGTTTCGACCAAAACGATAACTACACTGTGAAGGCTTTAGGTTTCCGTTCAGGAAGAGGCAGTCGTGTGCGGTGAGGGGATGCTCGTAATGGCGTATTTTCGTATAACGGCTGTCCGTTACTAACGGTCAAGCACTTGCGCTTCTCTGTACCTTTTTCTGGAATTGGAGGCAGGCAGCTGTTGCTCATTTGACAACATACATCGTATATGTTCGTCACAGAGTCTAATGAATCGGCATTCGGTAAAAGTTGTTTCGTTCGTTTCCAACGTTCCTTGTCTGTGACAACATAAGCGTATTTTTCTTGTGCACTCAAAGCTTCATCTGCCAGCAGCTCCTTATTGCTGACAAAACTGCTAAAGTTTGATGCCACTTTACTGTGACCTGCATCTGGTTTCTTGGACAATTTCCTTTCATTTTTATTTTCCCAGTGCAGTGTTCTCATCCATACCTCCAAGTCGGTCTTATCGCATCGAAAGGTCTGTATCGGCCTAGCCATCGAGTGGAGAAGAGTTGGAACAAGCTGGAAGCCCGTTTTTCCTGGCTTTTCGTCGACTGCAATGTCATATCCATCCAAAACAATAACTTGAATAGGTTTTGCATC
This sequence comes from Aurelia coerulea, assembly GCA_039566865.1. Classification (NCBI taxonomy): domain Eukaryota; kingdom Metazoa; phylum Cnidaria; class Scyphozoa; order Semaeostomeae; family Ulmaridae; genus Aurelia; species Aurelia coerulea. The sequence continues at coordinate 16,657,458 of CM076958.1, read as the reverse complement.
AAGCTCTGTCTTATAAATAAGCATTAGATTTGTAAATACAACAGCATAAATATTTTCCCATTTGTGTCCCCATAGCACTTGCTTCTTTTTCTGCAAATACCCCGCGAAGGCGGCAATTTTGCGAACACGAGCGGCCTCTTGGCTGCTCATTCTCTGAAGAACGATGTTTTGCCCTGACAGTGTTGCACCAACGGTATCATTCAAATTCTGGTTGGTTTTCTCGCAAACTTTACTCCATTTTTCCTCAATATCCTTGGCAGAGAAGAACAACTTTTCCTCGTTATTATTTGTGTCCTGCTCATGGGCAGTGCCGTTGCTGTTTGCAGCTGGGTCGACTTGTTTCAATTCTCCCATGTGAACATATGTTTCTTTTTCAGTTTCCAGGTCACCTATTTCTGTGCGATTAACTTTCTTTCCTTGGGGCAACTGTCCCATGCAAACATAGCCAGAATCCTCATCATATGCTGGTTGTTTACGTTGGTCTTGCATACAATCCCCATCTAGGACGGCTTGTTTCAATTCTCCCATCTGAACATATGTTTCTTTTTCAGTTTCCAGGTCACCTATGTCTGTGCGATTAACTTTCTTTCCTTGGGGCAACTGTCCCATGCAAACATAGCCAGAATCTTCATCATATGCTGGTTGTTCAGGTTGGTCTTGCATATGCAAACATAGCCAGAATCTTCATCATATGCTGGTTGTTTACGTTGGTCTTGCATACAATCCCCATCTAGGACGGCTTGTTTCAATTCTCCCATCTGAACATATGTTTCTTTTTCAGTTTCCAGGTCACCTATGTCTGTGCGATTAACTTTCTTTCCTTGGGGCAACTGTCCCATGCAAACATAGCCAGAATCTTCATCATTTGCTGGTTGTTTACGTTGGTCTTGCATACAATCCCCATCTAGGACGGCTTGTTTCAATTCTCCCATCTGAACATATGTTTCTTTTTCAGTTTCCAGGTCACCTATTTCTGTGCGATTAACTTTCTTTCCTTGGGGCAACTGTCCCATGCAAACATAGCCAGAATCCTCATCATATGCTGGTTGTTTACGTTGGTCTTGCATACAATCCCCATCTAGGACGGCTTGTTTCAATTCTCCCATCTGAACATATGTTTCTTTTTCAGTTTCCAGGTCACCTATGTCTGTGCGATTAACTTTCTTTCCTTGGGGCAACTGTCCCATGCAAACATAGCCAGAATCCTCATCATATGCTGGTTGTTTACGTTGGTCTTGCATACAATCCCCATCTAGGACGGCTTGTTTCAATTCTCCCATCTGAACATAGGTTTCCTCTTCATGCTCGATTTCCAGGTCACTTATTTCTGTGCGATTAACTTTCTCTTCAAGGGGCAACTGTAACTGTGCCATGCAAACATAACCAGTATCTTCATCATATGCTTGTTGTTGTTTACCCTGGTCTTGCATACAATCACTTGATCGAAAGGGTCTGCAATTTTCATACGGCTGTTCCATCTTCTCCATGACTAATTACCTGACTCACTCGCTCGTAATCTTGTACGGAATATGATACGCGATAGATACTTTTCTGCAAATGTGAACTTGTTTCGTTGATTTTGGTCGTTATGAGGAACTAAATTATTTCAGTTTCGAAACCGTCTTTTTACCTGTGTTTTGTTTTCGAAAGAGGAGTTTAATCCGTCATCATCGTCATCATTTTGTTGAAGAAACCTCATTCTGGAATAAATGCCCAAGTATCAAAACCACGAATTAATATAAATCGTTAAAGCTATATTTGAAAATAACGACTTCCGAAGCAGCTTCAAGCAGCAGCAAGCAAGCAGGAACAAGGAAGTTTTATGAGATCCTAATCAAAAGATTCACACACCCCTGCAACTGCCCACTGCGGTTATTTTCAATGAAATGGCAGAGGATTGTCAGACAAGCTTTGTCTACCAAATTCACGAAAAAAGTTCGGATTCTGCGGACATAGCAATTCTGCTGACAGCATTGTCTAGGTTCAGGCATTGAAATAAACCCACTTTTGGAGACATAGATTGCAAATTATAGATAGTACATACTTGCAGTGTAAAATTAACTACTTTTAAAGACCTATAAAAAACCTGGTTTTGAGGACAAACATTGTCAAATTAAGAACAACATAAACCGATTTTTGGGACATACATAGGACCATTATCCCCATACCTACATGCCCACCCTTGGGTTAATCAAAGATGGGAATGTAGATATTAGCCATGAGGAGTTGTTGTTCAAAACAACTCCATGTCCTTCATTGTCGGTAAATTTTTGGTTCAGTTCCCATATCATAAGGTTGCTGGGCAAAGCGACAGCAGTTCCGTCTAAACGGATTGGACGTAAAAAATTTCAAGACCTTTCCATGCTATCCGGGGAGATACTTAGAGAAGTAACTTTCGCGAGTTCGAAAAAATGCGAAGTTTTTGGAATGAACTTTCGCGAAATTACCAAAATGGAAAATTTCGCGGGAATAAACTTCGCGAATTAGCTTTCTTGTCAAATTTCATAACGTCTCAAGCGTTCCTTGACTCGTGCTTGACTCTTCCATAACTCTTCCAAACCTTCCATAAATATGCTTAGTAGCATAGTTCGAAAGGTTTTGTTGCCAAAGAAGAGGAATATAAGTATTTGATTACGTATATGTTTGATTCTGCATCTCGGGAAACTTCGCAGGAATATACTTTGCCTAACTCGATTTCAACGGATTTTGTGAATAATTGTAAGCTGAACCGTTGTGATAAGAGAATGAAAAAAAAGATTCACCACAAATGTATCCCGAACCTTCATTTCTTGTTGAAATTTCGAACGTGGACAACAAATAGAAGCTCTAACGCCACTCAATTAGACATGTCGTATGAAAATGTATGAAAATATTGCTTGATCCACACTCTCTTGTAGCGTAGCTAAAAGGTCTACAGTATTGAATGTTTGGGGCCGATATGATTAATGGCCTTGTGACTTCGACAGTAACTTTGATGGCCTTTCTAGACACCATACATTGACCCAGGGGCGAGCAAGTACTGTAAAATATTTGACCCCATGTTTGTCCAGAGGAATTGGAAAAAATAACCGGTGCTTTTATCAACTAGTACACCTTTCGTGCCCAAAACAACCAGTTTTTGTGACAAAGGTGAAATTTGAATATCATTCTTCCTATTCCATCAGTTTGTCACAAAAATCAAGCTTCCCAACCTCCTATCTAATCAAAATTCTGAAGTTTACCTGGAAGCTGGTTCTCCCTTTGTCCGCCAAATTTAGGCAGAAAAGACTAGTATTTCAAAATTTTCACATAAGCGGTTCTACCTTTGTCCGCCAAATTTGCGGAAAAAAGACCAGAAATTACAATTTCTCACTAAAGCGGTTCTACCTTTGCCCGGCAAATTTCCCAAAAAAAGGCCAGAATTTCAATTTTTTCACCGAAGTGGTCCTACCATTGTCCGGCAACCGGTTTTGGGACACTTGCACCTTCATATCTATAATTACTACTTGCTTTGAAAAACAGTAGTTAGGTCGAAACTACCGGTTTTGGGGACAAACATCGTCAGTTATACATACTGTTAAAAATTGTCCTTCAAATTGAAGAAAAATAACAGTGGAAACTTGACATAAAAAACGACCAGTTTTTGGGACAAAGGTGGTGCAAAATTCTTTCATAAACTACCGGTTTTCGGACAAAGGTAGGACCATCCTTCCCAGTGTGACATGCCCGCCCTTGATTGACCGAAGGGCATATCACTCCACGAGAACCTTCGTACGCCAAGAACTTCTTCTAAAAACCCTCATGTTTTCACAATCTTGTACGATTTTTCGTAAAGAGAAGGAACTATGGGCAAAAACTAACAACAAGTTGCTTGAACAGAAGATCTAAAAGCATTGATTTGCTACATTTACACTATTGAAATAAATTAATAGCCTGCATACAAGAACCTTCACTATTTGAGTTCCAAATTCTGGGGAACTAAAAATTCACGAACAGTCAAATAAGGCAGTATTGTGCTATGACGAGAGCCTTTTCAGGGAGAGTCATTGTTGATCCAGGGTACCACGGTGGAGGATTTTTGACAGGGGTATGAGAATGTTTCCCATTACTTTATGGGGGTATGAAAATATCAAGGGAAATTTTCATGAGGTACAAAACTATTTTGCTTGGAAAATGTTTATATGAAGTCATCAGTTAACGTTTAAAAGTAAAATTAACAGACAACTGGAAATGGTGAATCACTGCACCTGTATGGAAATCGCCTGGGGCAAATTGGCATGTGTGCACATATATCTTATAAGTCCTCAAAGAGTTCTGGATGGGGTACCAAACCATTTCGCTGAAAGGTGATGGGGTATAAAAACTTTTTCTATATTCAAGATAGGGTATGAAAATTTTTCTAATTGTGTGAAATTATTCTCCGCCCTTGGTACCCAATATAAAAAATGACCACTCCCTTATTGTATCTTCCTATCATATGAATGAACTTTACTTGAAGTTTTTACTATTTTCAAACAAAATTTCTATGTATTTGCCGTAGACTCATTACGCGGGCCTAAAAAATTGCTTGAAATATACTCATTTTCAATGATGATTTAATCTAACGTTCAGGCTGCTAACATTGCTAACATGCCAAAAATTATTTAGAATTTAAACACATTATACATATCACACTAATTTATACAGACAAATATGGCATTAGAGAAGGAGGGCATCTTTTGCCACTTTTTGATGGTGAAGTAATCATTTTGCCTCAGGATATGCCGAAATTTGAATACTCAAATATAATTTGAAAAGATTTATTCTGCTGATCTAAAAATTTCCTTTTTGTTTAAATGTGTCAAGTACCAAACGAATTTTGAGATAATACTTATTTCATTGTTTCGGAGAAGAGATCTTGAAAAATCTAAATTTGAGCAATAGCATACCGGGTGTCTCAAAAAAAAGTACCCCTTTTTGACTGAACAAGGCGACAAAACGATAAAATTTCGGGACTTTTTGAATTCATGGCTACATTTGTTGGTCTTCAACTTAAATGCACATACCTTGCATTTTGAAATCGACCACCAAACACCGGAGATATCAGTTCACAAGGTCAAAATTTGGAGTGCACCTGAAACCAGAGGTTTTCAGAAATGGCCTAGCCATAATTTGATACTTGCAAACAAATTTTCAACTTTGACCTTCACTTTTTCTTTTTGAAAAGATTTATACCTTGAATTACTTCAATTGTTTTTGAAGTGACTTTTCTTTTGAGGAATATGTCCTTGTATTCCATTCGATCCCAAGTGTTTTGTATTAAAAAAGAGGAATAGGAGCACATGCACGCTTATTTTGGAGATGTGGCACAACTTTCTCACTCTTACCACATTTTTACCATATTTGTTTAACCAGCGCCATGTCCATGCATATTTTATTCTTTTCAAAAGCAGATAACGGAAACTTAAAGTCTAAAGGTACTTTGGAAAATGTCCACGATACAAATCATGAATAGGCCCTTTTTCAAAACCTCTGGTTTGGGTGCACTGTAAATTTTGACTTTGAGAACCTGTATCTCCGGTGTTTGGTGGACGATTTCTAAATACAAGGTATGTGCATCTAAGTTGAATATTGATAAATTTAGCTCTGAAGTCGGGGAGCAATGATATCTTATTGTTTGGTTACTATATCCAGTCAAAAGGGGGTACTTTTTTCTGAGACACTCGGTATACTACCGCAGATATGCTCCAGAAACTTGCAAACCATACTTGCAAAGTATAAAGCTCCAAATTTTAAAATTAATATTTCTAGATCTCATATCAATGTACGCTTGTGGTTTGATTGATACATATGCAAGAAGAAGATACACTGTTTTTTATGAGAATAATGTTTATAGGAATATTCAGGCTCAGAATCATCCAATTTTGCAGGATATCATAAGAATATTTCAGCCTCAGCTCGCATATATTTGTGTCTCAATTTCAGCAGTTGCCTGTTTTGCGATATCCATAAACAGAGAATCGCATGACTGACAAATACTTTAAGAATATATTCAGGTTCAAAACGAGGCTGGACAAAATTCGAGGCTGGACAAAATTTATAGTATTCTTATAAAAAAGACTGTATTTTCAAGAACAGTAGAAAATAAATGCATTTTGCTACATTTGCAAAATGCACTTCCTGATTTCAACAATCAGGTACAGCCTCTGTTTGGCCACCAGGTAGTGCCAAAATTTCGGGGGAAATGCACAGAGGTAGATCCTATGAAAATATGGCCTCTAATTCGCAATTTATGGGAGAAGTACATTGCATAATATTACAACTACATCGTCTTTGCAACAGGCTTAGGAACCTCTTTCGACAATAGGGCTACAGTTTCTTGTGGTACATTCTCGTAGATCAATGTAGTTCTATCATCGTTGCTTTCATCTTTATATTGTGGACACTCGTATATCTCTATCAAATCTCTAATATTCGGTAATGTCTGTGATTTCTTGCCCTGTTCTTCGTCACTTATGTTGTCGTACGTGGTTTCGCCTTGATCTGGATATTGTGGACATTCGTAAAGGTCTGTTTCGTTTGCAGTATTCGGCAATGTTCGTATTTTCTCGACTAATTCTTCGGAATTTATGTCAATGTAGTCATCCGTTGTTGCGACAACTTCCGATTTTTTAGCGTCATCTGTCGATAATTCGTCATCACTCTCATCGTCGAAAACGTGTGCTGCTTTGAGAAATGCCTGCTTTTGTTGTTCCGATAATGTTCGGTGCTCTAAACTCTTCACAGCTTTCAACCATTTATCAAGGGTAGCGTCTTCGCAACGAAACCGATGTACAGGCCTGGGCGTGGCCGTCAGAGAACATGTCGGGTTAAGTTGGAAGCCCGGCTTCCCCTGCTTATCAGAGGCACTGATGTCGTAGCCGTTCAAAATGATGACCCCTGTTGAATGTTGATCTTCCTCTGATTTAAACAAGACCATCACATTATTTCTGATAACTGCAAATACTTTCTCCCATTTAGATCCAATGAATTTCCGCTTCCTTTTGAGCAGGTAACCAGAGTAAACAGCATTTTGACGCACGCGCATTGAGCTGATACTTCTCAAATTCTTCAAATGCTTCACAACATTTTCTTCATCTGGAGCAACGACATCGACATAAAAATCATCAATATCCTCATAATCATGTTTTCTTTGTTTTCTGACATCCACACTTTTACTGAATGTGAGTGACTTCTTTTCCTGCTCTTTCGAAGATGTATCAGTGTCATTCGCTAAAAGACTTGGGTAAGATGACGCCCTTACTTTTTGCGAGACTGCAGAAGCAGGAAAGGGCCTATCTTTCCTTCTCATCGTTGACATATCGAGGTACCCTTCTTCATCATCCTCTCTCTTCCTTGTCTTCTTTATCGGTTTTATCGTTGCCATATCGATATATCCTTTGGACCAGTCTTCGTCGACATTTCCCTCTTGTTCGTCTGTTGTTTCCTCTTCACTGCAATACCCAACGTTCACATTTTCATAATTGTTGTCTTCATTTGAAATTTCTGGTTCTGGTGAACCCTCAAGTGAAGATTTTTGCTCGTCTTTTAAAAGTAACTTTCTCTCCAAAACTTCCTCAATAACACGCTCTATCAATTGGACAGATTCAACTCGGCTTCTTTCTGCTCCTGCAGAGAGTTTTTCTGACTTTAAATCAGATGCCAGGAAGCATTTTATTGATCGTAAACATCCCAGCATTGTTTGAGGTTTATTTTGCAGCATATTTTCTTCCACATTGTAACTTTGTTTCTTTGTCCTTTTGGATGAAAACATCGCTAGGCCTCTTCTACTCTTTGTCATCACAACTGACTTCTAAAATAAAATCCAACTCCAATCTAAAATTTGCGTTCTACTCGTGCGACCAAAATTAAACGCTTCTTTGTCAAAAAGGAAGCCTTCAAAATAGGCCAGCTTCAGCAAAGCAAGCAGCAATAAAACTTGGTGTCACTCCCAAAAAGATCTGTTTTCTGATTTCCTGGTTAGTCACGAACTCTTTAACTGTAAAAACTCTGTTCTGCTGGACATCAAAACCTGATATTTGCTAACGGTTTCCTATAAACTTCAAGTTTGCAGCAGTGACTGCATTTCCGCATTGCATTCGAACCTTTGCTGGATGCCTTATAAAGTGAAACACACCAAGCACACCATGTGTATTTCTGACGTTTCAATCAATACAAAGGATTTACGTCAAAGCTACGATCACCACGGTCTTGCCTCTATTTGACATAAAGCAAGCTGCATCAAAGGGCACCGACCTTTGTTATAGTGTCCTTTGACGTACAAATCTTGCACAATAGTTCAATAAACGGGAGATTAGCAAATCGACTTGCCTCACGGTTCCACGTGGCAGTCTGTAAACTGCGGAATCATGAAGCAACGGATTGGGCCTCAAAATAACAAGGAATGAGTAACCACGCAGCCAAGCATATCTTTATTTGCTGGGCTGCTATTTGATGGAAGTGAAGCAAAGAGACCCTCTTTTGTATCATGTCATCTTTTTTCCAAGAATCAATAAAGATTGCGAGTGAAAATAACAAAAGTATAGGATGAATAATATTAGGCCATTACATGTGATAGTACATATGTTTTTCATGACTCAATGCCATCATCATCTATTTGGTCATGGTAAAGTCACAACTTCAAATCTTGCAGAAATTTAAAAAACCCAGTAAATCTGAAAATAATTCTAATTCATTTGAAAAGATAGGGCAATATAAACTTGCATAAGATTGATTTTAAAGTTTTGCAAAAAAAGGCCCCTATTCTGTCTGTATTCCACAATTTCATGATTCCGTTCCATCGTTTCATTAGTCCTTGTTTTATTGACTGCCTTCAGCTACCTTCAGCTGATAAGCCAAACAGGTTGCGGCATTGTTTTGAGTTTGAGAGATGACGTACGAATCGCTGCGATGCAGCGTCCCATTGCAAGTTCATACATGCGCTGCCTTGCAAATGCGGCGGTGCTTCTTCGGGGACAGGGTGCTTCTTCGGGGCAAGTCTAGGCCAAATGGGGAAAAATGGTTTTCAAAAATTAAGCATGAAATCAAACAAACGAAAGATGACATTTGAAGTGAAGAAGACAGTGTTGGACTGCTCATGATGTCCAATCTTCTACATGCCATGCCAATGAATGCTGGAAAATTTGAATTCTTATGAAGAACAAAATGTGGTTTTACCGGCGTCTAGTGAAGGTTTAAGTAAGGATTTCATTCATCCTGTGGACTACCCTGGGTACCAGACTCTCTAACATAAAAAATGTTAGAGAGTCTGGTACCCAGGGTACCTGTGGACAGGGTACGATACAAATTAAGACATCCTTATGAAAATAGGGACTGAAGGAAAACTGCTGCCAACAGTGGACACAATCAGTAAAGGTAAGTTTTATGTTATCTATTACAAGTCACATGACCACACTCTTGGGAAGTTAGTACATGTTTTTTATATAAGAAACTGGTTTATAAGAAATTAGTACTACGATGACAAAAAATTTAAGAAACTCTAGTACTACGCTCAAGAACAGTTAAGAAACTCTAAAATTGTACTTCGGTATGTGTGTCACTCTTATTCTATGTCTCTCTAACAAAGGTACCTTCATCTTTCTTTAACTTTTAACTGCAAAGTTAGTAAATTTCTACCTTAACCCTATCAAGCCTACAATCCTGGACAAAATATTTGGAACAAAGTTGATTTTTTGGTGATTATCTCGGTTCTTCTCACTCTTACATTTGCACCACCCCCTTTTACCCCCGAAACAATGTTGGTTGGCATCTTGAAGCTGAAAACATCCAAGCAACATTGTATCGGGGGTAAAAGGGGGGTTGTTCATTTGAAATTGTAGAATCTTAGGTTGTTCCAATATATTTTGTCCACGATTGTCTGTATGAAGAAACTTGTAGGGTTGGTCAAAGAAAGGGGGAAATGCGAAAAATATTTAGAATCTTTACCAGTAAGATGGCATCAGTGAAAAAATGTAACATTTGACACTTTTAACATGATAAATGATCAAATTAGCAAGGAAGGGCTCAGTATTGACGATGGAATTGGCAAATCTTCACACATTGTCAGAACAACATATCATAAACCAATTTTGTGTAGTACTTACAACGAGTACGGTCATGTCTGACTGTTCTTTATAATTTGATAGAGAAATAAATTCAGGCCATTCATCCATAATTCCAATAAACAAATTGATATGCAGAAATAATAGCGTCTTTTGGCATGAAAAATCTCTATGGTAACAAATATGGCAGCTTTTCGCAAAGATGGCCGATCTTAGGACTATGTGGTATTTGCAATTTTGCATCACAATTATCTTATGTATACACTGATGGGCTTTGGCACGGGTAACCACACGGGTAACCACAAGGGTAACCATGATTTCATACCTTTTTGCATTGAATAAGCACGGGTAACCACGGGTAACCACGGGTAACCATAATATTTAAAAGGAAAGTTATATTTCCTTATAAATATTATGGTTACCCGTGGTTACCCGTGGTTATCCGTGCTTATTCAACGAAAAATAGTATGAAATCATGGTTACCCTACAATCCTGGACAAAATATTTGGAACAAAGTTGATTTTTTGGTGATTATCTCGGTTCTTCTCACTCTTACATTTGCACCACCCCCTTTTACCCCCGAAACAATGTTGGTTGGCATCTTGAAGCTGAAAACATCCAAGCAACATTGTATCGGGGGTAAAAGGGGGGTTGTTCATTTGAAATTGTAGAATCTTAGGTTGTTCCAATATATTTTGTCCACGATTGTCTGTATGAAGAAACTTGTAGGGTTGGTCAAAGAAAGGGGGAAATGCGAAAAATATTTAGAATCTTTACCAGTAAGATGGCATCAGTGAAAAAATGTAACATTTGACACTTTTAACATGATAAATGATCAAATTAGCAAGGAAGGGCTCAGTATTGACGATGGAATTGGCAAATCTTCACACATTGTCAGAACAACATATCATAAACCAATTTTGTAGTACTTACAACGAGTACGGTCATGTCTGACTGTTCTTTATAATTTGATAGAGAAATAAATTCAGGCCATTCATCCATAATTCCAATAAACAAATTGATATGCAGAAATAATAGCGTCTTTTGGCATGAAAAATCTCTATGGTAACAAATATGGCAGCTTTTCGCAAAGATGGCCGATCTTAGGACTATGTGGTATTTGCAATTTTGCATCACAATTATCTTATGTATACACTGATGGGCTTTGGCACGGGTAACCACACGGGTAACCACAAGGGTAACCATGATTTCATACCTTTTTGCATTGAATAAGCACGGGTAACCACGGGTAACCACGGGTAACCATAATATTTAAAAGGAAAGTTATATTTCCTTATAAATATTATGGTTACCCGTGGTTACCCGTGGTTATCCGTGCTTATTCAACGAAAAATAGTATGAAATCATGGTTACCCTTGTGGTTACCCTTGTGGTTACCCGTGATCAAATCATATAATGGCACTGTCCCTGCTCTATTTGGATTCCAATAGTTTTAAAAGGAGCATAAAATCATTGTGTCCTTATTCAATCATTACTGCAGATTTAGTTGAATTCTATAATCATTCTTTTGTGTTAGTTGGGTGTGTCACTTGAGGTGTGGCACAATATTCTTTCTCCACGTAGATGATGGCTACATGTTTGATCGAAAAAGAAGCAAGTTAAACGTTATACAACGTTCACTGTTCACAGGCAAAGTCTAATAAATCAATGTTTTTGCCAGACAGTCTGTATGAAGAAACTTGTAGGGTTGGTCAAAGAAAGGGGGAAATGCGAAAAATATTTAGAATCTTTACCAGTAAGATGGCATCAGTGAAAAAATGTAACATTTGACACTTTTAACAGGATAAATGATCAAATTAGCAAGGAAGGGCTCAGTATTGACGATGGAATTGGCAAATCTTCACACATTGTCAGAACAACATATCATAAACCAATTTTGTAGTACTTACAACGAGTACGGTCATGTCTGACTGTTCTTTATAATTTGATAGAGAAATAAATTCAGGCCATTCATCCATAATTCCAATAAACAAATTGATATGCAGAAATAATAGCGTCTTTTGGCATGAAAAATCTCTATGGTAACAAATATGGCAGCTTTTCGCAAAGATGGCCGATCTTAGGACTATGTGGTATTTGCAATTTTGCATCACAATTATCTTATGTATACACTGATGGGCTTTGGCACGGGTAACCACACGGGTAACCACAAGGGTAACCATGATTTCATACCTTTTTGCATTGAATAAGCACGGGTAACCACGGGTAACCACGGGTAACCATAATATTTAAAAGGAAAGTTATATTTCCTTATAAATATTATGGTTACCCGTGGTTACCCGTGGTTATCCGTGCTTATTCAACGAAAAATAGTATGAAATCATGGTTACCCTTGTGGTTACCCTTGTGGTTACCCGTGATCAAATCATATAATGGCACTGTCCCTGCTCTATTTGGATTCCAATAGTTTTAAAAGGAGCATAAAATCATTGTGTCCTTATTCAATCATTACTGCAGATTTAGTTGAATTCTATAATCATTCTTTTGTGTTAGTTGGGTGTGTCACTTGAGGTGTGGCACAATATTCTTTCTCCACGTAGATGATGGCTACATGTTTGATCGAAAAAGAAGCAAGTTAAACGTTATACAACGTTCACTGTTCACAGGCAAAGTCTAATAAATCAATGTTTTTGCCAGACAATCCTGGACAAAATATTTGGAACAAAGTTGATTTTTTGGTGATTATCTCGGTTCTTCTCACTCTTACATTTGCACCACCCCCTTTTACCCCCGAAACAATGTTGGTTGGCATCTTGAAGCTGAAAACATCCAAGCAACATTGTATCGGGGGTAAAAGGGGGGTTGTTCATTTGAAATTGTAGAATCTTAGGTTGTTCCAATATATTTTGTCCACGATTGTCTGTATGAAGAAACTTGTAGGGTTGGTCAAAGAAAGGGGGAAATGCGAAAAATATTTAGAATCTTTACCAGTAAGATGGCATCAGTGAAAAAATGTAACATTTGACACTTTTAACATGATAAATGATCAAATTAGCAAGGAAGGGCTCAGTATTGACGATGGAATTGGCAAATCTTCACACATTGTCAGAACAACATATCATAAACCAATTTTGTAGTACTTACAACGAGTACGGTCATGTCTGACTGTTCTTTATAATTTGATAGAGAAATAAATTCAGGCCATTCATCCATAATTCCAATAAACAAATTGATATGCAGAAATAATAGCGTCTTTTGGCATGAAAAATCTCTATGGTAACAAATATGGCAGCTTTTCGCAAAGATGGCCGATCTTAGGACTATGTGGTATTTGCAATTTTGCATCACAATTATCTTATGTATACACTGATGGGCTTTGGCACGGGTAACCACACGGGTAACCACAAGGGTAACCATGATTTCATACCTTTTTGCATTGAATAAGCACGGGTAACCACGGGTAACCACGGGTAACCATAATATTTAAAAGGAAAGTTATATTTCCTTATAAATATTATGGTTACCCGTGGTTACCCGTGGTTATCCGTGCTTATTCAACGAAAAATAGTATGAAATCATGGTTACCCTTGTGGTTACCCTTGTGGTTACCCGTGATCAAATCATATAATGGCACTGTCCCTGCTCTATTTGGATTCCAATAGTTTTAAAAGGAGCATAAAATCATTGTGTCCTTATTCAATCATTACTGCAGATTTAGTTGAATTCTATAATCATTCTTTTGTGTTAGTTGGGTGTGTCACTTGAGGTGTGGCACAATATTCTTTCTCCACGTAGATGATGGCTACATGTTTGATCGAAAAAGAAGCAAGTTAAACGTTATACAACGTTCACTGTTCACAGGCAAAGTCTAATAAATCAATGTTTTTGCCAGACAATCCTGGACAAAATATTTGGAACAAAGTTGATTTTTTGGTGATTATCTCGGTTCTTCTCACTCTTACATTTGCACCACCCCCTTTTACCCCCGAAACAATGTTGGTTGGCATCTTGAAGCTGAAAACATCCAAGCAACATTGTATCGGGGGTAAAAGGGGGGTTGTTCATTTGAAATTGTAGAATCTTAGGTTGTTCCAATATATTTTGTCCACGATTGTCTGTATGAAGAAACTTGTAGGGTTGGTCAAAGAAAGGGGGAAATGCGAAAAATATTTAGAATCTTTACCAGTAAGATGGCATCAGTGAAAAAATGTAACATTTGACACTTTTAACATGATAAATGATCAAATTAGCAAGGAAGGGCTCAGTATTGACGATGGAATTGGCAAATCTTCACACATTGTCAGAACAACATATCATAAACCAATTTTGTGTAGTACTTACAACGAGTACGGTCATGTCTGACTGTTCTTTATAATTTGATAGAGAAATAAATTCAGGCCATTCATCCATAATTCCAATAAACAAATTGATATGCAGAAATAATAGCGTCTTTTGGCATGAAAAATCTCTATGGTAACAAATATGGCAGCTTTTCGCAAAGATGGCCGATCTTAGGACTATGTGGTATTTGCAATTTTGCATCACAATTATCTTATGTATACACTGATGGGCTTTGGCACGGGTAACCACACGGGTAACCACAAGGGTAACCATGATTTCATACCTTTTTGCATTGAATAAGCACGGGTAACCACGGGTAACCACGGGTAACCATAATATTTAAAAGGAAAGTTATATTTCCTTATAAATATTATGGTTACCCGTGGTTACCCGTGGTTATCCGTGCTTATTCAACGAAAAATAGTATGAAATCATGGTTACCCTTGTGGTTACCCTTGTGGTTACCCGTGATCAAATCATATAATGGCACTGTCCCTGCTCTATTTGGATTCCAATAGTTTTAAAAGGAGCATAAAATCATTGTGTCCTTATTCAATCATTACTGCAGATTTAGTTGAATTCTATAATCATTCTTTTGTGTTAGTTGGGTGTGTCACTTGAGGTGTGGCACAATATTCTTTCTCCACGTAGATGATGGCTACATGTTTGATCGAAAAAGAAGCAAGTTAAACGTTATACAACGTTCACTGTTCACAGGCAAAGTCTAATAAATCAATGTTTTTGCCAGACAATCCTGGACAAAATATTTGGAACAAAGTTGATTTTTTGGTGATTATCTCGGTTCTTCTCACTCTTACATTTGCACCACCCCCTTTTACCCCCGAAACAATGTTGGTTGGCATCTTGAAGCTGAAAACATCCAAGCAACATTGTATCGGGGGTAAAAGGGGGGTTGTTCATTTGAAATTGTAGAATCTTAGGTTGTTCCAATATATTTTGTCCACGATTGTCTGTATGAAGAAACTTGTAGGGTTGGTCAAAGAAAGGGGGAAATGCGAAAAATATTTAGAATCTTTACCAGTAAGATGGCATCAGTGAAAAAATGTAACATTTGACACTTTTAACATGATAAATGATCAAATTAGCAAGGAAGGGCTCAGTATTGACGATGGAATTGGCAAATCTTCACACATTGTCAGAACAACATATCATAAACCAATTTTGTGTAGTACTTACAACGAGTACGGTCATGTCTGACTGTTCTTTATAATTTGATAGAGAAATAAATTCAGGCCATTCATCCATAATTCCAATAAACAAATTGATATGCAGAAATAATAGCGTCTTTTGGCATGAAAAATCTCTATGGTAACAAATATGGCAGCTTTTCGCAAAGATGGCCGATCTTAGGACTATGTGGTATTTGCAATTTTGCATCACAATTATCTTATGTATACACTGATGGGCTTTGGCACGGGTAACCACACGGGTAACCACAAGGGTAACCATGATTTCATACCTTTTTGCATTGAATAAGCACGGGTAACCACGGGTAACCACGGGTAACCATAATATTTAAAAGGAAAGTTATATTTCCTTATAAATATTATGGTTACCCGTGGTTACCCGTGGTTATCCGTGCTTATTCAACGAAAAATAGTATGAAATCATGGTTACCCTTGTGGTTACCCTTGTGGTTACCCGTGATCAAATCATATAATGGCACTGTCCCTGCTCTATTTGGATTCCAATAGTTTTAAAAGGAGCATAAAATCATTGTGTCCTTATTCAATCATTACTGCAGATTTAGTTGAATTCTATAATCATTCTTTTGTGTTAGTTGGGTGTGTCACTTGAGGTGTGGCACAATATTCTTTCTCCACGTAGATGATGGCTACATGTTTGATCGAAAAAGAAGCAAGTTAAACGTTATACAACGTTCACTGTTCACAGGCAAAGTCTAATAAATCAATGTTTTTGCCAGACAATCCTGGACAAAATATTTGGAACAAAGTTGATTTTTTGGTGATTATCTCGGTTCTTCTCACTCTTACATTTGCACCACCCCCTTTTACCCCCGAAACAATGTTGGTTGGCATCTTGAAGCTGAAAACATCCAAGCAACATTGTATCGGGGGTAAAAGGGGGGTTGTTCATTTGAAATTGTAGAATCTTAGGTTGTTCCAATATATTTTGTCCACGATTGTAGGTTTCATTTTTGATTACAAAGTCCTTTGTAATCTAAGAAGGGGCTCCGATGTCAGTCAGAAAGTCAGAAAGTCAGAAAGAAAGAAAGAAAGAAAGAAAGTAAGTAAGTAAGTAATCCACTTCCGTCACGCTCGTTAAAGCGATTGATTAACGTTTTATCTCTGCTAATTGGCACTGGAATAAAGAAAGCGCACATAAAACGCACACAAGACAGAAGTTTCCTGCGATCCTATAGCAACATTTGACGTCGGCTTATTTCATGTTAGACAGATTTGACACCATAAGATGGATAAATCACCATGATGTTTACCCTGGCACAACAACAATTTTACCCAGAATTGGCACGTTCTTGACTTCATTAGCAGCTTAATTATGTTAAAACAATCGTTTTCTAGAACGAACGCATCATTAGCCACTTATTGATAGCACTCATTATGCAAATAAGTCAACTTTAGAGGATGATGTAACCGGCGGCCTGCACAGAGGGTAGTATTCGCAGCATCACTGAAGGTAGAAGGACCCCGAAGGACCTCCCTCCTACACAGCTACAAATGCAAATGTCGCAGGTGAAGTTGAGAGGAACGGTGCAGAATCTCAGCAAACAATGGCGTCATTGACTGGGGAAGGCACGTGATCACACTGAACCAAAACATCTTCATGCATACGATTCTGCACAGAGGTTATTTTCGTGACTGCTTGTCTCAAATTAGATGCCCGCGAATACACTCATTTTTTTATAAGAAACTAAGGTCCGGGGCTGGTAGGCAGTTTCTTAAATTTTTGGGCCATTTTGCTACCAAAACTTTCTTACGTGTTTCTTATATTTTTATTGCCAGAAGTTTAGAGTTGATTTTGTCTTGTATGAAGGGCTCCCAAGTTACTTAGTAAGATCTCAAAACAAATAAATAACATGATTCGCACTCAAAATATTGTCCAAACAGTTGCTTTAACTGTACAATGTCAAAATATTTTTGAGTGTGATAGGAAAATTAAAACTGAAAATGACAGAAGTTTCTTAGCCTTTTTCAATTCAGGTAGGGTTGTTTCTTAGCTTTCGAAAAATTGAGCCTACCGTTTCTTATAAGCGGTTTCTTATAAAAAAAATGAGTGTAGTAACAATTGGAACGTTCTGCAGGGTTCTGAATAAGTAATTTTGCGTTATCGTAAATCTCACATGACATCTGATTTGAAACAGATGCACCAATAGTTTCATGCACGAACTGAGCAAACGAGGAGTAATTACTTTTGATTTTTTGCGTGGCGATTCTCGTTCTTATACAAGGGGCTTGACTTTCTATTGAAGGCGACTTTAGCAGCAACGCTCATCTCTCTGACTGTAGCTAAAAACAGCATCCACGATCATTTGGGGTTATGAAGAAATCAATATTCAGATATTCTTATGCTTGCTTAGCTCATGCCTCGCTCATGACAGACTTTGTAATCATCCAAAAGGATCTTATGTTTGGGTTCAGCTCATGATGTTCTATGCACATGCCAAGTTGCAAGGCTCTACATCGTTCAGAACGGAAATAAAACAGGGGAGGCTGAATGAGCCCCCCCTCCCCCCTAGTCTTCCTAGAGCATCAAATACCCTAGGCCTGATAGGGTTAATGTGCATGGTATTTGCGTGAATGCTTGAATCAATTGCGTTGTGATGTGATTGTGGTTGAGATAGCTGAGATAGCTAGTCTACCAAGATAAAAGTCACATGATAACATAATGATAACTTTGGTGGAACATTCATCGTAAGCAGCGAAATGGCAAGTTAAGCAGCTCTCATGGACTGACAGGCTACAAGGCCTCCTACGACGGGGGGCCGGGGGGCCCCACTTTTTTGCAAATCATGCCATTCTGAAAGGCAGCTCATCATGTTGTGCTGTGGTAATTTTTTGTATCAAGTTTGCCCCCCCCCCCACTTTTCTGGCCTGGTTGGGGGCCTTGGGCTACCGTGCCAGTAAATGAAAATGAATGAACTGGGATCACCGAGATAAGGGAGCCTGGGGCGAAGACCCATGAATATTTTTGAAGACACATCCTCTCTTTACATTGGCTTAAAACATCTCTTATCCATTGCCATGTTTTCCTGTGCTGAAACGTATTTTTGAACAATTTTTGAACAGTCACTTTATAAATTAGCATCATATTAGTATACCGAAGCCTGAAATTTTCATTCATTTTTATTTTGCACCTTTGGTGAGCCTGATCTTAGGGGGTACTTCATGCAACGGCCATCGGTAATCCTGGTTGGAAGAACATCTTTGCTGTCGGCAAAACATTTATTTTTGCGTTTCAATAGTACTTCTATTTTTAACTGAAAATGTAGTTTTCATCTGTTTTTCTTTCGCTTGCTCATGAAAATACCTGCTGGTTACCTTTGAATTTTAACTTTTAACAGAAAGCTTACATCAACATCAACATTCAGTTTCTTTCAACAGCCAGTTTCATCATAGTGTCATTTCTCCAAAGGTCTCCCTAGTTTTCAATTTGGAAGAGAGAAAGGATGGAAAACTTTCCTTACCAAAACATAACGAAATCGACCAAAACATTTTTGGTATTGTAAAGCAAAAAATTAATTGTTAGACTTGGTACTTGAGTCCTTTTTGAATCACGAATACAAAATAAGACTGAGGTACAAGAATTGCGACGATAATCATGTTCATATTGAAAAAGATATTCCAAGTTTGACAAGTTAATTTTGAGACATTTCCAGGTTACAGTATGACAAATCATATAAATATTTAGTCCATGGTTATTTGTTGATGTTTCGTAGCAGTTCTGTGCTTCATCATCAGAATTAAATGTTCCAAAAGCACGAGGCGATTATGGACATTATTCCTCGCGACTTTACTTGCTTACTTCATGCACAGTTTTGTTTTCAAATTAATGATAATGCAATTCAATCAAAGGTCTGAATAGAAATTATTTTCAGGTGAGATCTGTGATGATGAAGACAAAGAAGACCTCACCTCACCCATTCTTGGACACACACACATGGCGCTAATTCCTACCCTGGCCGATCAGGCTTACTCGGAAAAAATTGAAAATATAAAAAAAAAATTCCGAGACATGTGATGACGTTGTCAATGATTTGCTTGTCTACGATGTCTACAGCTGATTGTTTTATTATTATTGTTTTGTACAAGATTGCGTCATTGCCTCCTCTTCAAAAAGAGACCGGGTCTCGCCCATTCAACAGAACACAGGGAGTCGAGAAGATCAGTCACAAAGTGAGGGTGAGTCACTGAAAAGGCAAGCAGCAGCAAAGACTCGAGGTGGGTAAAGTAGGCCTTTGACCTACAAAACTTTGATTTATGCTTGCGTAGCGTTCCACCAACAAATTGTGTCTAGCAGATATTAACATTAGTTTCAAAGAACACTAAAATCATGTTGAAGTGGCTCTCACTGGACGATAAAAGAAAGAAAGAACCCGAAGTGTTCGACTCGGTTGTCGAGGGGCTCAAACGCCTATACAAGACGAAGCTCCTTCCGTTGGAGGAACACTATCGCTTTCATGAATTCCACTCACCGTTGCTTGAAGATTCTGACTTCGGTGCAAAGCCAATGGTTCTCCTAGTTGGTCAGTACTCGACAGGGAAGACGACTTTCATCAAATATCTTTTGGAGAAAGAATTTCCAGGCATGAGGGTCGGCCCAGAACCGACCACAGATAGTTTTACTGCAGTAATGTTTGGTCAACACGAAAGGATCATCCCAGGCAATGCTTTGGTCGTTGACCAAAAGAAACAATTTAGAACTTTGACAAGTTTTGGTAATGCATTTCTGAATCGGTTCAGTTGCTCCGAGATGCCAAATTCAGTCCTGGATACACTCACGTTGGTCGACACGCCTGGTATTTTGTCAGGAGAAAAACAATCGATAAGCAGAGGGTATGACTTTACTGGGGTTTTGGAGTGGTTTGCAGAAAGGGTAGACAGAATCATCCTGCTCTTCGATGCTCACAAGCTCGACATATCAGATGAATTCCAACGAAGTATCCAAGCACTGCATGGTTACGATGATAAGATAAGAATTGTTTTGAACAAAGCAGACATGATCACGCCCCAACAACTGATGAGGGTCTATGGAGCACTGATGTGGTCACTTGGCAAGGTCATCAAGACTCCTGAAGTGACAAGAGTGTATATTGGGTCATTTTGGGATCAGCCTCTCACCATTGATGACAACAGACGGCTGTTTGAAGCAGAAGAAAATGACCTGTTCAATGATTTGCAAAGTTTGCCAAGAAATGTTGCCCTCAGAAAATTGAATGACCTCATCAAAAGAGCAAGGCTTGCAAAGGTATGTTGCAAAGGCAGACCTCTTTTTATTATTCTTGTAATCCTACAAATGAAAAGCTCAATTTTTTCTCAATTGCAAAAATTTTTGACAGAATTTGAGACATTTATTTAATGCAGCGAAATGAAATTTTCAAGAAACAGGTGATCTGAGCTCGCTGTAAATTTTTTACAAGTTGAAATGAACCATGATAGGTCAAAGTTTACTCGCCACATAAAATTTGCCCAGCACCCAGGAATTTTTGGGCAAAAAATGTGTGTTTACCGCAGGCTGCCCAGAGGGATGACCATGGTAGGAATTAAACGAGACATAAGCTACACTAGATATAAACACCAAATTTTGTTCTAGCAGTTCGTAAAATGATATCTTACCGTTTCACATTTCTCTATGGCCTGAGCTGGCCGGAGCTGGTGAAAAAATACAAAAAGGGCCAAGGCTCCGGCCCGTGGCTCCGGCCATTGGCTGGAGCCTCAGCACCCTCCTGCTCTGAATAGGATCCTCAAGGCCAAATTACACTTCTACAAACCACATGGAGCTGCCTAGTCTATTATACTTCCTCTTTTCATTGAGAAAAATGTGAGAAATATTCCATTGTAATGCAACTCCAAGGTATGCATGTTACATCAATTTAGTTTGAATAAGATGGTTCGTATTTTTGAGAGGTATCAGGTTCACCTTTTGGTTTCCTTGTTTGATGGAGGAAACTGTTTTCAAAGTTAAGATCTTGAACTCCTGAGCTAAAGTCCATTTTCCAAGTGAGAAAAGTTACTGGTGTGTTCTGTTTGTGCTTTGAAGTCTTTCTTGTTGTATCAACTTGGTTTACTGAATTGTGAGTTGCTGCAGTTGCAAAGAGCCAAGATACAGGTTTTTCAAGAGTTGTATCATTTCAGCTTCAGCAATGCCACTTTTCAAAAAGAAGGAAATTATCATTGAATCAGTGTTAGGAGGTCTCAATAAGTTGTACAGAGACAAACTTTTGCCGTATGAGAACCAAGTTGAATTTCATCAGCTTCACTCGCCCATCTTAGAAGAATCGGCATTTGTTGCCAAGCCTATGGTATTACTTGTAGGGCAGTATTCCACTGGGAAAACATCATTTATAAATTACCTCCTTGGGGAGGAGTTCCCAGGAATGCGAATTGGTCCTGAACCAACAACTGAATGTTTCAATGTTGTCATGCATGGGAAAAGTGAAAGGATAATCCCTGGGAATGCACTGGTTAGCGATATGACCAAGCAATTCAGGGCTCTGCAGAGTTTTGGAAACTCCTTCCTGAATCGCTTCAGTTGTTCTGAAATGGCAAACCCTGTTTTGGAGTCAATGACATTGGTAGACACTCCAGGTATCTTATCTGGTCAAAAGCAGTCAGTCAGCAGAGGCTATGATTTTGCTGGGGTGCTAGAATGGTTTGCAGAACGTGTTGACCGGATTATCCTCATGTTTGATGCTCATAAGCTGGATATTTCTGATGAATTTGAACGCAGCATTACTGCTTTGCATGGCTATGACGATAAAATCAGAATCATTTTGAATAAGTCAGATATGGTGACGTCACAGCAATTAATGAGGGTCTATGGAGCATTGATGTGGGCCCTTGGGAAGGTCATCAAGACCCCTGAAGTGGCCCGGGTCTACATTGGTTCTTTTTGGGACCAACCTTTGTTCATAAATGACAACAGGAAGTTATTTGAGGCAGAGGAACATGATCTACTCAGGGATTTAGAAAGCTTGCCAAAGAGTTTGGCTGTCAGGAAGTTGAATGATTTTGTGAAAAGGGCTAGATTCGTGAAGGTTTGTTGTATTTTCATCTCGTTGGGGGTTACCCCTCAGCCCCCCTCTCAGTCTTTTTCCTACTGTAATTTTTATTTAAATCCTGAACTCTTTAGCTTTCATGACTTTTCCTAAATATATATTTAGCATCTTCCCCAGATTTTATCAACATATTTCAGTTCATTTCTGAAGCATACAGTCATTTTCTCAAATGGTAATTTTGAAATTTTTTATGCTTTTATGGTCAAACCCTTATAACTTCACTTCAACCCAAGATAGATATTGAGGGCAGTAAAATAATTGAACCAAATTTTTGCATCAAAGGCAGTCTTTCCCAGCGATAATTTGCTTCATCCAAAGAAAGCAAAGTTATTCATGCATAATTTTCATGGCTTTGAAAATTACGCATGGATGACCTTGCCCTTGTTGAATAAAGGAAATTAGCGTAAATTTGTGGGATATTGAATAGAGATTGGTATCAATTTCATTTCTTTCATCAAAGGTGATTGACTGCCTTCAGTTGGACTTGCTCTTGATAAACAAACAAAGGGGAGGGGGAGAAGAAAGAAGAAAAGGGAAGGGAAAGGGAAGGGAAGGGGAAGGAGAACAAGACTTGTGGACTACGTGTTGTGAAAATGAGACTCCATTGTCTGATCTGTGCACCGGTCAAGATCTTGACTGGCGGCTTTCTTTCTCGTTAGCAGGAGGGCTAATCAAAATTGAGCATATGAATTCTGAACCTCGTTTTCGGAACTCCTAGTTCACAGGTCTCTCTCGCCTTCCCCTTTCCTTTTCTTCTTCCTCTTCACCTCGTTGCCCCTTCCATTGTTTATTGATCAAGAGCGAGACTTGGAGCAAGTCCAGTCTTCAGTTAGCACTCAATAAAATGATATAAAAATACTGTAGTTACTTGCTTTGTCATTTCAACATGATATCATTGATGATGTCATTGTTTTAATGAATTAAGGTGATAATTATATATGTTTATTGATATCATAATTTGACTGCAAATGCATGCAGTTAAAAGATATCTTTCTTGTGCACAATGGTGCAAAAATATTTCAGTTATCACTTGTGAAGAAAAATTTAGAGACACTAATTAGTGCACTAATTGTACTCATTTTCATAATTTTTCGCCAAAAAACAGAGAAGAATGGTCATATCATTGAATATGCAACAATTTGAGTAAAATAGATTTACCTATTTACAGATTATCCACATATTCAGTCCCTACCGCAGTCTCTTAGTACAGGCTGAAATTTGGTTTAAAAAGTATCATAGACATAAGAACACATTCAGCCTGGAAATGAAATTATTCTTATGTAAAAAGCTGGATAGCACGAGTTACTGAATACTGTCAATGTGTTTGAACTTTGCTAAATACAATTATGCAACCAAACAAATGGTATCATCTGTCTTCTGTCATTAACAAAACAGTCTTTATTTGCTCAGTGTTTAATTTTAGAAACAATTTTAAGAACACCTTTGATCTTATTTATGGGGTGTTTTCTGCGAAATCAGGCTGAAAGTGTTCCTAAGTTAGGAACACTTTTAACCTGATTTCGCAGAAAATACCCCATAAATAAGAACAAGATCCGCCTGAACCCCCAAAACGTGTGTTCTTTTATGCGGGTTTTTACTGTAGCTGAAAAAGCGTAGTCTAGATAGGGCTAAAAGATCTAAACTCCACTGCCTGGATAGAAATTTCGGTAAATTGATTCACTTGGCATTGACTAAACATACACTTGGATGGCTCTGTCTAATGAGAATGTGAATAATGTACCTAAAGTCTATACTGCATGTGCCCATAACTGTTCATGGAAATTTTTAAAGGAATGCCAGAATTAACATGATCTAGAACTGTTAGTAGCAAGAAGAATATGTCTTCCAAGGTAAAGAGGGGCTTCCAGCCAAGGAATTCTAATTAGCTGCTCCTTTGTAATTGCAATATTTCAAAACTGCTTTCAGAGGATTTATAAATTTGAAATTGTCACCAGATGTTTTTTAGTGTTCATAGCAAGTTTAAAATGCTGCATGCTTCTCGTTTCTAAAGTTTTAGGAATACAAAAGGATATTTTATCTCAAATATTGCAAAATATGCCAAGAAGGAAATTTATTTTTTGTGTTGCTAGTTTCTAATATCTTGTTTACTGTTACATCCTCCTTGTTTTTACACAAGATGTTATCTCTACAGGATCATATTTAGAGCCAGATAATAAGATAAAAGAATATCATGAATTATTCACATGGTAAAAATAATGGAGAGTGAAAATAGATAAAGCAATTAGATATTTTACCTAATATCCTAAAAAAGAGTCTTGTAGAGTTACACTGAATCGAAAGCATACTTCCATTGGGAGCAATCAAACTTTAACCTATCATAACTTCTTAATAAATGACCAAATATGACCAGCCAGTACATTGTCGGAATCTACTCATCTAGATCTTTCCCATTATTTCATCAGATATTGTGAACATTTTTCAAAATTTGACACTGTATGCATGGGATTTCAAGTAAGCACCAGAGAGCATAGAGTGCAGTTTCTGAGACCTCCCATAGAACTGTCTCCCTCCAGCAGGTTTCATTGGATTTTGGATATGTTGCAGAGAAAGACATTCTGCATCAAGTTGTGTGAATTCCAGTTCCATACTACTTTTTCTACATGTTGTCCCAAAAAATGGTGCCCCGTTTGTGTTACAGTTGTGGAGGAACTATAGCTTTAGTTATCTCAGTTTTTGCACAGTTGCATAGGTCAGGCTTCAACGTAGAGTTTGAGACCTTTTATGAGTGAATCTGACAAGTTGTTGCTAATTTATGGCAGAGCAAATGCGAAGTGGTTGCTTCAAAAACAACGCTTCTCTGTTCTCCAACAATGTCAAAATTAAGTAAAATTTCTAAAAAAGGATTCTAGGGCCTTCTAGCGTTGTATTTAAATTTTGTCTGCTTTTTAAAAGGGTTTAACAGTGTTGTTTATCTGCATGACAACACTGTCAACACTTTTAGGAATGTAGAGAAATTTCGAATATGAATCTAGGGCCACATTATCGTTAGGTTTTCGCACAAACTTAATCTCAAAAGCTCAATGAAAATTTATTCAAGATCATGCCCATGGCGCCTGTTCCTTTTGTCGTTATTTTTAATATTTAATGTAAGGTCGAACAAATTTTGTGGGATAACCTGTAGATCACCGAGAGACGAGATCACTGCTAAATAGGGCATTATTTTGCTTCTTGAAAAATAAGCGAAAATAAACTTTTAATGATTTTTCAAATACTATACAACTTTTTTTCCATCTGTTTTCAAGCTTATCATGAAACCACACAGGTCTTTAAGAGACGAAGGAATCCGATCAGAAAAATAAAACCATATCTTATCACCATTATAATCCTTCGGTTCCTTATCATCATTCCTTTTCTCATCATTGTCTGTCGGTAGTTCATCATTAGACTTATGATGATGAGTCCCTTGTATCCCTGCGGAAACCTTGCTCAATAGGGACTGATAATGAAATTGTGAAAAAGTTGGCCCAGTAATATGCATTCATCAGTCCTGAAAGCCGTCTGTATGGGCCTAAATAGGGTCAGATTTTTTAGAGTAATATTATGAGTCTCTGCTGACCGAAGCGCAATCATCAAGTCAAAGAGCACAAGGAGACAAGGGGTTCCAGGTTATAAGTCTAGTTCATCATATATTAATGACTTGGTTATCATCTGTGTGTTTATTATTTATGAAACTCTCTTTTTTAGCACTGATAATATGTAATTTTACAATGACATCTGTGTGTACAGCTGGTAGTCGCAGCCTTTAATAAAGATTTCATTGCAGGCTGGCACAATGATAAATGAAATGACAATAGCGTAGTACTAAATGAGCTTTCTAGTTTGAGAAGCGCAGTTTTTGTAGTAACGAGACAAGGCTGTATGTTTACGGTCTTTAGCCAAAGCAGGGAAAAGACCAATGTCATTGTCTGCAGAGAGAGACATTCTGCATCGAAACGTATGAACCCCAGCTTCATAGCCATGTTTTGTGTGGAGCAATGCATCTTCGTTGACTAGACTGCTACTTTTCCCATGGTATACTTTATCGGCCCCCCTTCATCGTGATATCACAACAAAGTGGCGCATAATTTCAAAACAAAACCATCGGATTTGGAATCTAAATGAAAAATGGACCTGAAACAACTTTGAGGGACACAATAGGCAGCACAGCTGCACGAGGTACTGCCCTGCTGACAAATGTTACCTGACTCCCCTTTATTCAAACACACAAGGGTGTACATTGGCGTCGCCGTTGCCACCCACCAAACATGGACAGCCGATAAACTTAGCTCAGGAAAATGTCCGCCAACTTCTTCGAGTCTATCTCCTATATCAATACAACTGATAACAGGGCCTACAGTGCTTGCCTGTTAGATTTCGCACAACCCTATATTTGAAATTGCACTCTTGGCTGCTAAATCTGTGTTATGTAGCGTGAACGTAGTTGATGCAGTGCATAAGCTGCCTGGCTTGGCATTTGTTTTCGATTTCTTTGCGTCATTGGTGTCTTGCACTTACATTGTTTGTCTTTAAACCTAGGATTTTCTCACGATTTCTTGGTCTACGCTACATACACTTTGAACCGTTGGAATATTGAAATAAAACCTCTTAGTGCTATGCAGGGGATATTCTAAGCTGCGGAGCGGAGCGGAGTGACGGTAGAGGCGGGGGATTTTTGCGCTTTCCTCTTCCCCTCCGCTCCACAGTGACAGTAGAGGCTGAACGCAGGCTACACCTGAAGCGATTTGGTGGCTCACCCAGTCTAGATTTTTGAAATGAAAAAAGGTTCCAAGACATTTGAGACAGACTCTATTGTGATCAATATTTTCATTATTTTAAGGTTCATGCCTACATCATTTCGCATTTGAAAAATGAAATGCCTGCTGTGTTCGGAAAAGACAAGAAAAAGCAAGATTTGATCAAAGGTTTGGCAGACGTGTACAAGAAGATCCAAACAGAACATGAAATCTCCCCAGGTGATTTCCCAAACATCGCACGACTCAAAGAGAATTTGCAGAATCAAGATTTCACGAAGTTCCACACAATGAAACCGAAACTCATTCAAGATATCGATCATATGCTGTCACATGATATAACCAGATTGATGGAACAAATCCCCAGTGAGATTGAGAGCATGGCTGATGCTCAAAGAGTCAAGGGTGGTGTGTTTACCAGTGGGGAAGCTGGCACATTCAACCCATTTGCAGCTGGAGCAACAGAGGGATTCCAACTTGGTGCCGGAGACGCTGGGTGGGTTGTAGCAAAGGATAAGCCCAGGTATGACTTTTGTTGACGTAGTAAGAAATTTCATCAGGGATTACTTTCTTGTTTCATGGCTTCCAAAAAGCGAACTATTTTCTACGGAAATTTGAGGGCAATTCCAGCCTTTGAACATTTTTGTTCACGGGAAGTTGTTGTTGATCAAGAATAAAAAAAAAAACAGTAATGAGTAGATCATCGATCAAGACTCCCCTTTGAATATGCCCCCACATCAGAATCGACGTTAACGAATTGGTCCCCTCCTACGAATATGCCCTCGAAAAAGGCCTCGAATAGGCTCCCTCGAATAAGCACATGCCGGAGGGGTCAAGCCAAGTTTTGCGTTCTCTCGTGCGCCTACTCTAAATGCAACAAAATTTGGATGTTAAGATTTTCGGTAAAGAAGGTTCACAAGAGAGCATTTTTACCGTTTGAAAGCGTCTTCATTCACTAAGCATTTCGCACGGAAAAGAAATGGGCTAAGGGAGGCACTTAGTGAAACATCATCATAGTGTTTTAACTAAATTCACTTTAGCAATCATTATCATCATCATAAACAGTGATTATTGAATCAAGGTATCTGACAAGAACTCTTAGGAAAATTCAGAATGAAGCAAGTTGTCAAATTCATCAGATTGTTATTGCAAATTCGTCAAAAATTAGTTGATCCAAAATTTATTCGTCCGAATTTTTTTGCGTTTGGCGCTTTGTCTTCATTTTCCAGCCCCCCTCCCCCTTCCCACACTTCTCGATGCATCAAATCGAGTTACATATTCGGTTTCCTTTCGTACCAGAAGTAGACGTTTGTTCATTTATTTGATTTGTTTGTTGATGATTTTTGGCAACCAAAGTAAATCCGCAACTAATTGCAAATCACCAAAGTTTGTCCAAGGTTTCAGCTTGAAAATTTATGTACATTTCGAAGACCATAATACAGAGATGATATTTGTTTTTAGTCCGCTGGGCAACGATGCTCAGCTCCCTTTATTAGACTTGCCCTAAGCCCATTTCGTTATGTCCTTTGATCATGAATCATGAATTTCTTCAGCATTTGACTATTCAGCATTTGAGCATTTCAGCATTTCGTTATGATATTTGTTTTTAGTCCGCTGCGCAACGAGTACTCTGCTCCCTTTATTAGACTTGCCCTAAGCCCATTTCGTTATGTCCCATTTCGAAGATCATGAATTTCTTCAGCATTTGAGTTTTACTTGATAATACATCCTCATTGAGAACATCAGTAGCCACTAGTGTCGAATACAAGAATTTTTGTTTTGTGTTTTGTTTCATTCTGTTTTGGGAACAGCCGCGAAATTTTCCTTACGCGGAAATTTGCATTTCTGATATTTACCAGAAATTTCCCCCAACTTTTTAGACAACATTGTTTAATTTATCATGTGCTGTGAAAAGAGCCTGACTTCCGTTTACGTTCTGTGATTGATATTCCTTGAGAAATTTACTACGTACGGTGTACCCAGGTGCTGTTAAAATTGCTCCATAAACAGAACGTTTGAACACTGAAAGAAAAGTTTTCGGATGCCAGTATAAAATTATTGAAAACTTCTCATATCATTAAAACATGCATTGTGCAGTAAACGAAGCGACGACATTTTTTTACTTGAAACTCGATTTTAAAATCTTCAACTTATATGATTTACCTTCTTATTTCAATATTTTATTTTAAGGTGAACATGATTTGTTGTACCCAGATATTGTGTGCTCTTCTAATTTCAAATGTTATTTGCAGGTATGATGCGCTATTTGAAAACTTAGAGCCTATTGATGGAAGAGTTTCTGGTGCAATGGCTAAAAGAGAAATGATGAAATCGAGGCTACCTAAAAATGTCCTCGCACGTATCTGGGCGCTTGCTGACGTAGACAAAGATGGCCACCTCGATGAGGATGAGTTCGCTCTTGCTATGTATCTGATTGATGTCAAGTTGAAGGATGACGATGAGCTACCTGGGGAATTGCCGCTGCATCTTGTTCCACCAACGAAAAGAAAGGCATTTGTGTCCGGCAAGGACTAAAGGTACTTTTTATTGACTATCAGTGTGCAGAATATGATAATTTGAAAAATCTAAGGAGGAAGGGTCGCTGAAAAATACGGTGGAGGCATGGGCATGATATGATGTGCTTGAAAATTCAAAATAGACTTACACATAATAAATTTGTAGAAGACAGAAGTGTTGCTAAAGTTATCTCACATATTTTTAGATATCTAGATTTTGATAATTTAATGCTTTAAATTTTATAATCATAATTCGGTATTTTTTTGGATGACCTGCTTTTCCCAACAGTTGTTTATTTTATACTTATCACCTGAAACACGATTGTTGCCGCTGACATTGCTAACGCGCAGAACACTGCAGAACTCTCGCTGTATTGCCTCTTGTTCTTTATCTACAAGTGCGACTGATGCAGACTGTCCAGTAAAGTGTAGCCGCTTGAGGTTTTTTTTTTGAGTATGGATGAAATGCAGTTTTTCCTTTGACTGCCATTTAGTTGATTAAGCTTTTAAGATATTGAAAGAAATATGTGAAAAATCTTTTACTCTTATTGCGTAAAATTTTGGCCGCAAATTGCGGTTCTTACCAGTTACAGTTCAGAGCAAATCATAGCATGTGCCATGTCTTTAGGTATTTTTCAAATGTGACGCTCTTCCTTCACCGGAAAGTATTTTCGTATACTGTCTAGAATTTATACAGGTATTTACAAATTTAAGACAAGCCTATGTCGCTAGATATAGTACTCATTTACAGACCATGAGAGATAACAAGTGTTCAAAAAGTGTCCAAAAAGTGTCCCTTAAGTGTCTTAAAGGACAAGTCCGGGGTTGGTATGATTGATGATAGAATACAAGATAATACTGCTATGAATGATGTATGATACTTTTTTCCACTATTTTTGCCTTCTCCTTGTGAAATTACGTATTCAAATGAGCAATAGACCTTTTCAAGGGTCTGGGGCTGGCGCGCCACTTTTCTGGAAGATGGCTGCGAGAGGGAATACTCTTCTCGCTGCAATGGCGAAGTTTGGCTGCCTCGGAGGAGGTGGCGCACGAATCTCGCATTTAGCCTAACTTAATCGGCACGCAAGGGATGCAAGGCATCGATCAGTTAAACATTGAAATATAAAGATCGAAATTTTCGTTCGAAGTAGTACGACATTGCACTCGAAATCGAATGATAACGAAAACATTAACGTCTGTTTTTATTTCCGAAACTTCCCACAGCCAATCAGGCAACAAGTTCTAATCTAGTCCTTAAGTCGAAGCTGTTTCTTCAGTTTGAGAATCCTTCTCATCCCTTGCGTGCCGATTAAGTTAGGCTAAATGCGAGATTCGTACGCCACCTCTTCCGAGGCAGACAAACTTCGCCATTTGCAGCGAGAAGGGGATTCCCTCTCGCAGCAATCTTCCAGAAAAGTGGCGCGCCAGCCCCAGACCCTTGAAAAGGTCTATTTGAGCGATGTGACGTCATATCGCGCAAACGAAAACGAGGCTGTGATTTTTTCCCCGCCTTTTTATCGTTGCAAGCCTCTTTATCGCGTTCTTGTGCCATTTTCATTGCATGAGTACACGATAAAGAGGCTAGCAGCGATCAAGAGGCGAAAAACAATCGCACAGCCTCGTTTTCATTTGCGTGATGTGACGTCACTTCGCTCAAATTGCTTATTTGAAGATGTGATTTCACATGAAGAAGGCGAAAAATAGTGGAAAAAGTATCATACATCATTCATAGCAGTATTATCTTGTATTTCATCATCAATCATACCAACCTCGGACTTGTCCTTTAAACTATGTCCCAAAGTCTGATTGAGTGTGATTTTTATTTTCAAATTTTGGTAGCCAAGTTTTCAATTGTCGACGTAAGGTCTTGAGAAAACTTTATATGTTTGTTGATATTTTCATATCCTCATAAATCTACAATAACAAATACAATACTACACAACGATGCCACAGTGAGCATGGGAATACATAGCAACCGTATGGCCACGACACTAAACATAGAATGCGCTAAACATACCATCAATATTACAATATATTAGCAAGGTACATGATCTGGCGAAATGGTCTGCTTGGTTAGAATGGGTAAATTTGGGGTAAAATGGTACTTTCGATAAATTTTGCTAAACTCTTTGTTCACAGTTTTTCCTCTGTCTACAACCGTTCGATTTACCCTCCTTGACGTAATGAATGTTGATTTATCTGTTCATGGTCTACTGTTTTCCAGCAACTAACACTGCTCAGTTTGCCCCCAGCCTACCCAATTTACCACTGCAGACCCTGGTAAATGAAAATGAATGTTCTCAACCACAGGAAATATATAATCTATGAATTTCGAAAGAATGTCTTCAAAATGAAAGATGCTTAGGTAAGATGTGCAGTGCAAGAAAGATTTCCACGTGTTACTTGTTGGTCCTTGTCACCTGACATTTTTCTGTCTGTTGTCATGTTTTCATGATTATTGTCAATAGTTGTGTTGTTTAGAAACAGATTTTTTATTTAGAAGCAGGGGTGGATACTTTTTCCAACGTCGCACTTTCTCCAGCTACGGTACTCCTGCTCTCCGCTCTGCTTCCTTTGTTCACTCGAGCCTTCAATCCCCTTTGTCGCTATAACTTGAAGCGTAGTGCCGTCATCCAATTCAATGAACAAAGTGGAAATTTGGACTGAAGTACTTAGTCTAGAAAGTAAGGCCATGGCAAGAATATCCACTCATGTTTCGTTTCGGGGTGTATTTTGTTCATATGCGTCACCAAGCTGGATAATTTTGAGCAAGAAGGTCCAGTTTCAAATAAAACTGATGCAAGGTGTAGCTGGCAGCGCGTACAATACCCAGTGAAACAAACTATTAGGAAGAAATTAAAAATACCCCTTGATTATTTATTAGAACATTTTGAATTGATTTATTCGTAGTCATGTATACGTATGCAATG
Source organism: Aurelia coerulea (assembly GCA_039566865.1). Classification (NCBI taxonomy): domain Eukaryota; kingdom Metazoa; phylum Cnidaria; class Scyphozoa; order Semaeostomeae; family Ulmaridae; genus Aurelia; species Aurelia coerulea. The sequence continues at coordinate 16,624,623 of CM076958.1, read as the reverse complement.
ACAAACGAAATACAGTAGTTGATATTCCTCTCAAGAACTTTCTGGGAAATGCAAAATATTTCTCCATAAAACGAGCTATGGCCATACGATGAACTAATCAGATTAATAGCTTTATCGTCACGTGGTCGATTTCATGAGAAATATGCACAGTTCGCAGAAGTTTATGGAAATGAAATATAGGCCTTAGCGTACACTTTCGTATTCTGCTTTTGCCCTTCGTAGCTCTATGTTATTTGCAATCGTACCAAATAATTTTCAGTTTCTTAATTCGGAAACAGTGTCATTAATTTATATTACAATCTTGAAGTTCTCTTCCAGTTGTCAGTACATAATTAAAGGCTTGATTTTGTGGGTATCAAAGATTTCTTTGTATTTAACTTATCTTCAATTTTCTGAGCAATTAATTAAGTGCAACCGTATTTTCTGTCGAAAAATTCTTGGGTGGACAAAAACATACAAGAAGATGGCACATAGCACAATTGGGAATAGGCCTTTTGGGGGATAGAACATTTCAACTTCTGGATGTTCCAAAATGCTTTTTCAAACCGTACTATCATGAATTATGCATCGATTTGATTACATGTCATTTTCACGCAAAAAGGCAAACTTAGATAGAAATTTATCCCACTAAAGTCTGTCAAATTGTTCCAGCGTTCTGGACGGTGTAACTTGGAAATTGTTTTCTAACGGTCTCAAGAAATGACCAATTTTGTTGAAATAGATCTGTACATCTAAGTTAGGCTTTCTTCTTCAAAATGATCGGCATTTCATTCAAATCGACAGATATTCATGATAGCATATTTTGGCAAATGCCGATGCAGGATTTTGGTTATAATTTCAGAGAAAGCTACTAACTTCGTCTCTTTGAAAAATTTAGGCGTTTCCCTCTGGCTTGCTTTACCAATGTCAATGCACAACTACGGAATGATCCTTAGACTTACTACAATTCGTCCCAGTTTTCGCTCACCCTCTAGGACGTATACACGAAGAGTTATAGCGACATTAGTTCTACAAATGACAGTTACTGACGTCATCAAAATAGCACTTTTTTCACCTTTCAAATTTCAAATGCACCCAAGTCTAATTTAAATCCCCATGGTTGATTTCGTACAAATCAAGCATAAAATGAATGGCAGGCAGGTTGCTAGATAGTTATTGGAAATTCCCTGTCGAGGTAGTGCATTTACATTTAGATAAATAAATAGACAGACAAAAAGAACAATGCTATGGGAATCAAGCACAAATGCTGGTGGCAGAATTTTGTGAATGATTGTTCGTTTGACAGAGAATGCCAGATCGTTAGACGGGGTTGTTGATAGAATGATTGCGGGCTTCTTTTCGTGATTTTCTCTCAACGCCCTCTCTATTGTTGCCAATAGTCACTCATTACTTGAGTGCAAGTGACGGGATTGTGTCCCAAAAACTATACGGGATTCAGGACGGATTCAGGATTTGCTAGCGATCCGAAATAAAAGCGATAGAAACCCCTCGCCGTCACCGTCGTAATATTAATATCATCGCAGCATAAATGCACTGTTAAACTACCTTATACAGGCATAAAGATAATAGACAAAGATCTTGCATCGGTAGACATAAAAAGAAACCTGAGGAATAATTGCAACACTTGAGGAACTTGCTGAGGACAGAATCATGTGAGATTAGTGAGGATATTATGACGGTTCTACCGTTGTATGTAGATGATGGAAATGATCATACAACATCAAATGGTTTCTTCGCCAAGAAAGCTCGCCTTTCGCCTCTACTGTTTGAATTCGGAATTCGAGTTTTGTCGTTCGAAATAGTTCGAATCACAAAGCATTCGAGTTCTACTGCGAATCATTCGAAGCAGTTCGAATGAAATCATTGAAACTTTTAAAATTTTGGCCACTCGAAACTCAACTGACAGAAAACATTGAAGCTTTTTGGCTTGCGGAGAGATGGCAGAAAAAATTCAAAGTGCATACGCGCGCTTCTCGCCCGACGAGGACTTCCCAGACCTTTCCAAGCATAACAACTGGATGGCAAAGGTTCTGACTAAAGAAATGTATGCAAGGCTTCGTAACAAAGTAACCCCGAATGGTTTTACATTCGACAACGCGATTCAAACTGGCGTAGACAATCCAGGCCATCCATTTATTTTTACTGTTGGCTGTGTGGCTGGTGATGAAGAAACTTACGATGTCTTTAATGAATTCTTCGACGAGGTGATCGACAAGCGACATGGAGGATACCCAAAGGATGCCAAGCACAAGACTGATCTTGACCCGAGCCATCTCAACGGCGGTGATGACCTTGATCCTAATTACGTCTTCTCGTGTCGCGTCAGGACCGGTAGAAGCATTCGAGGAATATCATTGCCGCCATTCTGCAACCGTGCAGAAAGAAGAGAAGTTGAAAAAGTCCTCACTGGTGCTTTAAGCAAGCTGGATGGAGAATTCGCTGGCAAATACTATCCATTGAAGAAAATGACAGAAAAGGAGCAAGAGCAACTAATTAGCGATCATTTTCTGTTCGACAAACCAGTTTCGCCGCTCTTGACGTGCGCTGGAATGGCGCGAGATTGGCCTGATGCACGTGGAATCTGGCACAACAACGCAAAGAACTTTTTAGTGTGGGTGAATGAAGAGGATCACAGCCGTGTCATTTCAATGGAAAAGGGTGGAAACATGAAAGCCGTTTTCACACGTTTCTGCGATGGCCTGAACAAAGTTGAATCCTTGATCAAGGGGACAGGCAAGGCTTTCATGTGGAATGAGCATCTTGGATACGTGTTAACGTGCCCCTCAAATCTTGGCACTGGCCTTCGCGCGGGAGTGCACGCAAAACTACTTAATCTGAGTAAACATGCAAAGTTTGATGACATCTTGATGAGACTACGTATACAGAAGCGTGGAACAGGCGGTGTAGATACAGCTGCTGAAGGTGGAGTCTTTGATCTCTCAAATGCTGACCGTCTCGGGTTTTCTGAAGTTGAGTTGGTGCAGATGCTGGTGGATGGCGTAAAGTTGCTTGTCGAAATGGAGAAAAAATTGGAAAAGGGTGAAGCAATTGATGATATGATACCTGAAGCTATACAAAAGAAGGCAAACTAAAAATTAGCAATGACGATTTTAAAGGAATGCATCCTGTATAACAGACAGTCCGCAATAAAAGACTAGCTTACGATTATTGACTGTACATATCATTTTGTTTGGTTAACCGAGATTTTTGAGCTATTTTTGCAGCAAAAAATATGTTTAAGATTGTTATTTGAGTACATACATTGTTTGAACTTTTCATTGGTTTCGGTATACTGCAAATCATAGTTCGTTTTTGGAAGAGTTTGAATAAAGTGTAAAGCTGAATTCACAATTGAGAACGTTTTTCTACTCTTTCCAGATTAGTGGTCACTCATTTAGGACTCTGGGTACAAGGTCGGGCTAGAATTTCTAATTTGGTTAACAATTTTCGTACCCCTGCCAAGTTCCCCTAAAAGTGTTCATAACCCATCCCATTGGAAAGTAAGAAACAAATTTCATATACGCCACCATTTTGGCCATTTATCATTTATCGAACTATTTTTACAATACCACGTCAAAGCATGGTCAAAGAAGTTATTTTATGTGAAAGAGATCAAAGACAGGAGAAGAGAGCTATTTCAACCACAGGAAGTCCAGGCGGTTAATTGAACGATGATGAGTTTAAAATTTCAAAACAATACCTTCGTGTCTTAATTGTTGCACTTCTCTACGGTTGTGTTGGGTTCTGGTTGTTTCCTTTATTGACTTCTGCACTGCGTAATTGCTCGAATCGAGAGCTCGATGTACACAGTACTGCATTGGTTATTTTACATCGAACTCTCGCATTCGAAAGCATTGGTTCCAAATCTTTAAAAAGGCCGGTGTAAAATTGAGTGACCTATTTCTTTGAGCTGAATGACTTCAAAGAAACTTTAGCTATTTCTCTATGATTCTACCGTTGGACTTTTCTGAAATCTTTAATAGTTTCAGAATTAGAGTGTTTTTCTTCCTTTTCAAGAATTCAAGAAAAATTTTCAAAAAAACTTAAAACCATCGTAATTTCTAAACCGTTTCACGCAACATGAAGTAATTTCGAAGAGAACTATAGCTTATGGATGCCTACAATATGGTATCAAGCAAAAGTCTGTCACTCATCTGGTTTATGATTTAGAAATTTGATGACGTCACATCCTAAAATGAGCTGAAATGTAAGATACACTATAATTTTGAAAAATATTCAAAATTTCTAGAAAGTCCAACGGTAGAATTATAGATAAGTATCTAAAGTTTCTTTCAAGCCATTCAATCAGAAGAAATAGATCATTGAATTTTACACCCACCTTTTTACGCTGAGTTAAAGATTTGGAACCTATGCTGCATTCGAACGATTACGCAGCGCAGAAGGAAGCACAACACAGCCGTAGAGAAGTGCAACAAATAAGACACAAAGGTATTACAATTAACTAAAGTTGATCATACTTGATGAAGTACTACCATGGAAGGCCACACCGAGCTAAATATCTGTTTCTGGCACCTTCCGTTTTCATTTCCGTTCAAAGACTAGCAGTAAACGATGTACTGGGCAACTGTTACGCCTTTTTTATTTGTTTCTTGAGAAAAGTTTGGTCTTCAATAGACCTTTTAGCTATTCTACAAAAGAGCCTGGATCGAGCGTTATTTTTATACACGAGGCTCGATAGAGTGGTGTTAAGAGCTTCTATCACTATTGTGCAAATTCGAAAATTCTACAAAGTGCACTGGCTCCAATCGCTTCGCACTGGAGTATCAATCAAACGTAACAGAGGCGTATTTTTACCACTGATCTGTGATTTTTACCAAATCTGCCTTGAAACCTGGGACTTGGAAATCAGTCTAACCATGCCGGTAGGCCACTGTGAACGTGTTTCGATCTGCACTTTGAGAAAAGGATCCATTTGTATGACAGAATATTCAAGAATTCCGAACCCATTTGCATGAATGTGAGGAAATTTCTGACCCATGTGTATTGAATTTTTCGATTTGTCTATTTGAAGAGGCGATATCTATTAACCCTATCCAGACTGGGGGGGGCTCATTCAGCCCCCCCACCTACTTAACTGAGCACTGCTCCAAATTGGTTCAACGAACCAGGAAATGATTTTTTGACTTTTAGTTTCTATCCTTTTGAAGTGTGAATTTGTGCGAAATTTTGAAAAAAAATTTAGGGGGCCGGGGGGTGGCTGTTTTTTTCAGAGTGGTCAGGGCCAACTTTTAGGTAAGCTGCTTATGGATGTAATTCCAGATCACCTCATAGTCCTTTGATAATATCCTTTTTGATTACAAAGTCCAACTTTGTAATCTAAGAAGGGGCTTCGATGTCAGGCTGTCAGGAAGAAAGAAAGAAAGAAAGAAAGTAAGTAACCCACTTCCGTCACGCTCGTTAAAGCGATTGATTAACGTTTTATCTCTGCTAATTGGCACTGAAATAAAGAAAGCGCACATAAAGCGCATACAAGACAGAAGTTTCCCGCGATCCTATAGCAACATTTGACGTCGGCTTATTTCATGTTAGACAGATTTGACACCATAAGATGGATAAATTACCATGATGTTTACCCTGGCACAACAACAAATTTCCCCAGAATTGGCACGTTCTTGACTTCATTAGCAGCTTAATTATGTCAAAACAATCGTTTTCTAGAACGAACGAATCATTAGCCACTTATTGATAGTACTCATTATGCAAATAAGTCAACTTTAGAGGATGATGTAACTGGTGGCCTGCACAGAGGCTAGCATTCGCAGCATCACCGAAGATAGAAGGATCCCCCTCCTACACAGCTACAGAAAGGTGCAGAATCCCAGCAAACAATAGACCTTTTAGCTATTCTAAAAGGAGCCTGGATCGAACGTTATTTTTATACATTTTTATACGTTACATTCGATCGAGTGGCGTTAGAGCTTCTTTCACTATTGTGCACATTCGAAAATTCTACAAAGTGTAGCAAAAGTTTGTTCGATTCTGATTCTTTCCTGAATAGCTAAAAGGTCTATGGCGCCATTGACTGGGGGAAGGCACGAGATCACACTGAACCAAAACATCTTCATGCATATCATTCTGCACAGAGGTTATCTTCGTGACTGCTTGTCTCAAATTAGATGCCCGCGAATAGCAACAATTGAAACGTTCTGTAGGGTTCTGCATAAGTATTTTTGCGTTATCGTAAATCTCACATGACATCTCATTTGACACAGATGCACCAATAGTTTCGTGCACGAACTAAGCAAACTAGGGGTAATGACTTTTGATTTTTGCGTATCATTCTCGTTTGACATACCAAAATATTGCCTTTGAGGCGATTCTTGTCCTTATACAAGGCGCTCGATTTTCCATTGAAGGCGACTTTAACAGCAACACTCATCTCTCTGACTGTAGCTAAAAACAGCATCTACGGTCATTTGGTGTTATGAAGAAATCAATATTCAGATATCCTTATGCTTGTTTAGCTCAGGACAGACTTTGTAATCATCCAAAAGGATCTTATGTTTCATTTGTGAACTTATAATCTGTAAGGTCTCTTTAATTTTTTCCAAGAACAATAGAACAATTATGTGTCACGTGACCTTATCAATGACGTCATCTTTAAGAAAATGGCAAAAATTAGTTTGCGGACTTTCTGCAAGGATATTTCGACCCCAAATGTTTTACAGCGGCAATAAATAGATTAAAACTGATCAACAGGGTTGTTTCCACCTAAGCTGTGTAATTTTGTTTGAATTTTGTGCATCATTGGCCGCAAACGGTATAAGATTCCCCGGGGGTATCCTCACATAGTACTATTAACGGTCAGTTTTCATGCATATCTTGAGAATCTGTTTTACAGTGAGACTTTTTTGACTTGAAAGTGTTTAGTTTGTCAAGATATTATCAAAATTTCACTAAATAACTATCCTCAACCCCCTTTTTCCTTCTTCCTTCCAACTCATTTGCTTACTACTGGGAAAAAATGCTGATGTCAGCATTTTTTGCAATAATCAAAACAAAAGTTTCAAAAGGAAAAACGAAGTATGCAACGATCACTTATCATCAAAGTAGTTTTCATTGTAAACTATGGAGAAATTCTCTAATATGGCTGCATTTGTCATTTTTCAGAAAAACAAGATTTTTAATCTCTTTTTCCGCCATCTTGAATTTGCGAAAATCAAATTTTTCACTTTATAAGTATATTTTCACCTTCTAACAATGCTTTGATAGGCATAATTTGGTTTCATGAATCATTCTTAGAAAATTATAAAGATTTAAAAAAAAGTTGTTTTTTTCATTTTTTTCGTGGACACGTGCCAGTTGGTCTTGAATAATTATGACGTCATATCTATTTTTAGAAATTTTTTTATTAGAAATGATAGATCATAAGTACGGCTACCTGCATGGTGAGTTTCGTCTTCGTAAGTGAAGGAATGGCGATTTTAGAGAGGGCGGGCTGAATGAGCCCCCCCAGTCTTCTAGTAGCTCAAAAAGCCCAGTCTGGATAGGGTTAAGCTTTGACTGGCTAGATGCTGTTGTTGTCGTTGTTGCTAGACACAATGTTGTCGTTTCTTGACTTTGTCGCTTCTCAAGCAAAATACAAAGGGAAATGTTAGCTGTTTATTGTTTGATGTGGATTATCATTATGGGACTCATTGATAAAAAAAATCTTAAAAACTACCCATCTACTAGACTTGCCCCAAGTCTATCTCTTCCGTCCGTCTACCGTTCCCTGTACAGTTGTTCCTGCATCCACCATTTCCTGGATCCGCCATTCCAATGTTCCGTCCAGAGATCTCGAGAGCGCTCTTGGCGGAATGTTGGAATGGTAGATCCATGAAATAGCGGATCCAGGAAGTACCGTAAAAGGGGAACGGTAGACGGACGGAAGAGATAGACTTGGGGCAAGTCTACCCATCTACCAGAATTATGGTTAAAAACAGACCCATATGTGGGGGGAATTTCAGACGAAAAGCTCATTCACATCCCCCCCCTCAACCCGAGATCCGAAGGAACCGAAGGAACTTCTGAGATCCGAAGGAACTTCTTGCCGCAGCTAGCAGGTATCTATCAAAACGGGGGTCGTGTTTCCATTTCTTTTGACAATATTTACCAGATTTGGACGCTCGATCCAAACCTCTCTTTTCAGAAGTAAAAAGGTCTATGAAGTACCCCCGCGGGCTGCAGTGATGACGAAGTTAAATCATTAAATGTACCTGTACAAATTAACAAAATTCAACATGCGAAACAAGCTAATTCAAACGAGTACCTGGTGTGGCTGCAGATTTCGTTTGTAACTAGGATGAATTTGCTGCAAGAAATTGTCCCATCAAAACAAACGTTAACCAGAAAAAGTACATTGAGATTGGCTGACAAATTGACACGTGTTGAACTGAACACGGGCTTGAAATTTCTCATGCAAAGAGCAGGCCCGTTGGAGCGAAATTCATATTGGGGGGGGGGGGCTGAAGTTTGATGTAAGCGTAGCAAGTAAAACCGGGGGTCGGAGGGACTGCCCCCGGGAACATTTTTCATGACCACGCCCTTTACATTGTTGGAAAACGCCCCATTTTCGAAGAATTTGCCCAAAGGATCAAGAATGATAGGGGGGCTTTCCAGGAAAATTTTGAAAATAGGACTTAAATTTCACGAGGATATAGGTCTGATTTTTGCTGCATTTATAAGGTCTGATTTTTGCTGCATTTATAAGGTCTGATTTTGGCTGCATTTATAAGGTCTGATTTCTGCTGTTTGTCGACGAGTGTAATTTACGGAATCCGGAAACACGGAATTTAGCAATCTGGAATCACGTAACTATGGAATTACGGAATTCGAAAATGCGGAATTACGGAATTGGGTCATAGATTGCAGAACATGAATTTCCAGGAATTTTCTCTAGTGACATCAAAGTTGCTAAGCTCCACAGTTTAACTTTCAATTGTTCAGTAATATTTTCTGCGTTATACTGTATGATTAAATTGAAATATCTATGAATCCCGAAAAAGAGAAACACCAAAATAGGACGGTACCCAATAGCCCCCTCTTTCCTGAATTTTCGCTACCTTTTCTGCCAAATTCCTTATCTCCTATACAATTGTTTGAAAAATTCGCTTTTCATCCTGCAATAATTCAAACTTATATTAAATATTTTCTAGATGTTTGGTGGTACACAGAGAGGTGCTCTACTCTCTTGACTAGAATTATCATTCTGTTTAATTTCATGTTGGTATTTTTTCCGTTCTTTGACAGGTTATGACAGATTTACCTTTGTCAAAGTATAAAAGAAGCTGATTTTTTGGTAGATATGAACCTAAACTAATATTTTTGGGTTGCCCAATCATTTTCGGACTGATAGGCCCCCGCCCCGTTATGTGTATATGCTGAATGCCCCATCGGGAGAATATGTGTGGACATCCATTTTACCTTATCTTTGAACGATTCTCACAATTCAATTTACCTACCCCTAAAATGGAAGTCTTGACAAGTACATGATAGTTTGTGTGAGCTAATTTTACGCCAACCTTGATATTTTGGCTTAGAGCAACTCTCCCAGTCAATATCCAGTATTTCTCAGAAAACTGCTTTCTCCGTGCTTTGAAAGAATCTTGAAGACTCGAGGACAATCTTTTGAAAAAGGCGGAATACCTTATTATTATTGAAAAGTTTAAATCAGGAGTTGCTACACTACATAGCTCATTCATAGTTTGGTTTCTCGGCATTTATTTAACGTTCAATGACCATCCATGGCGATCAGGTTTCCATTGGTCTCGGGAATCAAACAAGCCTTTGTGAATATCCTAAATACGTCTAGCAAACTCTGGATCACGATAACAAACACAAACATACACTTGATATTTCGAGATTCGAAAGAAACTTCAGCAGTACTTCAGCACACAAAAACAATATGCTCAATTTTTCGAAAGTGAAGAAAGAAGAAACGGTGCTACAGTACACTCATACAGTACACTCGTCATAAACCAAGGTGCCGGGCTGGTAGATAGTTTCGTAAATTTTAGAACCAGGGGTGGTGTCAGGGAAGACAGAACCAGTGCTCGTGCATCAGTGTACAATTAATCCATTTCTAAATCCCAAATTATCGCAAAACATTTTATATCAATTTGATTTTTGATCTTTTTTATCGTTTCAGTGTTTTGGAAAATGAAGATTTTAAGAAACTTGCTTATACCTCTGAAAATTGAAAACAAAACTAAATTAATGCGCCCTTAACTGATCATATCTTAGTTCCGCAATTCCGAATTCCTTAGTCCCGTGATTCTGGATTCCGTAGTTCCAGTACTCATCGATAAATGCAGCCGAAATCAGACCTTATAAATGCAACCAAAATCAGACCTTATAAATGCAACCAAAATCAGACCTTATAAATGCCGCAAAAATCAGACCTTATAAATGCAGCCAAAATCAAACCTTATAAACTGAAAACACGACCTACAAAACCGGTTATTTGAGAAAACTGGCCTTATAAAAACGCAAAATTAAAAGACAACACATATTTGAAAAGTAGCACTTTTGTCCACTATGGCGGGGTATAAGGGGCCTAAAAGTTGAGCAAATATGACTCAAGTCCCTGTTTATGCGTCTGCGCAGGTTCGTGTGTAAGTTACATCAAGTCTCTCATCGTTTTCTTCTTGGGCGACGCGCTGTGTGTGGAGCTCGAGAAAGAACAAGCAGAGAAGCACAGTGTAATAACGAAGTTAGAGAAACTGAAAGAAGAAAGAGGAAAGCTGATTGAAATGAATGATATTCAAAGGCAGAAATTGTCAAGTGGAGGGTCGGTTGGTGATGGTATGAGCCCCCATTAATCATCTGACTATTTTTGGCATTTGCGTGTCTCTTTCTGTTCTGTTGTCCCTTCCCTCCATTTCCCTCCATAAAGTTTAGGGGCTGCATACAATTTCATTCTTTCGTGCAAAACGTCTTCAAAAAACCCCCACCCCTCTTCCCCTAAAACATCACATCAAACATTATTGCAGTTTTTCCATTTTGAAATTATTCCATGAGCAAAATTGACATTTTGTGTTGCTGTTGACATTGTATTGTGCTAATGAAATGTACAGCAAGAAGAAGCGAGGGGTTGAGTTGAGGGGTGACAAACTTTGATAATCTGCAAAAATTTCAGCAAAATTTGAAATCTGGAAAGGCCAGTCTGCAGGGTGTGGCAGCTGCACGCACGAGATTTCTTTCAAAAATTCTACGTGCACGCCGATTTTGAACGAGATGTTTTGTTCATTACTTTGAAAAGTTGAAAACAAAGGAATCAAAACCTTGCGCACGAGCAATCAAAGGAAGTCATCAACACCATTTACCCATAATTTTTCTCAATCATATTTAACAATTCAAATTTTCTCATAAAAGGGGGTGCTCTCTCATCCATTAGCTCAGCTACTGAGAGAGCTCCTCCTTAAGAATTCCTCTTCATACAAATTCTCTAGTCATGTAATAAATGTTTTGTTTTATTTATGTTTAGTCTGTATGCTTGTATTTTTAATTTATAGCTTGTTCAAATTGTTGTAAGTTGTTTAATGTTTGGAGTATTTTTAAGCAGTGGAATTTAAAATGAATGAACTGAACTGTTCTAGGACACTTGAGTTTCTGTTGACATGACATGTGTGCAACTCTTGTTTCATAAATATTGTTTTCATTTAGATCTTGACTCTGGAAAAGTTATTGCTGAGCTAAACAAGCAATTGAAACAAATGGAAGATGAAATTACAAATCTGAAGAAACCAGCAGAGGTAACAAAGGTACAAATTCTTCAAAACTTAACAATATTTAATAGGTTGGCTTGAATCTACTATTTGAGAGTTCAATAAATGACAAACCAGAAGAGCAATGGCTTTCTACTTGCCACCATATTTCAATTAAAAAACAAGTTATTCGAAGGTGCTGTGGCAGAGTGGTGTAATCCTCTCATTTTGCAACCAGAACAGTTTAGGGTGGACAGGGTTCGATACCTGGTAGAGCCCTGACACTTGAGCATCATCATGACAAGGGGTTGCGGACTTGATTGGTTTTTCCCTTCTGCTGTGATCCCAGCGCTTGGCACTAAAAATGCAACTTCACCTTCACCATGTTGTAGAACTTAAGATTTTACCATTTTTCCTCTATCTCTATTATTTTAGGACCCATAATAGTTTCAAAACTCTCCATGAATTATTTCAATGGCAAGAAAAAGGCTGCCATTTTGAAAATGATGAAACCAAAGAAATTTCATGGTATACAGCAAAGTAGCTGACTTTCCTTTAAGCCATTCAATTCAAAGAGTCTAGTAATAGAATTTTGCACCACATCTATTTAAACCATCTCTTTATGATCCTCTGGATATCAGTATTTGCTTCCCTCTTTGCCAATACGGTTGACATCTGCTATTACACCATTAGTGCTGTGATGGAGTGATCATTAAAGAAGCACTGTGTTGATCTGTGTTTTAGTCCTGCCTGGTGCAGTTATATTGAATTTTTCACATGGAATATAAACATCTATCTTGAATTCTTTGGGGGAAATTAGAAAAATTTTAGAGGTAACGAAAGTTTGAGATGTCAGACAGATTTTCTCAACGATCCGATGAGGGGAAATCTAAATTTGTTTCAGATAGCAACTGTTTGTCTTTAGGTAAGTTGAGACAGTAGGTGTAGAACTGATTACATTAAAAGCCAAAAAGCCAAAAAGCCAATTTCAAATTTTGATATTTTCAGACATTTCATGCGTCTGAAGATGTTGATGTCCAAAATTTTGTGCAGCGCAGAAAATTCACTGCAAAACATTTCCACTTACTAGGTTTGAAAATGTCATGTCTTGCTCACGAAACGCTTTGCATTTAAAAGGAATGTGGTGAGAGTGTTGATTAGTGAAAAATATTACATTTTCTTCAAACTAAATCCATCTTTAAGCAATCATTCTCATCATCCTCAACAATAACCATTTGTGTAAATTTCTGACCAAGCACGCCTAAAATGAACCATAATCTATAAATTTAACACATAAAGCAAAATAAACTGAGGAGATGTAGTTTCTTTGTCATCCGAAATTTCTTGGAAATCACCCAAAATTCCGTGAAAAAAGGTCGAAAAATATTTTGTCCGAAATTGATTCGTTCTAAATTTTTTGCTTTTATGTAAAACTGATTACAATAACTATTCCTCTCCAGCAAAATAATCCGTTAGACATTAGTATTACAGAAGATCTGATGTCATTTGGCTCTAGCCCTGACAAGAGCAATAATTTGATGTGTTTTGATGACCCTTTTCCAAAAGCTGCCTCAGATCCAAAGAAAGCTGTTAATATTTTGGACGCTGAGCCTGCTGTTGCAGTTTCTAACTCAGCTGAACTGCAGATCTTTCAGGGCCAGTTGCAAGATATAACAAATGCTTTAGAGAAAAATAAACATGTACTTGAGGAGAGAGAGAAAACATTGAAAAAGAAGGACCGCGAAATTGTTTAGGTAGGATAAATATTTACCTTGTTTTAGGATATTGACACTGTAAAAGTAACATGAATTTAGGTTATCAGGCATCGCTATTTGTTCCTCTTCATCCATTAGGGACCATATTAATGAAACTGGTCATGCCGCGTCTTTTGATGATTTTTGTAATTTTGACAAAGCCAACAACAATTTTGACTTGCTGATACACGAGAGTCTTCTAATCTTGAGGGACCACCCTATACTCAATCAACAGAACTCTTCTATACCATTGTATCTTTTTTAATCTCACTGGACTTTCTTATTTAGTTTAATTTCAATGGACTTTCCTTATTTAGAAATCGTATGATCGATAATTTAACTATGCATTTCTCTCGAATAATTATTACTATAAAACCTCGCACGTGTAACTTTTATTTAGCTGAGGATGAGACAAGCTCGTCTCAAAACCTTCAATAATCATGGCCTACAATCTTAGACAAAAGTCGTTGAGACAAATGCGTTTTGTGTAGTAAAATACCTTTCTTTCCTGCAAATCATTACCATCCACCGCTAAAGACCCCCTTCCCCCCACTGCAATGTTGATTTGATTGAAGAAGACATAGTGGTGGATTCATCTGCAACATTTCCACCATATTCCAACATTGCATTGGGGGGAGGGGGGTCCTTAACTCGCAATTTCTTCCTGAAAAGCAGTGTCTCAACACTTTTGTCTAAGATTGTAGCCTGTATAGGAATAAGACATTTACCGGTCTTTACACTGATTTTTCCAGTGTAGCGCCTACTCAGTATAAGATCAATCTAATTAGGGTCTTAGTCTATCGCACTTTTCATATTTGCTCATCTTACCGCAATTTTCATGAAGAAGTCCTCCGAATTGAGAAGATTTTGACCGATAATTGCTTTCCTAAGAGTCTCATCGACCGTATTATTAAGCATTTTCTGCACCGCCAATTTGGACCCAAACCTCCCCTGAAGCCTAATGATAAAGTCCCCCTATTATTTTGTATACCGTATCTTGGACAGTATAGCTTACAAATCAAAACTAGGCTAGGTAGGGTCATCAAACAATGTTATCCTAATATCCAACTTAAGGTTATTTTTCGGTCCCCTAAACGCATTGGGTCACTTTTTTCGTTCAAGGATCGCTTTCCTACTCTCATGCGCTCATCTGTTATTTACAAGTTTCAGTGTCCTGGCTGCCATGCCTTTTACTGTGGAAAAACATCACGTAATTTAATTACACGATGCAGAGAGCACTTGGGAGAAAGATAAAAGCGAGTCCACCCACCATTGGGGATCACATTAGCCAATCAGGGCACGCCGCATCGTCAATGAGTTTGACCTTCTTATTCACGAGAGCCTCCTTATTTTACGGGATCGACCTGAACTTAATTCCCAACAGTCGTCTATTCCCTTAGTCCTCCTCTGATCTGTTTTCACTTTATCCACTTGAGACTTAGGTCTCGGGTCCCCTTACGCGTAGGAAATGTAACTCACGCTTGTTTACCGCGTTTTATCTTGTTTGTTCCTTGGTATAAATTGCCATGTTTATTTGATTTGATTTGCTGCAACCTCGTTCCCAGGGTGTTCTGACGTCATACGCTGGTCACGAAGCCGAATGAACACCCTGGTACACTTGGCATCAATCTTGCCAATATATGGCAAGATGCGCCCCATTATGGATTTGCAGTTTGCTAGGCAACGATAATCGACAAAATATGGTCGTTGCTCTAGCGCTAATTCTGAAGTATATAAATTGAGAAATCAAAAACAAACACTTTGAGGACTCTATTCTAGCCCTTTTTAAGGTATTTAATCATTAATCCGGGGTTAGCAAGTGCATTTAGTAGGAAAACGAGCACAATCCATTTGGGTGGAAAAAGGGCCTAAGTTGAAATTTTCGAGAATTTCCCCCACAGCTTTGAAAATAGAATGGCTCGTTATTCGGCGAATTTTGGAGATAAATTGGAGATTAAAAGTGTTTAGTGAAAAAATTCAGTTTTCCGTCGATTTTTGACATGCCGCGGCCGTTTACTCCTCGCAAAACGGAGTTACGGCGTAAAACGGGGTAGGCCGAAATTGTTCCCCATTTTTGGGGGGCGCGCGCTCTGCTTATGGGGGCAATATTGAACCCCAAATTGCGTTATTAGACTCGCAGACGAATGGTCTCTTGAAAACTTTTTCCGTTTTGAAATCGGGCTTGTAACCATGGAGCATCGACTCCAAACGTAACCTCGGGTCGGAAAATCGCAACATTTATTTTTCAACCCCTTGTTATGACGTCATAATGACCCCAAAATTTCCTGAAACTCCCGAAATTCGGATGCGCCGTGGTCCATTACCCCTCTTAAACTCCTCACTTGCCCCATACACCCCATTGATTTTGTGAAATTAGCGATTCAATAGAGGCCATTTTTGAATGGGAACCAGTTATAATCTGATTTTGCTATCGTTTTCGAATAGCCAATCAAATTGCCGAACGGCCTCTTGTATCCCAGAGTAGAGGTAGAGCAACGAACTCACTCTGGGGACGAGATTGGATTTGCTGAAGATGAACCAAGCCTGGTTCGAAACGGTCAAAACATGTTTACGTCAAATTAATTTATAGTTCTTTTTTAACCGATTATGTCTCTTATATACCGTCTAAGTCTCCTGGAAATGTCAACTGTTAACATGGAATGAAAGTCAATAAAATGAAGTGTAAAATGATTGTCGTCGCTTGTCTCATCCTCCGCTTTATCATAAAACACATCAAATTATTGTTCTTGTCAGGGCTAGAGCCAAATGACATCAGGTCTTCTTTAATACTTGTGTCTAACGGATTGTTTTGCTGGAGAGGAATAGTTATTGTAATCAGTTTTACATAAAAAGCAAAAGTTTAGAACGAATAAATTTCGGACAAAATATTTTTCGACCTTTTTTCACGGAATTTTGGGTGTTTTTCAAAAGAATTTCGGATGACAAAGAAACTACATATCCTCAGTTTATTTTATCCTCAGTTTCGAAAAGATCATTCTTTTAATAATAAATGTGCCTGCAGATATTTTCTGGATTTAAAAATGTGCCTGCGAGCAAGCACAAAATTGATCTGCGCTAAGATATGTTCAAACTTCTGAATATTATCGTCAAAATGTTTCTTCTTCATCTGCATGTCATTCCTCAGCTCGCAAATCTGTCGTTCCTTATTTCCAAGATTTTCTTCAAGATTTGTGGTCAAGTCATTTTGTTGTGCAAGCTCTTTCCTCAAGCTCTCTATAGCAACTTCGCTTTCAGTTTTAGCCACTTCAAATTCGTTTGTCAAGACACCATATTCTAACTTTAGACTCGTAATTTCATCTGCAAAATTACAATTATCCAACTTTTCATTTGACAACTCAATTTCTTTCCCTTCCATTTCTTTCCTATACACAGCCAAAACATCCATGTGCTCTTTGTTCTTAGCCTGCATTTCTTGATTAATGGCTTCCTTTTCCGTTCTCAAGTTTCCCATCTGCGCCTCAAGACCTTGCACTTTGATATCAGACTCTTTATTTTGTTCTGTGAGCTCTCTGATTTGACATTCTAAATCTCTGGCAGCATTACTGTCAAGCAGCGAGACAGATCTGTTGGCGCGTCTTAACTGCTTTTCAAGATTCTCCACTTGGCTTGCGTGCTCTTTAGACATAGCTGCCATCCTTTCTGTTTGCTCTAACATTTCTTCTGCCGCAATAACCATCTGACATTCTTTCTCTCTGATTGTCTCTCTTAGGTTTGAAATACAATTAGAGTGCTCTGAAATTGCATCGTTCTTGCTTGGAATTTCTACCCGGAATTCATCGAGCTCACACTCAAGGTTCTTCTTCTCAGATATCAATTCGACACTCTTATTCTCTTGATCTGCTAGCCTTTGCTTCAAGTCTGAATTCTGACTATTGTTATCTTCGATTAACTCCTTCAGACTTGCAATGTGATTAACGTGTTCCGAAATAGCATCATCCTTGCTTTGAATTTCTACCCGGACTTCATCGAGCTCAAACTCTAACTTCTCCTTCTCAAACACCAATTCACCACTTTTCATCTCCTATTATGCTAGCTTATGTTTCAAATCTGAGCATTCCATCAAAATAATTTCTGCTTCTTCAATCTTCTCCTTGGCGTTATTCTGCAAAGCATCGTTAATGGACTTAGTTTCCTCTAATCTCTCTTGGTAGGCACTCTTCTCATTTTCGATGACAATTTTTGCTTCAACTTCTTGTTCCAGCTGTTGCTCTAGCTCAAAAAACTTACTTTGCATTAGACTCAATTCATCTTCCATTCGTTTCATTTGCACTTCTGAATAAGTCTCCTTTTCACTTATCTTCAGAGTCAGGCATTTGTTCTCCTCAACAAGTATTCCACACTGTTTTTCCAAACGATCTACTTCAGCAGTTTTGTTGTCAATTATTCCTGTCATGTCACGGATCTTATTGGCACTGGCTGACAATTCTGTATCGAAATATCTCATCTTTTTCTGATTCTCTTCGGTCATTTGGTCGATTCTCTTTTCCAAACATTTGACTGATTAGACTTTGAATTGTCAGCCAGTGCCAATAAGATCCGTGACATGACAGGAATAATTGACAACAAAACTGCTGAAGTAGATCGTTTGGAAAAACAGTGTGGAATACTTGTTGAGGAGAACAAATGCCTGACTCTGAAGATAAGTGAAAAGGAGACTTATTCAGAAATGCAAATGAAACGAATGGAAGATGAATTGAGTCTAATGCAAAGTAAGTTTTTGAGCTAGAGCAACAGCTGGAACAAGAAGTTGAAGCAAAAATTGTCATCGAAAATGAGAAGAGTGCCTACCAAGAGAGATTAGAGGAAACTAAGTCCATTAACGATGCTTTGCAGAATAACGCCAAGGAGAAGATTGAAGAAGCAGAAATTATTTTGATGGAATGCTCAGATTTGAAACATAAGCTAGCAGAACAGGAGATGAAAAGTGGTGAATTGGTGTTCGAGAAGGAGAAGTTAGAGTTTGAGCTCGATGAAGTCCGGGTAGAAATTCAAAGCAAGGATGGTGCTATTTCGGAATACGTTAATCACATTGCAAGTCTGAAGGAGTTAATCGAAAATAACAATAGTCAGAATTTAGACTTGAAGCAAAGGCTAGCAGATCAAGAGAATAAGAGTGTCGAATTGATATCTGAGAAGAAGAACCTTGAGTGTGAGCTCGATGAATTCCGGGTAGAAATTCCAAGCAAGAACAATGCAATTTCAGAGCACTCTAATTGTATTTCAAACCTAAGAGAGACAACCAGAGAGAAAGAATGTCAGATGGTTATTGCGGCAGAAGAAATGTTAGAGCAAACAGAAAGGATGGCAGCTATGTCTAAAGAGCACGCAAGCCAAGTGGAGAATCTTGAAAAGCAGTTAAGACGCGCCAACAGATATGTCTCGCTGCTTGACAGTAATGCCAGAGATTTTTAATGTCAAATCAGAGAGCTCACAGAACAAAATAAAGAGTCTGATATCAAAGTGCAAGGTCTTGAGGCGCAGATGGGAAACTTGAGAACGGAAAAGGAAGCCATTAATCAAGAAATGCAGGCTAAGAACAAAGAGCACATGGATGTTTTGGCTGTGTATAGGAAGGAAATGGAAGGGAAAGAAATTGAGTTGTCAAATGAAAAGTTGGATAATTGTAATTTTGCAGATGAAATTACGAGTCTAAAGTTAGAATATGGTGTCTTGACAAACGAATTTGAAGTGGCTAAAACTGAAAGCGAAGTTGCTATAGAGAGCTTGAGGAAAGAGCTTGCACAACAAAATGACTTGACCACAAATCTTGAAGAAAATCTTGGAAATAAGGAACGACAGATTTGCGAGCTGAGGAATGACATACAGATGAAGAAGAAACATTTTGACGATAATATTGAGAAGTTTGAAAATATCTTAGCCCAGAAAGACGAACTCTTCACGTTGCTTTGCCAGAAACTTGAAGACATGCAGAAAGAACATACTTATACAATTCAAATGTACGAAGAATCGATTGTCAATGTTGAAAGAATGATCGCGTGCTCATTGAACCGTGAAAAAGACTTGAAAGAGGAGATATCAGTTAAGGATAGCATCATTGCGCAAGACAAATTGGTTGTTAAAAGTCAAGTGGAGCAGATTGGGGCCTTGGAAGGAGAGGTGACGAATTGCCGTGCAGAAATAGCCACATTGGATAGTAAGGTGAATGATTTGGACTTAGACGTAGAGATTCAAATAGAGGCACTTGATAGATCCGAAAAAAAGATCACAGAACTTGAAACCCAATGCAAACAGAAAGATGTTTTATTTTACGAGGGGACAACAGAAGCAAAGGCATTAGAAGCTAGTCTGAGAGAAGAAATTGAAAGTTTATATGAAGATAAGCAGAACTTGTTGACAGAAAATGAGATGTTTCAAGCTGATCTTTTGTCACATGAGGAGCAGATGGAAACGCTCGAGGACGACTTGCTACAAAAAGCTAGAGAGTTAGAAGACAAGGAAAGTAAAACTAAAGAGGTAACGGATCTCCTTGCAAGAGCAATTGTGGCCTCCGAAATTGCTGCCAAGGAATCTAAAGCTAAGGAAGAATCGTTCCAGATGGAAATTGATGATTTGCGAAAGAAGATTGTCGAAAAGGAGGAGGAAATTGCAAAGCTGGTGGAGAGCATGCATACCCTACAAGGAGAAATGGAAGGCATGAAGATTGAGCATAAAAGTGAGAAGATTAGTTCTCAGAAAGCTCTTGGAGACATTGAAAATTCTAAGAATGAAGTTGAGATAAAGTTGGAGAAATTAAACGAGGAATTTGGCTCTCTGATGATGGAATTTGAAATGTTTAAAGCTGAGAAGGAAACAGTGAAATTGGAGCTCGAAACGTTGTACAAAGTAATCGTAGTTGTAAAAGAAGAGTTAGCTAAGAAGGTGGACGATTTAGAAAAGAGTAAAGAAGAGATAAAGGCAAAAGAAACTGAAGTTTCTGGATGTAAACAAGAACTAGAATGTTGTCAGATGAGGATTTCAGAACTTGAAATTGACGTTATTAGCGGAGATTCACAAATTGAAAGCAAGCAAGAAGAAATAACGAAACTAGAGTCGTTGAACGTCGAATTGAAATCAAAGTTAGAGATTGAAAATTTGAAAGTTGAAAAACTTGCAGAAGAGTTTGGCAATTTGGAGAGGAGTTCTAGAGTTGATGTAAAAGAGTTGAACGATATGATTAAACAAAAAGAGGATGAACTGAAAGAGGCTCGAGAAGCGCATGAGATTGAATTAGGAGAAGCTTTGATAGGTATTGATGTGAAAGGTAAGGAACTGATGGACGCGAACAAAAAACTGGAAGCGATTCAAGCAG
Source organism: Aurelia coerulea (assembly GCA_039566865.1). Taxonomy (NCBI): domain Eukaryota; kingdom Metazoa; phylum Cnidaria; class Scyphozoa; order Semaeostomeae; family Ulmaridae; genus Aurelia; species Aurelia coerulea. The sequence continues at coordinate 16,603,831 of CM076958.1, read as the reverse complement.
AGCTTAGAGCGAACGAGAGTATCGTAGGGGACTTGAGAAAACAGAATATAGCTTTAAAAGAAATGTTATCGGAATCAGAACAGACTGCGACTGACTACGAAAAGAAAATTTGTGAGCTGAATCAAAGAATGGACTACTTGTCATCTGAGTTGAAAGAGAAAGTGGAAGAAGTAGAGAATATGAATGTCTTGAGCAATGATTTGGGAAAGAAGTTGGTTGCTAGTAACGAGATGGCAGATCAACAAACTGAAATGTTATCTAAGGTGAAGACAGAGTTGGAGGATATCCGAAGGCAAGTTGAAGTGAAAGAAGGTCTAATTGACAATTTGCAGAAGGACAAGGAAGTTTTAAAATCGAAGGTGATCGAAGTACAGGAAGAGTTAGACTCCAGAAATGACGATTTATCCAATTTAAACCAAGAGTTATCTAAGATGGCCAAGGAATTGGACGAGGTCAAGGAACAGGTCGAAGATAAAGACAGCTTTGTAGAGGGCCTACGAAAGAATAAAGATATGTTGGAGCTTAAATTGATAGAAGTGAACGAAGAGCTAGCGAACAGAAATGAAGACCTTTCTTCGATGAGCAGCGAACTGGTTGAAATCAAATCACAGCTTGAAGAAAGAAATGTTTTAACTGAGAATCTTAAAGAAGAGAAAGACATTCTTGAGGACAGATTTGTCGAGAAAAATGAACATTTTAATCAAAGAATGGAAGGGTTTTCAGCTGAGAAGCAAAGAATGATAAAAGAGCTTGCAACCCTTAATTCACAACTGAAGGAAAGAGAAACCCTTGCTGATAATTTAAGCAACGAGAAAGATTCATTAGAGGGCAAAATTGCAGAGTTGAATGAAGAGTTGAATCGTAGAAACGTGGAGCTCTCCACGAAGAGCGAGGAATTCACTGGGGTCAAAACAGAACTCGAGGAAGTGCAGAGTGTTATGGAAGATATCAAACAAGAAAAGGAGGCATTTGAGATTAAATATGCTGAGAAGAACGAAGAGATGGTTTCTAAGAATGAAGAGTTAGCAAGAGCAACTGCAGAATTAAGCGAACTCTTATCACAAGTGAAAGACAAAGATGCACTTGCTGATGATTTAAGAAAGGAGAAGGAATCACAGGATGGAAAGTTTGCTGAAGTAATCGAGGAGTTGAGTTGTAAAAGTGATGAGTTATCAGAAGTTATAAAAGATTTAGACGTGTTGAAGTCTGAGTTGGAAGGTAAGAATAGCGTTATTGATGATTTGAGTAAAGATAAGGAAATACTCAAAGGCAAACTCAGCGAAGCAAAAGATGAATTATGTTCCAATAATAAAGAGATGCTAAAGCTAGGCAAGGATTTAGACGATGCTCTGTCAAAAATAGAGGATTTGGACATTAGTTTGAAGAAGTTGCGAAGTGAAAAGGATTCCATTGAAGTGGAGATGTCAGAAGCAAAGCAGAAGTTGTCATCTCACGATGAAGAAATCGAAGGGCTCAAAACAGAGTTTGAGGGAGTGAGATGCGAGCTTGTGGAGAAAGAGAAGGATTGTGAAGCTTTCCAGATAAAGATAAGCAGTTTTGAATGTAAACAGAGTGTGATTGAGAAACAATTGATCGGGAAGAGTAAGGAGCTACAAAACGCGCAGCTGGAGATTTCAAAGCAAGGAGAGGTTGTCACTTCGTTGATTAAAGAAAACGACTCATTTATGGACAAGTTAAAAGAAAAAGAGACTCTACTGAGTGCTAAAAATAAAGACTTGTCTAACTTTGTTAAGAAAGTGGAAGATTTTGATTCAGAAGTCAAAGAACTGGAGAAGAAGATTGAGAAACTGGAGGGAGAGAGCGCTAAGTTGGAAAAAGAAAGCATAGAAACGAAGGAGGAATTGGTTAAGGGAGAAGAAGAAACGTTGAATATGCGCGAAGAGTTTGACATTGCTACTCGTATGCTAGAAGAAAAAGATGCACTTGTTGTAACGTTACAGGAGAAGAATAGAATTATCGAAGAGGAACTTTGCGATACCAAAGAAAGTTTAGCAGAAAGCAAAAAAAAAATTGTTAGTTGCAATGAAGAATTGGAAACTGTTCGTGCTAAACTCAGTGAGAAAGAAAATGCTTTGGGAACGTTGATTATGCAATATGATGCCACGATGAAGAAGGAAGCGGAAGAAATTCGCAAGCAACGATTGGAATTTGATCGAATTGTCGATGTCCTAAGAGAAAAGGAAGAAGATATTAGCCTACTGAAAGAAGCTGCGAAGCAAGATTGTTCTAGTTTAAAGAAGAATATAAAAGCTCTTGAGAATTCATTGTCAGTTAAAGAGGAAGAATTGAAGAGGAACACGGAAAGGCTTGCGAAATTAGAGACAGATTTTGGAAGTCAAAAATATGATCACGATGCTTTGTTTGACACAATGGTTGATGACGGGAGGAAATTAAAAGATAAATTGGAATCTCTTCAGAATAAGAATGAAAAATTAGACGAAGAAGTTTGGGAGAGAAATGCAGAAATCGAGCAAGTCAATAATGAGAAGAGGAAGATGGAAAATGAAATGAAAATATTGAAAGGAAGAATTAATGAGTTAGTTGAAGAGAAGGAACTACTGCTGGCTGAAGAAAAAGATAAATTGAAGGCGAAAGATGATAAGCTGAAGAAATATACAGTTTATATCTCAGAGATGGAAAGAAAATTGGACAGATATAGAAGAAGCAGTAAAGAAACGAAGAGAGATAAAGTTGGCCAAGAACCAAGTCAGGTATATGTCCTCTTTATGATATTTACTATTATTTCTCGGTATATTGTTTCTCTATCAAATCAATGACCAACCTCGTACCCAGTGACAATGAAGGTTTTCCGTAAACTGCAATGCTTGTTGAGGTCTAGCCTCCTATTGAAAACAACAGATACTCTTGGGAACGAGGTTGATCAATGATTAGCCTTGGCCACCTGGAGTCTTTTAAGCTCACTGAATTGGATTTTGCTATCCTCAAGACATTAATTGCATCCAACATTTTCATATTGAGAAATAAGATACATTAACAACCAAAAGGCTCAGCTGGACAAAGTTGCGGACGAAGTTCCCGACATCTTCTTTTCGTTTGATTTAGCTCATCTATAGATATGATATTTTGTGCTGCATATTTTTGCCAGTTGTCTCGAAATAGTAAACTTTTACTGTTAGCAAAGCTCTCAGACGTTACCTTGAAAAACTTTTTCCTTTAGTATTTATCGAAAAGTTCTTTGCCCAAAGTTTTAGTTGTTAATGTAGTAATCTACTTTTGTGGTGTGTTTTGAAGTGAAGTTGAAGATTTTACTATTGGGTGCGCCAAAATAAACTATGCACGTTTAACAGGTCACAATAAATCGTACACTGGACCGATTTTAAAGATTTATAATTTAATCGTTAGCAGAAAGCCTGAATTAGATACTGAGATTTTTTGCAAATTTTTTCATTTTCAGGTTTTAGAGCTAGAAGCAGGTTTCCTAAAATTTTAGTTTTCGAAAACACTGAAAACGATCAAAAATCATCGATCAAGTTTTCTAAAGAATCGACATGAATGGACAAAGAGAGAACTTGTTCGTGGTGATTTGCGAATTAGAAATCGACCAATTGTAATCTGCTGTACGAGAGTTCGTGCTAAACCCCTAAATCCCCCTGAAAACATTTTCTCTTTGTTCATTCATGTTGAATCTTTTAAAATTTGATCGACATTTTTTATTGTTTCAATTTTTTCGGAAACGAACATTTTAAGAAACTCGCTTCAAGCTCTAAAAACTGAAAACAGAAAAATTTGCCAAAAGTCATAGAATCCAATTAAGGCTTTCTGCTAAAGATTAAGTCATGAATCTTCAAATTGGTCCAGTGTACGATTTATTGTGGCCTGCCAAACGTGCATAGTTTATTTTGGCGCACCCGGTAGACCTATGATTTTTGTTGAAAATCCAGTTTGAAGGTTAAGCTCTGTTTCTCACTGATTTTTTATATCATTTGCAGCAATCAGCAATGAGGGAAGGATTAAAGAACCTCAAGTTGGTTGTAAGTAACTTTCGACAATCCTGATATCGTTATGACATCATTTCACATTTTGATTTGTATAGGGCCTAGCTACAGTTGATGTAACAAGCCGGGGGGAGGGGGTGGGGGGGGTGGGTACTTAACCACTATTATTGTACCGGATATCCAATGCTGAACAGGGTCTCGTTTTCAGCTACTTTCCTCCCAAACAGGGTAGGGTCTGCAGGGGTAAAGTGGGTAGGCTGGGGTATAATGGATAGTGTTGATTGCTGGAAAAGAGCAGAACCTCTTCTTTGATTAGAAACAGTAGATCTTCTTTAGGCTAAACCAGAACCAAAAGAAATCAACCTCTCAACCTGTCTGTAATAACGAAAAGCGATCTTTTGTCATTATGCTTTCATTTTGTTTGCCCCTGAAAATAGAATCATGAGAAATGAAATATATTTGCAAAAGGAAACTTTAAAACCATTTGCCAATCAATTTTGAATCTGCAAGAGCATGCATTTGCCTTAGGTGTTTGTAAAGTTCCCATCTTATGGTGAAAGAATTACAAAACTTAGTCCTGAATTTGTTGTTGTTGAAATTAGACTATTTTTACTGTTTTTATCAAAACAGTTATTTGCTGAAATGTTTCTTTGCCGAAATTTTATCGTCCAAATATTTTCATTTTTAATGCAGCAATTAGTTGATGTCATAGCTTGTGAGCTCATATTGTCATAGCGTATGAGCTGATTGAAGAGTAATGCTAATCGTTTGCCCATTTTCTACAACAGACTCCTGACGTGGATTCTAACGTTGAACAGTCCGCCAAGAAAGATGAGACACCGTTGAAGAGAAGTGGGACAAAAGAAGGTATGATGGTTGTGGCTTTTTTGTTCGATGATTAGTTAAAGTCAAGAGCACAAAGAAACAAGAAACTGAAGTAATAACTCTTGTAGTGAACAGTTGTACCGTACAATACGTACGAAATATAACTTTATAAGCAACGACGTGACAAATCGATTTTGATGCTTCCTCAAAGTTTGACTGTATTTCCACAGGTGCATCAGTTTCGATATTTTCAACATTTTTCTTTTGTTTATTTGTTTCATATTTCAGACGCGCAGCGAACGTTTTAGCTGATGCGAAGGAGAGCAGAAATGATTTGGAGGAAGAGGGAGGAAGCGGAGGAGAAAGAGAAGAGGGAAAAGAAAGAAAAGAAGAAAAGAAGAAAGGTTTCTCTTCTCGCTCTTCCTCCTCCGCTTTTCTCTCTCCTCGTTCGCATCTTTCTACTCTCCTTCGCATTGGCCAAAATACACTGCGCATCAGAAATAAGAAACAAATGAGAAATAAAAAAAAACAAATCAGACGTAAGAAACAGAGAAAAATATTGAAAAATATTGAAACTGATGCCCCTGTATTATTTCTTATGAAATTTTTTATTTCAATAAACAACTAATTTTGCGGGGAAAGGTAAATATTCTTTTATTTGAGTCGGAAACACCCCTTGCAAGACTTTTTCAGTAGATGAGGTAAAAATTAGAACAACGAGAGAAAGGATAAGGTTGAGGGGAAAGGAAATAAGAGCTAAATTACACGACTGCAACTGAGAATGAATGGATATCAACAAGGGATTGAATAGTTGCCACAATAAGAATACTTGATCAGGTGATTCAAGAGCAGCAGAAAGCCCCCTTTGAATGTTTATTATTGCGTGCGAACTGTTGTCAAACAGTTTGACATATTTTTCTGGACTTTACTTGTCACCTTTGCTCTTTACGACTCTTCACCGAATCAGAGAAAATTAGTGATACTCCTAGCAATTATGCTTCTTGCAGATCTTTGCCTTGCGAGGACCAATTTTAGATCTTCCAAGTAGAAATTCAAAATGCTTGGAAATACATTTACCAACATAGGGTTCAAATCTTTGAAAAGTTCGGTGCAAAATTCTATTGCAGTTTTCTTTGAAATAAATGTTTTGGAAGGAACTTAGGGTTTTTTGCTGTAAATCGGCCGTGACAATTTATTGATATCTTGATTAGTTTCAATATGGTGGCATTTATTAAATTTGAGGCTTTGGCGTTATCAAATTTCTAAATCTTAAACTAGAAAAGCTACAGATTTCTGCTTGCCACCATATTGTAGAACTTCATAAACTATGGTTTTCATGAAGGCTACATAATATTTCCTCTATTGGTTTAGGATTTACGATGAGTTAAATTTTTTCAAAATCTTCCATGAATTTTTTCAAAACTAATTAAATTGCCGCTATTTAAAAAAAGTCAAGATTTCAAAAATTTCCACGGCAGATTTACAGCAAAGTACGATAAGTTCCTTTCAATCTTATCTTATCCTTTCAATCCAATATTTTGAAGGATATGAAAGATTTGAGCCCTATGCTACATTTACCCACGATTTTGAGAGAAGTTACATACAGTAAAAACCCGCATATAAGAACCACCCACTTATAAGAACCTAAGGCCTAAAATGTTCTAATTTCACCTCATTACAGAAGAACCTATTCATCCTGAAATTCAAGGAAGGTTCTTATCTAAAAAAAGTTACATGTAAACTACTGGTTGGTAAAATGTGATAAGATTTTTTAAAGAAATTTAGCCAAATACTTAAGTAGATACAAAAGCCACGGTGTAAAAATTCCTTGTATGAATGGATTTGATACAGATAAGGCTAGGTAGATAAGGTTCTTTTTCATAAAATTGTGTCATGATAGTGTGTATGTGAAAATGATGTTTTCTTATATTTGGCCTAAATTCCCAAAGATCTGTAATTAATTCTTTTGACAAGAACCTATTTAAGAACCTTGCATCCTGTTTTCAAGAATAGTATCATATGCATAAGAACCTAAAGAGGGTGATTTCAAAATGCAAGGTTCTTATATGCGGGTTTTTACTGTATGCGTATCCCGTAGCTTGAAACGACATCATTTTTCGCGTTTTCTCGATTTTAGTGGATGAATTCATTGATGCAAAGAAAGGTCGTGTACAAGAAATCAGGCAAGGTGCAGCAAAGAATGCCAAGGGTCCATCTCCAGTTGTTTCAAGGACAAGAAGGAGAACAGCTAGGAAAGAAACCCCGCAGAGGCCCAAACCATATCCAAAGAGCAAACCCAAATCTGATGAATCTGAAAGCGAAACTGAGGTAGGTAAAAAGAATATGAACAATGATTAGTCTGATCACAGGATCGTAGCATAGGTTCCAAATCTTTAGAAAGGCTGGTGTAAAATTGAGTGACCTATTTCTTTGAACTGAATGACTTCAAAGAAACTTTAGCTATTTCTCTATGATTCTACCGTCGGACTTTTCTGAAATCTTTGATATTTTTGATGTTTTTCTTCTTTTTCAAGAATTCAACAAAAATTTTCAAAAAAACTTAAAACCATCGTAATTTCTAAACCGTTTGACGCAACATAAAATATTTTCCAAAAAAGCCATAGTTTATGGATGTATACAATATGGTATCAAGCAAAAGTCTGTCGCTCATCTGGTTTATGATTTAGAAATTTGATGACGTCACATCCTCAAATGAGTTGAAATTTAAGATACGCTGTAATATAGAAAATATTCAAAATTTCTGGGAAGTCCTATGGTAGAATTATAGGTAAGTATCTAAAGTTTCTTTCAAGCCATTCAATCAGAAGAAATAGGTCATTGAATTTTACACCCACCTTTTTACGCCGAGTTAAAGATTTGGAACCTATGCTTAGCATTGTAGTTATCACTATTAAGACCGGGTGAGTCAACAAGCATAGATTTTTTAGTACAACAGTAACATTTGTGTTTGATTGGCACCTCAATACAAAGCGATTAGCGACTGCAGACACAGGAAATTCTCTTAACCAGTAATTCAAAACAAACAAAGCCACAAAAGTTGCCCCGAAACTAGCCTGTTAACCAGACCCAATTTCAAAGGAAATAGTGGTCTGTTCAATACCGCCATAAAGCTTGTTCAGAGCCTCTATTTCAAGAGGGCTGTTTTCCAAGTTTTGTGGAAAATGTATGCGCATAATTATCTCGCAGCTCAAAGTATTATCTTGAAATTAAAGAGCGAACTATTTTAGCGCAGCAAGGGAGACAGCTTAATCAATAGACCTTTTCAAGGGTCTGGGGCTGGCACGCCACTTTTCTGGAAGATGGCTGCGAGAGGGAATCCCCTTCTCGCTGCAAATGGCGAAGTTTGGCTGCCTCGGAAGAGGTGGCGTACGAATCTCGCATTTAGCGTAACTTAATCGGCACGCATGGGATGAGAAGGATTCACAAACTGAAGAAACAGCTTCGACTTAAGGACTAGTTTAGAACTTGTTGCCTGATTGGCTGTGGGAAGTTTCGGAAATAAAAACAGACGTTTATGTTTCGTTATCATTCGATTTCGAGTGCAATGTCGTACTATTTCGAACGAAAATTTCGATCTTTATATTTCAATGTTTAACTGATCGATGCCTTGCATCCCTTGCGTGCCGATTAAGTTAGGCTAAATGCGAGATTCGTGCGCCACCTCCTCCGAGGCAGCCAAACTTCGCCATTGCAGCGATAAGGGTATTCCCTCTCGCAGCCATCTTCCAGAAAAGTGGTGCGCCAGCCCCAGACCCTTGAAAAGGTCTATTGCATGATTAGACCGTTGGTCAGAGATTAAATTTCTATGCAAGGCGGAACAAAGAGTAATCAGGGCGCATTCAGATTGCAGTATTCTTTTTCAGAAAAATTTCAAAGAGCTTCCTGGGTAAATGGTTTCTTTACAAATAATCAACAAATTACTCTGAGGAATTCTCAAACTAGGTTTTAACAAGCTTTTTGGCGGTATTGAACAGACCACTATTTCCTTTGAAATTAGGTCTGGCTAACAGGCTACCCCGAAACCAGTAGGGCAAACTCTCTCCTTGTGCAAGCGAAAGGTGGTTTTTAAGAGAAGAAGGAGAAGGGTAAATCTAAAGTTCTGCGGGGAGGAATTTGTTTATTTGATTCAGAAGCCGAGCAGAAGGCATATTGTAATTCTCGCGCATTTAGGGCTTAAATGAAACAATTACCACACAGCTCCTGAATCTAATAAACAAAATCCGCCAATTTCTATTGATGCAGTTTACTTTGTAAATTCGTTTATTTAAAATTCATTGCATTGAAGATGAACATTTATTTTGTTAAAATTCGTCTTTTCATTCCATGATTACAAGCAATTTTGATAAAATGGTATTCCAAGCAAGGTATATAGCACTTACTGCTCAGCTTCTGAACCAAACAATTAAAATGCCTGAGGTGTAGAAGTTTAGATATAAATTCCTTCTTCCTATATATGCTTATGTTTGCTTTTAAAACCCATTTTTTGAATGCACAACGAGCGAGCTAGCTACTTGGGTTTCAGAGAGAGTTTTGCAGCTTGCTTTGTTTTTGTTTGTAAGTTGACCGACCAGGCATTTATTTCATTGCTTTGTACTTTGGTGTCAATCAAAAGTAGCGAATCCTATTGTAACATTATCTGTCCTTGTTGTTCGGTTTTACCCAAAGTTGGTCTTCACCAATTAAAGCCTTTTTACTCGGGGTTTTTTTCCTAACTCACATGGAAGAATATTTTCCATGGATCAATTTACTACCAATCGTTCTAGATTAATCAAGCAACTGGTGAACCATGCTCGCCATCAAAATTGAGGAAGAAAGAGCAGCAAACGCCAGTCGGGTTATCCCCACGCAAAAAGAATTTATCACGTGGTGACCTAGCCTGCGCGCAGACCCAATATTCTGAAGAAGAAAGTGTCTGCGCAACAACGAGCAAAAGCTTGCTACCGAACAATTCTGGGTTTCAGGGAAAATAATTTATGCAATCATGAATAATTAATTCATGCGTATCGTTTTGTTGCTGTCACAATATGCTGTCACACATTTATCTTCAGTCGTGTATTGTGTTGTTTGTTCTCGTCACTTTTATGTTTTGGATTGTATTGTGGTTTTTGTTTAGAACGTTTAATTGTTTATTCGTAAAAGGACCCCAAAAGGACTGGAAAAGGTCAGATTGTTAACGATGTGTTGTTTAGCGTGTTGAAAAACATGTCGTTCGCTATTATCATAGTCATAAGAGAAAAATTAAGTTGTCTCTTATGACTATGCTATAATTTATCCGTAGTCCGAGTAAAATGAATGGCCTAAAGGGATTTGCACTGTCATCATCATCAATTACGCTTTCCGTCTATAAAGACATTGCGCGGTCCACTACTAATCTCCAAATATGTCTGTTTTCTGCCATTTTTTCATGTTCTTTTATTCTCACTGTTTTGAAACTTCCATCTCTGTTTTTCAATATTGTATTAAATTTAACTTTTTCTAAATCCTTTTCTATTTGTCTCAGCCATGTTAATTTTTGTCCACCTCTTGGTTTTTTACAGGGTTTTTTCGCCTCCTTCAATGATTTTCTTGCTGATGTGTCTTCTGGTAGTCTTAATAAATGACCGTACCACGTTAATCTTCTTCGCTTTACAATTTGGCTCCATGGAACTGAATTTGTTCTTTTATAAAGCTTATCGTTGCTGACTTTATCCTGCCAATTCAGATTCAAAATTCTTCTCATTAATTTTCTTTGAAATATATCGATACTCTCTTCATGTTTCTTTGTTAAAGTCCATAATTCACAATTGTATGTGAATATGCTTTCAACATGACTCTTGAATATTCTGAATTTCGTTTTTTCTGAGGTTTTTTTGTTCTCAAAAATGTATTTTAGTTGGTTGTATGTATTTGTGGCAAGTATTTTTCTTCGATTTATATCCTTATCCGTCTCTAGTAAACTCCCTAAATATTTGCAATTTTTCCAGCTTTCATCTTCTCCTCTTTTGATCACATATTCTTCAGATTTTGTTTCATTTACTTGCAGATTTTTCTCTTTCAATATTGATGGTACTTCTTTCTTCAAGTTTTCCTTTACTGTTTCCATGTTTGTTATCCAACTGATATCATCTGCATATTGTTGATTGATTATGATCTTGTGATCATCTTTGCTATTTCTCTGCCCTTCCACGTTGTTAGTGTGAAGGATTGGTTTCAGGGCTTCTGCTAGATAGACTATGAAAAATATGGGACTCAGACAGTCACCTTGAGGAATACCAATGTTTGTGTGGATGTCATTTCCTATTTCGTTGCCGATTTTTACTTTCAATTTAACATTTTCTACCAATATTTTCATCATGTGTAAATCATCATCATCTAATACTTCTTTCAATATTTTGAACAGTTCATTTCTCCTAACCGTGTCGAATGCTTTTGACATATCGAATAGCAGTAACATAATTTCATAATTATCTGATGTAATTGCTTTCTCTGCTAAGACTTTCATACTGAATACTAGCTCTGTCGTAGATCGTCCCTGTTGGTAAGCAGCTTGTGTGTTTGGAATGATCAATAATATCTTATCAATACACCTTCTTAACATGCAAATTGCCAAGATTTTTCTCAACATTGATAGTAGAATAATTGGTCTCAGATTTTGTGATGGTCCTGCTTTTTTACCTGGCTTTTGAATTGGTACTAGTATTCCTTCTTTTATTTCGTTTGGATATTGACCACTTTCTGACATTTCATTGAAAATTTTTGCAATTTCACTTGATATTGTGTCAGGACCATATTTCAACAGTTCTCCATATACATTGTCTATTCCTGCGCTTTTCCCATTTTTTAAGGATTTTATGGCTCCTTTTATTTCTTCTACTGTGAAAGGTTTTTTCATCTTTTTTTGGCATTATACTTGCTATGTTTTTCTCTGTCTCCTTGTTGAAAATTTCTTCAAAGAACTTTGTTACTATTTCTACTTGCTTCCTTTCATTAGTTGTTTTTCCATTTTTGCTATCTACGACTATCTTCTTTTTTTCCTTTCTTCTTTGAAGCTACTTTATTGCTTGGAACATTCTTCTACTGTCATCTTTATGTTTTTCAATCTCCTCAACCATTTCCCTAATCTCTTTTTCATCCTCTTCTTTCATTTTACTGTGAATTTCCTTTAAAATGTTGTTTCTTTGTTTTTGAAGTTTTTCTTTTTCTTTCTTATCATTTGTGGCATTCATATCATTCCTGATGGATTTTTGCTTTTTCTGAAAGCTCTATTATTTCCCTATTTCCACTTTTCTTTTCACCTTTCTTTCTTCCTACCACTTCTTCAGCTGCCTTGACACATGTTTCTGCTATATTTGACCATATCTCTTGCACATTTCTTGTTTTCTCTTTGTCTAATTTTTCTTCCACACTTTTCTGATATCTTTGTCTGTATTCTATATCTCTCAATTTATCTAGATTTAGTTTAGGGATTTTCTTTTTATTTTGCATTTTGTACCATTTGATGTTGATTTTGGCTTTTACTAATCTGTGATCTGTAAAAGTTTCAATCCCACTGTACGATCTTGCATCTTCTAAAAATTTTCTGTGTTTACTTTTCATCATGATATAGTCAATCTGATTTCTGTATGGATTTTTCCTCACAATGCTATTCTTGACTGGTGCTTCCCATGTTGTTCAATGGGCCATTTTATGTGGAAACATTGTATTACATAGGATCATTTCATTTCTGAGCAGCATTTCACATAAATCTCGACCATTTTCATTCATTTCTCCTTTTCCATATCTTCCTATAACTTCTGGAAGTTCATTTCTTCCAAGCCCTGTTTTTGCATTTTCATCTCCTCCTACTATGCAAATGTCTCTTTTATTTACATTTTTGATGATGTTTTCTAATTCTTCATAATAGTCTTCTTTAATCTTAGGATTTTTTTTACTTACTTCAAGGGTTGGGGCATAAGATGATATAAATGTAAGCTTTCTTTGATTTTCTTTTGTTCCAATTTTTGTGATTACCTTACATATCCCGTTTGAGATGACACTAAACTCAGCATCAATACCCTTTTCGATAACAATTCCCACTCCATGGTGTTTATTTCCTTCATTTCCTGTATGATATACTTCATAGATATGTTTTCTGTCGCTTGATGTTATTTCAAATATTCCTTCACTTTTCAGCTTTGTTTCTTGGATGGCTAAGACTGACAGCTGGTATTTTTGCATATCATTTGCCAGTTGTATCTTTTTGAGGTCGGTGTTTAGTCCTCTTACGTTTAGTGTTCCAACATTCAGATTTGATCTTAACATTCCATGCGGCATTGTGGCTCTTCTGACATATTTTTGATAGACGTTTGAGTGAACCTTGACTTCTTATTGGCAAAACAGTTCGCGAGGAGTCACCCATCGCAGCCGGCCTAAACTCCTTCATATTGATTTGCACTGTGTAGCAAGCTTTTGGTCGTTGTTGCGCAGACCCTTTCTTCTTCGGAATATAGGGTCTGTGCGCAGGCTAGTGGTGACCAAGAAAGAAAGCAAGGATCCAAACTTGCTAGTAAGATAGCTACAACGCACAAATATGATTTTGAGAAATTGGAACATCATTTGGAAATCGCAGCTTGATGAGAAATCTTAGGGCGAGTACGACGACAAAAAACATCATGTTCATTGACTCATATTTCATAATCAATAAGTTAGAAAATTGACAAGTCCATGTTATAATTAGAGTGACATAAATCAAGTGACATAAATCAAGTGGCTAAGCCATATTAAATTAGAACGTTTCGAACCTTCCTAGGTCCATCCTCAGCAAGTTGACTGGGTGGAGTAACGATTAAATATTGAAAGAGATACACGCTAGTGAGAATTGGGAGTAGTCCAAAAAAGGGCAAAATAGCCATATAAAGACGAAGCTGTGTGCAAAAGGGGAGAAAAACAATCAGAGAAACCGGTAAAAACCAGTAATACTGGTAAAAACGGAGACAAACAACTCAGAACAGTACCAGGGGGATTGGGGATTGCTGAGAATTAAGGGAAGGGTGGTCCCGAAGGATTAAGAGACTTTCGTGAATAAGAAGGTCAAAAGAATTCTCAGTTTTGCTGAGAATATCAAAATCTTCAAGGGATCCATTATGGCCGGACTTAGAAATGTGGTCCCCATTGGCAGAACAGTTACTTTTTATCTTTTGACCTGCTTTGTTGATTCCCAAGTGCTCTCTACAGCGAGTAACTAAATTACGGGTTGTTTTCCCATAGTACAAGGCATGGCAGCCAGGACACTTATATGAGTAAACTACAGAAGAGCACATGAGAATAGGGAAGCGGTCCTTAAACCTAAAATATGATGCTAAACGCTTAGGAGAATTGAAAATAACCTTAAGCTTGAGATTAGGGTAACATTGTTTAAAGAGCCTTGTAAGCTTAGTTTTAACTTGCAAACTATAACTTCCTAGAAAGGGGAGGCAGAACATAAGAAACTGCTTTTCTTCGCGAGTTGGTGGAGGCCTTTTACTAAACTGCTGATCCAAGAAGGTTTTAATGACACGATCAACAAGAGGCACAGGGAAACAGTTTTCTTTCAAAATTCGTTTTATTCTAACAACCTCATCATGAAAATTAAAATACGCAGAACATATGTGTAGAACCCTAATTAAATTAACCTTGTATTTATTAGGCGAGAGAGATCCAAAATCAGTGTAAAGATTTTGAGAAAGATTTTCAAAAGGAATTGAACAAAGAAGGTACGAGTTGCATTCTCCTTAAAGACCCATTGCTAATTATGATCCTTTGTGGCGCTAAAGTCGACTGCGCACAAAGGATCATGGTTGACAATGGGTCTTTAAATATTTCTTCATTCTATTCAAATTTTATGGGCCTCATAGACTTTTTTACTATTCTGGAAATGAAGCTGAATCGATCGATATTTTTGTATATTTTGAAGAATTTTCGAATGCGCAAAATAGTGATAGAGTGGTGTCGCCCATTATGCCCATGTCGTCGCGAAGTTCCGAGTTAGATCCAAAAAGAGCAATTAATGAAAAAACCAAATAGCCAGATTATATCACCAACTAATGGAGAAAAAGATCGCAGAGTATTGAGTTTTTACGTAAACTTAGCGTCGCCCATTATGGCCGCAGGAGAAACAATGAACACTACTCTACGGTAAAAAGTTTTAATAAGAAAAACAGCTTTAATTACTGTTCTTTGTTTATCATTTGGTACTTTAAACCCAAGAATATCAATAAGAATTAACCTAAACTTCGAGTTTTGGCAATTGAAGTACATGCTTCGAGTTGTTCTAAATCCTGCCTTATCTCTTGTGCATGGATGGATGAGTTTTGGCATAGTTTCTGAAATGAAAATAGACTTAATATAATGCTGCGTTTTTTGGGTTTCGATGATTTTCCAAGTCAGTAAGTAAGATTTTAACCCAAATTGGTGTTTTTTTTAATAAATGTTGCATTTTAATATTTTGAAGCCATTGGAAACTTCTCTGGTACACTGATGGGCATAATGGGCGACGAAAAGAACAATTAGCAGCACTCAGACTTCATAACCTTAAATCTGAATCAGAAGTCACTTTGCTTGGTTTCATTGTAGATTTCCTCTCAAGAGACAGGACTTCTGAAAAATCAAAGCATATTTGAAAAATTTCAAACCGCAAGGTGCCGAGCGAACGAAAAAGAAAGAAGGAATGTAAATAGAATCATGAAATTTGCAATACTTGAAAGAATCAATTAGAGATATGCACAAAGCATCTCGTCGGGTTTCATTGCAAATGAACTGAAACTTCAGTGAAGGTCAAATCATGATAAAACAGATGCCAGCGAAGATTTTCCGCGCAATTGCAATTTTATTACTAGTCGTCAGTCCCCTGAAATTTAATTTCTCTTGCTAGCCGGCCATAATGGGCGACTGGCCATAATGGGCGACTGGCCATAATGGGCGACGTTTTATGTACTCCAGTTCAGAATATTTCATTTCCAACATTCCTCTTCATACCTATCTCGGGTGAATCTATACCGGGAAAAAGACATATTTTTATTTTTAATCTAGGACAAAAAGTAAGCCATGCTCTTAGTTGTTTGAATTCCTGTGCAACGATGAAACATCAGTTTTGGTTTGAACTCGTTCCTCAAGTTTTCAAGACTAAAGCACCGGAGATATCACGGATTTAGCAAAATTGTACATCACAAAAGTGGAAAAATCCATGGAAAAAGAGGACTGATTTTGGCTTCAACTCAGACTTCAAAACCAGGCAACTTTTTTCCTTTTGGCCTGGGACTTGCAAAATAGATGTCAGATTGGACGAAATGCTCCCTTACAACTGTAAATGCCTGTTTTGAAATCTGTGTTGTTGACTGCATTTTTAGCCGTCTGTATGCCTGAATTGTTAGCAAATTGTGTATGCTGAGATGAACTCTTTGATGATTTATTTTGATTCAAGTTGTGAGCAGGGGATATTTAAGAACAATGTAAAGAACGAAAGGACTATAGATAGTATATCATTTGATTAATAAGGGAACAGTTCCCAGTAAGAAATAAGAAGAAGAGCATGTGTAATAACTCTTTTATGATGTCTTCAAGAAATTTGTGGATTCTAACTACTTAGAATCACCCTTAGACCCCGTTTACACGAGAGAAAACTGGATCGATCCAGAACGGGATCGATCCCAAACCGGTACGGATCGGCCTTGCGTTTACACGGGATCGCTTGGGAATGATCCGCTATCCGTGCTAGTTTGGGATCGATTGCCAGGGCGATCCAGTTTGGGATCGATCCCGTCAGAGCCTCGTGTAAACGGCCGGATCGATCCCAAACTGGCACGGATGCAAAACGAGGCAAGACGAAAATAGAAATCGAGGCGTTTTCATAATGACACCTTTTGTTCACCCTGACAACAAATGGCGCGAAGTCTTTACGCATGCCCATCTTTACAAGGAGGCTGGGAATCAGTGATAAGGTGCCCGGATCGATCCCGTGTAAACGCAACATAAATTGGGATCGATCCCGTGCAAACACCTGCAAAATTTCAGGATCGATCCCGAACTGGATCGATCCCGTTCTGGATCGATCGAGTTTTCTCCCGTGTAAACGGGGTCTTAGTGACCAGATAAAAGCACTTCCAAAAGTTGCAGCTTTCAAAAGAGCGATCAAGCACTGGCTTGGCGATAAGTGTAATTGCCGGATTTGTAAATAGCCAGAATTGTAAATTTGTATATTTTCTATTGTAAATAGACCAACTTTAAGTAAGATTATTATCATTATCATTGGACATGCACGCATCAGCTTTTAGCTGCCCATTTCTGGCCTTCCTAAACAGATAAATATTTATGTATGCCATGTTTGTACAAATATTTTTTCTCGATTATGCTTTCAGAAAAGAAACAACCAGTCAGACTAAAGTCATTGAAAGACCTAAGATCAAAAAGCAAAGACCCTGAAGAAGAGCAGCAAGAGTGTAACGTGCAGTAGGCTTAAGATGAACTTACAAATTTGAATATGAATCATCAGCAGAACAATGATTTATCATGATCAATGATTGGATGTGATCAGCAGGTGATAGGTAGTGATGATTAAGGATTGTCGATGGATGATTCAAGCTCGAGGATATTAGAGACAGTTTGCTTGCTAGCGATCGAAGTTTCAAGTGATGATTTCTGATTGTTCAATTTCGATTTTAATGACTTTGGAATTTGACCTTGGAATTTACTTGCCAGAAGAAACAGTAAGTTTGACGTTTTCAATTCAGCTTGTTAAAGAGACATTAATCGATACAATAAAACTAACTTTGTGCTCAGCATTCACTTTACAGATTAAATAACTGTTTATTCATAGATTCCGGGAGTGTTGTATATAGTTTTCTAATGTCTTTTGTTAGTAATGGCAAGACAACTGTCAAGCTGTAATTCAGGTTTTAGTCAGTTACGTTTGGTCCCTTTAGAGTGTGAACTGTTAGAATTGAAATTGAAGACTGAAGTCATTGAAAGACCTAAGATCAAAAAGCAAGGATCCTGAAGAAGATCAACAAGAGTGTAACGTGCAGTAGGCTTAAGATGAACTTACAAATTTGAATATGAATCATCAGCAGAACAATGATTTATCATGATCAATGATTGGATGTGATCAGCAGCTGATAGGTAACGATGATTAAGGATTGTCGATGGATGATTCAAGCTCGAGGATATTAAAGGCAGTTTGCTTGCTAGCGATCGAAGTTTCAAGTGATGATTTCTGATTGTTCAGTTTCGATTTTAATGACTTTGGAATTTGACCTTGGAATTTACTTGCCAGAAGAAACAGTAAGTTTGACGTTTTCAATTCAGCTTGTTAAAGAGACATTAATCGATACAATAAAACTAACTTTGTGCTCAGCATTCACTTTACAGATTAAATAACTGTTTATTCATAGATTCCGGGAGTGTTGTATATAGTTTTCTATTGTCTTTTGTAAGTTTTAATGGGACGGCAAATGTCAAGCTGTAATTCAGGTTTTAGTCAGTTACGTTTGGTCCCTTTACGAGTGTGAACTGTTAGAATTGAAATTGAAGACTGAAGTCATTGAAAGACCTAAGATCAAAAAGCAAGGATCCTGAAGAAGATCAACAAGAGTGTAACGTGCAGTAGGCTTAAGATGAACTTACAAATTTGAATATGAATCATCAGCAGAACAATGATTTATCATGATCAATGATTGGATGTGATCAGCAGCTGATAGGTAGCGACGATTAAGGATTGTCGATGGATGATTCAAGCTCGAGGATATTAAAGACAGTTTGCTTGCTAGCGATCGAAGTTTCAAGTGATGATTCCTGATTGTTCAATTTCGATTTTAATGACTTTGGAATTTGACCTTGGAATTTACTTGCCAGAAGAAACAGACATGTAAGTTTGACGTTTCCAATTCAGCTTGTTAAAGAGACATTAATCGATACAATAAAACTAACTTTGTGCTCAGCATTTGCTCTACAGAACAAACAACTGTTTATTCATAGATTCCTGGGAGTGTTGTATATAGTTTTCTAATGGTTTTTGTAAGTTTAATGGCACGGCAAATGCCAAGCTGTAATTCAGGTTTTAGTCAGTTACGTTTGGTCCCTTTAAGAGTGTGAACTGTTAGAAATGAAATTTACGCGTCCCGTTGACACAATTCTTTGAAAAACATGCTTAAGTTGATCGTTGTATGTCTGTGGGAACAAAATATGCGATTTAATCAAAGCGATACGTGCAAATTTAGGCCCCGTTTACACGATACCGCTTTCATTCCATATCGGATATTAAACGAAAGCGGTATCGTGTAAACGTGGCTTAAATTTGCCAAGTATAGTATTGCTATATTGCTTTTATCTTATTTCACTATATTGTTATTGTATTTTATTTTAGTTTCATTGTGTGAGGTTATGTTTAGTTTAGTTAGCTTAAATTTAGTCTGCCATACCTGCACATTAGGTAGTGCATTATGATGATTATTATTGCTTTGACATAATCCGATATGAAATGAAAACGGTCTCAAATCCGGATAAACACCAAGTTGTCTAATCTAAAAGTTGTATTATGCGAGATGAATCACTTTTCTCATTCCCGAGCGAAAAATTTAGACGACGTTTGTTTTGAATTGTTTTGAATTTGAGATTCCTGCTTTGGATTCCTACCTTAGAGTAATAAAAGTCTGCTTCTCAGGATGGGGACAACTTGATATATTGGTTCTGGTACAGGGGTATGCCACTTCAGGGGTACTTCTGTTCAAAAACACGGATTTACCCAATCTCCTTCCTCAGGATAGCCTGCGTGCAGACTCAACTCCTCGAAAATACTTTCGAGGAGTTGAGTCTGCACGCAGGCTACCTCAGGAGCGTAAACTTTGATATGAGTACGTGTAAGGGTCGGACAAAGTAGATAATAATGAATTTGATTTGTTGTACCTAGATAATAGTTTTGTTGCGTGGTTTTATAGCTTACCCTAATCGTTTAGTTTAAGAAAAATCAGTTTTACATAGCTATCGTCTTTTTGATTTGGCCAGATCTCCCTTTCATACGTTCCTTTGTAAGGTCTAGGCAACAACCAAGGGATACCACAGCCAAACAATGAAATTCCAAAATTATGATTTGGCTTGTCTCTGGTACCAAGGGCTACATTTGCCGAATACGGATGTTCGACATATAAAACTCATCTTTGTTGAAAGCAGTTCTCGTGGACTGACTAAATTCCATGCCTAAATGTATAAAAATGAAGGAAGTCACTTTATTTTCTCGTTTGAAACTAGAGCTACGACTTGATTCCTTGTATTCGTTCAACATTTTAAATCTGTTTTTCTATTTTCGTGAAAACCATCAAATTCAATGAGCGATGCTAAGACTTGTGTAATGAGTGTAGTTTGAAGCTACAAGAACTGATTTTTTGCAAATGCCTATCAGAAATTTTTATAAGGTAGCCGATAAAATTATATATAGCCGATAGAATTATATATATGTGTAAAAGTTTGCCCCCCGCCCCACTTTTCTGATGTTGTTGGAGGCCCAGGGTCTGTTTCAACCAAGGAATGGCATATGCAAGGCATGCTGCCAAGAAACCTTCATTGGTGGCCCAAATCCTTGGTTTTTCATAGAAAATTCGTATAGCAAGTTTGCATACGTACCACTTGAGTGAACGTGGATCTCTTGTCCTCTGAAGAATCATACTGCAAAAACCTTGCAAGCAATCTTTTGAATTTCAAACTGAAGAAAACCTAATTCTGAGGTTTGGAAAAGACCAGGTAATGACGTCACTGATGACACTCAATCCGCTGACCACCGCTGAGAATCTACTGACCATTTCGATGCCGCTGACAAAGAGCACCGTCAATTTAAATTCCATGCAGAAATCAACATTCAAGATGGCTGCCATACGACTAGGAAGTAGAGAGGTTGTGCCTGCAGCTACAGAAGGTGCAGATAATGTTTTCACACAGAAAATATTTACATTGACAAAGAGGAGGTAAGTATTGATTTTTCAGAGCCTTTGCATAGTAGAGGGAGGTGTTGCCGCGCAAAAAAGCAAGCCTGGAGCACAGAGTCAGACAGAGAGGGGAAAGGGCCTAAAAATATAGTGATACTGAACTCCCCCCTGTCGACGTAATGAGTCAAAGCTGAACTGGTTTTGACTGACTTGCATCTCCTCCACATAAAGTTTATAATTCTACTTTGAATTTATTACTTCAACAAGGTCACTAGGAGGGCCAGAGTAGGGCACTTTTCGACAAGGCCTCTCTAGTTTGAATATTGTTTGGACAGTACAGATTGATTGGGTATGAAAATAAATTTCACCGATAGTATGATCATAGAAAATACAATCTAAAGCATGAAAATTAAAGTAAGAGTAGTACCTATCTCCCCATGGGATACATGACTTGTGGATGGACGGGGGTCTGCCGCTTGCCATGGTACCCACTTGAGATATAAAATTGGATTATTTGATTATTTGGACAAGCAAAATTCCAGTTTAAAACTTAAGGTTCCTGGAATGAAATGGGATAAAATCTCCATGGACCATTGATTTTATAGAAGAGTGAATTCATATCTCAAGCAAATTCATTGATGGGTGTAAACTTTGGTATTGCAAAAGTGTGGGATGATCGGCTAAGCAGCTTGAACAGCTTCCATCAGGTGACTGGAGTTATGCTTGGTTGAGTGAGGTCAAACTCCAGATGGGCGACGTCTTGAAGGCCTGACCTTGCAACTCACTTTGTCATCCTTCGGAAGGGGCACTAAACTAGGGGTCTCATATGCCTGGATGTGGCATGCATTGTCAGCTTAAATCAGCTTTAAATAGCTAGAAATCGTTCCAGCCCACTTAAAATGAATTACTGAAAAACAAACAAAAACAAACTTTTCACTCTGGCATGTTTTGTTACCAAAAAACATTTGGCCTCAATGAGTTCTCTTTTACCTCTATAACAAACTGCAAATTTCTTCCATGAGTATGTGAATGTTGCTTTAGGATGGTATGCTATGTTGCTTTTTCAGATGGATGAAAGATGAAGAAGTCCATATTTGTCCTCTGTGCAGAAATAAATTCACACAGATCAGGAGAAAGCATCATTGTCGCCAATGTGGAAGAGTGTTCTGCAGTAAATGCTGTGAGCAGAAGGTAATTGTCCTCTTGATGTCTTTCAGCATTTTCAATATATGATAGGATACCTTGGCTAGTGAACTATTTCACTTTTTTCATTTGCAGGTAGCCCAAATTTGCTGATTGAAATATTGTGGTTTTGTTGCCAAAGACTTTTACGCAATACTTGAAAACTTCCCTGTTTGGTCAGATTATGAACATTTTGTTGAGAAAGGGAATACATATACGTATGGCTAAGATTTTCCACTCATGGTGGTCACATCAAATCATAGGATCTTGCTTTAAGTTCTTCTGTATTCTTTCAAAATCAAACAAATTCAACTTTTTCTCCAGAAGGTTTGTTTCTTGAGATTAGTCAGGAACCAATGATTCAATCACTCAATGATGTTTTGAAGTGAAATCTTATATTTTCTTTTTTGTGACTTCATTTTAGGTATCATTGGCCCAACTAGGCTATGATGAGCCTCAGCGTGTCTGTGATTCATGTGCACCAGTTTGCGACCTGATTTTCAAAGCAAGGTCCCCTCAATTTGTAAGTGTACCATAAAAGTTGCAAGTGCCCTTAACCAGTGGCGGCGCCAGCTCTAAAAAATTTGAAAGATGTGGGGGGGATCCTGATGTAATTTTTCAGCCTAAAGCTATACCCAACAAATTTTATGTCACTTTTCTTTGACAATTTCTGCCGACTTTTGAAATCTGGGGGGAAATGTCCCCCAATCCCCCTTATGGTGCCGCCATTGCCCTTAACCACTCAGCCTATATAAAAGCTTATGTGTAGATGCTCTGCTTAACAATTTGATTAGAAGTTGTAAGGAATTCTATTGATGCCATTCCAAAAAGTTTGTAGTTGGTATGTCTTGATTTACTGTATAGTCATCAATTTATGTAAATTTCTAAGATTTCAAAGTCATCCCATTTCTCTTCCAGGCAAAAAAGCAAGAGGCTGCCTCTTCATTAGCAGACTTGACTAGAGACACAGAAGGGCTGATAAAGGTCAAGAATTTCCACTTGAAGAGTCATATGTTTAAACTTCTTTTCGCATACTTTTCAAGAAATTCTCATCTGAATATATTTGAGAATTCTTGCATGTCATGGCTGAAGCAAAAAGTATCTTCAAAAGTACACCTAGTAGAACATTTAGAAAAAGTTTGTTTTAGGCCACATAAAATAAATTAATAGATTCTCATCACAAACTTTTGGAAACTCTCGCGAGGCGGGAGGTTTATATTTTATATTTTATATATAAATTTTTTTAGCAAATCTAGACAAATCAGCGAGGGAACACATTATTCCGGTGAGTTCTTTGCTTACACAGTCTTTGGCGCAGAGAAATGCCTACCCTGGGCCGTTTGTAGAAGAAGAAGGAGAAGCGCCAAACAATTTTACGATTGTCGATGTAGGAGTTGTTACAATTTTCAACATCAGCTGTAGCATATGATTTCATTCAATGCTTTGGAGTGTAATTACAAGACAAGTGATTTCTTGTAGATTTCCCGCAGAAACCCAATTAAATTGCTATGAAATTTGGCCCAGACTTGAGCGACAGGTCTCGTTTCAGTGCTTTTCCATGTCATGTGCAATGAATACATTTTGCTGGGACCCCATTCAAAATTGTAACACTCCACTTTGGATTTGGATCCGAAGATCAGCCTCCCGTTTACACAGTTCAATTCTTAACGCATTGGCTCTCCTTATGGAAAGATTTTTGTACTGGAGCAGTGGAAATGTTCTTGAATCACAAAACTTTGCAACGAATCAAAACTGTGCCAATACAGTGAAAACGTTGTTTCAGATTGACATTTGCATGACAATTGTTTGTAGTTTTATGATAATTCTCTCGAATTCTACCTTTCGTTCGATACAGTCATGTATCAACAGGAGTAAAACATTGCAAATAAATAGAAAACAATAAAATGATTTGTTTTGACGTTATATAAAATATAAAGATATCACAAATATTGCAAATGACAAACGGGCGGTACTTTTATATTTTGCAAACAAAATATAAAAAATATCGATACGGAATTAATTTTCCATGCGGGCGGTGATGAGAATCTATTAATTTATTTTATATGGCCTTACTTGTTCAGAAATGATAATTGTATGAAAAGTGGTATATCTCTTCATGAGTGACATCATCAACTATTTCAATGTTAAGAAATATTTTAGAATTGTCTTTGACCTATAACTGTTTTTTCTTGTTCTAGATTATTGAGCTGGGTGGTATACAGACATTAATTCATCTGAGTCAGAGCATTAATGATGGAATAAAGGTAAATACTAATGCACGGTATAGAATTCAAATTGTTCTGTTATCAAATATATGGATCTATATTTGTATGTTATTTGTATGTTAACTAATATAGATTTGTATGAAAAGAATGAAATGAAATAGATTTGTATTTTAACTAATATTTACTCTGAAGGGAAACCGTTATATATGTTTTGGCTTTAACTGACTCTAACTTTAAAGTTTAAGTCACATTCTGATGAGAACGTAGGTTCAAAAGGCCTCAGTGTGCCAAAAATCTGTCTTTTTTTGTGCTGCCTCCTCCATAGTATATAAGTTTTGGTAACCATTTTCGTATCAAGTTTTGGCTTTGGAAATATACTGAAGTCAGTGTGGAAATAGTTACATGCTACTGATTTGACAATGCAAAATAGCTGAAGATCTTTTCACAAAATCAACTGGCCTAGTTTTTTCTTCTGATAGTTACCATCTTGTTCCATTTTGATTTGAGACTCAATTCCACAAAATTTTGAGCTCTTGTATCATAAGCTTTCAAAGAAATGTTCATGAAATGTTGAATAGATCTGTTTTTTCCCTCTCAAGGCTGCAGTTGCAAATGCAATTCATACACTTTCAACACACACTTCCTTGCATCCTTTCCTTGTGAAGTGTGGTGCAATCAAAGCAATTTGCAGGTATGTTTTGACAATTACCTCTTGCATCTGTAGCTTTCCTTGGAAATAGAATGTGGCAGCTGCTACCACACGAGATAAAAGACTCCAGCACCCTTCAAATTTTCAAAAAGCAAATAAGGTGCTGGAATGGTGATAAATGCAACTGTAGGCTTGCAAAACATATGTACAACAGGTTGGGTTCATAACAGGATAGTTAGTGAAATTATTGTATTTATACATATACATATTATTTTTAGATTAGATTGTAAATTTTGTAAATAAGTAGGCCTTAATTAGCTGTAATTTTAGCTATGGTTTTGTTTCAGCCTACTTTGTAAATAAATTAATGATGATGATGATGATGATGATGATGATGATTATGATGATAACTTTCATAAAATTTAAAACATATTCTTGAAACATTTCATAAAACATATAATGTAACCACCGAGCAGGATCTACTGCTTTTGGGTCTGCTCGTGCTGCTTTTGGGAGGAATGTTGGGATCTACCGTTCGACCTGAAAAACATCACAAGTTGGGTGAAACCTAGCTTCCTAAAACAGAAAGTACATTTTTCAAGGCTCCCAAATCGAGGTCAGCTCTGACAATCGAGGTCCAGAAGGAATTGTGGCAATAGGACTAACCCCTTATAACCCATTGGTCTACTAAAATATCTCTCCAAATATCTGCCCAGAAATACCCTGAACGAATCATATAAGCTCTATGTACGACCCCACCTGGACTACGGAGACGTTATCTATCATATTCCATCTAAAGTATGTGAATTCAGTCAAAACATCATACTACCAAAACTAAATGGAAAAAGTCTGTTCAATATTCTGCTGCTCTTGCTGCAACAGGGACATGGAGGGGAACATCACGTGAAAAGCTTTACAAAGAGCTTGGCTGAGATTCACTAAGTTCCCGAAGGTGGAGTAGACGCCTGACTTTGTTTTATTATGAATAATCTCACCCCGATTATTCATGAATTACTCCCTTCGCAATCTCACCCCGTTGTATACAAAGGAGCCAATCTCACCAATTCATGTGTCGAATTACTCCCTTCGCAATCAGGATGCTATTTGGCGAATAAAGGCAAGAACAGAAAAATTTCAATATAGCTCCTATCCAAACTGCATCTCCGAATGGAATAAACTTAATCCTGAAGTCAGGCTTGCACCGTCCGTTGCTGTTTTTAAGACAAAGCTTCTATCAATAATTCGCCCCCCTCCAAAACCTGTATTTGGTATTCATGACCCAATAGGCCTATCATATCTTTCCCAAATAAGGGTCGGTCTCAGCAAACTAAACTTTCACAAATTCAAGCATAATTTCAGGGATACCGTAAACCCAATGTGCCCAACGCATGGCGGTATTGAGGATACGGAGCACTTTTTGTTGCTTTGCCCTTCATTTGACATTCAACGACGAGATCTTCTCGCTGAAGTTTCAGTTTCAGATATACTACGAACATTTGTTGAAATCACCAATCTTTCAAACGATCTTCTGATGCACCTTTTATTATATGGTGACCAAGACCTGTCTAATGACCTAAATAGAAATATACTCGAACTTACTATACAATTCATCCACAATACTGGTCGATTTGATTAAGATCATATCAAATTTCAGTCACATGCCATGCAACGACCAAGTGCCCACGAAGTGCCTTTAAGTAAATTTTCTTTTTGTCTGTAATTTCTGTCTCACATTAGATGTCAGGTGTGCTATCCAAATAAAAAATGAGCAATTTTTTGGTTATTACAGCCCCAACCTGACATCTAATGTTAGACAGGCCACAGTATAGTAAGCATCGTTTTTCTTTTTTAGTTGTTTGTAGCATTTATGTAAAATTGTATGTAGGTTAGCGTTTTTAAACAATGCCATGGGGTAGTCATAGTCTTTTGCTCCTCGTGGCATCGTCCTTGTTGTATTGTAAAGTAGTTCGTGGTAGAATAGTCCGTAACATTGTATTGTAAATTTTTAATGGAATATAAAAAAAAACCCCCTTATAATTTGAAATTTAACGAAATAAAATAGAAATTGAATTAAAACTTAAAATTTCCTCCTAATCTCAACCCAGATCTTTTCCCAAGAATTTAGAAGATCCCCCTAAGATTTATAAAATAGCTTTTCCAACCAGACTTGTCTTTTCGGAGCATTTCCTTTTTTTATTTTTTCAGCCTCATAATATAAGCTCTTAGATCCTTTATATGTTTGACTTGTTTATGAAAAGGATAATTGCTGTTTCTCTTTTATTTTAGTTTGTTATCTGCGGTGGATGAAAGCCAAGAGAATACATTAATTGACGCAATTAGTGCATTAATGATATTCTCTAAATCTGATGACTTGAAAGCCCAAGGTAATATATCGG
This sequence comes from Aurelia coerulea, assembly GCA_039566865.1. Lineage (NCBI taxonomy): Eukaryota > Metazoa > Cnidaria > Scyphozoa > Semaeostomeae > Ulmaridae > Aurelia > Aurelia coerulea. The sequence goes on along the minus strand of CM076958.1, from coordinate 16,576,651 downwards.
TTGAAATATTGGTTCTTGAGAATTTGTTCTCATATCTCGTAAGTTTTATTACCAGGTTAATCAAAAACATGTGGAACTCTCCTTCCACAAGTACAGCAAAGCACTGCACTGGATATGTATTGGCGAAAACATCATGACATTATCAGTGATAAATATAAAGTCAGCAACCATAAACTCTACCGAGTGAAACAAAAAAGGCCCGGCATTTAAAAGGCTACTGCTCCCTGAATGTATAAGCAATGATATTTTGCGATATCTGAGTGAACAGCTAACGTCTTCAATTATTTTTAAAATTTTTCCTGCCTGAAATCATTCATTCCATTCAGATTTTGCAAGGAAAAATATCTTCGAAAAACCTTTAGAAACGTGCCAAAATCATGAGCAAATTCCCCTAACATGATTTTTTTCATTTCATTCAGGAGCCCAGAAGTAATTGTTTCATCTAAGCCCTGTGCCAGAATTGCAATGCCTTCTGCTCTGCTCCTGAATCAAATAAACAAAATCCTTCAGGCAGAACTTTAGATTTACCCTTCTTCTTTCGTTATAAGCACATAATTTATCTTAAAAACTACCTTTCGCGTGCACAAGATGATAGTTTGCCCCACTGGTTTCAGGGTAACCTTTGCGGCTTTATCTTGGACTCACCCGGTATTTAACTTCCATAAATTATTTACTCTTTTCAGCTGTTTCCGATGGTGCCTTACAGCCGGTATTGTCATTATGTGGAATGAAAGAACACATTGCGTTACTGGCAGTAATGACACTAAGTCTGATTGTGGAACATCAAGCTAACCTTGCAGCACTTGTTGAGGTATGTATTATCTAAATGTCACTCTTGCTTTATCAAATAGTTGAGAGCAAGTCCTATGTTGAATTTCAAATGAAGGGTAATACCAAATTACGTGAAAGACCATGTTATGATATCCCAAATCCCTAACGAAGATGCTATTGTATCTCATGAGAAATTTATATCTTATGAGAAATTGCCTGGACTCTTTGACCCAATAATGAAGAAATTCTTTCTGCACATTTTATTTTTGGTCTATTTGCACGTTGAGGTAATCTACAAATTACACAGAAAGTTATGAAAATACCTCTTAAAATTTTGGCGATGCCATTTCTCTTTTCTTCGACACAATCAAAAAGCTTCTCGAACTCTGCTTAGAATCCAACTTCTCTTTGGGGAGAGGGAGAGAGTACTTCTGAGCGTCTCTGTTGAGAACAAATAATTGATTCTGGTGTTTAAGGTTGGGCTTCGTTGTTTGAATAATTTCGTAAAGCCATATGCTTCCTTTTCAGGATGGAAAAGGTACATTACAACGAATCATCAATCTAACTTTATCGAAAGATGAAAAGGTACCTTTTGAGATTAAGTTTTGATGTCCTGAAGCGTTTCAATTTATATTTCATTCTCTCTATAGTGATATACTGACACTTTTTGCAAAGGTTAGTCTTTCCCAGGGGTGGAAAAAGTATTTTAATTTCTGGGACCAAAAAACTCTTGAAAAAATTTCTGCGAGAACCAAATGTGCCAAAAAGGTCCACTTCGTGAGAGGTCATGATATGTAATACATTGACAAGATTTTGAATGTTGATTATGAATCCGTAATTGTAGTCACAATTATAAATTGTACTTTGGCATGTTTGGTTACTTTTTTAGCTCATTACTTTCTGAGTCATAAACATTGACTCAAAATTTCCTTTGTCTGTAAACAGTGGTAGAAACAGTGGCTTCCTTTGGTTGAACAACGTCAAATTTTCCAAAGACTTGTTTGAAATGCAAAGAGAAAATTGGGAAGTTTATATTGCGTTAGAAAATTAATTTCCCCCTTTTCTCGTTTTTCTTTTAGAACCCCTTTTCCTCCTCCTTTGCATTCCTCTCTCATTTCCTTCTGGTGACCTAAAAAACTTTCTGGGACCATTGGTGCTGTGGTCCGCTATTTTTTCCACCCCTGGTCTTTCCATAAGTATTAAAACTGTTTCGATTCTAAGAAATATTTTGAAGGTATTAGTATTGAATGTTGATTAAATTTTTACTTCGATATCATATCATACATCTCTCCACAGATGCAAGAAATAGCATTGAAGATATTGGCATCATTGTCTTTAGGAACAGAATGGCAACGGCATCGAATAGTTCAGGTACATTTTGTCTATTTTTCTAAAGGACGCGACCGACATCCAAAAATGAAATATTAATCTATCAGTCAAAGGCAAACTTAAATGTGAAAATTTTCTTTGGTAAAGTCACTCATCTTTTAAACCCAGTACTTGGGAAATGTTGGTAAGGGGTTTGTATGGGAACAAGAATTCCATATTGGATTCCGGTCCATGATTTACTTGTCAATGAAATTTAAATTTAATTTCTGAAATCAGGCCCATTAATTTGTTCGAGCATGCGAGCGCCGCTCGCAGGCACAAAATATCCTTAACACATTAGTTGCTTGGCATCTTTACTGTATACTCACAGTGATGTGATTGCAGGCACATTTTCCTAACCATTTGCTCGCTGGCTCAGAATACTTTTGATGAGGCCTGCCGAGAGTGGCAATTACATTGAATTTAAATGTCAATGGGTAGGTAAGTAGTATAAACCCTTTACCAGCATTTTCCTAATTTCTGGGTCTAAATAACAAGTGATTTTTCCAAATGAAATTTTTAAATCTAAGTTGGCCTTTGATTGATAGATTAACATTTCAGTTTTGAATATCAGCCGCATGCTTTTTATTCCACAGCCTACCAAACGTGTTAATTTTTGTCTGACTCACCCGGTCACCCGGTACATAATGGTGCAAGCTCTTGTCATGAAACATGCAAAATTTAGAGGAGCTCCTTAATAGATAACTCTAATAAAACTTCATGGTAAAGGAATTTTCCTTGCATTGCACACAGGAACGGCATCTAGTTACACTAAAGTCCATCTCAAATTTGATGTCACCTGAAATTTGCGATAACGCAAAATTCCTTTGCAAAACACTTCTATTGTTGTTATTCGTGGGCATTTGCAGGTGACATCTAAATTGAGACAAACTATTGTACTATTTTATGCGAGGTTTTTGGGCAGGATGGCACTAAGGGATCGATTTCTGCAAAGCTTTCCTAGTTAGCTCACATATATAAGCTCATTCTGGTAGGTAAAAACAAGATGATGAAATTCATATTCTATAATTTACCCGTACGCTTGCTCAATCGAATCATATTAGCTTCCTGAGTTTACATCAAAAGGATATTTAGATCTCAAAGATATTTTTTCTTAAATTCTCATTCCATTTTAGGAGCATTATGTTAACAGCAAATGCCTTGTTGAGGTCATCCGGAGACGACCTAAAAACCAGCAGGTAAACTAAAGAGAAAATTCAACCCGAATCCTAAGTTCTTTTAGTGTAAACGTTTCTTACAAAGTAAATTGCAGGGATGTCAACCAAGCACTTTCTAACAACATTTGGAGGCCGGAGCAGCAAACAACTCTGCGAAAACAAAGACAACTAGTTTTAGATTGAATATTTATATACATCAGATCTGGTCGCTCGACTCCGCGTACGAGGCTTCTTCCGAAATTGCAAATTTAAAACAATTTGAACGAAGGGTAACTGTAATATAATTGGTTGAAGTGTGCTGTAGTAAATTGTGTAAATTTTAAGTAGTAGGCCTTAGTTAGCTGTAAATTAGCTGTTAATGTTTTAGGTGTGTCAATTGAGCAAGCTAAGAAAGTGACGCAAAGTAAACACGAGTTCGCCGAGCTGGTCTGAAAACGGACTAGTTCGCCACTGTGACTTTAAAGAAGTTTAATCATAATGATGATGAAGAACTGGTTCAAGACGTAATGGCTAGGACACGAAGGAATGTATGGCAGTTACAGAAAAAGATGCCTCAAACCAAGGGTGTTAGGACACGGACATTTTAATTACGTATTTATTTACCTTGTTTTGATCTTTGTCTTGTTTTCTTGTCTTGTTTTCTTCTCTGTTCTGTTTTACTCTTGAACTGATGTAAATGCCTCGTGTTGTTTGAATATATCGTCATTGTATTCCTGTGTCTTAGCGCGCCTTCGCAGAAGGAAGGTTTCAAACCGCAATGCCATATTAAATAATTATATGGCATTGCGGTTTGAACCTTCCTTCTGCGAAGGCGCGCTAAGACACAGGAATACAAGGAAGATATATTCAAATAACACGAGGCATTTACATCAGTTCAAGAGGAAACAGAACAGAGAAGAAAACAGGACAAGAAAACACGACGAAGATCAAAACAAGGTAAATAAATACGTAATTAAAATATCCGTGTCCTAACACCCTTGCTCAAACATTATGACACTTTCCAACAACATGCTTCGCGCTTGAGGATGCATTTCCATGAGAACCCACATTATGTTTCGCAAGAACTCTTCAAGAGGCGTACCTTCGTTGTATCAGGGTTTGTTTGATGAGAATGAAGCCACTAAGTGAACTAGAGTATTTTTTGTTTTCGTTGATTTTTCAGCAAACTCATTTTCCAGTAACGTCACAAGTCTGTAGTTTTTATGGCATTTGTTGACCCTTTCTCGTTGATATTAACTTTAATATCTGTGTTAAAGAAGACGTTTTTTGCTTGGCTCAAATTGATTTAAAGGTATCCAAATCGAAAATCAGAAGTGGTTGTTAATTTCTCTGACTGCTTTCTCGTGCTAGACTTATTACGTGATTCCTTGTATTCGTTCAACATTTTTAATCTGATATTTTATTTTCTCTCATGTAAGCGATAACCATTTAATTCAATGAGCGATGATAACACCTATGTAATGAGTCTATTCTCATGCCATGATACTTTCATCTCTTTATCAGGTTCTGGTGAACGCATCATGCCTGATAGGGAACCTTGCTACATGCGAACAAGATCAATCTTCATTACGAGAATGTTTGGAGGAAATTTGCACACTGTTAAGAACTCATCCACAATATAAAGATATACAGGTTAGGAATTTGGAAGAATTAGATGTTTTTCATTGGCTAGGTTTTAAAGAGCTATTGTCACCCAGGGTCCTTTGCAGGCAGGGTCCTTTGCTTGGTCCTTTTGCGTTGAAATTTCAGACTGTCTGAAAACCAAATTTGGCCTAAGCGGAAACCATGGATCCATACTGCAGATTTTGAACTGATAGAAAAGTTAATTCAACTGCTTCATCATGGTTCTATAGTTTCCGTTTAGGCCAAATTTGATTTTCAGAGAGTCTGACATCGTTTCGTGATTGCAGAGGACCCTGGGTGATAATGGTTCTTTAAATTGTGGAATGGTTTGTTGCCAAATTTTCAAAACTTTGAAGTTGCAAAAGCAAGAGGGATCGTACTTGTTAATAGATCCCTTGAGAGTTGATAGATCGCATGAGAGGCTGAGTTTGATTATATGAGTTGATGGGGGCTAATTTTACTGAATCCGTCATACCTCAGGGAGAATTTCCAAACAAAATCTATAACTTTCAACTTACGAAAACAAGTTTTATGCGAACTGCCTCAGAGGTCTCACACAATAAAATATGGGATTCTATGCTGTGGAATACCCTAAACAATGATACAAAGAATATAGCATCTGTTGCAGCTTTCAAAAAGGAAATTAAAACTTGGGATGGAACCAGTTGCGTTTGTACAATTTGTGAATAGACATTGAATTCCTTTGATTGTAAGTTAGCATGTATTACTTTAGGTTTACTGTAAATACTTGGTGTAAAGTAGCTTTATTCTTTTAAAACTATGTAAATACCAACTTTAAATAAATATATGAATGAATGAATATGAGGGTTGATAAATATTGGGTGAATTATGGAATAGAATTCTAAATTTAGGAAAAGCACCTTAAAAGTGGGCCTATTTTAGGAATTGTTAAAATTTTGAATGAATGTCTTTGAATTTCCCATCACATTTTTTGTGATATGTTCAAACCTTTGGGTGTGCCAAAAAATTATCTCATGAAATCAGTCAATTGTACGATTTATCGTGGCCTGTCAAATGTGGATACATTTTTGGCGCATTTGGTATTTGTACAATTTTGCAAAAAGAGTTAATTCACCATAATTTCGTCAAGAGAAAATCTTTGAGTTCCAACCAGTAAATATTGAATGTTCACAGCAAAATAGACTTGCAGATAAAGTTAATAGAATTTACTTAATCATTCAGTTGATAAAGCTGAACTGATTTTATTACAGGGTAATTTTGCAACAGACTCATGTTCTGAAGTCTATCTCGCATTAGATGTCAGGTGAAAATAACCGCGAAAGAACTATGACAGAGTTTTGCATGAGTAATTGTGCTTTATCGCAAATCTCACCGGACATATAGTATGGGACAGACTTTGAATGATAATATATTTTTACAGGTTCAAGTGTCCCGAGCGATGGCAAATTTTGCAAAATATCAAATAAATGCTATTGTGTTGGTAAGTAGTTTCAGATATTCTTGTTTACCTTCTATATTTTGTTGCTTGATTTCCTTGTGCTTTGTTTATCATGTACCCATTAACCTTCAACAAAGGGCTGAAATCTTTAAAAAGTCAGTGTAAGATTCCATTACAGTTTTCTTTGAATTAAACTGCTTGTAAGGAACTTAGAATTTTTTGCTGTTAATCTGCCGTGGAAATTTATTGATATCTTGATTAGTTTCAAAATGGCGGCATTTATTGAATTTGAGGGTATGACGTCATGAAATTTCTAAATCCTAAACCAGAAGAGCGACATATTTCTGCTTGCCGCAATATTTTAGACCCCCATAACTCCAGTTTTCTTGAAGGTTTTATCATTTTTCATCTGTTGGTTTAGGATATACAATGATTTAATCTTTTTCGAAATTGTCCTTGAATTTTTTCAAAAGTAATTAAATTGCCACCATTTTGAAAGAAATCAAGATATCAATAAATTTCCAAGGCAGATTCACAGCATAGTACCATAAGTTCCTTTCAAGCCATTCAATTCAACGAAAAATATAATTGAATTTTACACCCACCTTTTTAAAGATTTGAAAGATTTGAGCCCCATGCTTTAACCTTCATAGATTATGGTGACTGCATTCAGGATCCACCCTTCTTTAGCTTATTTAACTTTCTTTTTAGATAAATCATCTGCACGATATCATTGCTGTTCACCTTAAGGTAAGTTACCGTAAAAGCAATAAGGACAGATAATGTTACAATAGAACTCGCTACTTTTTATTGACACCTAGATACAAAGCAATTTGTGATTGCAGACAAAGGAATTCCATGCTCGGTTGGTCAAGACATAAACAAAAACAAGCATGCCGCAAAAATTGCCCTGAAACTCGGGTCGCTAGCGCGATCGTTGTGCATTCCAGAAATGGGTTTAAAGAGCAAATATTAGCGCATATCGAAACAAGAAGGATATATCTAAACTTCTGCCCCTGGCATTTTGTGCAGAAGCCAATTGGGAGGGGATTCAATTCTCGTACTTTTTAGGTGTAATTAAAACACTTACTGCTCAGCTTCTGTACGAAAAAAATAAAATACGCGAGGCAGAAGTTTAGATATATCCTTCTTCTTTCGATTTGTGCTAATATTTGCTCTTTAAAACCATTTCTGGAATGCACAACGACCGAGCTAGCTACCTGTGTTTCAACGCAATTTTTGCGGCTTGCCGTGTTTTTTTTATGTCTTGACCAACCGAGCATGGAATTCCCTTTGTCTGCAATCACAAATTGCTTTGTATCTTGGTGTCAATAAAAAGTTGCGAGTCCTATTGTAACTTTATCTGCCCTTGTTCGTAAAGCTCTATTTAGCCTCCTCTCTAGGCGAAAGTTTCAAATAAGCCCCCCTCTCTTTTTAAGCCCCCTCCTCACTTATATCAAATTCCAGAGTCTACCAAACATTTTCTATTTATTTAGCTAAACAAGTTTGCATTTTAATTTTGATTTGGTTTGGGATAAAACTGTGTCGAATCTATGTATTTGACTCGTAAGATTGTATGTTGAATCCGCATATTATGAGGTAAATGAACTGAAAAGCTATCATATATATCCATGTCATTTGATTTTATGAATAAGCCCCCCTCTCTAATGAGCCCTCCTCTCTTTTATACCCCCCCCCCTATGCATGGAGTGTCCGAAATGAAATTAGCCCTCCGGGGGCTCAATAGGGATTTTATGGTAATCCCAAATATTTTTCTTTACCTGATGAACTGAAAGAAGTTTCACATGTTTCGCAATTCATTATGCAGAGCATTTTTAAGGTATTCAGCCATTTTAAAGGAGAATCCGAATCGAACGATATCTTGCTACATTTTGTAAAATGTTCGAATGAACATAATAGTGATAGAAGCTCCAACGCCACTTAATCGAACCTTATGTAGAACAGCGATAATTAGTGCGGAGCTATTCCGATGTAGACTGATGATATGGTCGTAGTTATCGCTATTGAAATACTGCCGGACGCTCCTAACTACGACTCATAATCAAACGCCATTATTTTGAAATGACTATGACTGCCTCGTTTCGATAAGGGCCTAGGCAGAAAAGCACAAACATTTGTAGTTTTCAAATGAAACACATTGATTTGAAAACTTCACAATAAATCAGTTAATGCTTAGCGAAAGCAGCAAAATAGTACCTACGTACAAGATTTGATATTGTCGCCAACTGTTTTCATGGTATTCTTCATCGTAAGACTTTGTTCTGTCCGGCCAAACTGCTTGAAACTCTACTTTGAGCTTCGAGTTTCCGTTGGTCAACATCAATCAATCGAATTAGCAGAAATTCTAATGGCGTTGTATTTGTTGCATACTTTGTACATGGCCGTGTATAGCAGCCTCGTTCACAAGGGCGTTCAAAAGTGAAAAAAGTCAGTCCAAAAATATTGCCGTAATAATATGAGTCCCAGTATGAGCGGTCTCGGTCTGGTGTAATAGCCTCGTTTTGAATAGCGATTACTGGGACTCATTGTAATCAGTCTAATTCCGATGCTGCAAGCGTATGGACATGAGTCGTAGTTATAGCGTACATCAGTCTATCAATAGCAATAACTACGAACTCGTAATCAGTCTACCTATGAAGTTCTTTTTAGTCCATCCAGTACTTTTGATCTTACTTTTGAGCTTTTAAGCAATGTTGATGAATGAGATAAATGCTAGAACAGCACTTGCATATACTTGGTCTGTTGAAATGTCTCATGTCTACAGAGAAGGCTTGAGAAAACTAAAATTCTCTATCAATTAAACTAAAATGCCATGATTTAATTAGACTAAACGTGTCGGGTTGGAAGGAAGTTTGCATTTCTTCTTTGGAAAAACGCTACCCGTTGTCTGAGATGAAATACAACGGCAAGATCTATCTATTTATTGGTCACAAAGTTTTCTTTGTGAACCCTGGTTCCCCCATGTACAAAACTCATTTCAAGCAGATAATGTTTCCTGCTACCCTGGGTACCAAGAGAGTGTGGTACCCATGGTAGTCTCCAGGATAAGACATCGGTAATAGATTTGCACATTTTCGAAGCACCTCTTCAGCCTGCTAGGAGCATAAGAATCGTTTACGAATTAGACCTTGACCGGGTTGACAGTTTCATATTTTAACAACCCCATGCAAACTATTGGACTTGAATAAAAATGAAGTCATTTCCAGATTCGTAAATGACTGGTTCCTAATCTCATAAAATTTTGATTTGCATCCAACATAGGCCTTTAGCATGTTTTTACCGTGCTTGAATTGTGATTTCATTATCTTAATTTTGTTTTAGTCTCATATCCCTGAAATTCGAATCCATGCAATGAGATCAATATTTTCTCTGTTGTCACATGCGAAGGATGACACGATTACGTCTTTAAAAAGGTAAGATGTGTTTTTTTCATATATATTTTCATAAAATGTTACATTACATGTTACCTACTCTCTCTCTCTCTCTCTCTCTCACTGCGCATTCGGCTTGCAACTCTATCATTGTTCACCTTGCGCGATACTACAAATCAAATTAGTCAAGTTTTTCCATCCATTACGATCGTTTGCGTAATTTCTCAGCATGTTAAGGTCTTCTCTTGTTTTAAACTGTTTTATTTGCAATTGTTGATGGTATTTTGCTGCGTCTACGATGTCGTTGTCAAGCAATACAGGCAAGGTTATTCTTTTTCTTCCACGGAATTTCTTTGCTTTAGGTGGGCATTCAAAGTAGTAATTCATTGATTGTTGACATGGTGTGTTCATTGGTAATCGTAATATATGACCGAATGTTCTCCATCTTGCTTCCTTCATTTCAGCACTCAGTGGTTTTTCTTTGCTCTTTTTGTATAGTTGTTTGTTGTGTATTCTCTTATCATTCCATACTTGACGAAGTTGTTTTCGGTGGATACAGTCCAGTTCTTTACTTTCATTTTTTGTGAGTGCAAGTGTTCCAAAATTGTATGTTAACACTGGTTTTACGATTGATTTGTAAATCTTTAGTTTCGTTTGAATATTGACTTTCTTATTCATCCATAATTTCTTTGCCGATGCTTGGGCTATGATTGAGAGTTGCTCCCTTCTTTTCATATCTTGATAGTCACCAAGCAAGCTTCCTAGCTTTTTTGTCCATCTCCATTTTTCAGCTTTACCTTGTTCTCTTTTGATGATGGTTTCTTCTGTTTTTTCTTCATTCACTTTCAAATTAAATCTTCCAAGGCAGTCTTTTACAATTCCTTTCAATACTTCAGAGCGGAAGCTGTCTTCACTTAAGAAATCACTATGATCAGCATATATTATTTCAGTTGGTATGCTTGATCTTTCTGCCTGGTTTTCTTCATTCAAATCTACTCGTAGTGTTCGCAAAGCATTCTCTAGAGCTATATTGAAAAAATTCCCGAAATTCCGTCGCCTTGTGGGGAACCTATATTTGTTTTCATGTTACCTACTATACTTTCTAATTACTATACTACAATACAACACTACAGGTACGATACCACAGGCAGCAAAAGACAATGACTACGCCCGTGGCCATTAACATAAAGACATGTAAACAATGAAGATTAAATAAGACAACTACAAAGAGCTACGCATACAGTACAATTAATTACTGATAACTACTGGGAACTGTTTCACATTTGATGTAAGGCCAGCATGGGCGCACGATGTCGAATGATAGGAACCCCGGACGAGAGAACACCAATTACAGCAATTTATACAATGACTACCTCCCTCCTGAGTCCCAACCGCCCTTCACACTACGCAGATACTGTCAGGTCAGGGCTACTGGTTTTCAATGTAATCTTTTTGAAATACTCCGATTTTATGTGGATTATCTTTCATTCATACATCTTTTACCGAACATCAAATGTGAAACATACTTAACAAACGTAAGATGTGTGGCATATTCTTTGTCAAATCTAGTGGTGGAAAAATATTTGCCTTCTTAAGGCTGATTTCCAGTCTGTGGAATTTTCCGAGCGGGCGGAATTTCTATTGTATCCGACAGAAAATGTGGCTCTGGCATTGAATAGAAAGTTACAGCTGAGCGACCTTTTATTGTCTAAAATTCCACCAGCTCGGAAAATTCCACTGACTGGAAATTAGCCTTTACGAAAGAATGTCAAACCAGAATTCTTCCTTCCATTGTTTTATCAATTTTCTATAGTCCTCGATTTCAGTTGAATTGCAATACTGTGTACGGTCTAGTTGATAAGCCACTAGGGCCTGGAATTACTCTTAAAAGCTTCCTTGGATCACAAAATTGTAAATATAAATGAAAAGATCAAACAGTGATTTTCTTTCATTCTTTCCTTCTTTTATTCCTTCCTGTGCTCTTCATACTTTCATTCAACCTTTGTTTTCTTTGTCGTCTGATCTTCTTTCTCCTTTCCTTTCCTTTTTCTTTCTTTTTTTCCTCTCGTTTCTTCTTTCCTCCCTTCGTCGTTTTTTCTTTTCCTTCCTTCTATTCCGGTTTCTCTCTTTCCTCACTTTTCTTCCTTCCAGACAAACAAGCCCTTCCTGCAAGCTGCTTGGCGGCTTCACGCTCTTTTTCGACCTCTGGTAAAATCTTCGTCTAGTAGTTATGGCAGCCTTTGAGCTGCAACGATTCCTTGTCGTACAATAAAAGCACATATTTTGCAGGAAATGTTTAGGACAAATTAAATGCCCCAAAATAACACCGTACGAATTTTTTAGGGTCTTAGGGTCTGTCTCAACTTCGATGTCAGGCGAGATTTGCAATAACTTTCGTAACGATTTTCCAAATTTTGCTAGCAATCGTCCCGAACCTTTTTGTTCCAACCATTTTGCATCCAAACTGTTAGGTTGGACTGCATGGACTTTGCAGCCGTTAACCAACCTGGAACCCAGGGTAACAATGGTCGGCCAGTGGTATAATTTGCGCTGAAGAAGTAAGGCCGAACACAATAATTGCTCTGGAATTGAGGTTGGCCGTTAGCGCATTTTCCTTACCATAGAAAACCCTCCCTGAAAATCCTGTCCACTTGCTACATATCCTTTTGATTTTGTAAAATCTACGTTGTTAAAACAAGGAATTGCTAGGACCTACAAATGCCAAAAAATAATCTTGAATATGTCAAGAAATGGTTTCATTAACCGGCTCTTTTTGTAAGCTGAAGGGACTTTGTGTGTAAAGAGCTTAACTTAAAATAAAAGATAGAAATGCCTCCGATTTTCGGAAGAGGGATTCGCCCCTGTGCCACCGTCAGAAACCTTTGTTGCTATTTTGCCATAACAGCCATTGTGATTTTTAGTTTACATGACGCTTTGACTTTTTGCATTTGCAGTTAATAGTATTTCCTCGTCATTGAGGGGCGATAAAGCTCCATAAGTATCTGTATTCCCACTAAACCTATCGCATCTTTTATTACAGAAATGGCATGGAAGACATTCTTTCGGAGATGATTGACGTAAAAGGAATGGCTGATGCCATTCAAACTATTTTTCTGCAGAATGTTCGAGAAAGAAGTAAGCCAATGTCGCTTTAGATTAATGCATTCATGCTCCATCTTTTTACCTGTAAGTAAGTTAATATAAAAGATACGCCATGCAGTAGATATGAGTATGCCCTTCTCGTCAGTTTAGTTCCTTCTATTGAATGCAAATTGCATTATATTCAGATTCAAAACAAATTTGATATCAATTTAAGTTCCTACAATCCTGCATAAAATTGTTCAGAAAACTGATGTCACGGAGGGCAGGTGAGTTGTGACATCACGTAGAAATGATCCCCCACTATCATCCCCCCCCCCTCCCTTCCGCTCGTTCAATATTTTTTTAATAAAGTGACGCACGTAGCTCATCATAACCATCGTTTAACGGGAGGGGGAATGGGGGCGCAGATTTTCTCAACATATCATATCCAGGATTGTTGGTACTTTTCATTCGTGCCTGTTTCATTATATTTAAAATCTCATGCATGGTTTTATCTATTTGAAGTAAGTTTTAGAATCACAGCTCTATAGATACTTAGCTCTACTTAAGTGGGATTCTCTAGCTACAGTACTCAACAAGCATTTAACTTTACACCACACAATTCATTCTGTTTTTAGCGCTAACACTGCTTTTTATATGTTTCCTTGGGTTCTACTTAAAGACCCCCTGCTAACCATGGGCTTTGCGTACTGCGAATAAGGAGCCATACGAACACAAGCCGAGCAATGGCGACAGTAACTGTTTATGGTTCTCCTACCAGAATCGAAGAAGGACACAAAGAATACACCACTCTGCTTTCCTCTGGGAGTCTTCGGCGACCCTGTTTCTTCTCGGTATCCATTGTAACTTGACTTTTCACTCGTTGTGCAAGGAACAATCTAAAAAAAACACTGGCCTGTCTTCTCAGATTTCTGATTATCTAAAAGTCCTCTCGTAGTGCATTATGGTTCAGCAACAACGCTCAATGCCTCTGGGTTAGCAGAGGGTCTTTAATCTATCTGGGTCATCGAGAATTTTTAGCAGGAAATCACGGAAAGGATAGAGGTTGAGGGGTATTTTTAAGCGAATAGTTTCATACTGTTGTCGAGCTCTATAGAATCGTAGCAAGTTCCATCCTATATGGTATCTTAGGGTTGCATTGAAGTTGGATAGAAGACTGGGATTCTATTTGGAACGAGGCTGAAGTTGGATAGAGCTAAGGTTTATCTCAAACAAGGTGTCACGTGAGATTTGCGATAACGCGAGATTACTTTTGCAAAATACTTCAGTTGTTGTTCTTCGCGGGAATTTTCACGTAACATCCACTGTCAGGCAGATGATAATCAACCTCGATCGTGTAGTTGGAATCTAGTTTTTAAGTTCCACAAAATTTGTAGAAAATCATTACAGAATCAAGTTATTAGTTTCCTTGAAAATTTCATCGGAACCACATGCCTACTGGCACTTTTATCAGCTACAATCCTCTGTTATTTTTCAGGACAGCTAGCTGATCAAATAGAAATTTTAGCTATTCTAAGAACGATTCTGTATCGAACTATATTTTATAAATTTAGCAGAAACCTGAAGAATTTTTTAATGTGCATAACAGTTATGGAACCTCTAACATCACTCGAAAACGAAACAGTCTGTATAAAAATGTCTCTCGATCCAAACTCTTTTGTAGGATATCTAAAGTATCTCGGTATAAGGGGCTGTAAAATGCACGTTTTACTGTATTTACATATCAATTTCTGCTGTATATAAGTGATTCGTAAGAATTTCATTGCTATTTTCGTATCATTTTGGTAATTGCATTGATACGTATTTTTTCATAGAGAATATATATATATTTCATAAAGGTATGCACCATAATAGCAAAGGGACGTGCCTACGGTTCAACATACACCCGACCTCATACAAATTGTTTTAAACGGCCTAATTATTCGTCTTTTATAATGAAATCACAGAGAAGAATACCGTTCTTTATATCAAAGTCGTATTGATACTGTGAATTATACAAAAATTGTCAATATCGGTATTATTCTCCTACCAAAATCATCCTAGTCTATACAATTTCTTATATCAAAATTGTAAAAACGATACGCTTCTGGGCAGCACGTCCCAAGTACCAAAAACATGCATACTGCCCCCTCCCTGGGATGATAAAATCGATTTTATTGATATGATTAAAATAATGGAATTTTTCAATAATCAAGAATTGATTCCAATAGATCATTACAATTTCCAGCTTATCTGATTACAGTTTTTTATAAAAAGTTTAGTTTTTGCTCTCACGTCCATTCTTTATCTGCCCTCATCCTTTAACGTAGTGGCATCATTTCGAAACAGCTGACTTTGCAAAAAAAGACCAAAGCCTTATATTTTGGCTGAAAATAACGTTTTTTTATAAAATCGGCTCATTGTAGCGAAAAGCACATCATAAAGCCTTACTTTTAGGACCTAAAAGATAGATTTTCAACATCAACAAATTTTAGCGCAAACTCAAAGCCTATAGCCTTACTTTTTCATGGATAATAGGTATTCTCAGAATCAGGTGATTTTACCGAAAATGCAAAGCCTATAGCCTTACTTTTTGATGGAAAATAGGTATTCTCAGAATCAGGTGATTTTACCGAAAAAGCAAAGCCTATAGCCTTACTTTCTGATGGAAAATAGGTATTCTAAGAATCAGGTGATTTTACCGAAAAAGCAAAGCCTATATCCTTACTTTCTGATGGAAAATAGGTATCTTCAGAATCAGCTGATTTTACCGAAAAAGCAAAGCCTATAGCCTTACTTTCTGATGGAAAATAGGTAAATTCAGAATCAGCTGATTTTACCGAAATAGCAAAGCCTATAGCCTTACTATCTGATGGAAAATAGGTATTCTTAGAATCATGTGATTTGGCCAAAAAGCAAAGCCTATAGCCTTACTTTCTGATGGAAAATATGTATTCTCAGAATCAGGTGATTTTACCGAAAAAGCAAAGCCTATATCCTTACTTTCTGATGGAAAATAGGTAAATTCAGAATCAGCTGATTTTACCGAAATAGCAAAGCCTATAGCCTTACTATCTGATGGAAAATAGGTATTCTTAGAATCATGTGATTTGGCCGAAAAGCACAGCCTATAGCCTTACTATCTGATGGAAAATAGGTATTCTTAGAATCATGTGATTTGGCCGAAAAGCAAAGCCTATAGCCTTACTTTCTGATGGAAAATATGTATTCTCAGAATCAGGTGATTTTACCGAAAAAGCAAAGCCTATAGCCTTACTTTCTGATGGAAAATAGGTATTTGGCCGAAAAAGCAAAGCCTTAGCAGAATCAGAATCAGCTGATTTTACCGAATTAGCAAAGCCTATAGCCTTACTTTCTGAGGGAAAATAGGTATTCTCAGAATCAGGTGATTTGGCCGAAAAAGCAAAGCCTATAGCCTTACTTTTTGGAAAATAGGTATTCTCAAATCAGGTATTCCGAAAAGCAAAGCCTCAGAATCAGGTGATTTTACCGAAAAGCAAAGCCTATAGCCTTACTTTCTGATGGAAAATAGGTATTCTCAGAATCAGCTGATTTTACCGAAAAAGCAAAGCATATAGCCTTACTTTCTGATGGAAAAAATAGGTATTCTCAGAATCAGCTGATTTTACCGAAAAAGCAAAGCAGATAGCCTTACTTTCTGATGGAAAATAGGTATTCTCAGAATTCTCAGAATCAGGTGATTTGGCCCAAAAAGATTTTACAAAGCCTATAGCCTTACTTTCTGATGGAAAATAAGTATCTTCAGAATCAGCTGATTTTACAGAAAAAGCAAAGCCTATAGCCTTACTTTTTGATGGAAAATATGTATTCTTAGAATCAGGTGATTTGGCCGAAAAAGCAAAGCCTATAGCCTTACTTTCTGATGGAAAATAGGTATTCTCAGAATCAGGTGATTTGGCCCAAAAAGGAAAGCCTATAGCCTTACTTTCTGATGGAAAATAAGTATCTTCAGAATCAGCTGATTTTACAGAAAAAGCAAAGCCTATAGCCTTACTATCTGATGGAAAATAGGTATTCTTAGAATCATGTGATTTGGCCAAAAAGCAAAGCCTATAGCCTTACTTTCTGATGGAAAATATGTATTCTCAGAATCAGGTGATTTTACCGAAAAAGCAAAGCCTATATCCTTACTTTCTGATGGAAAATAGGTAAATTCAGAATCAGCTGATTTTACCGAAATAGCAAAGCCTATAGCCTTACTATCTGATGGAAAATAGGTATTCTTAGAATCATGTGATTTGGCCGAAAAGCACAGCCTATAGCCTTACTATCTGATGGAAAATAGGTATTCTTAGAATCATGTGATTTGGCCGAAAAGCAAAGCCTATAGCCTTACTTTTTGATGGAAAATATGTATTCTCAGAATCAGGTGATTTTACCGAAAAAGCAAAGCCTATATCCTTACTTTCTGATGGAAAATAGGTAAATTCAGAATCAGCTGATTTTACCGAATTAGCAAAGCCTATAGCCTTACTTTCTGAGGGAAAATAGGTATTCTCAGAATCAGGTGATTTGGCCGAAAAAGCAAAGCCTATAGCCTTACTTTTTGATGGAAAATAGGTATTCTCAGAATCAGGTGATTTTACCGAAAAGCAAAGCCTATAGCCTTACTTTCTGATGGAAAATAGGTATTCTCAGAATCAGCTGATTTTACCGAAAAAGCAAAGCATATAGCCTTAATTTCTGATAGAAAATAGGTATTCTCAGAATCAGCTGATTTTACCGTAAAAGCAAAGCAGATAGCCTTACTTTCTGATGGAAAATAGGTATTCTCAGAATCAGGTGATTTGGCCCAAAAAGGAAAGCCTATAGCCTTACTTTCTGATGGAAAATAAGTATCTTCAGAATCAGCTGATTTTACAGAAAAAGCAAAGCCTATAGCCTTACTTTTTGATGGAAAATATGTATTCTTAGAATCAGCTGATTTTGCCGAAAAAGCATAGCATATAGCCTTACTTTCTGATAGAGAGTAGGTATCTTCAGAATCAGGTGATTTGGCCGAAAAAGCAAAGCCTATAGCCTTACTTTCTGATGGAAAATAGGTATTCTCAGAATCAGGTGATTTTACCGAAATAGCAAAGCCTATAGCCTTACTATCTGATGGAAAATAGGTATTCTTAGAATCATGTGATTTGGCCAAAAAGCAAAGCCTATAGCCTTACTTTCTGATGGAAAATATGTATTCTCAGAATCAGGTGATTTTACCGAAAAAGCAAAGCCTATATCCTTACTTTCTGATGGAAAATAGGTAAATTCAGAATCAGCTGATTTTACCGAAATAGCAAAGCCTATAGCCTTACTATCTGATGGAAAATAGGTATTCTTAGAATCATGTGATTTGGCCGAAAAGCACAGCCTATAGCCTTACTATCTGATGGAAAATAGGTATTCTTAGAATCATGTGATTTGGCCGAAAAGCAAAGCCTATAGCCTTACTTTCTGATGGAAAATATGTATTCTCAGAATCAGGTGATTTTACCGAAAAAGCAAAGCCTATATCCTTACTTTCTGATGGAAAATAGGTAAATTCAGAATCAGCTGATTTTACCGAATTAGCAAAGCCTATAGCCTTACTTTCTGAGGGAAAATAGGTATTCTCAGAATCAGGTGATTTGGCCGAAAAAGCAAAGCCTATAGCCTTACTTTTTGATGGAAAATAGGTATTCTCAGAATCAGGTGATTTTACCGAAAAGCAAAGCCTATAGCCTTACTTTCTGATGGAAAATAGGTATTCTCAGAATCAGCTGATTTTACTGAAAAAGCAAAGCATATAGCCTTAATTTCTGATAGAAAATAGGTATTCTCAGAATCAGCTGATTTTACCGAAAAAGCAAAGCATATAGCCTTAATTTCTGATAGAAAATAGGTATTCTCAGAATCAGCTGATTTTACCGTAAAAGCAAAGCAGATAGCCTTACTTTCTGATGGAAAATAGGTATTCTCAGAATCAGGTGATTTGGCCCAAAAAGGAAAGCCTATAGCCTTACTTTCTGATGGAAAATAGGTATTCTCAGAATCAGCTGATTTTACCGAAAAAGCCTTATTCTGAGAATACATATTTTCCATCAAAAAGTAAGGCTATAGGCTTTGCTTTTTTCGGCCAAATCACCTGATTCTGAGAATACCTATTTTCCATCAGAAAGTAAGGATATAGGCTTTGCTTTTTTTGCCAAATCACCTGATTCTGAGAATACTTATTTTCCATCAGAAAGTAAGGCTATAGGCTTTGCTTTTCGGTAAAATCACCTGATTCTGAGATTACTTATTTTCCATCAGAAAGTAAGGATATAGGCTAGAAAAGCAAAGCCTATAGCCTTACTTTCTGATGGAAAATAGGTATTCTCAGAATCAGGTGATTTTACCGAAAAAGCAAAGCCTATAGCCTTACTTTCTGATGGAAAATAGGTATTCTCAGAATCAGGTGATTTGGCCGAAAAAGCAAAGCCTATAGCCTTACTTTCTGATGGAAAATAGGTATTCTCAGAATCAGGTGATTTTACCGAATTAGCAAAGCCTATAGCCTTACTTTCTGATGGAAATAGGTATTCTCAGAATCAGGTGATTTCGCCAAAAGAGCAAAGCCTATAGCCTTACTTTTTGATGGAAAATATGTATTCTTAGAATCAGCTGATTTTGCCGAAAAAGCATAGCATATATCCTTACTTTCTGATAGAGAGTAGGTATCTTCAGAATCCGGTGATTTGGCCGTTAAAGCAAAGCCTATATCCTTACTTTCTGATGGAAAATAGGTATTCTCAGAATCAGCTGATTTGGCCGAAAAAGCAAAGCCTATAGCCTTACTTTCTGATGGAAAATAGGTATTCTCAGAATCAGGTGATTTGGCCAAGAAAGCAAAGCCTATAGCCTTACTTTCTGATGGAAAATAGGTATTCTCAGAATCAGCTGATCTTACCGAAAAAGCAAAGCCTATAGCCTTACTTTCTGATGGAAAATAGGTATTCTCAGAATCAGGTGATTTGGCCAAAAGAGCAAAGCCTATAGCCTTACTTTCTGATGGAAAATAGGTATTCTCAGAATAAGATGATTTTACCGAAAAAGCAAAGCCTATAGCCTTACTTTTTGATGGAAAATAGGTATTCTCAGAATCAGGTGATTTGGTCCAAAAAAGCAAAGCCTATAGCCTTACTTTCTGATGGAAAATAAGTATTCTCAGAATCAGGTGATTTTACCGAAAAGCAAAGCCTATAGCCTTACTTTCTGATGGAAAATAAGTATTCTCAGAATCAGGTGATTTGGCAAAAAAAGCAAAGCCTATAGCCTTACTTTCTGATGGAAAATAGGTATTCTCAGAATCAGGTGATTTGGCCGAAAAAAGCAAAGCCTATAGCCTTACTTTTTGATGGAAAATAGGTATTCTCAGAATCAGCTGATTTAGCCGAAAAAGGAAAGCCTATAGCCTTACTTTCTGATGGAAAATAGGTATTCTCAGAATCAGGTGATTTGGCCGAAAAAGCAAAGCCTATATCCTTACTTTCTGATGGAAAATAGGTATTCTCAGAATCAGGTGATTTGGCCGAAAAAAGCAAAGCCTATAGCCTTACTTTTTGATGGAAAATAGGTATTCTCAGAATCAGCTGATTTGGCCGAAAAAGCAAAGCCTATAGCCTTACTTTCTGATGGAAAATAGGTATTCTCAGAATCAGGTGATTTTACCGAAAAGCAAAGCCTATAGCCTTACTTTCTGATGGAAAATAGGTATTCTCAGAATCAGGTGATTTTACCGAAAAGCAAAGCCTATAGCCTTACTTTCTAATGGAAAATAGGTATTCTCCGAATCAGGTGATTTTACCGAAAAAGCGAAGCTTATAGCCTTACTTTCTGATGGAAAATAGGTATCTTCAGAATCAGCTGATTTTACCGAAAAAGCAAAGCCAATAGCATTACTTTCTGATGGAAAATAAGTAAATTCAGAATCAGCCGATTTTACCGAAATAGCAAAGCCTCTATCCTTACTATCTGATGGAAAATAGGTATTCTTAGAATCATGTGATTTGGCCGAAAAGCAATGCCTATAGCCTTACTTTCTGATGGAAAATATGTAAATTCAGAATCAGCTGATTTTACCGAAATAGCAAAAAATAGGAAAATATGTAAAAAGCAATGCCTTAGCAGAATCAGAATCTGATTTTACCGAAATAGCAAAGCCTATAGCCTTAATATCTGATTGAAATTAGGTATTCTTAGAATCATGTGATTTGGCCGAAAAGCAAAGCCTCTAGCCTTTTTTCTGCTTGAAAATAGGTATTCTCAGAATCAGGTGATTTTATCGAAAAGCAAAGCATATAGCCTTACTTTCTGATGGAAAATATGTATTCTCAGAATCAGGTGATTTGGCCGAAAAACAAAGCCTATAGCCTTACTTTCTGATGGAATATAGGTATTCTCAGAATCAGGTGATTTTACTGAAATAGCAAAGGCTATAGCCTTACTTTCTGATTGAAAATAGGTATTCTCAGAATCAGGTGATTTGGCCAAAAAAGCAAAGCCTATAGCCTTACTTTCTGATGGAAATAGGTATTCTCAGAATCAGGTGATTTGGCCGAAAAAGCAAAGCTTATAGCCTTACTTTCTGATGGAAAATAGGTATTCTCAGAATCAGGTGATTTGGCCGAAAAAGCAAAGCCTATATCCTTACTTTCTGATGGAAAATAGGTATTCTCAGAATCAGCTGATTTTACCGAGAAAGCAAAGCCTATAGCCTTACTTTTTGATGGAAAATAGATATTCTCAGAATCAGGTGATTTTACCGAAGAAGCAAAGCCTATATCCTTACTTCCTGATGGAAAATAGGTATCTTCAGAATCAGCTGATTTTACCGAAAAAGCAAAGCCTATAGCACTACTTTCTGATGGAAAATAAGTAAATTCAGAATCAGCTGATTTTACCGAAATAGCAAAGCCTCTATCCTTACTATCTGATGGAAAATAGGTATTCTTAGAATCATGTGATTTGGCCGAAAAGCAATGCCTATAGCCTTACTTTCTGATGGAAAATAGGTAAATTCAGAATCAGCTGATTTTACCGAAATAGCCAAGCCTATAGCCTTACTTTCTGAGGGGAAAATAGGTATTCTCAGAATCAGGTGATTTGGCCGAAAAAGCAAAGCCTATCGCCTTACTTTCTAATGGAAAATAGGTAAATTCAGAATCAGCTGATTTTACTGAAATAGCAAAGCCTATAGCCTTACTTTCTGATTGAAAATAGGTATTCTCAGAATCAGGTGATTTGGCCAAAAAAGTAAAGCCTATAGCCTTACTTTCTGATGGAAATAGGTATTCTCAGAATCAGGTGATTTGGCCAAAATAGCAAAGCCTATAGCCTTATTTTCTGATGGAAAATAGGTATTCTCAGAATCAGGTGATTTGGCCGAAAAAGCAAAGCCTATAGCCTTACTTTCTGATGGAAAATAGGTATTCTCAGAATCAGGTGATTTGGCCGAAAAAGCAAAGCCTATAGCCTTACTTTCTGATGGAAAATAGGTATTCTCAGAATCAGGTGATTTTACCGAAAAAGCAAAGCCTATATCCTTACTTTCTGATGGAAAATAGGTATTCTCAGAATCATGTGATTTGGCCGAAAAAGCAAAGATTAAAGCCTTCCTTACTTTTTTATGAAAAATAGGTATTCCCAGAATCAACCGATTTTTTCCAAAATAGCAAAGACTATAGCCTTACTTTTTGATGAAAGATAGGTATTCTCAGAATCAGCTGATTTTGCCGAAAAAGGAAAGCCTATAGCCTTACTTTTTTAATGTAAAACCGGTATTCTCAGAATTAAGTGATTTTGCCGAGAAAGCAAAGCCTATAGCCTTATTTTTTGGTGAAAAGATGTATTCTCAGAATCATCCGGTTTTACGGAAAAGGCCAGGCTTATATATAGCCTTACATGCTGGTGAAAGAGAAACATTTTCAAGAATCGACCGATGTATAACATGATCATGCAGCGATAGAAGGTTAGGAAGGACTAAATGCAAGAGAAAAGACGGTTGATCTAACTCACTGGTTCTGGGCTGGTTTTTCATTGTTTACTTTATCAACCAAATAGTTTTCAAAACTATTCACAGCAGGTAAGTCGCAACAATCTTCTGGTAGAAAGATAAATAATTTACGAGTAAGCACAACAGTTAAAACAATTTTTATTTTCATTACCCCAGGGGGGGTGCTCTTGTGTATTCAAGATAGGGAGGCTCAGGTTCCTTTTTGGGTCTAAATTTGGGCAAGAATTAGCTTTTTGGGTCAAACATTTGTACAGTTATTTTTTGTGGTCCTGAAATTCTGGTTAACTTTTGGGTCTCAAATATGGGAAAAAGTGAAAAAATTGGAAAAATATATTTTACAAGCAAAAGTATAATTAAATAACATTGCTAAGATAGAAGAACTTAAATAGTCAAATCGGTTACGAGAAGTCTAATCAATCAGGGCATTTTTCTGCAAGCCTGAGCACGCCTATCCTAAATATACCTGATTGCCCCCTTGGGTTCATTTCAGATTTCATCAGTATATAATTGTTCAAAATACTAACCGTCTCCTCAAAATTGGTTACTTTGGCAGTTTGAAATTTCGCACATATGGGTCTGTCTTAGTATCAAATCTTTACACATGGGTTTGTTGTATTTTTGAAAATAGCTGCCAAATTGCTAACAAACTTGATGCAAAACTTTTTCATGACTTTCTTATATGTCTTTGCGTCATGGGTCCAAAATCGAGTAAAGTCAACGGAAAAATTCTCGTAGAACTCAAAATCCACACTTATAACAAGTAGGGCAGATTACACCAATGTTCGTGAAAAGGGGATGCCTATCTTCTCTTCATGGGTCCATGTCAGTTCCTTTTGAGCGAGAGAGTATCTTCGTTGCAAAAGAATCAAATCAATGTTACGCAAAATTCCATGTGATTTTATTCTGAAACCCTGAAAGGACGTTCTCGAAACTATGATGGGAAACTGACTTCCTATGAGCTTCAAAAATTGTCGATTTTATGTCAACTGCAAGGAGATAGGGGAGTTTGGAAATGCTCAAATGTTGGCGACATAATCCAATTTGCTGATACTTTCAATTTTGAAATTTCTTGTTCGCAACTGTATCAAAGAAGCCAAACATTCTTGCAGGGGAAAGAGCCTTCAAAGGTAGCCTTAATATAGTAGGTAGGAGAACGGGGGTTAACACGTTAACATACAAGAACAAAACAATGTGATGCCATCAACTTAAAATCGTTTTATTGTCTTGTTTTAAATCCTTAATAACTGGGTAAGACCTCAGATCAAATAAAAAAGGGCAAAGGAAAACAGTTTTAGCCACGATAGATTGATGAGAGGCTGGTTTGGTGATTGTTTCACTGTCAAAATTGAGGATACAGAAAATTGGAAGGACTTGGATTTTTAAAGGAGTCAAAGGGGCTAAATAGCCAATTTGGGCTTGCAAACTAAAAAGGCTATTCCTCATCAACCCCATATCTCATATTTCTGAAATTGGTATCAGAAGAAAGCTTAAAGTCTGAAGTTTAAAAAAACTTCAAATTTTCAAAAAATTTGCATAACAATACGTCATGACTAGGGGGTTAAGTTGTAAAAGTAAAATGATCGATTTTCATAACCTCGACTTTAAACTGCAAAGGCTTCCAAACTTGATTGAATATATGTAAGAAAGCTTTTGACTACAGAATTTTCAAGATATTTCCAAGAGCCCTATGATAGCTTTTTCAAATATTTCATCAAAATTCAAAATGGTGGCATGCGCAAGACTACAGCTAAATTTCAAATTTTGAATTGTTATAATTCCAGATAGGGAACACCACATGATTATTGACAAACAGTTTTCT
The DNA here is from genome assembly GCA_039566865.1 of Aurelia coerulea. Taxonomy (NCBI): domain Eukaryota; kingdom Metazoa; phylum Cnidaria; class Scyphozoa; order Semaeostomeae; family Ulmaridae; genus Aurelia; species Aurelia coerulea. The sequence goes on along the minus strand of CM076958.1, from coordinate 16,551,939 downwards.
AACTCTCAAATAATTCTATAAGACTTTATCAACATTAAGAATCTAAATCTATCACTTTCTCTTTTGAGCTAAAATATCTTGAGATTCTCTTAAAACAGTTAATTGTAGTTCTTTTAGTCTTTGAAAATCTTTAGAAACTTTGAGTTCAAGTTTACTTTTTGATAAATTATCTAATAACATTCTAAATTCTTTAGAAATTAGAAACAAACTCTCTCCAAAATTTTTGAGTTTTAGATGAGTCTCTATTGCTTGTCCTTTGTGTTCTTGTTGAGTATTCATTTTGTCAAGTTCATTTTCTTTATCTAAAATCGTTTCCATCACTGCTGCCTCTTCTTTAGTCATTTGTTGTGGAGATGAAGCTGCTGACAGTGAAAATTTCAATAATTTCCCCCACGGTGGATCCGTATCTCCAACAATATGTTGTCCAAAGGCTAACATTCCCATTTGCTTGTGTGAACCCTCAGAAACTGCTTTGCTCTGGAGACATGAAACAAACTGCTCATCTGACAAATTTCTCTGACATTTCTTCTGATGATAAATGTGAAAGATACCTCTGTCATATGCTCGTATGACAGCTAATTTACTATAAAGATAATTTTTATACAATTTAACGTCTTCCATGCCCCAGCCTTTAATTGTTAGATCAAAACCTCCAACTTTGAAGAAGTCATCTCTATACTGACAGCTCATACCAAAACCAAAATCTCTCCAAAATCCAGTATCTTTTGATAACCTCATCTGCTGGTCCAAAGAGGGGATTCTTTCACCTCCATATGTAATGACAGGATTATATTGACTGAATACAATGGGGTAGTACACTTTTCTCCCTGGAGATGAATGCATTCTACATCTTTCTAGAAATTCTGCTCCAAAGTAAATATCTACATCACAGAAGAACATAAGAACATTTCCACCTTCCCACGCTTCAGCACCTTTCTGTAGCCCAGCGCCTCTACTAAATTCTTGAGCTGTAAAAATGATTTTATATTTTTTGAATTTCTCTTTTTCTTCTGTTTCTTTCATGATCGACCTTAATTTGTCTCTGCCATCCATTCCAAAATAAACAATTGTAAGAAATACATTTTGGTCCCATCTTATGCCAGCATCAATAAATCTTTGCATGAAGGATGAGAATTTATCCAGACGGCCTGATAATGGTACGATAACATTTATGACAGTTTTGCTAGTGACTATTGTTTCAAGCTTGCCAAAGCTTTGCAGTGGACCAAATGGCCTTAAAACTTGAATTCTTTTGAAGATATCTTGCATTGCACTTCTGAAATAAAGATCATATACAGTGCCATGGATGAGATCATTTCTCATGATTCCCTCAGCGAGTTGAAAAGTTGAAACAGGGTCCCCTTTTGATTCTGAATCCTCATTTATTGTCTTGACAGCGAATTGGAGAACTTCATTTTGCTCTACACCTCTTTGCCCTGACGGTCCTTCAACTGGATTACCAGACAATGTTCCTGCTTTTCCGTAAAGATGCCCAGCATCAAAACTATTGAATGGAATTACGTCATATTCACTCCTTGGTGTATAACCTCTGAATACATCAAAGTCTTCATCCAGCTTCAAAGCAGAGTTGCTTAAATCCTGTGATACTAACACAGCACTTACTTTTTCATACCGTGTCAATTTTTGTTTCAAATTTTCAATCTCTTTTTTCAGCTCAGCAACTTTACTCACTTCATCCTCAACTTGCGTTGCATCATTCAATGATCTCTTGTTCACTGAAGGCTTTTCCTTGAAGCTTCCATCACATTTATCGCTCCTGCACCTACATCTACATGCCAGCAAAATAATTTGCGACGAAAACAAAAACACAGACAAGAGACCTAAAATCTTGATCAATGTCGGTGCTTGGGAAATTTGCCTTCGCATTGTTGTATGTTCATGAACAAAACGAGATCCAAGCTCGTCATCTCCAGTCTTGATTGTAAATTAATCTGGTTTTGAATCCAAATAACCACTAAAACACTTGTTTGATCAGTTTAAAATTTTTTAATCAGCTGTTTCCACCTGTTCGATTTCGCCGCCATTTTTTGTTGTCATTCAAAGCCTCGCTTTCAAAAAACAAAACTCTTTGGTTCCCTGTGCTCTAAAGGTTGGACTGAAAAGTCAATGAAAACTTTCAAAACTTTCAGATCACCAAAAAATTAAGAAACTCTTAGTCATGGAAAATAGTACTTAAATGCCATTCCTTGGTTGAAACAGACCCTGGGCCTCCAACAAAATCAGAAAAGTGGGGGGGGGGAGGAACTTTTACACATCTATATAACAAGGACAGATAATGTTACAATAGAACTCGCTACTTTTCATTGACACCTAGATACAAAGCAATTTATGATTGCAGACAAAGGGAATTCCATGCTCGATTGGTTAAGACACACAAAAACAAAGCAAGCCGCAAAAATTGCCCTGAAACTCGGGTCGCTAGCGCGCTCGTTGTGCATTTCAGAAATGATTTTCAAGAGCAAATATTAGCACTTATCGAAAGAAGAAGGATATATCTAAATTTCTGCCTCGCGCATTTTATTTATTTTGTGCAGAAGCCAATTGGGAGGGGATTCAATTCTCGTACCTTTTAGGTGTAATCAAAACACTTACTGCTCAGCTTCTGTACGAAAAAAAATAAAATGCCCGAGACAGAAGTTTAGATATATCCTTCTTCTTTCGATATGTGCTAATATTTGCTCTTTAAAACCATTTCTGAAATGCACAACGACCGAGCTAGTGACCCGGGTTTCAGGGCAATTTTTGCGGCTTGCTTTGTTTTTGTTTATGTCTTGGCCAACCGATCATGGAATTCCTTTTGTCTGCAATCACAAATTGCTTTGTATCTAGGTGTGAATAAAAAGTAGCGAGTTCTATTTTATTGTAGACATTATCTGTCCTTGCTCATCTGTATACTTTCATCGACTTTTTCAAAGAATCAGTTCTTGTAATTTTCAAACTACACTCATTACACAAGTCTTAGCATCGCTCATTAAATTTGATGGTTTTCACGAAAATAAAAATCAGATTAAAAATGTTGAACGAATACGAGGAATCACGTCGCAACTCTAGCTTCAAACGAGAAAATAAAATAACCTCATTCATTCATTCATTCATTCATTCATTCATTCATTCATTCATTCATTCATTCATTCATTCATTTTTATACATTTAGGCACGGTATTTAGTCAGTCCATGAGAACTGCTTTCAACAAAGATGAGTTTTATATGTCGAGCATGCGTATTCGGCAAATGTAACCCTTGGTACCAGAGACAAGCCAAATCCTAATTTTGAAATTTCATTTTTTGGCTGTGGTACCCCTTGGTTGTTGCCTAGACCTTACAACGGAACGTATGAAAGGGAGATCTGGCCAAATCAAAAAGACGATAGCTATGTAAAACTGATTTTTCTTAAACTAAACGTAAAGGGAACAAACCACGCACCACACAACAAAACTATACAGGTAGGTACAACAAATCAAATTCATTATTATCTACTTTCTCCGACCCTTTAAGGCTGATTTCCAGTCAGTGGAATTTTCTGAACGGGCGGAATTTCCTTTGTTTGCCTGAGAAAATGTCGCCCTAGAATTGAATAGAAAGTTACGGCTGAGTGACCTTTTATTGTCTAAAATTCCACCCGCTCGGAAAATTCCATTGACTGGAAATTAGCCTTTACACCTGTATCAAAGTTTACGCTCCCGAGGAAGGAGATTGGGCAAATCCGTGTTTTCGAACAGAAGTACCCCTGAAGTGGCATGCGCCTGTACCAGCACCAATATATCAAGTTGTCCCCATCCTGAGATGCAGACTTTTGTTACTCTAAGGTAGGAATCCAAAGCAGGAATCTCAAATTCAAAACAATTCAAAACAAAGTTATACAGGCGACGTCGTCTAAATTTTTCGCTCAGGAATGAGAAAGGTGATTCATCTCGCATAATACAACTTTTAGATTAGACAACTTGGTGTTTATCCGGATTTGAGAAATACTTGAATTACGGGAGTCCAACGTATGCGAGGTTAAGGCCCCGTTTACACGATACCGTTTTCATTTCATATCGGATTATGTCAAAGCAATACTTGCAAATTTAAGCCACGTTTACACGATACCGCTTTCGTTTAATACCCGATATGGAATGAAAGCGGTATCGTGTAAACGGGGCCTAAATTTGCACGTATCGCTTTGATTAAATCGCATATTTTGTTCCCACAGACCTACAACGATCAACTTAAGCATGTTTTTCAAAGAATTGTGTCAACGGGACGCGTAAATTTCATTTCTAACAGTTCACACTCTTAAAGGGACCAAACGTAACTGACTAAAACCTGAATTACAGCTTGGCATTTGCCGTGCCATTAAAACTTACAAAAAACATTAGAAAACTATATACAACACTCCCGGAATCTATGAATAAACAGTTATTTAATCTGTAAAGTGAATGATGAGCACAAAGTTAGTTTTATTGTATCGATTAATGTCTCTTTAACAAGCTGAATTGGAAACGTCAAACTTACATATCTGTTTCTTCTGGCAAGTAAATTCCAACGTCAAATTCCAAAGTCATTAAAATCGAAACTGAACAATCAGGAATCATCACTTGAAACTTCGATCGCTAGCAAGCAAACTGCCTTTAATATGCTCAAGCTTGAATGATCCATCGACAATCCTTAATCGTCGCTACCTATCAGCTGCTGATCACATCCAATCATTGATCATGATTGTTCTGCTGATGATTCATATTCAAATTTGTAAGTTCATCTTAAGCCTACTGCACGTTACACTCTTGCTGATCTTCTTCAGGATCCTTGCTTTTCGATCTTAGGTCTTTCAATGACTTCAGTCTGACTGGTTGTTTCTTTTCTGAAAGCATAATCGAGAAAAATACTTGTACAAATATGACATATACCGGGTGAGCCAGAAAAAAGTTCCCACTTTCTAAAATTCGTAGCTTAATAGCACCGCAAGTACTTCATGGATTTGAATGATTCAAATTCTAGTTGAAAGCGAAAAGATCGAAGTATTTTTGTCATTTTTCTCGTCTTCTTACGAGCACTGCAAATATAGGTAAATTAAGCTTTACAAAAATGTCATGGCTTCAAAATTACTGATAAAAGGCCTAAAACACTTGATCAAATCACTAGGACTCTCCTGACACAGAACAATACGCACATGCGCTTCACCTCTCTCAAGTATATAAGACAGATTCTCAAAAAGATACTAAAGATTTTCAATCCCATGGCAATAAATATTCAGACGATATCTCTAACCCATGAGAAATTGCATTTGCTCTGTTGTTCTGAGCGAGGAGTCCTTTATGATCTGATCATGTATTTTAGGCCTTTTTCAGTTATTTTGCAACCACAAAGTTTTTATAAATTTGAATTTACCAATTTTTCCAATGCTTGTAACAAGGCAACAAAAATCACAAAAATACTTCGATGTTTTGGCTATCAAGCAAATATTAATTCATTCCAATCCATCCAGTACTCTTGATGCTATGAATTTTCAAAGGTAGGAACTTTTTTCTGGCTCACCCGGTACATAAACATTTATCTGTTTAGGAAGGCCAGCAAAGGGCAGCTAAAAGCTAATGTGTGCATGTGTAAGTAGTTAGAATCCACAAGTTTCTTGAACACATCATAAAAGAGTTATTACACATGCTCTTCTTTTTATTTCTTACTGGGAACTGTTCCCTTATTAATTAAATGATACACTATCTATAGTCCTTTCATTCTTTACATTGTTCTTAAATATCCCCTGCTCACAACTTGAATCAAAATAAATCATCAAAGAGTTCATCTCAGCATACACAATTTGCTAACAATTCAGGCATACAGACGGCTAAAAATGCAGTCAACAACACAGATTTCAAAACAGGTATTTACAGTCGTAAGGGAGCATTTCGTCCGATCTAACATCAATTTTGCAAGTCCCAGGCCAAAAGGAAAAAAAGCTGCCGGGCTTTGAAGTCTGAGTTGAAGCGAAAATCAGTCCTCTTTTTCCATGGATTTTCCCACTTCTGTGATGTACAATTTTGCTAAATCCGTGATATCTCCGGTGCTTTAGTCTTGAAAACTTGAGGAACGAGTTCAAACCAAAACTGATGTTTCATCGTTGCACAGGAATTCAAACTACTAAAAGGATGGCTTACTTTTTGTCCTGGATTAAAATAAAAATATGTCTTTTTCCCGGTATAGATTCACCCGGTATAGGTATGAAGAGGAAAGTTGAAATGAAATATTCTGAACTGGAGTAAATAGAACGTTTAGCCGTTCTACAAGAGATTCTGGATCGAGTACCATCGAGTAATATTTTTATACATTTTAATATGAAAGGTCCAATGGAGCGGAATTAGAGCCTCTACAGTAAAAACCCGCGTATAAGAACCTAGTGGATTAAGAACCTACAGGCTGAAATTTTGCAATTAAACCCCAATTATATAAGAACCCATTCAGCCTGGAATTTGAAATAGGTTCTTATTTCTAGAGAGCATGGGGTCTTATTCACAACAGAAGTTTGTCGAAGAATAAAAAAATGCTTATATTACCTGATGAGAAGCTTTTGAAAGATTTTATCTGGATTATATAAACATTTCGGATTCTTCCACAAATTTCTGTTGGGGAAAATCTCATAAATTCAACTGATGTGAACTGACAGTAAATAATAGGCCTGAAGTTTGAATATGAAGAAAAGAAATTCCTGAAGGCCATGAATAAAAAGAACCAATTTAAGAACCTGAACAGCCTCATTTCCCACTAAATACCCAAAACATAAGAACCTAGTTAGGCTGACTTGCAAAATTGTAGGTTCTTATACGCGGGTTTTCACTGTATCACTATTGTGAGCATTCGAAAATTCTCCAAAATGTATCAAAATATCGATCGATTCAGATTCATTTCCAGAATAGTAAAAGGTCTATTGGACCCATAAGATTTGAATAGAATGAAGAAATATTTAAAGACCCATTGTCAACCATGATCCTTTGTGCGCAGTCGACTTTGGCGCCACAAAGAATCATGGTTAGCAATGGGTCTTTAAGGAGAATGCAACTCGTACCTTCTTTGTTCAATTCCTTTTGAAAATCTTTCTCAAAATCATATTTGTACGTTGTAGCTATCTTACTAGCAAGTTTGGATCCTTGCTTTCTTTCTTGGTCACCACGTGATAAATTCTTTTTGCGTGGGGATAACCCGACTGGCGTTTGCTGCTCTTTCTTCCTCAATTTTGATGGCGAGCATGGTTCACCAGTTGCTTGATTATTCTAGAACGATTGGTAGTAAATTGATCCATGGAAAATATTCTTCCATTTGAGTTAGGGAAAAAACCCCGAGTAAAAAGGCTTTAGTTGGTGAAGACCGACTTTGGGTAACCGAACAACAAGGGCAGATAATGTTACAATGGGATCCGCTACTTTTGATTGAAACCTAAGTACAAAGCAATAAAATCAATGCCTGGTCGGTCAACTTATAAACAAAACAAAGCAAGCTGCAAAACTCTCTCTGAAACCCAGGTAGCTAGCTCGCTCGTTGTGCATTCCAGAAATGGGTTTTAAAAGCAAACATGAGCATACATAGAAAGAAGGAATTTATATCTAAACTTCTACCTCGGGCATTTTATTTGTTTGGTTCAGAAGCTGAGCAGCAAGTGTTATATACCTTGCTTGGAATATCATTTTATCAAAATTGCTTGTAATCATGGAATGAAACACGAACTTGAACAAAATAAATGCTCATCTTCAATGCAATGAATTTCAAATAAAGGAATTTACAAAGTAAACTACATCAATAGAAATTGGCGGATTTTGTCTATTTGATCCAGGAGCTATGGTAATCGTTTCATTTAAGCCCTAAATGGGCAATAATTACAATATGCCTTTTGCTCGGCTTCTGAATCAAATAAATTGGAAAAATTGGTAAATTCAAATTTATAAAAACTTTGTGGTTGCAAAATGACTGAAAAAGGCCTAAAATACATGATCAAATCATAAAGGACTCATCGCTCAGAACAACAGAGAAAAAGCAATTTCTCACAGGTGAGAGATATCGTCTGCAGATTTATTGCCATGGGATTGAAAATCTTTAGTATCTGTTTGAAAATCTATGTCTTATTACTCTTGAGAGAGGTGAAACGCCCGTGTGTATTGTTCTGTGTGAGGAGAGTGCTAACGATTTGATCAAGTGTTTTAGGCCCTTTTTGGTCATTTTGAAATGTTTGTAAAGTTGAATTTACCTGTATTTGCAGTGCTCGTAAGAAGACGAGAAAAATCACAAAAATACTTTGATCTTTTGGCTTTTAACTAGAATTTGAATCATTCAAAATCCATGAAGTACTTGTGGTGCTATGCATTTTGGAAAGTGGGAACTTTTCTCTGGCTCATCCGGCATGATTGTTGACTCACCCGGTATTAATAGTGATAACTACGATCCAGAGCATAGGCTCCAAATCTCAAAGTAAAAAGGGTGGGTGTAAAATTCAGTGACCTATTTCTTCTGATTGAATGGCTTGAAAGAAACTTTAGATACTTACCTATAATTCTACCATAGGACTTCCCAGAAATTTTGAATATTTTCTATATTACAGCGTATCTTACATTTCAACTCATTTGAGGATCTGATGTCATCAAATTTCTAAATCATAAACCAGAAAAGTGACAGCCTTTTGCTTGATACCATATTGTAGACATCCATAAACTATGGTTTTTTTGGAAATTATTTCATGTTGCGTCAAACGGATTAGAAATTACGATGGTTTTAAGTTTTTTTGAAAATTTTTGTTGAATTCTTGAAAAAGAAGAAAAACACTCCAACTCTGAAAATATCAAAGATTTCAGAAAAGTCCGACGGTAGAATCATAGAGAAATAGCTAAAGTTTCTTTGAAGTCATTCAGTTCAAAGAAATAGGTCACTCAATTTTACACCAGCCTTTTTAAAGATTTGGAACCTATGCTACGATCCTGTGATCAGACTAATCATTGTTCATATTCTTTTTACCTACCTCAGTTTCGCTTTCAGATTCATCAGATTTCGGTTTGCTCTTTGGATATGGTTTGGGCCTCTGCGGGGTTTCTTTCCTAGCTGTTCTCCTTCTTGTCCTTGAAGCAACTGGAGATGGACCCTTAGCATTCTTTGCAGCACCTTGCCTGATTTCTTGTACACGACCTTTCTTTGCATCAATTAATTCGTCCACTAAATTCGAGAAAACGCGAAAAATGATGTCGTTTCAAGTTACGGGATACGAATATGTAACTTTTCTAAAAATCGTGGGTAAATGCACTTCCACGCATTTTGAATTTCTACTTGGAAGATCTAAAATTGGTCCTCGCAAGGGAAAGATTTGCAAGAAGCATAATTGCTAGGAGTATCACTAATTTTCTCTGATTCGGTGAAGAGTCGTAAAGAGCAAAGGTGACAAGTAAAGTGCAGAAAAATATGTCAAAATGTTTGACAACAGTTCGCACGCAATAATAAATATTAAAAGGGGGCTTTCTGCTGTTCTTGAATCACCAAATCAATTATCCTTATTGTGGCAACTATTCAATCCCTTGTTGATATCCATTCATTCTCAGTTGCAGTCGTGTAATTTAGCTCTTATTTCCTTTCCCCTCAACCTTATCCTTTCTCTCGTTGTTCTAATTTTTACCTCATCTACTGAAAAAGTCTTGCAAGGGGTGTTTCCGACTCAAATAAAAGAATATTTATTCCCTGCAAAATTAGTTGTTTATTGAAATAGACAGCTTCATAAGAAATACCACAGGGGCATCAGTTTCAATATCTTTCAATATCTGTTTCTTACGTCTGATTTGTTTCTTTTCTATTTCTCATTTGTTTCTTATTTCTGATGCGCAGTGTATTTTGGCCAATGCGAAGGAGAGTAGAAAGATGCGAACGAGGAGAGAGAAAAGCGGAGGAGGAAGAGCGAGAAGAGAAACCTTTCTTCTTTTCTTCTTTTCTTTCTTTTCCCTCTTCTCTTTCTCCTCCGCTTTCCTCCCTCTTCCTCCGAATCATTTCTGCTCTCCTTCGCATCAGCTAAAACGTTCGCTGCGCGTCTGAAATATGAAACAAACAAATAAACAAAGAAAAATGTTGAAAATATCGAAACTGATGCACCTGTGGAAATACAGTCAAACTTTGAGGAAGCATCAAAATCGATTTGTCACGTCGTTGCTTATAAAGTTATATTTCGTACGTATTGTACGGTACAACTGTTCACTACAAGAGTTATTACTTCAGTATCTTGTTTCTTTGTGCTCTTGACTTTAACTAATTATCGAACAAAAAAGCCACAACCATCATACCTTCTTTTGTCCCACTTCTCTTCAACGGTGTCTCATCTTCCTTGGCGGACTGTTCAACTTTAGAATCCATGTCAGGACCAGGAGTCTGTTGTAGAAAATGGGCAAACGATTAGCATTTCTCTTCAATCAGTGGAACATGAGCTCATAAGCTATGACATCAAACTAACTGCTGCATTAAAAATAAAAATGTTTGGACGATAAAATTTCGGCAAAGAAACATTTCAGCAAATAACTGTTTTGATAAAAACAGTAAAAATAGTCTAATTTCAACAACAACAAATATAGGACTAAGTTTTGTAAATTTTGACCATAAATTTGGAACTTTACAAAACACCTAAGGCAAATGCATGCTCCTGCAGATTTAAAACGGATTGGCAAATGGTTTGAAAGTTTCCTTTTGCAAATAGATTTCCTTTTTCATAATTCTATTTTCAGGGGCAAACAAAATGAAAGCATAATGACAAAAGATCGCTTTTTATTGTAAAAGACAGGTTGACTTTTCTTGGTTCTAGCCTGGCCTAAAGGGGATCTACTGTTTCTAATCAAAGAAGAGGTTCTGCTGTTTTCCAGCAATCAACACTACCCATTCCATTCCAGCCTACCCACTTTACCCCTGCAGACCCTACCCTGTTTGGAAGGAAAGTAGCTGGAAACGAGACCCTGTTCATCAATGGATATCCGGTACAAAAATAGTCGTTAAGTACCCCCCCCCCCAGGCTTGTTACATCAACTGTAGCTAGGCCAACAAGGACTCGCTACGTTTTATTGACACCTAGATACAAAGCAATTTGTGATTGCAGACAAAGGGAATTCTATGCTCGGTTGGTCAAGATATAAACAAAAACAAAGCAAGCTGCAAAAATTGCCATGACACCCGGGTCGCTAGCTCGCTCGTTGTGCATTCTAGAAATGGTTTTTAAGAGCAAATATTAGCACATATCGAGAGAAGAGAGATATATCTAAACTTCTGCCTTGGGCATTTCATTTATTTTGTGCAGAAGCCAATTGGGAGGGGATTCAATTCTCGTACTTTTTAGGTGTAATTAAAATACGTCCTCTTCTCCTTTCGATATGTGCTAATATTTGCTCTTAAAAACCAGTTCTGGAATGCACAACGAGCGCGCTAGCGACCTGGGTTTCAGGGCAATTTTTGCGGCTTGCTCTGTTTTTGTTTATGTCTTGACCAATCGAGCATGGAATTCTCTTTGTCTGCAATCACAAATTGCTTTGTATCTAGGTGGCAATGAAAAGTAGTGAGTCCTATTGTAACATTATCTGTCCTTGTTCCTCCCAATTGGCTTCTGCACAAAATAGATCAAATGCCCGAGGCAGAAGTTTAGATATATCCTTCTTCTTTCGATATGTGCTAATATTTGCTTTTAAAAACTATTTCTGGAATGCACAACGAGCGAGCTAGCGACCCGGGTTTCAGGGCAATTTTTGCGGCTTGCTTTGTTTTTGTCCATGTCTTGACCAATCGAGCATGGAATTCCCTTTGTCCGCAATCACAAATTGCTTTGTATTTAGGTGTCAATAAAAATTAGCGAGTCCTATTGTAACATTATCTGTCCTTGTTAGCGTCATATACAAATCAAAATGTGAAATGATGTCATAACGATATCAGGTTTGTTGAAAATTACTTACAACCAACTTGAGGTTCTTTAATCCTTCCCTCATTGCTGATTGCTGCAAATGATATAAAAATCAGTGAGAAATAGAGGTTAACCTTCAAACTGGATTTTCAACAAAAATCAGGCATAACGGAATAACCAGACCCAGGACCACTAGGACCGGACCCTAACGGACCAGACCCTAGGGGGAATGCCCTACCCTCGCTTTGACATTGGATAGGAAGTTAGTGACCGAAAGGAGGGGAATTTCATTCAAAAAGACCTCGTACACGATATCCTTCTGTTCTAAAAAAATCTCGTACACTTTTGCGAATGAGTGACCCTCGAATTCACATATAAGTTCTGCGACACACTCAGGCCCACTCAACTGAGTTCATCGAAGAGAAGCTTTCAGACTGCCCAGCCTCCAAGCTGCAAGTTCATCTCAGCGCCAAGAGTTCAAATTTATCAGGCACGCAAATTTAGCAGGCATACTTAGGGACTTTGTTAGCTCCAATGGTGGCCCCAGAAAATTATTAGGGGGGAGTTGGTCACATGTATCTTCCAAAATATGGGTTACACTCATCTTTTTCGATAAGAAACTGAGGTCCAAGGTCGTTAGATATATAAATCTTAGGACATTTCGCTTCCAAAGTTTAAAATTTTTTTTTGCCAATTTGTAATGCCGAAAATGTAGAATTAATTTCGTTTTGTTAGAACGGCTTCCAAACTATTTGATAAGATCTAAAACAATAGGTAATAACATGACTGGCACTCAGTAATAGCAACAGTAATAATATTTTGAAATGAAAATTACAAAAGTTTCGTGGCATTTGATACAGGCAGTGGGGTAGTATTTTTCGAAAATTTTAGCTTATTGTTTCTTATGAGCTGTTTCTTGTAAAAGTGCATGCCCGTAAGAAGCGGGGGGGGGGGGCAGAGGGGTTTAAGCCCCACAATAGTTTTGAAAACAGTGGTGCCACGCCACAAGTATCAATTAGATGTATTGTTCTCTATTGTTCTAAGAACAATCCCCCAAATCAGAAGCTGCTTCCTGCATGCACGATACGAGAAAACAAATGCACTACTCAAATGCACAGTCTGAGATGTAATATTGGGATCATGGGATTTACCAAAGACAGGTAGGGTCAATGCCCGGGTCAATGCGTGGTTTGAGAGAATGGTTCTATTAACATTCCCAAAATCATCACTCTCTCTTTCGAGATCGCCTTACCCCATATATCTGCCAATTACCACCTTCACATTAAACATTTCGAACAAACATGTTATCAAAAAGCTGCCTGCTAAATGATTTTGCAGTCCCAAACTAACTGGCAAAGAGTCAAGAAATTGAGATTGTGGAGATGGAATACAACGTGGCTGGCATCACGACGCCATTGCAACAACTTGAATCACCAAGCAAGGCAGAGAGGTAAAATATTTAGGCCATGTAGTTAAATGCTTTGGCCTAGTGGGCAATGGCTCGAGGCTGGATCAAAGTTTGCCTGCTGGTTAGACGATTAAATATACCATGCGTATTTGCGTTTGTTGTGGCATCCAAAAGGTAGAATCTCCTTGCAGCAATGACTGCCTTATCTTACTTTGGAGCGAACCTTCTGTGTTGGCCGCCATTGCAAAAAAACGCTGGAAGGAAAGTAATGGGTATTCCCCTAGGGTCTGGTCCGTTAGGGTCCGGTCCTACTGGTCCTGGGTCTGGTTATTCCGTTATGCCCAAAAATCATAGGTCTATTAAGATCTTCAACTTCACTTCAAACACACTACAAAAGTAGATTATTACAATAACAACTAAAACTTTGAGCAAAGAACTTGTCGGTAAATACTAAAGGAAAAAGTTTTTCAAGGGAACGTCTGAGAGCTTTGCTAGCAGTAAAAGTTTACTATTTCGAGACACCTGGCAAAAATATGCATCACAAAATATCATATTTATAGATGAGCTACTTGAAACGAAGAGAAGATGTCGGGAACTTCGTCTGCAACTTTGTCCAGGTGAGCCTTTTGGTTGTTAATGTATCTTGTTTCTCAATATGAAAATTGTGGATGCAATGAATGTCTTTCTTGAGGATAGCAAAATCCAATTCAGTAAGCTTGAAAGACCCCAGCTGACCACGGCTAATCATTGATTTGATAGAGAAATAATATACCGAGAAATAATAGTAAATATCATGAAGAGGACAGCATAGGGCTCAAATCTTTCAAATTTTTAAAAAATTTCTTTGAATTAAATGGCTTGAAAGGAACTTATGGTACTTTGCTATAAATCTGCCGCGGAAAATTTTTGATATCTTGATGTTTTTCAAAATGGCGGCAATTTGATTATTTTTGAAAAAATTGATGGAAAATTTTGAAAAAATTGAATCATCGTAAATCCTAAACCAACAGAGGAAAATTGATATAAACCTCAAGAAAACCATAGTTTATGAAGGTCTACAATATGATGGCAAGCAGAAGTCTGTAGCTTTTCTGGTTTCGGATTTAGAAGTTTGATGACGTCACAGACTCAAATCTAATAAATGCTGCCATTTTGAAACTAATCAAGATATCAATAAATTTCCATGGCAGATTTACAGCAAAACACCATAAGTTCTTTCCAAGCCATTTATTTCAAAGAAAACTGTAATAGAATTTTACACCGACCTTTTTAAAGATTTAAGCCCCATGTTGAAGAGGACAGAATCTGATATACCTGACTTGGTTCTTGGCCAACTTTATCTCTCTTCGTTTCTCTACTGCTTCTTCTATATCTGTCCAATTTTCTTTCCATCTCTGAGATATAAACTGTATATTTCTTCAGCTTATCATCTTTCGCTTTCAATTTATCTTTTTCTTCAGCCAGCAGTAGTTCCCTCTCTTCAACTAACTCATTAATTCTTCCTTTCAATATTTTCATTTCACTTTCCATCTTCCTCTTCTCATTATTGACTTGCTCGATTTCTGCATTTCTCTCCCACACTTCTTCGTCTAATTTTTCATTCTTATTCTGAAGAGACTCCAATTTATCTTTTAATTTCCTCCCGTCATCAGCCATTGTGTCAAACAAAGCATCGTGATCATATTTTTGACTTCCAAAATCTGCCTCTAATTTCGCAAGCCTTTCAGTCTTCCTTTTCAATTCTCCTTCTTTAACTGATAATGAATTCTCAAGGGCTTTTATATTCTTCTTTAAACTAGAACAATCTTGCTTCGCAGCTTCTTTCAGTAGGCTAATATCTTCTTCCTTTTCTCTTAGGATATCGACAATTCGATCAAATTCCAATCGTTGCTTGCGAATTTCTTCCGCTTCCTTCTTCATCGTGGCATCATATTGCAGATTCAACGTTCCCAAAGCGTTTTCTTTCTCACTGAGTTTAGCAAGAACAGTTCCCAATTCTTCATTGCAACTAACAATCTTTTCTTTGCTTTCTGCTAAACTCTCTTTGGTATCGCAAAGTTCCTTTTCGATCGTTCTATTTTTCTCCTGTAACGTTATAACAAGTCCATCTTTTTCTTCTAGCGTACGAGTAGCAATGTCAAACTCTTCGCGCATATTCGACGTTTCTTCTTCCCCCTTAAACAATTTCTCCTTCGTTTCTATGCTTTCTTTTTCCAACTTAGCGTTCTCTCCCTCCAGTTTCTCAATCTTCTTCTCCATTTCTTTGACTTCTGAATCAAAATTTTCCATTTTCTTAACAAAGTTAGACATTCCTTTATTTTTGGCACTCAGCAGAGTCTCTGTTTCTTTTAACTTGTCCATAAATGAGTCGTTTTCTTTAATCAACGAAGAGACAACCTCTCCTTGCTTTGAAATCTCCAGCTGCGCGTTTTGTAGCTCCTTACTCTTCCCGATCAATTGTTTCTCAATCTCACTCTGCTTGCATTCAAAACTGCTCATCTTTATCTGGAAAGCCTCGCATTCCTTCTCTTTCTCCGCAAGCTCGCATCTCACTCCCTCAAACTCTGTTTTGAGCCCTTCGATTTCTTCATCGTGAGCTGACAACTTCTGCTTTGCTTCTGACACCTCCACTTCAATGGAATCCTTTTCACTTCGCAACGTCTTCAAACTAATGTCCAAATCCTCTATTTTTGACAGAGCATCGTCTAAATCCTTGCTTAGCTTTAGCATCTCTTCATTATTGGAACATAATTCATCTTTTGCTTCGCTGAGTTTGCCTTGCAATACTTCCTTATCTTTATTCAGATCATCAATAACGCTATTCTTATCTTCCAACTCAGACTTCAACACGTCTAACTCTTTCACAACTTCTGATAACTCATCACTTTTACAACTCAACTCCTCGATTACTTCAGCAAACTTTACATCCAGTGATTCCTTCTCCTTTCTTAAATCATCAGCAAGCGCATCTTTGTCTTTCACTTGTGATAAGAGTTCGTTTAATTCTCCAGTTGCTCTTGCTAACTCTTCATTCTTAGAAACCATCTCTTCGTTCTTCTCAGCATATTTAATCTCAAATGCCTCCTTTTCTTGTTTGATATCTTCCATAACACTCTGCACTTCCTCGAGTTCTGTTTTGACCCCAGTGAATTCCTCGCTCTTCGTGGAGAGCTCCACGTTTTTACGATTCAACTCTTCATTCAACTCTGCAATTTTGCCCTCTAATGAATCTTTCTCATTGCTTAAATTCTCAGCAAGGGTTTCTCTTTCCTTCAGTTGTGAATTAAGGGCAGCAAGCTCTTTCATCATTCTTTGCTTCTCAGCTGAAAACTCTTCCATTCTTTGATTAAAATGTTCATTTTTCTCGACAAATCTGTCCTCAAGAATGTCTTTCTCTTCTTTAAGACTCTCAGTTAAAACATTTCTTTCTTCAAGCTGTGATTTGATTTCAACCAGTTCGCTGCTCATCGAAGAAAGGTCTTCATTTCTGTTCGCTAGCTCTTCGTTCACTTCTATCAATTTAAGCTCCAACATATCTTTATTCTTTCGTAGGCCCTCTACAAAGATGTCTTTATCTTCGACCTGTTCCTTGACCTCGTCCAATTCCTTGGCCATCTTAGATAAATCTTGGTTTAAATTGGATAAATCGTCATTTCTGGAGTCTAACTCTTCCTGTACTTCGATCACCTTCGATTTTAAAACTTCCTTGTCCTTCTGCAAATTGTCAATTAGACCTTCTTTCACTTCAACTTGCCTTCGGATATCCTCCAACTCTGTCTTCACCTTAGATAACATTTTAGTTTGTTGATCTGACATCTCGTTACTAGCAACCAACTTCTTTCCCAAATCATTGCTCAAGAAATTCATATTCTCTACTTCTTCCACTTTCTCTTTCAACTCAGATGTCAAGTAGTCCATTCTTTGATTCAGCTCATAAATTTTCTTTTCGTAGTCAGTCGCAGTCTGTTCTGATTCAGATAACTTTTTTTTTAATGCTATATTCTGTTTTCTCAAGTCCCCTACGATACTCTCGTTCGCTCTAAGCTCTGCTTGAATCGCTTCCAGTTTTTTGTTCGCGTCCATCAGTTCCTTACCTTTCACATTAATACCTATCAAAGCTTCTCCTAATTCAATCTCATGCGCTTCTCGAGCCTCTTCCAGTTCATCCTCTTTTTGTTTAATCATATCGTTCAACTCTTTTACATCAACTCTAGAACTCCTCTCCAAATTGCCAAACTCTTCTGCAAGTTTTTCAACTTTCAAATCTTCAATCTCTAACTTTGATTTCAATTCGACGTTCAACGACTCCAGTTTCGTTATTTCTTCTTGCTTGCTTTCAATTTGTGAATCTCCGCTAATAACGTCAATTTCGAGTTCTGAAATCCTCATCTGACAACATTCTAGTTCTTGTTTACATCCAGAAACTTCAGTTTCTTTTGCCTTTATCTCTTCTTTACTCTTTTCTAAATGGTCCACCTTCTTAGCTAACTCTTCCTTTACAACTACGATTTCTTTGTGCAACGTTTCGAGCTCCAATTTCACTGCTTCCTTCTCAGCTTTAGACATTTCAAATTCCATCATCAGAGAGCCAAATTCCTCGTTCAATTTCTCCAACTTTATCTCAACTTCATTCTTAGAATTTTCAATGTCTCCAAGAGCTTTCTGAGAACTAATCTTCTCACTTTCATGCTCAATCTTCATGCCTTCCATTTCTCCTTGTAGGGTATGCATGCTTTCCACCAGCTTTGCAACTTCCTCCTCTTTTTCGACAATCTTCTTTCGCAAATCATCAATTTCCATCTGGAACGATTCTTCCTTAGCTTTAGATTCCTTGGCAGCAATTTCGGAGGCCGCAATTGCTCTTGCAAGCAGATCCGTTACCTCTTTAGTTTTACTTTCCTTGTCTTCTAACTCTCTAGCTTTTTGTTGCAAGTCTTCCTCAAGCGTTTCCATCTGCTCCACATGTGACAAAAGATCAGCTTGAAACATCTCATTTTCTGTCAACAAGTTCTGCTTATCTTCATATAAACTTTCAATTTCCTCTCTCAGACTAGCTTCTAATGCCTTTGCTTCTGTGGTCCCCTCGTAAAATAAAACATCTTTCTGTTTGCATTGGGTTTCAAGTTCTGTGATCTTTTTTTCGGATCTATCAAGTGCCTCTATTTGAATCTCTACGTCTAAGTCCAAATCATTCACCTTACTATCCAATGTGGCTATTTCTTCACGGCATTTCCTCACCTCTCCCTCCAAGGCCCCAATCTGCTCCACTTGACTTTTAACAACCAATTTGTCTTGTGCAATGATGCTATTCTTAACTGACATCTCCTCTTCCAAGTCTTTTTCACGGTTCAATGAACACGCGATAATTCTTTCAACATTGACAATCGATTCTTCGTACATTTGAATTGTATAAGCATGTTCTTTCTGCATGTCTTCAAGTTTCTGGCAAAGCAACGTGAACAGTTTATCTTTCTGGGCTAAGATATTTTCAAACTTCTCAATATTATCGTCAAAATGTTTCTTCTTCATCTGCATGTCATTCCTCAGCTCGGAAATCTGTCGTTCCTTATTTCCAAGATTTTCTTCAAGATTTGTGGTCAAGTCATTTTGTTGTGCAAGCTCTTTCCTCAAGCTCTCTATAGCAACTTCGCTTTCAGTTTTAGCCACTTCAAATTCGTTTGTCAAGACACCATATTCTAACTTTAGACTCGTAATTTCATCTGCAAAATTACAATTATCCAACTTTTCATTTACTAACTCAATTTCTTTCCCTTCCATTTCCTTCCTATACACAGCCAAAACATCCATGTGCTCTTCGTTCTTAGCCTGCATTTCTTGATTAATGGCTTCCTTTTCCGTTCTCAAGTTTCCCATCTGCGCCTCAAGACGTTGCGCTTTGATATCAGATTCTTTATTTTGTTCTGTGAGCTCTCTAATTTGACATTCTAAATCTCTGGCATTACTGTCAAGCAGCGAGACAGATCTGTTGGCGCGTCTTAACTGCTTTTCAAGATTCTCCACTTGGCTTGCGTGCTCTTTAGACATAGCTGCCATCCTTTCTGTTTGCTCTAACATTTCTTCTGCCGCAATAACCATCTGACATTCTTTCTCTCTGATTGTCTCTTTTAGGTTTGAAATACAATTAGAGTGCTCTGAAATTGCATCGTTCTTGCTTTGAATTTCTACCCGGAATTCATCGAGCTCACACTCAAGGTTCTTCTTCTCAGATATCAATTCGACACTCTTATTCTCTTGATCTGCTAGCCTTTGCTTCAAGTCTGAATTCTGACTATTGTTATCTTCGATTAACTGCTTCAGACTTGCAATGTGATTAACGTGTTCCGAAATTGCATCGTTCTTGCTTTGAATTTCTACCCTGAATTCATCGAGCTCACACTCAAGGTTCTTCTTCTCAGATATCAATTCGACACTCTTATTCTCTTGATCTGCTAGCCTTTGCTTCAAGTCTGAATTCTGACTATTGTTATCTTCGATTAACTCCTTCAGACTTGCAATGTAATTAACGTGTTCCGAAATTGCATCGTTCTTGCTTTGAATTTCTACCCGGAATTCATCGAGCTCACACTCAAGGTTCTTCTTCTCAGATATCAATTCGACACTCTTATTCTCTTGATCTGCTAGCCTTTGCTCCAAGTCTGAATTCTGACTATTGTTATCTTCGATTAACTCCTTCAGACTTGCAATGTAATTAACGTGTTCCGAAATTGCATCGTTCTTGCTTTGAATTTCTACCCGGAATTCATCGAGCTCACACTCAAGGTTCTTCTTCTCAGATATCAATTCGACACTCGTATTCTCTTCATCTGCTAGCCTTTGCTTCAAGTCTGAATTCAGACTATTGTTATCTTCAATTAACTCCTTCAGACTTGCAATGTGATTAACGTGTTCCGAAATTGCATCATCCTTGCTTTGAATTTCTACCCGGAATTCATCGAGCTCACACTCAAGGTTCTTCTTCTCAGATATCAATTCGACACTCTTATTCTCTTGATCTGCTAGCCTTTGCTTCAAGTCTGAATTCTGACTATTGTTATTTTCGATTAACTCCTTCAGACTTGCAATGTGATTAACGTGTTCCGAAATAGCATCATCCTTGCTTTGAATTTCTACCCGGACTTCATCGAGCTCAAACTCTAACTTCTCCTTCTCGAACACCAATTCACAACTTTTCATCTCCTGTTCTGCTAGCTTATGTTTCAAATCTGAGCATTCCATCAAAATAATTTCTCCTTCTTCAATCTTCTCCTTGGCGTTATTCTGCAAAGCATCGTTAATGGACTTAGTTTCCTCTAATCTCTCTTGGTAGGCACTCTTCTCATTTTCGATGACAATTTTTGCTTCAACTTCTTTTTCCAGCTGTTGCTCTAGCTCAAAAAACTTACTTTGCATTAGACTCAATTCATCTTCCATTCGTTTCATTTGCATTTCTGAATAAGTCTCCTTTTCACTTATCTTCAGAGTCAGGCATTTGTTCTCCTCAACAAGTATTCCACACTGTTTTTCCAAACGATCTACTTCAGCAGTTTTGTTGTCAATTATTCCTGTCATGTCACGGATCTTATTGGCACTGGCTGACAATTCTGTATCGAAATATCTCATCTTTTTCTGATTCTCTTCGGTCATTTGGTCGATTCTCTTTTCCAAACGTTTGACTGATTCGACTTCATTCTCTTGTAAATTTCCATTTTCCTCAATTATTTTTTCAATTTGTTCGTTGAGTCGTTTCACCTCTTCTCTCTGTCCTTCTATCAGTTCATCTCTCTTTGTCAGCAATTTCTCCATCTCAGCTCTTTCAGTCTGCCTTTCATTAATCAACTGTTCCTTCTCCTCAGCAACATCTCTCAATTGGGTTTCAGTGTCCTCAAATTTCCCCATAACTTTCATCAATTCGTTAGACTTATGCATCAGGCTTTGATCATAAAAATTAACATTCTTCTTTAGCTCCATGATCTCTTTTTCCTTTTCGTTTATCAATTCTTCCTTCACGAGTAACATGTTTTCAGCGAGTGACCTCTGCATATCCTTGGCCCCAATCTCTGCCTTGATCTGCTCTAGCTCATTGCTAACAGCCATAAACTTTTCATCTTTGACTGTAAGATTGTCTTCATACTTTGAAACTACGGTGGCCAGCTCTTTGATGTTTATTTCAAAACTGTTCTTTTCCGTAACTAGGGACGCAATCTTCCCTTCTAAAGCGACACAACTCTCAACCAGTCCTCCTTTTTCTGTCTGCAGTTTTCCAAAGTCGATATTAATCTGATCTAAATCATTGCTAACTGCCTCTAGCTTGTCATTTTTTGCTCTTAAATCTTGTTCCATCATTGAAATTATTGCGGCCAGCTCTTTGCTATCAAGCTCCAATTTACTTTTCTCTCTGACAAGGCAATCAACCTTCTCTTCTAGAGCCGCACAACCTTCAAACAATCTACCTTTTTCTATTTGCAATTCTTCAATCTTCTGCAGTTTTTCTCCAATAATTTCCTGCTGATCTTCCATGTCCATTTGCTGCATTTCAATTTGAGCTTTTACCTTCTTCGCAGTTTCCTCCGCCTTCTGTTTCTCCACTAGAAGATTCTTCAGTTTTACATTTTCTTCTTCTAATTTCTGCTTTAATGTCTCGCTGTCCTGTTTCAACTCTGCGTGAAGTTTTTTAAGCATTTCAATCTCGTCAATTAAATTTCCCTGCCGGTTCACCAAACCATTCTTCTCTTCTTCTAGACATTCTATCAACTTGCCTTTTGTTAAAGATTCTTTACTGAGCTTAGCAACTTCTTCCTCGAGCAGTTCTTCATTCTTCCTTAATTCACATAGCTCAAAATTTAATGATTTCTCTCTGTCAACAAACCCATTTTTCTCTTCCTTGAGACTTTCGATCACTTTGCATTTGACACTATCTTCTTCTGTCAACTTTGCCATAGTTTCCTCATACTTCTCAAGATTCTTCCTTACTGTTTCAAGCTCAATATTCAACGATTGTTCCCTTGCAACGAATTCATTATACACTTGCTCCTTCTTCTGATATTCACAAAGTCCTCTTTCCGCCTCTTCTCTAAAATTTCGCATCTCTTCAGCCTCTTTCAACAAATGATTGAGCTTTTCCGATTGTTCCTTGTTACTTTGTGTCACGATTTCCAGCTTCTCAAAAGCGTCACCCTTCTCTTTCTGAACACACTCTGTCCGAGCTTGAGCGGTTTCCTTAAAAGCATCAAGTTCTGCAACCATTTCGTCAAGCCGAGCATTCTGATCTTTGAGCTGGTCTCGCTCAAGCACAAGTTTTTCCAAATTTTCCAACATTTCAGACTTCTCTTTTTCAATTACTACAAACAGCGTCTTGCTTTCAACTGCAGCATTTTCCAGCTCTACATTCTTGCTCTTCACTGCATCAGTCTCCTGACTGATCCTCTCTTTTTCAAGTGTTATCTTTTCAATCTGGCTCAAAATCTCTGTTCTCTCTTTTTCAGATCTTTGGAGCTTACTAATGCAATCTTGCTGCTCTGCCTCCAGGACTAAAACATTCTTCTCTAACGTACACTTATCTTCTTTGATCTTGTCAGCTTCTGCCTGCACCTGCTTCAGTTCCTCATAGGTTCTTTTAAGCATTGTCAATTCCGCAACAGCTGTATCCTTTTCTTTCATGATCTTATCTATAACGATCTCATTTTCGTTTCCCTGTTTTTCCAATTTCGCAACTTTTCCTTCAATTTCTAGTTTCTGATCTGCCAACTCTTTCTTCTCCTTCTGTAAACCCTCAACAGTTTGCTTGCACTCATCAAGCTCTCTTGCAGCAGCTAACTTCTTCCCGTCGCTCTCCAGAAGATTCCTGTTCATCTCTGCTTCAACAGCTGCCTTGGTCTTCTTCACCTCTTCTTGGAATTCAGCTTTCATGATATCTACTTCCTGTTTCTTTGAATGCAAGGCATCGTTTATGTCATCCAGTTTCGTCTTCGTTTCTTTATTGCTCCTTTCAAGTGCTTGATAATTCTGAACGGAATCATTGTACATTTTTTCCGCATTCATCAGCTGCTTTTTCATGTCTTCTTGTATCTGAACAAAATTTTTCAGTTCAGCTTCCTTGCTCGCTGTCTTCTCGCCAGATTCTTCCAGCTTTTTCTTCAAATTTTCGAACTCATGTTTCCCATGCTCCAGAAGCTGATCTTTGGCTGCAACAATCTTTTGTACTTCACGTATTTGTCCTTCCATATTCTTTATGTTTTCTTCCAAATCCTTAATCACTGTTTCATTTCTTTGCAGATTCTCCAGAACAGATGCTTTTTCAGATTCCAATTTACCAAAATCTTTCTTCGCTCGATCTACTTCCGCCTTT
This sequence comes from Aurelia coerulea, assembly GCA_039566865.1. Taxonomy (NCBI): domain Eukaryota; kingdom Metazoa; phylum Cnidaria; class Scyphozoa; order Semaeostomeae; family Ulmaridae; genus Aurelia; species Aurelia coerulea. Next base: position 16,528,299 of record CM076958.1, on the reverse strand, counting down.
AAACAATTCGCATCCTTCTGAGAATTATTCTTGAATTTCTCCGTCTCGGCCGCAGCAGCTTTCAAATCGCTTTCTAGCTTCTTAATCACATTTTCCCTTCCAAGAATATCTCCTTTGATTGTACCAATCTCCTCCTCATACCTCTTTGCTTTTGCATACGAAGATTCAAGCTCATTTACCATGGCATCTTTCTGTTGATTCAACGCCTTCGTTTGACGGGTTAGCTCATTTATTTTCTTCTCAGCTGATGTCAGCATTGATTTGATTTGCTTTAGCTCTGCAAACGCATCTGTTTTCTGCTGGGTTAAAAGCTGATTGTCGTGACTTTGCTTAGCAAGTTGTGACTCAAGCTCAACGACTTTATTCTTTGAGATTTGAATTTCATGATTTGATTTTTGCGTGACTTCAACAAGCATCTTTTCTTGATTCGAGATGAAGTCTCTTTGACTGGCAATGTCCTCCCTGTCAACAAAAAACATTATTTGGCAATGAAAAAGATTACGTAAAATAGTGGAGATCTTAAGAGGATTAATCAGGGGAATTCCTTAACTTTAAACGTTCAAGTCATAACATAAAACTGAAAGAACATTATTCAAAGTGTTGGTCTCATTCGTATCACTTATCTCAAAAAGCAGAGAAATATAGGTTGAATAAAAAAATGTCCCCTTGTTTGAAAATCATTGCAGTAAATTGTATTTAAAAGCCATAATCCTCAAAATCGATTTTTCTTATAGCTAAGACAATGCAGGATTTTTGGTACTTTATGGTAATTTTGAAAAATAGTCGCTTGGTACATTCGAGAGAATCAAAACATCAAACTCTTGCAAAACGGCCGAAAATGGCCTAAGATGGACGCATGATCAAAGGCATTTCGAGCAACAGAAATGCATCTTGTCAGTTGCACTTGTTTAAATTTCATAGCATTAAATGAGATATAGCATCAGTCGCAATTTCATTTTGTCATTTTATCAGCTATGCTAAGTGTCAACAGGATTTCAAATGATTCGAGAGATCTGAAGATTTGACTGTGCGTTTTTGGCCGTTATAATAGACCATTTCGCAATTTGGAGAAAGAGACTGAGGAGAGCGCGGCCCATTCTGACAGCCTTGGCAACAGGGAAATCTAGGGAATCCCCTCTTCTGCAGTGCAAAGTGTACGGTTGGCGGCTCGCTCGCATCTCTCTCCAAACTCGAGCTATTTTTGATTTATTTGCAACTTCCAAGAGTTATGCGATGCTTGTTTAGTATGGTAAGTGTTTTCTTTGGATTGTTTAGCCGTTTTGCAATCTTTTCGCTCATTTGTGAATGTAATTTGAGCCATTTTATTTCAGTTGTTTCCCTCGACTTTGAAACGGCTCAGTTTAGGCCCAGCTAACCTACGACGAAGTTTTGCTTGTTTACTAGATAATTGAACGCATTTACGGCAATGCAAGCAAATTAAAACTATTGTTTGGAATCCTCCAAAGATTCACAATGAGATTGTGCACTGTTTTGATAAATTTAACAGAAGCAATAACAGGTCAAACCAAGTCAATTGAAGTCGAGGAAGAAAATGCAAGATCAATAGGCCTAACTTGAGCCGCCTCAAACTCGAGGGAAACCACTGAAATAAAATGGCTCAAAGTACATTTACACATGAGCAAAAAGATTGCAAAACGGCTAAATAATCCAAAGAAAACACTTACCATAAGAAACAAGCATTGCATAACTCTTGGAAGTTGCAAATAAATCGAAAATAACTCTATTTTGGAGAGAGATGCGAGCGAGCCGCCAACCGTACACTTTGCACTGTAGAAGAGGGGACTTCCTAGATTTCCGGCTTGTTGCCAAGGCTGTCAGAATGGGCCGCGCTATCCTCAGTCCCTTTTCCAAATTGCGAAATGGCCTATTGGATTACAGCTGTGAAGTGAAATCAAGAGGAAAGGGGTTTTCAGATCACATAGATTTCCTTTGAAGTTCCTAATTGCTGCTTAGCGCATGCGCGTAGCAGAATTTAGACGGGTTGATTGGAATTCCTGTGTCGATGAGTGTGTTGTTTGTATGTTTGTATGGATGCAAATACCAAACAAGCATCGTGCTCGCCGACTGAAATGCTGCCCACGCAACCAAACAAGCATCGTGCTCGCCGACTGAAATGCTTCCCACCCACCGCTTTGATTTTGGATGCAAGGAGTTGACTCACGTTCATTGCGAGAAGAAGAAGGGAATTTTCACGGACTCTAGTACGTATCAAATCGTTTTTACATCTCATTTCACAGTGAATAAGAGAGGATTTCTCTTTATGCACTCTGTTGTGTTGAAAATTTGTTCTTCTGCAGCGGACAGGTTCCAGGAAGATGTCATCAACGAAGGCCTAGACTAGGCCTACCTAAGCATTTCTTACACGTTCACAAATAAACAGCAATGACCTGCCCTTTGTGGCAACAAATTAAACGTATAAACCCATTGTGGTATTGCCACTTGTAGCAGTAAAAGCCAATATATCAGAAATTCCCACTGAGGCACCTGACAACAGTGACTTCCCATTGTGGAAAGAAAAAGTGAATCACCCATTTGTGGTTATAAACAGTGAATTGCCCATTATTGTAATGATTCACCATTCATTCCCTTGCATACAGCACTTAAAGATTTTCACAAATAACAACCATGCAATTTTCATATTAGATGGGTACATGGTATCTATTTTTCACAATACAAACTCAGGGTTTTATGTAATCTTTTAGTAGAGTATTGTTGCACTTTAGAACAGCAGGCCTAGTTTTCTTTTTGCTTAAAACTGCAAACATCTAGTGCATAAATGTTCCATGAATTTTTTTAGAACAGAAGAGATAATTTCCCATTGCATAGAAAATCACAAGAGAGGATTGCAAAAGAAAGATAATTGAAAGGATCTTTCAACCATGATTCTTTGCACCTGAAAGAATTTTGATTGGCTTCTTGATTAATTTTTCCCCTCCTTTAGCACAGATTTTTCTTGTCAGTATATTTCTGTTATCTACTCAGTTGGAATATATGTACTTAAATCGGCCTTTCCAGCCACCATACCTTGCATGTGCCATCTTTTTATTGGTGGTCATTTTCGTGGACTGTAAAAATGGCAAGAACGAAAAGACCACACAATGGTGTGTTCACAAACCATGCTCCTTGCAAAGGCCCCTTTAATGTTGCCATATGACCATGCACATATACATCTCATAAACAAAAGCTTAATATCTCATGTATTTTGTTGCAGAAGTGAAAGATAACGTTATTAATTTGTGACAGCCCATGTAAAGATTAACACAGCATTGGATCACATTCTGCATATCAGCTGTTCATATTCCTGTAACAGTTTGCACAGCATTGGATCAGTATTTGCTTCTTTAACCATTGACATTCAAAGACCAACGCAGCATAAGAAAGTTATCTTACAAATTAGTTTCTGGATGCACATTCTTACAAAAACCAAAAAGCATTGGATCAGCATTGCTTCTGTGACCATTCTTCACACCTTGTGACCTTTTAACTTTGATACAAACTGTCACCAGATGAACTTTTGAAGAATTGTTGTGGTCAACTGTTGTACATCATATACCCTCAAGACTTGCTTTCATTTGAGGCAAAGTACAAAGCCTGTTATTTGACACAGAATTGAAAAGGGGAACACTTTGTGTGTTGAAATAGCAGTGTTGATCTATGGCCAAATGAGAAAGAAGACCATACACTATTTGAGGTACCACCTAGGAGAAAGAAAACCTTGCAGTCCAAGAAAGTACAAAATGAACTGACATTGATTAACTGAGTCTTGAAATTGCAATTGAAGACTTGAAGTGAGATTAATATCGCATTGAGTTTTAATGATTATTATAGTCGTTTGATGCAGTCTTGACAGTTACAAACAGTTCTCATGGTTTTTTTTAATTGTTTTACCTTAAAAAGCTTAAATTCAACTTGGTTTCAACCACATGCTCCAAAATATCCACTCTGACATTTATTCTTTTGACAATCTGCGGAATGTTATTATCAATAATGCTACGAGCAGCACTTACTTAACTGCGTTAACAGCTAGTCTCAAGTTTTAAAGTCCTCGTCAGCTTCATTATTATCTGTTATTTATTGTCCATAATTATTGTCATCAGCTTCACAGAATATCTCCTATGACTTTTTAAATAAATGACATACATTCTTATTCTCACGCATCTAGCAAATGATAAGGAACAATTCAATATTCAAATCAGTAAAATTGTGAACCAGGAGAACAGACCTGACAGCTAGCTGTAGCAGGAATAATCTCTATAGCCTCCATATCATTAAACCTTGCTTTCACTTGTAGTAGAATGTAATGAACAACATAGGGCTCAAATCTTTAAAAAGGCCGGTGTAAAATTCTATTACAGTTTCCTTTGAATTAAATGGCTTGGAAGGAACTTATAGTATTTTACTGCAAATCTGCCGTGGAAATTTATTGATATCTTGATTAGTTTCAAAATGGCGGCATTTGTTAAATTTGAGGCTATGACGTCATCAGATTTCTAAATCCTAAACCAGAAAAGATACTGATTTCTGCTTTTCACCATATTGTAGGCCTTCATAAACTATGGTCTTCTTGAAAGTTATATAATTTTTCTTCCTTTGTTTTAGGATTTTCGATGATTTACATGTTTTCAAATTTTCCATGGATTTTTTCAAAAATCATTAAATTGCCGCCATTTTGAAAAAATCAAACTATCAAACAATTTCCACGGCAGATTTACAGCAAAGTACTATAACTTCCTTTCAAGCTATTCAATTGAAAGAAAAATGGAATAGAATTTTACACCCACCTTTTTAGAGAATTGAAAGATTTGAGCCCTATGCTTGTATGAACTGTCTTCTTTATGTATTCTCCCTTCCTGTAGAATAGTTGTAGTAATGTGTAAATTCCTCACTATGTAAGGTCTATGATAAGCGTCACAAAACATCGTCTCTTCACTGGCTCCGTGTCTGCGCACGGAAAATAGCACACAGTTTTAAGGTAAGGATTGATCCCTCTTACAAAGCACATCCGTCTTAAGCAATGGGGACTCTGGAGGAGGAGCAGCGGTGACGGCAGTTGTTGTTGGTGTTGTTTGCTCGGTAAGGGTCTCTTTTGTTCAGTATTACTGCCTATGCTGGGCTGACTCCTGGTTTAAAACAGGCTCTAGAATTTGTTAATATCTAATCGTTTAAGTATAGCTTCTTGTAGTTGCATATTTAGTGTCGATTCAGTTGCCAGTTGCATATCTTATGTAATGGCCATCGGGTAGTGATGGCGGCAGTTGTTGTTGGTGTTGTTCGCTCGGTAAGGGTCTCTGCTGTTCAGCATTATTGCCTATGCTGCTGGGCTGACTTCTAATTTAAAACAGGCTCTAGTATTTGTCAATATTTAATAATTTATGTGTAGCTTTTTGTAGTTGTACATTTAGTGGTGATTGAGTTGCATAATGTAAAGGCCATGGGGTAGTCATTGTATTTTGCTCCCTTTGGTATCGTTATTGTAGAGTTGCAAAGCAGTTAATATGAGCATAGGGCTCAAATCTTTCAAATTTTCAAAAAGGTGGATGTAAAATTCCATGTCAAATTTCTTGAAATTGAATGGCTTGAAAGGAACTTATGGTACTTTGCTGACTTTTTTCAAAATGGTGGCAATTTAAATGTTTGAAAAAGTCATAGACAATTTCGAAAAAGATTAAATCATCGTATATCCTAAACTAACGGGTGAAAAAAATGATATAACCTTCAAGAAAACCATAGTTATGAGGGTCTAAAATATTGTGGCAAGCAGAAATTTGTCGCTCTTCTGGCTTAGGATTTAGAAATTTGATGCACCATAGCCTCAAATTCGATAAATGTATTTTGAAACTAATCAACAAATTTCCATGGCAGATTTACAGCAAAAAACCCTAAGTTCTTTCTAAGCCATTTATTTCAAAGAAAATTGTAATAAAATTGTACACCGATCCTTTCAAAGACTTTAGCCCTATGTTGTTAATATGCAGTGTCTTAAATGTAAATCTTTTAATTGAATGAAAAATGCTAAAAACTGAAAGGTGGAAAACAAAAGCTATGTACCTGAACTGGCGTTCCTTCTCCTTCATTCTTTCTTCTTGGTGTGCTCTTGCAGCTTCTGTGTTGTGTCTCTGACATTCAAGCTCTTGTGCCAACTGCTGGACTTTCTTTTGCAGAATTTCACCGTTGGTCAATTCCTTCTCAGTTTGAGCTGTCAGCTGAAACAAACGTTTGAAAATTGTCAATTTGATTTTATATAAAAATGGTGCATATTCTTTCTCTAGGAGACTTCCAAATTAAAAGATCTCTTATCATGATTTGCAAGAAAACTGTCTGAAAATCTTTGGTAAAAAGGTCTTCAATGGCAGTTTGGCTTCTTCTAGCCAACGAATAAAGTTTTGTGTTGGATGCAAGAAAAAGAAGTGAAATATTATAAATGTTTCAGATAGATTGGATAACAGCATCATAAAGTAATTTATTACAGGAAATTGCCACAGACAGAATTAACATACATTAAATGTATGGAACTTAAATTTATTAAAACCAGACTTTAAAATATTTCAAATTGAAGAAAATCAAAGTGGAAGGGCGAGGCAGATTTTATTTAATCGAAGGAAATTAGCTCAATTGTACAAACAAACTACTAAACCATTACCATTACTTCAGGGTCTAACTGATAGCTCATTATTTAACTGTAGACAAATCTAACTGGATGTGAGATGTTGAAAGATTAGCTCGATGTCCAAATCAATTATGGTTTCATTATTTCTTTATCTAAGCGATTATTTCTTTATTTAATTTAATGTAATCTAATTTAATTTAATATGGCTTAGCCACTTGATTTATGTCACTTGATTTATGTCACTCTAATTATAACATGGACTTGTCAATTTTCTAACTTATTGATTATGAAATATGAGTCAATGAACATGATGTTTTTTGTCGTCGTACTCGCCCTAAGATTTCTCATCAAGCTGCGATTTCCAAATGATGTTCCAATTTCAACAATTATCCAACGACGATATGGCAGCGACAACCTTCAGATGTACCGTTCATTTGAGAAGCTTGACAAGAAACTTAAGAAAACACAACTCGACTTGAACTTTCTGGATTCCTGTAAATACCATGGCATCATCCCTAAATTTCTCAACTTCAAACTGGCTAATTCACGATTGCGCTCTTCGATGATGTACACCAAGTGTAGAAGAAGACTCCTCTCCGTCGAATTGGCACAGAAAAAGAAACACCAACAGAAACTTCAAGAAAAACATCAGGCCTTTCTTCAAAATCTACGATCTCATTTTTCATGGTTTGACTTTAATCATCTTATTGCCTTTGCTTCTGTTTCTAATGTTAAGTCTCTTAAGCGCGTTGAAGCTGTTCAAAATCGCAAATTAGAAACTCTCAAACGTGAATATCTCGCCACTGGGATAGACCCTGACAAAGTCATATTTAATTATTCTAATTACGTACTTAATGAAATTGAGAAAAAGGTTCTATCTCGTGGCCTGAAGTTCTCTTTACGCCCAGGGAAACTTGACTATTGCGGCTTTCTTACACCCTTCGAAAAATTAGCTATTAATCTTAAGAACAGACCCATAGATAAAGAGGGTGTAAATTTTGATTTTGTTAAAACCAAACTGAAAAGTATAGCCCTCTCAGCCTTTTATGGTTACGATTCTGAACAGCTTCCACTCAATATTAGTAAAGCTGAACTTTCTGCATTAAATAGGCTGTGTAAGAATAAGGATATTGTTATAATCCGACCTGATAAAGGCAACGGAGTAGTTATTTTGAACCGCCCGGATTACGTTAATAAAGTTGAGACACTTCTAGCTGATAGCTCTAAATTTAAGAAACTTGACTGTGATATGCTGGACATTTGTCAGAAAAGAGAAGGCAAACTTATCCGTTTCCTAAGGGACACGTTACAAAAACAAAAAGTTATCACTGATGAAGTTTATCGGGACCTTTTCCCTTCCGGCAGTACCCCTGGTATCCTGTATGGCCTACCCAAAGTTCATAAAGACAATTGTCCTGCTAGGCCTATTCTCTCAGCCATTGGTACTTATAATTACAAGCTCGCTAAGTTTATTGTTCCGATATTACAGCCTCATACAGTCGGTCAATACACGGTCAAAGATTCATTCAGTTTCGTCTCTGAAATTACGGCTTTCCAAAAAGATAGTGATCTAGTGATGGCTAGTTTTGATGTCTCTAGCCTTTTTACCAACATTCCCCTGGATGAATCAGTAGACCTTTGTGTCGACTTGCTGTTTGCAGATTGCGACACGCTTGAATACAAAGATTGTAAATTTAATCGTACTCAGTTTCGTAAGTTGCTTAATTTTGCCGTGAAGGACACTCATTTTGTATTTAATGGACAGTTGTTTGATCAAATCGATGGGGTAGCAATGGGATCACCCCTAGGCCCATCTTTGGCTAACATTTTCATGTGTATGTTGGAACAACGATATCTTAATGAATGTCCTTCCGAATTTAAGCCTGTATTGTATCGTAGGTATGTTGACGACACGTTCTGTTTATTTAGGAGCAGATCTGACATTGAAAAGTTTTTAGATCATATAAATAGCTACCATCCTAACATCAAATTTACTGTTGAACTCGAAATGGACAACACACTACCATTTCTAGATGTGTCAGTCACTCATGATCAAAATAGTTTCTCTACTAGCTTATATAGGAAGAAGACTTTTACAGGACTTTACACTGATTTTGGATCTCTCTCGCCTAATAAATACAAGGTTAATTTAATTAGGGTTCTAGTGTACCGCGCTTTTCACATATGTTCTACGTATTTTAATTTTCATGATGAGGTTGTTAGAATAAAAGGGATTTTGAAAGAAAACTGTTTCCCTGTGCCACTTGTTGATCGTGTCATTAAAACCTTCTTGGATCAGCAGTTTAGTAAAAGGCCTCCACCTACTCGCGAAGAAAAGCAGTTTCTTATGTTCTGCCTCCCCTTTCTAGGAAGTTATAGTTTGCAAGTTAAAACTAAGCTTACAAGGCTCTTTAAACAATGTTACCCTAATCTCAAGCTTAAGGTTATTTTCAATTCTCCTAAGCGTTTAGCATCATATTTTAGGTTTAAGGACCGCTTCCCTATTCTCATGTGCTCTTCTGTAGTTTACTCATATAAGTGTCCTGGCTGCCATGCCTTGTACTATGGGAAAACAACCCGTAATATAGTTATCCGCTGTAGAGAGCACTTGGGAATCAACAAAGCAGGTCAAAAGATAAAAAGTAACTGTTCCGCCATTGGGGATCACATTTCTAGTCCGGCCATAATGGATCCCTTGAAGATTTTGATATTCTCGGCAAAACTGAGAATTCTTTTGACCTTCTTATTCACGAAAGTCTCTTAATCCTTCGGGACCACCCTTCCCTTAATTCTCAGCAATCCCCCAATCACCCCGGCCATAATGGTACTCAGCAAAACTTCTGACCTTCTTATTCACGTTGGGACCACCCTTTGTCCTCAATCCGTTTTCTTTGTTTGTCTCCGTTTTTACCAGTATTACTGGTTTTTACCGGTTTCTCTAGTTGTTTTTCTCCCCTTTTGCACACAGCTTCGTCTTTATATGGCTATTTTGCCCTTTTTTGGACTACTCCCAATTCTCACTAGCGTGTATCTCATTTAGTATTTAATCGTAACTCCACCCATTCAACTTGCTGAGGATGCACCTAGGAAGGTTCGAAACGTACTAATTTGATATGGCTTAGCCACTTGATTTATGTCACTTTAACTATAACATGGACTTGTCAACTTTCTAACTTATTGATTATGAAATATGAGTCAATGAACATGATGTTTTTTGTCGTCGTACTCGCCCTAAGATCTCTCATCAAGCTGCGATTTCCAAACGAGGTTTCATTATTCTTAACCTTTCAAATCATTTTAATGCAACATCTTGTTACTCAATTCCTACCAATTGATTGTTACAAACTTTCGAAAAGATCATTCTTTTAATAAATGTGCCTGCAGATATTTTCTGGCTTTAAAAATGTGCCTACGAGCGGCGCTCGCATGCTCGCGCACTTTAGCGATGCCCGATGATCTAAATTCATGTTATGTTTACAGTGTTAATATCCTATAACAAGGTAAATATTTATCCTACCTGAACAATTTCGTCGTCCTTCTTTTTCAATGTTTTCTCTCTCTCCTCGAGTACATGTTTATTTTTCTCTAAAGCATTTGTTATGTCTTGCAACTGGCCCCGAAGGATCTGCAGTTCAGCTGAGTTAGAAACTGCAACAGCAGGCTCAGCGTCCAAAATATTAACAGCTTTCTTTGGATCTGAGGCAGCTTTTGGAAAAGGGTCATCAAAACACATCAAATTATTGTTCTTGTCAGGGCTAGAGCCAAATGACATAAGGTCTTCTTTAATACTTGTGTCTAACGGATTATTTTGCTGGAGAGGAATAGATATTGTAATCAGTTTTACATCAAAGCAAAAAATTTAGAACGAATCAATTTCGGACAAAATATTTTTCGACCTTTTTTCACGGAATTTCGGGTGTTTTTCAAAGAAATTTCGGATGACAAGGAAACTACATATCCTCAGTTTATTTTGCTTTATGTGTTAAATTTATAGATTATGGTTCATTTTAGACGTGCTTGGTCAGAAATTTACACTTAAATGGTTATATTTTTATATATTTTTTATTCTTTATATTCAATATAAAAACTTACAAGAACGAGGTACTTAAGACTATACTTACAAATTACTTAACTACATAACTAAGATGATAACCCAGGAAGCAAGAACCCATGACTATCCCAGCGTCATGACATAGAACACTAAACTAAATTACATCTACATTTACAATTACGAAAAGCTACATAAAAACGATGTTTACTTAGACTGATTACATTTTGTCGTAAATTTCGCTCGTTTTTTATTTGACTTTAACCTTTTCGCTGTTTGAGCGAGCAGTTACCCCGGGGGGGGTACTTGACTAGGGAAGTGACGGGGGTGTGCGGAAAACCTCTCCACACCCTGCACCCTGTCGCATAAAAAATAGGCCAAAAGTATACCCTGTCGCATAAAAATTTTGCCTCTCAAATACAGTGTAGAACGCAATTTTTGCTTGTGATACCCTGTCGCATAAAAATTTTGCCTCTCAAATACAGTGTAGAACACAATTTTTGCTTGTGATACCCTGTCGCATAAAAATTTTTGCGTCTCAAATACAGTGTAGAACACAATTTTTGCTTGTGATACCCTGTCGCATAAAAATTTTGCCTCTCAAATACAGTGTAGAACGCAATTTTTGCTTGTGATACCCTGTCGCATAAAAATTTTGCCTCTCAAATACAGTGTAGAACACAATTTTTGCTTGTGATACCCTGTCGCATAAAAATTTTTGCGTCTCAAATACAGTGTAGAACACAATTTTTGCTTGTGATACCCTGTCGCATAACTTTTTTACCTATTATAATACCCTGTCGCATAATTTTTGCTAGAAAATGACACCCTGTCGCATAATTTTTACCGCAAAAGGACACCCTGTTGAGCGGCACATCCCGTCAGGTCAAGTATGGGAGTGCCCCCCCCGGGGCAGTTACATTCAAATGGTTGTTGTTGAGGATGATGAGAATGATTGCTTAAAGATGGATTTAGTTTGAAGAAAATGTAAAATTTTTCACTAATCAACACTCTCACCCCATTCCTTTTAAATGCAAAGCGTTTCTTGAACAAGACATGACATTTTCAAACCTAGTAAGTGGAAATGTTTTGCAGTGAATTTTCTTCGCTGCACAAAATTTTGGACATCAACATTTTCAGACGCATGAAATGTCTGAAAATATCAACATTTGAAATTGGCTTTTTGGCTTTTAATGTAATCAGTTCTACACCTACTGTCTCAACCTACCTAAAGACAAACAGTTGCTATCTGAAACAAATTTAGATTTCCCCTCATCGGATCGTTGAGAAAATCTGTCTGACATCTCAAACTTTCGTTACCTCTAAAATTTTTTTAATTTCCCCCAAAGAATTCAAGATAGATGTTTATATTCCATGTGAAAAATTCAAAATAAATGCACCAGGCAGGACTAAAACACAGATCAACACAGTGCTTCTTTAATGATCACTCCATCACAGCACTAATGGTGTAATAGCAGATGTCAACCGTGTTGGCAAAGAGGGAAGCAAATACTGATATCCAGAGGATCATAAAGAGATGGTTTAAATTGATGTCGTGCAAAATTCCATTACTAGACTCTTTGAATTGAATGGCTTAAAGGAAAATCAGGTACTTTGCTGTATACCATGAAATTTCTTTGGTTTCATTATTTTCAAAATGGCAGCCTTTTTCTTGCAATTGAAATAATTCATGGAGAGTTTTGAAACTATTATAGGTCCTAAAATAATAGAGATAGAGGAAAAATGGTACAATCTTAAGTTCTACAACATGGTAAAGGTGAAGTTGCATTTTTAGTGCCAAGCGCTGGGATCACAGCAGAAGGGAAAAACCAATCAAGTCCGCAAGCCCTTGCCATGCTGATGCTCAAGTGTCAGGGCTCTACCAGGTATCGAACCCTGTCCACCCTAAACTGTTCTGGTTGCAAAATGAGAGGATTACACCACTCCGCCACAGCACCTTCGAATAACTTGTTTTTTAATTGAAATATGGTGGCAAGTAGAAGCCATTGCTCTTCTGGTTTATCATTTATTGAATTCTCAAATAGTAGATTCAAGCCAACCTATTAAATATCCTGTACAAAAATACAAGGCTAAACTTGGCCTTGTACAGGCCAAGTTTTAGCCTTGTAGATGGGATTATGACCTTGTTATGACCTTGTACTAACCTTGGAAGAAAATTACAAGGCTATCAGTAAGATTCCAACCTGCAACCAGTCTAACACAAGGTTTCCACAAGGCTTCTACAAGGCTAATTAGCATTTTTCAAGCCATTTACAAGGTTACAGCAAGGCTATTCCAGGCTATAACAAGGTTACAAGGCCATAACTACAAGGCTTGCACATGGCTATTACATGGCCTTGTATTTTCGTACAGGATATTTTAAGTTTTGAAGAATTTGTACCTTTGTTACCTCTGCTGGTTTCTTCAGATTTGTAATTTCATCTTCCATTTGTTTCAATTGCTTGTTTAGCTCAGCAATAACTTTTCCAGAGTCAAGATCTAAATGAAAACAATATTTATGAAACAAGAGTTGCACACATGTCATGTCAACATCTTCCTTAAGAAACTCAAGTGTCCTAGAACAGTTCAGTTCATTCATTTTAAACTCCACTATAAAAATACTCCAAACATTAAACAACTTACAACAATTTGAACAAGCTATAAATTAAAAATACAAGCATACAGACTAAACATAAATAAAACAAAACATTTATTACATGACTAGAGAATTTGTATGAAGAGGAATTCTTAAGGAGGAGCTCCCTCAGTAGCTGAGCTAATGGATGAGAGAGCACCCCCTTTTATGAGAAAATTTGAATTGTTAAATATGATTGAGAAAAACTATGGGTGAATGGTGTTGATGACAACAACGACCATTCACCTTCACCGATGACTAGATAGTTTGACATATAGTAAAACAATTCCCATGATTAAATATCCGCTGAGGAGCAAAGTGGATTGATGCATATTTCGGGGAATTTTGCTTCCACAACTTTATTAGTCATACCAATGCTGATGGAAATTTGTACCTTTTCACAAGTCTGCAGAGTATGGCAGTTCTCTACGAGATCTCGCGCGTGCAGACCAAAGAAGCAGTGGCGTGCTCACGTGCAAGGTCTTTGATTCCTTTGATTGCTCACGTGCAAGGTCTTTGATTCCTTTGATTGCTCGCGTGCAAGGTTTTGATTCCTTTGTTTTCAACTTTTCAAAGTAATGAACAAAACATCTCGTTCAAAATCAGCATGCACGTAGAATTTTTGAAAAACATCTCGTGCGTGCAGCTGCCACACTCTGCAGACTGGCCTATTTCAGATTTCAAATTTTGCTGAAATTTTTGCAGATTATCAAAGTTTGTCACCCCTCAATGCCACCCCTCAACCCCTAGCTTCTTCTTGCTGTACATTTCATTAGCACAATACAATGTCAACAGCAACACAAAATGTCCATTTTGCTTATGGAATAATTTCAAATGGAAAAACTAAAACTGAAGGGTATTTTGAAGACGTTTTGCACGAAAGAATGAAATTGTATGCAGCCCCTAAACTTTATGGAGGGAAATGGAGGGAAAGGACAACAGAACAGGCAGAGACACACACGCAAATGCCAAAAATAGTCAGATGATTAATGGGGGCTCATACCATCACCAACCGACCCTCCACTTGACAATTTCTGCCTTTGAATATCATTCATTTCAATCAGCTTTCCTCTTTCTTCTTTCAGTTTCTCTAACTTCGTTGTTACACTGTGCTTCTCTGCTTGTTGTTTCTCGAGCTCCACAGTCAGCTTGCTGTACTTCAACACCTCATTGTCATAGGCCTGTTTTGACCGTTGAAGTTGCCCTTCTAAAACATTGATCCGTGAGTCTTTCAACTGGATTTCTTGAGAGATCTTATCACGGGATCTTGAAACATCTTCGCATCTTTCAGCCAAGCTTTGCAGTTCTCGTTTCGTCTCGTTATTCTTGTTTTTTTCGTCTTCACATTTCCGCTTCTGGACATCAAGAGCAGCTTCGAGCGAGTCAAACTGGAAGGAACGTTGCTGCTTCTCCCGCTTCAAGGCTTCCAAGGATTTCTCCAGCTTGTCGATATTTTGAAGAGCAATAGATGGCAAGTCATTTTTCCATTCGTCCCTTGCCCAAGACATCTTGGATCGCTCCTCGATCGCAAAAGAAATGTGATGATCTCTTTTCACGTCTTCCCTGCCACCATCTTAAAGATCTTTTGTTTGATCGAATTTTGGCGCGCTTGCTTTTCTAACGACTTTCTGGGCATGTGCAGACCTGCCTACTACTCCTCCGCACGACAGCAGAGAGAGCGAGAGATGGAACCAAACGAAAGGATAGAAGGATGAAAAAATGACGGGGGGGGGGGGGTACATGCCATGCTCAAGGTACGGGTATGTGCCACCCATATGGGTGGATTTTTGAACTCAAAATTCTCTAAACAAGGGTCCTTTTTCGGCCAAACCGGGGTAACTACTTTTTTTGAACTTGTACAAAACTGGGTCGACACTTTTTTATAAAGCAGATATGTACGGGGCATTAACATTTACAAGCTCAAGATGAAGTTTGGAATTTAAGAATTTCATTTTATGGACAAAAATTGAAAATATGCATGCTGACAAATGCTTGAAAGGGTGTAAATAAAATGAAACGTAATTTTCTCTTCAGTTGCTTGCAAGAACGATTCATCAGTCATATAAAGTTTACGTCGGGGTTTACGTTGACAAAGACTGGCAAGGACGGCAAAGTACTTTGTATAAGACCAAACGAAGGGTCCCGAAACCATGCTCGATTGTAAAGTGCAGAGAATATAAACTGTATATGATGTGTATTACTTAAGAACGCTTAAGAAACAACATTCGAGAGAGATACCTGAGACTAAGGCAATAAACCTTAGTCATCAGCTCGTCAAGAAAGAAACGGCCTTTCTTCAAACAAAAGAACAATTTACTGCTACTGTTCGTGGGGGTCAGTTGGCAGTACGTGTTAAGAAATCCTCCTGTTAACAATGCCCTATCATTAGTTCTGTTGTGCTACTGTTCGTGGGGGTCAGTTGGCAGTACGTGTTAAGAAATCCTCCTGTTATCTGTTATCAATGCCCTATCATTAGTTCTGTTGTGCTACTGTTCGTGGGGGTCAGTTGGCAGTACGAATTATAAAATCCTCCTGTTGTTAATGCCTTCTTATTAGCTCTGCTGTGCTACTGCTCATGAGTGTCAGTTGGCAGTATTAGAAAATCCTCTTGTTATTAGTTATTGCTGACTCATTCTGAGTTATTCTACGGGTAGTGGAGTTTCATGCTGACTCAGGCTGATCGAAGCGGAAATTGGCACTGGAGTCTATACTGAGCGTCCACGACTTGGATTTTGGGCGAGAAGCTCGAAATGTCACAATACTCTTGGCAGGTTTCAGCATTAATCTTTTTTTGCATTCATGGCATAACTTTGCATGCCACATTACAGCCCTGAAGAAGTCCTGCATGGCAGGACGAAATATTGGCAAAAATTAAATTAATCGTATTTGCTGTTGTTTTTTGTCGTGTTGCGGTGTTTCTGCCTTTAAATTTATAACTTTGCATGCCACGACAAATGTTAAAGAAATCAAATTATGTTTTATCAAAAAAATGATCATATGATTTGAAAAGAGTGTAAACAAACACTTTTAGCCCATTTTGGCGATTGCAAAGGAGGAGTATGAAGAAAATCATAAGTCTAGGGAGCGCCACCCTGTGTCTCCCTCGTAATGAGAACGAGATTTTCGAGATGGGCCTACAATTTTTGAATCTCATGCTGGAAGCTCTGGGAGCGCGTTTGGAGAACCAGGCGACGTTTCGAAAGGGGAAGCGATGATTTTTGGTAAAGGACTACGTGAACTGGTTTACTTTTTTCGAATTTTGAAAATCGGACAAGCCGTTTACGAGAAAATGGTGTGTTTGTCGAATTTCAGTCTGAATCTCAGTCTGGAAAAAAGAAGGGATAGCAACAACAAAAATTCAATATTGTAATTTTTTCAAAATATCCTTTCTAAGACTCTTCGAAGTAACAAAAGAAAGACGAAATTGTAGGTTTAAATGATTAGGGAAATTAAAGGAATATTTTTTCAAGATAAAAATGCTGTCTAGGGGAACCAGGCGACTTTTAGAAAGGGGAAACGATGGTTTTTGGTAAAGGACTACGAGGACTTTTTTACTTTTTTCGAGTTTCAAAAATCGGACAAACCGTTTACGAGAAAATTGCGTGTTTGTCGAATCTCCGTCTGAATGGCATGTTACAAAAAAGAAGGGATAGCAACAACGAAATTTTCTGTTATGTTTTTTGCTAATAGTTGCAAATGCTGAGAAATAAAATTAGAAATTGGCAGAGAAAAGCATATACAAGGCTAAAAATTGTAGGAAAGTGGTATTTATGTTGATTAAATAACGTAAAACTGAAATTCAGCAATTAGGCCCTTTTTGATTACAAAGTCCAACTTTGTAATCTAAGAAGGGGCTTCGATGTCAGTCAGAAAGTAAGTAAGTAACCCACTTCCGTCACGCTCGTTAAAGCAATTGATTAACGTTTTATCTCTGCTAATTGGCACTGAAATAAAGAAGGCGCACATAAACCGCATACAAGACAGAAGTTTCCCGCGATCCTATAGCAACATTTGACGTCGGCTTATTTCATGTTAGACAGATTTGACACCATAAGATGGATAAATTACGATGATGTTTACCCTGGCACAACAACAAATTTACCCAGAATTGGCACGTTCTTGACTTCATTAGCAGCTTAATTATGTTAAAACAATCGTTTTCTAGAACGAACGCATCATTAGCCACTTATTGATAGTACTCATTATGCAAATAAGTCAACTTTAGAGGATGATGTAACCGGTGGCCTGAACAGAGGCTAGCATTTGCAGAATCACCGAGGGTAGAAGGACCCCCCTCTTACACAGCTACAGATGCAAATGTCATTGAAATTGAGAGGAAAGGTGCAGAACCTCAGCAAACAATGGCGCCACTGACTGGGGGAAGACACGTGACCACATTGAACCAAAATGCCTTCATGCCTTCAGAGGTTATCTTGGTGACTGCTTGTCTTGAATTAGATGCCCGCGAATAACAACCATTGAAATGTTTTACAGGGTCTGCATAAGTAATTTTGCGTTATCGTAAATCTCACATGACATCCAATTTGAGACAGATGCACCAAAGATTTCATGCACGAACAAAGACCTCAAATAGGCAAACCAGGGCTAATGAATTTTATTTTTTGCGTATCATTCTGATTTCACATAAAGATAGAAAATTGCTTGTCAGGCGATTCGTTTGATTTTCGATTGAAGGGGGCTTTAGCAGCAACGCTCATCCCTCTGATTGTAGCTAAAAACAGCACCAACGATCAATTTGGGTTATGAAGAAATCAATATTCAGATATTCTCGTGCTTGCTTAGCTCAGGACAGACTTTGTAATCATCCAAAAGGATCTTATGTTTCAATCTCATTCTTAATCCCATTCTCAGTCTGAATATCATTCTCATTCTCCTTCTAAATGGCATGCGGTAACATTTTGTTTGATCAGTTTAAAATTTTTTAATCAGCTGTTTCCACCTGTTCGATTTCGCCATATGGATTTCGCCGCCATTTTTTGTTGTCATTCGAAGCCTCGCTTTCAAAAAACAAAACTCCTTGGTTCCCTGTGCTCTAAAGGTTGGACTGAAAAGTCAATGAAAAAACATTTAGATCACCAAAATATTAAACTTATCAGATGGTTTTTGAGTACGCGGAGTTTCTTACGACTTTTCTACGAGCCCAGCTCTATAACAGTCTTTCAATCTTCAAGTTTACTATCTGTGCCCTCGTGAACGTTTAAAAACAAAGTTTCTTGAAGTCTTTCCAATTACTCAAGACTCACGTACACGTAATTTTTTAGAAGAAACTAAGGTCCGGGGCTGGTAGGCAGTTTTTTAAAGTTTTGGGCCATTTTGCTGCCAAAATTTTCTAACGTGTTTCTTATATTTTTAATGCTGGAAGTGTAGAGTTAATTTAGTTTTGTTAAGAGGGCTCCCAAATTACTTAGTAAAATCTCAAAACAAGTAAATAGCATAATTCGCACTCAAAATCATGTCCAAACAGTTGCTATAACCATGGGTAGTTAGACACTGCTGGTGTGCTCCTACGGAGGAGCGCTGGGTAATATGTATCTGCGGAGGAAATTTTTTTTATAGCACTGCAGATCGTTCTTTCGATATCTCCTCCGCAGTAGTATAAAAGATTTCCTCCGCAGATACATATTATCCAGCGCTCCTCCATAGAAGCACACCAGCAGTGTCTAACTACCCATACTATAACTGTACAATGTCAAAACACTTTCGAGTGCGATGGGAAAATTAAAACTGCAAATTACAAAAGTTTAGCTTTTTAAATTCAGGTAGGGTTGTTTCTTTACGTTCGAAAAATTGAGCCTACTATTTCTTATAAGCTGTTTCTTATACAAAAATTCCTTTGACAACATTGATAGTTTCTTAAAATAGATTTTCTCAGCACTGGAGTTTCCTAACTTTTTGGTGATCTGAGAGCTGAGATTTTTTGGGAGGTTTCTTATAAAAAATGTGTATGCTCAGTAAACAAAATCAGAGCTTCGATAATTAGGTTTTTGAAATTTAAAACATTGTTTTCAAGATCTGTGCAGTGTGATTCTCGCATTTTTCAAGGTTTTTGCAATGTTCATTTTCACTCACGTGGCACGGCTGCAAAATTTGATAAATAATGAAGGACTGCGATCCTTCTGCAGTTCTTCTTTGCAAAACTGCAAGACTTGTACTTGAGCAAGATTGTAAACAAATATGAACAAACATATGCTTTACAACAGTGAGTATTCATCTCCAAAGCATTACCACATTATAGAAAATTTTGCTTCATACTCTGCTTTGTAGATCAAATACCGTGCACAAATTTCTACATTTCTGTCTTTCAGAGACGTAGGAACCGAGGGGGGGGCACTGGAGGCTCGTGCCCCCCCCAAGATTTTGCAATAAACAAAGAAGTGCGCTTTTTATTTTCAGGAAGTGCCCATTTAGCTTAATGAAAAAGTGCCCTTCAAGTGTAGTGCCCCCCCCCAAGTTTGAGATGCTTCCTACGTCCCTGCTGTCTTTCTTTGC
This sequence comes from Aurelia coerulea, assembly GCA_039566865.1. Taxonomy (NCBI): domain Eukaryota; kingdom Metazoa; phylum Cnidaria; class Scyphozoa; order Semaeostomeae; family Ulmaridae; genus Aurelia; species Aurelia coerulea. The sequence goes on along the minus strand of CM076958.1, from coordinate 16,508,478 downwards.
TTTACAAACACAATATAAAATAAAACGAATGAGTTGTATTCCATATAAATGATGAAATGATGCAATACCATTCATTTAATAAATCACAAGCTAGGCATTGACATCTCGTAAGCTCGTATCCATTCACAAAATCTTACTTCAGCCCCCTACCCTCACTTCAGTAAATTAAAAGAAATTGTCTGCGCAAGAAGCCAAAGACATCAATGCCCAACTGTCCTTCAATGAAAAATAGCGAATGAGCGGAACAAAAGCAGTGACGAATAAAAAAGCTCTAACTCAAGTTCGAGTATTGCATGCCTCAGAGATATTGCATGCCTTAGAAGCTTCAAATTGGTGGAAACTTGGCGTTACTTTTTAGTTAACTGGTTTTGAAGTCTGATCTACTGCTAAATGATTTTGAAGTTCTGTTTTCAAAATTGCCCAGGATACTGTTCCATAAGTTGTTATCCCTGGCTCCATTGAGTGGCGAATTCATCACAACAGGGGCGTTTCCAGCCATCTAAAGGGCATAATTGTCACAAAAACTTTCCCCGGGGTCAAGCCCCCGGACCCTCATTTCTGCTCGCTCCGCTCTCCGCTCGCATCTGGTTACAGCACCCCGCCAAAATGACTTCCGTTGCGACGGGCCTGTAATTTCTGCAGTACAATTTATAGCTGCAGTCAAGAACCATAACAAAGGCAATTTTCATTCAAGTACAACAAGAATGATATAACTTGAAAGCACTATTTTGAAAAGTCTTTCTAGGCTCTAGCAATGGAGTAATCGAGTAATCTTTGCAGAGGTGGGAAAATTATCCGCTGTGTGGATGGGCGGCTGCTGACCTTTAGTTTCATGTGCTATCCCGGTGGGGGTGGCACATGTGGCGAGGGGCGGCGGCTGTTTTGTCCGCGCGTGGGGCCCTCTGTTAACTGCCTTGCATCTATTTTCTCCCAAAATATAAAATGTTTGATGTCATTGCCTGACATCAAATGTGAGTTTGTTGTTTTTTCTTTCAGTATATTGTAATTTTTGAATTGTAAGTGCCTTTCATGGTGGGAACTCCGATGACCTAGTGTCTATTACCGCCATGATAGGCACAGTAGATGTACTTGTTGAGTTTGTGTATTTTAATTGATTATATATAAAAAAAAATTATCCGCACCTGGGATCTTATTTCCATGACATATTTCAGAGGGACCATGTTATAGATATTTTCACACTCAAAGTGAAGGATATCATTGGCTGTTGAAACGGATCATAAATCTCCAAGAAGTATTGCAAGCCAGGCATGAAAATTTGAAGGCGTTGACTAATTTTGGCTTCCTTGAAAACTTTTTATTACTTGAGAAACGGTGCTAAAAGTACCAAGTTTAAAAAATAAATAGAACACCATGAAGAAATAACTCAGTTATTAAATCACACAATCTTTTTTACCCCATCAATAGATAAAATCAAGCCAAAAAGAATGTATATTTTCTCATATTCCCAGAAAGGCGAATACTATTCCCACCTCTGAATTTGAGAGAAGTAGACGTTCGTACGCTTGAATGATATGATCACAGGCATAGTGAGGAAAATAGTTAAATTTACGAATAGCTACAAAGTTAAATGTTTTGTTTTGAATTCAAATGTTGCAATTTTCTTTGCCACCTAAGCTATTTCTGTCATCCTCGGAAAATATGCGAATCGTTTATAAATTCATTCCTTTTCAATGCTTCCTTGCTTGAATCAGCAATAAACAGCATAATATGAATCTGTTATTGGAGCAATCGTTTTTTTATCACGCATAATAATTGGGAGATACAAGCAAGTCCGTAAGAACAGTGAGTTGATCGTCTTTAAATTTTTGTTTGTGTTCTTGCCAGTTGTCATGGTGTGTTCTTCTGAATTCTGACAAGGTCTTCTTCACAGTTGCCTGAAAATGCAACAGAAGAACAGCGTTATTTTCATAATGGTGCTTACGGAGATGTGCATTCTGTAAATGGGGACTAATGTCCAGTGATCAAATTTATTTCTTTTTAAATATATATTCCATCTAAAGATTTACATGACAAATTACTACCTACATAACGTACTTAGTGGTTGCGTGGCTTGTGACAAAGTTTAAAAATAGGCCTAGTCTAGTCTAACTGTATTTGGTTTGTATTGCTTGCTTGCTTGGCCTAATCTACACATCAATCTCTTGAATAAATCGTAATGTTAGCTCGAGTATGTTCCTGTTAACAATATTGGAAACGTTTTTATCACCATACAATAGGAGCTGCGTTAGGATCTCATTTGAGAGATTAGCATATCCAAGTGGACGTAATAATGGAGGTATTCCAGCAAGAAGGTTTCGCCGTTGGAGCCCAAAGGAAGGGCAAGGCAACAAAAAGGGCTCCGTATCCTCAACAACATCGATCAAAATTGTCCAACCAATCTCATGTATCATGACATGGCACATTTACTTTAAGGCAAACGGAAAATAGTGAGAAAACAATTCAAGAAATTTTAGAAAAAAAACAGAAACTTTCTTAAACTCTCCGAAGAAACTTTATCTTTCTCTAAAGAAACTTTTCAGTACAAAACTCCTGATCCAAGCTTTCTATGGAAATCCTGTATTTTCCGAAAGTAAAGAACATACAAACCTGTACGTAATTTCCATCATGAAGATGCTCTCCAACTTCCAATAACATTTGTGGCATCCAATATGGCACTTCATATGGAAAAGCTTGAATACATGCACTCATCCCAAGTACACCAGCATGCCTGTGACGTAATGCATAGCCTACACGGATAACATCAACTTGCTCCATAGCAGCGCCTCTCTTTCGTTTCGGCATCCTCGTTTTGGCCATTTCAGAAAACTTTTTGTGCACTGAATCATCAACGATGACGTAACCATAATGAACTAGTCCACTGAGTGTCTTGGATGCTTCTAGTCTCACTTCTAACTGTTCGTCTTCGATTGCTTGTAAAACAAGTTGGCAGATATCACCTCTATATGGGGTTGCTTTCAAGGTGAACAAATTGTGGAATATCATGGTCTGAAACATGAAAAATTCAAGTATTAATTGCTTGAGATCCTGCTTACACGAGGTCGAATCCGAAATTGAGTAAGAGCAGAGCCCTAACAACATGGATCCGTTTTACAAAGTTTGTGATCGACTTACATATTATCAAAGATAAAGTTGAACCAAACATTTCAAAGTAACCATTCAGAACCAAGCTTCATTTTCACAATTTCAAAATAGTAATTCTGAATAGTTAGTTGTGAAAACACAAAAAAGGTCTTTAGGACACACCAACAACGACTACCGGGTGTCCGGATAAAATTACTCCCGTTTGAAAAATCACCAAAATTCAAATATGAAACCTATCCAAAAAATATATTTTTGATCTCTTTTGTCTATAATCCATGTATAGTTAAAGACGATGAAATGTATGTTTTCATTAACTAAAGGATATAAAATGACACGTTGAAAACCTCATTATCAGTTATACTCTTTAAGCAAGATCGTAATCTTGCCATTATGAAGTATTTCATTGTTCCTTTGGTCTACGATGATAGTTTACGTTTCTTCTGACATTTGTGACTAAACTATAAGCTTAATAAGAGAAATTAATCTGGTAATCATAAGTGCTTTCTGCAGCATACTTCAAAACCAGGTAGCCTTAGAAAGAGCTACATTTGCTAATTCTAAAACCAATCACAATATTAATAAAACCTGGGAAAATAATCTGGTCTTTGATCTACCTGCCAAAAAAAGAAACTTGACGATCGGCCATGTAATCAAAATTTGGTGATTTTTCAAACAGGAGTGCGTTCTTGGGACACTCTATATTTTGAAAACTTTGTTGAGGGCCTTTAATTAGGTTTACCTGTAAATAACGCAGAGTTAATCGTCTGACAGTCCATGATTTGTGAGTAGAAACCTATACAGTAGGGCGAAAGAGAACATGTTAGTACGAACGAAAATTATAAATTCCATATTGAATTTTAGTCAAATTCAAAAACAAAAATTCTGGAGGTCTTTTTTTATTTATTTTATTTTTTTTATTTATTTTATTTAGTTAAAAACTCAAGATACAAAATACAATATTCTGTGCCGTCCATAGCAGAAATAGACATGACGTCATCTGGTTCTGGCTATGAACGGCACTTGACAATTTCTTTAACAACAATCTTATTAAGCACTTTGTGTACCTGGAGGTCTTCATTTGATATCAAAAGTTAACCGAGAGAGAAAATTTGAATTAGCATTCGAAGTTCGAAGCCTTGCTTCCATTGCTTATATTCTTACGTGCAGCATTTTGTTTGTTGAACTTGAAACTTGATTTTCTTCGAATCTTATTTCCTTCTTCAAAAGAATAACTAAATGCAGTACGTTTCACCGACACGGTGCAAGTTTTCTCTGCAACCTGTCTTGGGACGGAGCTGGAGAAAATTGCTGGGAGGCTTTGTTCGGGGTGTTACACGCTGCACCCATTTCTGCAAATTGCAATGATCCAGGCCGCGCAGCTGCCATGGAGCCTGGGGGCAGACTACATCTATCAACTGCACCTGCGTGAAAGTCAGGATTGCAATGCAAGTTGCTGAAACAGGTGTTACACGGTGCAATGACCCTAAAAATACTTTCAATCCTTGCAGAAAGCATAAATGAGTTTTACTTGTGGCAATCATTGCGAGAGGAATACAGTAAAAACCCACGTACAAGAACCTAGTGGATTAAGAACCTACAGGCTGAAATTTTGCAATTAAACCCCAATTATATAAGAACCCATTCAGCCTGGAATTTGAAATAGGTTCTTATTGTTGTGAAGTTTTAGGTTCAATTTAGCATTGTAGAAACCCCTCTTATGCACATCACAGCAGAATCGAGTAGCACGTGATATGTGCAAGGTCACGAGTCAGCCTCATTCGGAAACCATGCATGCACACGTGATAGGAACGTGCATAGGTCATATGCCAAGGTCATTATGCCATATTAGGTCATAACGGAAACGCAAATGGGCGTAATAGAGCCACGATAATAGAGTTGTAGTCAGTTATTGAAGGAGCTCCAGGAGAAGGACGTAGCGTATAGAGTGCCACTCCCTGGCGTAGGCCAGTGGAGGGGCGGGAGTAACTCACAAGGATTTGTCGTAATAGTAACAGTAGAGAAACCGGATAGTCGTGAAAGGCCTATGTAAATAGTGCATAAATATATATAAAGTAAACGTCAACAAAGTGTCTTCATTGTCTTTGCCCTGAGATACAAACAGGAAAGGGAGAGCTTTCCAACACTTATTTTTAGAGAGCATGGGGGGTCTTATTCACAACAGTTTGCGTTTGCGGAAGAATAAAAAATGTTTACATTACCTGATGCGAAGCTTTTGAAAGATTTTCTCTGGATTATATAAACATTTCTGATTCTTCCACAAATTTCTGTCAGGGAATATATCTCATAAACTCAACTAATGTGAACTGACAGTAAATAATAGGCATGAAGTTTTAATCTGAAGAAAAGAAATTCCCGAAAGCCATGAATAAAATAAGAACCAATTTAAGAACCTGAACAGCCTCATTTCCCACTAAATACCCAAAACATAAGAACCTAGTTAGGCTGACTTGCAAAATTGTAGGTTCTTATACGCGGGTTTTTACTGTAAACTGCGTAGAAAGCTGCAGAGTTGACATGTTACACGGAGCAATCAGCTAGCAACTTGTTTTGCAACGGCATTGCGACACGAGTTGCTATAAAAATTGCACCGTGTAACACTAGCCCTAGACACTTACCCTTACTAACATGGCAAGGGCCACTGGTACGAGTTCATCTTTGAGTTGTTGCTCTGGCAGCTTAATAAATACCTGAAATGATAAAAATTCCACTTTGATCAGCCTGTTGACACCTGCTGTGGCCACCAAAAAACAGCAAATGCCAGTAAAATCCACCATTTTGCAGAAGGTGTCTGACAAAATTCATTTGAAAGTCAAGGGTTTCACTCTGTAAGACTTTACCTCATGAAAATATATGATCTCAAGTTATCTTTCGCTGAGGCAAATGATCCAGCTAAGGATGAAGAGATTTCAGACGCATTTTCACTGGGTTTTTAGTATCTTTGTTCAACGCCTTTAAACAAATTGTTCCCAAAATTGAATACTTACGAATCTGCAATAATCGTGTAGCTCTGGATCATCTTCCCGTGATTCCAAAGGCATTATCTAAAATAAAAGTTAAAATAAAGTTTGCAAATTAAAATCAAACTAAATTGATTGAAATCTTCAGTCAAGAATCTTAAAGCAAAATCATTAAATAATTGCAGAATGCAAAGACTACACATTTTCATGTATTTTCACAACCATGTAAATGTTTTCCTCTCAGTACAACCCGAGGCTCTATCTGTGCTGTACGCATACTAACCGGTTTTGTGTTGTACAGGAAAATATAAAGCCCGTGGTCGTAAAAGAACAGGCCGAGCTTGCGAGGTCTGTGCAATAAGACCGAGGGCTTTATATTTTCCTGTACAACTACAAAACCGGTTAGTATGAGGTTTTACTACCTGATAGCTTCTAATCTTGACTTTTAGTCAAACGCATTTTGTGACTGTTATGTCGCTTGAATTTATTGTAAATCTCACAGGCCTAAATCAGTTGCTGTGGTGACAAAAATGCGTCCTTGTATCGATTTATATAAGGCTACTGGAAAACCGCGGGGAATGTGCGATTAGCCAATGGGATTGGCGGGATTCTTGCATGGCCTCGCTTTTGAAACGCCAGTCAGGTAATAAAGACTAGTATAGTAGGTAATTCAAGAAGCAATCTGTTTTCAAATCGTGAACTTGCTTTTCTTATTTACCATGTACGACAACAATGCGAACCTGTACATTAATTTATCAAGTTCAGCTCAGTCACACAAAAACTTTTCGTTCTTTTTTCCTTTTGAATAGCACTCCTTGAGGGACCATTATGGAAACAAGGTCGCATTGACCTTTTAATGCTATCCCTGCCATCTTTAACCATGGGGTGTTTTTAAATTAGATTATTAAATTAGAAATGTAGTTTTTTGCCTGTAATTATTTTAATTTTATAGATATTGTAATTAGATTTATTTTCGTTTATGATTAGATATATTTTAGTTTGATGGCAGAATATTACATACATACATACATGCAGTAAAATGAGTTCACTGCTCCACTTCTACTCTGGGAAACAAGTAGCTTTTCTGGAAAAACGGTTGGTTATTCGAAACCAATAGAAACATAAATTATTTCTCGAAAACTTACTAGTTATTCGAATAACAATAACATGATTTAATCATTACAAAGCAACGATCATTGCAACGTTACTTTGTTGTTGTCGATATTGCATAATTAGCGTTACCTAGCAAACTGCAAATTCATAATTTCCACTTTTTGGACACATTCTTGTAGCATGTACCAGGGTGTTCATTCGGTTTCGTGATTATCACATGACTTAGGAACACCCCCGGAAAGAGGGCAACGTTGAATGAAAATAAGCAAATTTACTCACATATGGAAGCAGTCTGAATGTTTCGGCTGACACTGGTTGTATTGTGTATGGTTGGCTTGACAACACTGTTAGGACTGCAAACGAAGAATTATAAATTAATGAAATTTGCAAGTGTCAAAATATTTCAGTTTTGAAGACGAATAGCTACAATCATTTCTTACCGTAAAATCTCTATGAAGCCCCTCCTTTCTATTAAGCCCCCTCTCTAATAAGCCCCTCCCCTCTGAGCCAATATTTTAAATAAGCCCCCCCCCCCACTTATATCAAATATCAGAGGTTACCAAAGATTTTCCATTCATTGAGCTAAATAAGTTTGCATGTTAACTTCGATATGGCTTGAGATAAAACTAGTTGAATCAGCAAAATATGGTAGAAAAGAACCAAAAAGCTATCATATATATCCTTGTCATTTGATTTTTTGAATAAGCCTCTCTAATAAACCTCTCTAATAAACCCCCTCTCTTTTAAGCCCCCCTCTTCTGGAGTGTCCGAAACTAAAGCCCCCCGGGGACTTAATAGAACTTTACGGTAGTTATATGTCCAAGACAAGAGACAAGCTCCTTTTGCAACTTCGTTTGGTGACGAAATCGCCGACAGCTATGAAAAAGAATGTCCGTTGTAGCAAACCAACTTTTTTGGACTATTTTGGTGTTTCTTTTGCACGATGAAGCTCCAACCTACACGATTTTGCAGATTCTTCGTACAATAAAACTTGACAAACGCCCAACATATTTCTTACAAAGTCAATATATTTTGCAATGTATCTGAGGAACTCCTTAGCTAATGCCATACCTGTCTTTGCAACTCTAAGTGCACGTTTCCTCCCATCTTCATCTTCATCTCCAGACTCAGCCTGCTGGGGAGTTTTATCCACTTGAGTATTATCTGGCGCTGCGGATGCTTTGGAGGAGTTTTTATTCATGTCTGCTACTTTTCCATCCTTGATTGATAACATTTCTACGTCCTGGTTTATTACAGCCTCGGTTCCCTGTGCATTATCGCCATTCAGTAATTCTAAAGAGCCTATGACATGTTCAACAAGGTCACTTAATCTTGGTGACATGGTTGGAGTGGATTTACCAAATTTGACATCAAACATCAGAATGTACGAATAGACACTGAAAAATAAACGAAGAGTTAAATATTCTTTTAATGATCATGGTAATAAGAAAGAGTATCCTCGTGGTGTGCGAGGCGAAGGTGAAATTGCGGTTTTTAGAACATAGGACTCAAATCTTTAAAAAGGTCGGTGTAAAACTCTATTACAGTTTTCTTTGAATTAAACGGCTTGGAGAGGAACTTAGGGTTTTTTGCTGTAAATCTGCCGTGGAAATTTATTGATATATTGAGTAGTTTCAAAATGGCGGCACTTATTAAATTTGAGGCCATGACGTCATCAAATTTCTAAATCCTGAACCAGAAAAGCTACCAATTTTTGCTTTTCACCATATTGTAGGCCTTTATAAACTATTATTTTCTTGAAGGTTATATCATTCTTCCTCTATTGTTTTAGGATTTATGATGATTTACATTTTTTCAAAATTTTTCATCAATAGACCTTTTAGCTATTCTGAAAAGAATCAGAATCGAACAATATTTTGCAACATTCTGTAGAATTTTCGAATGTGCACAATAGTGATGGAAGCTCTATCGCCACTCGATCGAACGTCGCGTATAAAAATGTATAAAAATAACCCTCGATCCAGGCTTTTTTGTAGAATAGCTAAAAGGTCGATTCTTTAAAAAATCATTAAATTGCCGCCATTTTGAAAAAAATCAAGGTATCAAAAAATTTCCACGGCAGATTTACAGCAAAGTACCGTAAGTTCCTTTCAAACCATTCAATTCAAAGAAAAATGGAATAGAATTTTACACCCACATTTTTAAAGATTTGAAAGATTTATACGTCAAATCGAGTCCGCGACCCCTTGTCATGACGCTCAAATGGTAGGTCTCTACTTGGGATCGAACCTTGTCCCCCTGACTGTTCTGGCTGCAATGTCAGAGGATTACACTACTGCGCCACAACACCTTCAAGGCCATATAATTCTGTTATCCTTTTTTATTAGATAAACGATGTTAAAGTTGAATTTTGTATAACTATGAGGCAATTATCTATTTTTCCATAAGTTATATCAAGAAATCGTTTTCTCGCTTAGACTCTTCAAGCAATTTTCCATTCTCGCTATTGGTCAACGACAATTTTGCAAAGAACTAAAATTTTGTAAACTTCTCTATGATTAGTTTCTAAACTCGTTACTAATCTTGTTCGGGCTGTTTCTGGTTGGCTAAATTGAGAACATTGGTAAAAACTTCCTGTTGAATTTTCATCAAGCATTACATGCAGCTACCAGTGGTTTACAAAGGAAAATTCCGTTTGTTCCATTACGGCTTCCATCTACATCGCTTTCCCCAAAAAGTCATTGATACCATAGGCCAGTTTTCACTCAAACTAAACATCAATAAGTGGCCAACAACAAAACCAGCTACTAAATTCTTATCACAGACGAAACATTAGATTTGTGTATTACCTGCCAGTGCGATCTCGTACACTTTTGTACAAATGAGCCAGATGAGGAACAAGATAGTTGAATAGCTTATGATTCAATTCAGAAGCTCGCCATTCTTGTTGAACAACAGTGCTTTGAGCAATAAACAAGCGCCTAAAATTAACGAGAGAAATGGAAAGATTTTATATGTAAAGTTAGAATGTTTAGTAATTTTTCTATTATTATAAATTATTTATACACGATATCCCTTCAGCTATTAATACTACAAAAATATACAGTTCTACTAACTAACATTATATATCAACAAAAGAGAAAAACATTGAAGGCCAATCGTTGCTGTTCTTCCAGGGAGTCTTGTTTTAAATAGCTTTAAGCTCATCAAATGTATTTTTAGTTGTTTTTTGAATCGGCTCAAGGTAGGAAGCTCCTTGATCCTCATAGGGATTTCATTCTAGACCTTCCTTAAGAGCTGAATAGGAAAATCCTTTTTTGGCATACTCCACATTGTACCTTGGAATCTGGAGATCTCTGCAGAATCGCGTGTTACAACTGGAGTATTGGGATCTTTGTTGAAATTTTTGCTTCAGATATTTTCTGGGCTGAGTCTGTTCGTGATCTTATAGGCCCTTCCTTTTCTTTGCTTTGCTTTTGTCTATTTCCTTTGTTCGCCCAATGAGAGTATCTTCCCGCTTGTAGCAAGAAATGTCGCTTCAAATAATTACGGAATTGCACGGAATTGCACGATCAAACCTGACAAGTTGTCCAACATGAAGGAAATAGTAATTTAAGAATTCTCCATTGTACAAATACTCTATTCCTGTATCTTTCTTTTATTTAAGTCTATTGTCTGTATCATTGTCTGTTTAATTTATAATATGTACTTATTCAAACTATTGTAAATTGTTAAATGCTTGAATGTTTGTATGTACCGGGTGACCCAGAAAAAAGTGACCCAACGCAATCTGTTACAGAAAATTAAGTAAGTGGCCGATTGAAATATTTCGAACGTTGTTGTGTCGCTAAAAGACTAGCCTTTGCTATAAGTATTTTTCGCAATTTTTTTCGGCACGGTTAACTTCCAACATTAAGGATTTCGAGGAAAAGGGCACGCCTGAAATTTTCAAAAAGTCGTCAAAAACGGGGGATTGATTTACAGCCATTTCAGATCTTCAAAACGACGAGGAGCGTGTTTCGTTTCAACCTGGGAACAGGCAACCCAGTCGGAAGTTTTCAGAGGAAGTTTATAGTCCCTAGGTACTTAAAGATATTCTCAGGCAAAATGAGACACGCTCCTCGTTGTTTTGAAGACCTGAAATGGCTTCAAATCGATCCCCTGTTTTTGACGACTTTTTAAGAATTTCGAGCCTGCCTTTTCCTCTAAATCCTTTATTTAGGAGCATTACCATGCCCAAACAAATGCAAAAAATACTTATAGCAAAGGCTTGTCTTTTAGCGACAGAACAACGCTTGAAATATTTCAATCGGTCACTTACTTCTTTTCCATAACAGATTGCATTGGGTCACTTTTTTCTGGGTCACCCGGTATAGAGATAAACAAGTAAATAAAGTAAAATATAAGCACTTTGATGCGAATTGAAATAAGCACGACGTTTCGAGCATAGCCCGTTATCAAGCGATTCACCCGGTATAGGAATTTAAAATCAATGAACAATCAACAAACTGAAGGCGATGCATCACTTACGCGGAATCGCCAAATGCTCCTCCGTCACCATTCACAGGTTTCTCCAGTAAGAATTCAAACAAGTCATGCAATCGGTGCGGATCAATACTTTCCTGAAAATAACAAAATGAATTAGCTCAGGAAAGAGCAAGCAAACATAAATTCGAAATTTCGTCACATTACTACGAAAATATAGAAAATGTAGCCATGCCCAGGCTATTTTGTAGAATAGATACCATGTTTCTTGTTTATCAACAGTTAGACTTGCTACAAGTCTCACTCTCGTTTTGGTCCGAATAGTCGGAAAAATGCGAGAACTGATAAATGAAAAAATATGAAGAAAAAACAGACAGAAGAGGGAAGGAGTGAGATCTCTCCCTCTTCTCTTCTGTCATTCTTTTACTCTTTCAGTCGCAGTATTCCGCCTATTCAGACTAAAAGAGTCGACTTGACGAGACAATTATCGTTTGTATGCTCATGGATTGTGTGGTGAGATTGAACCGTATTTTCCATATGCCCAGTACAGGCCTTAGAACCATTTTCTTGCAACAGAGATGTGAAAAAAATGTTCTTCATTCTAATGGCTCGAAGCTGCTTCTTCGACGAGAAAAGCTGTTGCCAAGCACCCTGAATACAATTCCCCATGACATAGCTTTGGAATCGAGTTTATAACCTTCCTTGGGAAGAGAATGTGGCAGCTGTTACCGCACGAGATAAAAGACTCCAGCACCCTTCTAATTTAAACGAAACAAATAAGGTGCTGGAATGGTGATAAATGCAGCTGTAGGCTTTGCAAAGTATATGTAACACAGGTTGGGTTCATAACAGGATAGACTTTTATTTTTACATCCTGTATCCTGAAATTAGCATTTATAACCATAGGAACCGATTTTGTCTATTGAAGAGGCAATAACTCCGCCAAACCTGGAGATATTTTAACCGGCATCCAAACTTGTACACCCAAAAATCTGGAGAGTAGACTTCTTCAAAAAAATTCGAGAAATTTTAAGCAGTTTTTTGTCCTGGTTGTGTTTTATGAAAGTAGGTAAAATTTAGAAGAATTTACACGGGTTTCTTTTGTCTTCTTCGCTTATTCGCCGTCTGATTGGTGCATGAAAATGAGGCTTTGAAGGTGTCGGCCATGGGCCACAAGCCATTCGGCTATGGACGACATTTGATTCCTATGCAGTAGAAACCCGCATAAAAGAACCTAGGTTTTTTCTGGGCAGCCTGGATAGGTTCTTAATTAAATGGCTGCTATTCTAAATTCCAGCCTGTAAGGTTCTTAAAAAGGTTCTTATATAAAAGCAGGCCTTGCACACATTAACACTGTTTTCCAGCCGAAGAATTCTTGAGATTTCTTGAGAATTCTTGAGAACAAATCTTTTGTACCAATGAAGAAGTCTGATCAGAATGTGAAGAATTCTAAAAATCCTGGTCATTTTCATAATTTACATGAAAGCTATTATATTAGAACCTTTCCCAGTTTCAGCCTTTTAGGGGTTCTTATTTAGGGGGTTTAAAAGATTGAATTTCAGCCTCTAGGTTCTTATAAAAACAGGTTCTTTTGTGCGGGTTTCTACTGTGCTGCATTTATATTCATTCAAATAAATTGCAAAATATGTAAATGAGTAGGCCTTAATTAGCTGAAATTTAGCTATTGTTTGTTTTGCCTACTATATGAATAAAGAAATGATGATGATGATGATAGCTTTAAGATTGCTACAAATCGAAGCTGTGAAGCAAAAGGACCCTGTTTAAATCACTTACCGTTGCAGTGACGAGTGAAGTCGCCCAATCGTGGAGTACTTCTGGAATAATGTTGGCAAATGTCTTCTTTAATAATGGTATCAAGAATGACCAAAGCTCTTGCAACTATGTTTAGAGGGAAGCAAGAATCAAGATTTCATTGGAGGTGGGTAATTTTCCTATGATGTCATGAAGATGAACCCTGTCAGGAGTACAAGAAGGGCTGACTTTCTCGTCACAGTATCGAAAAATGGGCATCATATTTCACATTCAAAGCAAACATTATGATATCTTTGCATGTAAAATTGGCCTCAATGGTTGGCAACTGCTCGGGCTTGGACAAAATTGCCACCTGATGATGCAAAATGAATTGAGATACAAATGAAAAACAAGTCCTCGCTACAGTTCAGTTCAGTTCAGTTCCTTTAATTTTAAAATTCCTCTACATACAAATCTCACAAAAAATACAAAATATACTCAAAATTAAACAACAAAAAGACTTAAAATATTACTGAAATACAATTAACGAACACAATACAAGAATATGAGGGTGTATTTGCATGTAGGGAATTTCTTATAGGAGGAGCTCTCTCAATAGATAGACTAATCGAGGAGAGAGCACTCCCTTAGTTTAAAAAACATAGTTTATATCGGAAAAATATGGGAAGAATCAAATTGCGGAAAGACATCATTTGAAAACACTAAAATCTTACGACTACACAATAACGCATAAGTTACCCTCCCTTTTCTTACAGCATTAAACAGACTCAAATGCACCTTTACCATTGTAAACTTACAGTTTCAGTGCTGCTTCATTTCTCATATATGCAAGTAGTGGCAGATGGATTGAAAAGTAGCAGAATTATTTCCTCATAAACAGTTACCTGGTCAAATTTCCAATGTTTGGAACCACGAATCAGACCAGAAATGATCTCAGCAGCACATCTATGGCTGCTTTCCTGCAAAGAAAATGTACATATTTTTTTTCATATTCCATTTAAAATTTACAATACAATGTTACGGACTACTCTACCACGAACTACTTTACAATACTACAAGGACGATGCTATGAGGAGCAAAAGACTATGGCTACCCCATGGCATTGTTTAAAAACGCTAACCTACATACAATCTTACATAAATGCTACGAACAACTAAAAAAGAAAAACGATGCTTACTATACTGTGGCCTGTCTAACATTAGATGTCAGGTTGGGGCTGTAATAACCAAAAAATTGTTCATTTTTTATTTGGATAGCATACCTGACATCTAATGTGAGACAGAAATTACAGACAAAAAAAATTTACTTAAAGGCACTTGGTGGGCACTTGGTGGTTGCATGGCATGTGACTGAAATTTGATATGATCTTAATCAAATCGACCAGTATTGTGGATGAATTGTATAGTAAGTTCGAGTATATTTCTATTTAGGTCATTAGACAGGTCTTGGTCACCATATGATAAAAGGTGCATCAGAAGATCGTTTGAAAGATTGGTGATTTCAACAAATGGTCGTAGTATATCTGAAACTCCAGCGAGTCTCAACATATTTGCCACTTGGTTTACCCAGAAATGCTTTGATAAACTTAAATATCTTCCTGCATGATAGATTTCAGTTTTGTAATGGGTTCGATCAACAGCGAATACTAAAGAGTATAGTAAATACAACAGGTAAGGATAAACAAATATTCAATGGACATACCTGGTCTACACTGAGAAGTTTCGTTAAAATCGGCTTGAAAATTGGCAGCAGGCCCGCACCAATGTTCCGGAATATGCCCTAGAATTGACAAAGTAATAGGCTTAAGCATAGGTTCCAAATCTTTAAAAAGGTTGGTGTAAAATTCTATGAGCTATTTCTTTGAACTGAATCATTTCAAAGAAACTTTAGCTATTTTTGCTATAATTCTACCGTGTTTTTCCTTCTTTTTCAAGAGTTCAAGAAACGTTTTGAAAAAAACTCAAAACCATCCTATCGTTTCTTCCTTTTGCCAGAACATGGAATAATTTTCAAGAAAGTAATGGTTCATGGATGTCTAAGGTGTGGTGTCAAGGAAAACTCCTTCACTCTTCTGGTCTGTGATTTAGAAATTTGATGACGTCACATCCTCAAATGAGTTGAAACAAAAAAATACGCTGTAATTTCCAAGAATATTAAAGAGCTCTGACACGTCCAACGGTTAGGATTGTAAATAAGTAGCTAACGTTCCTTTCAAGCCATTCAACTGAAAGAAATAGGTCATGGAATTTTGCATCCAGCTTTTTACACCAAAGACAACAATTCAAAGATATGGGACCTATGCTGTAGGCTTAAGGAATGGTTGTGAAGCAAAGTTTATATAAATCTTTTTTCCTGGAGCAAGGGCGCCTGCCTTGCGGGAACTGTATTTATTCCCAGTACTGTAGAATAATTGGTGTCCTGTGACCTAGTACACAGAATATCCCTGTCCTTTTCAAGGTCAAGATGACGTATGAATAACTTTGTGGTTTCAAATTCCGGTGTTGATGTAATACGAGATTAACTGTTATACGAGCTGGTCACAGCGTGATTTTTGATTGGTCAACACTAACAGACGTTAGAATTTGAAAATCCTTAGTTTCTTATGATATACACAGATTAACAGGACTGGGTCACAGGACACCAATTACTCTGTGTACTGGGTCACGGGTATAGTACTGAGATTAAACAAACTTCCTACAAGATAGGCGCCCTTGCCTGGAGTAGGTTTCTTAGTGTAAATTGTATTTCTTAGCATCGTTTTAAGTTAGCTATTGTTTTTGCCGACTTTGAAAGAAAGAATTAGTAATGATAATAATGGGGCAGGACAATGATTGCAGATAGGGATCTTGGCGAACCCCTTCTACAATGCATCTGTCTCTCATTAGAATGCATAATCGAAGTAAAGAAATGGGAGTTAGTCCTGCTATTTCAACTGTTGATTTTCCTGCCAAATGATGAATTACTCCTTCAATCAAAGTGGAGGAAAGATTTTTTCGAGAAGTTATGCAAAAAGGTACCTTGGGTGCCGTGGTATCCAGGGTAGCAGAACGGGTATACTTGTAGAATAAATCTAGACTTATTACACGAGTCATTGTTTTCGCTCCATTCCCCCCAACGATATCCCCCCCAGTAAATAATAATTCAATTCAATGGAGCAAAACTTAGACGAGTATCATCAGTCTAGAAAAAATCAAGCCATCATTTTTAATTGAATATGACGGTAAATCTAGTTATGTTATATTTTTTCAAGTACTTCCAAACAGCGATTTTTCATGAAAGAATAACCAAAATTCTTACCTGAAAAAGTGTGAATTTGTTTCCAGAAAATGAATCTTTTCCTTTCTTTTCCTCAAGGGACATGAATGATATTATCTTTGTTACAAATTGCTCATCAGTGAAGGCTTTGTAGACCTCTGTTTCCTCCTAAAAAAGGAAAAATTGGAGATAATCAATGACGAAAGATTGCCTATTTGCCCACATCGCTGCCCCTTTTCAAACTAAGACATCTCCATCAGCGAACGATGCACGAATTATCTCATTGTAAGAACCACTGACTCATTTGAGAAACAGAAAATCATGTGACAAAGAATAGAGCAAACTCAAAGCTAGTTCATGCTTGGGTCGCACAAATCGATTT
This sequence comes from Aurelia coerulea, assembly GCA_039566865.1. Classification (NCBI taxonomy): domain Eukaryota; kingdom Metazoa; phylum Cnidaria; class Scyphozoa; order Semaeostomeae; family Ulmaridae; genus Aurelia; species Aurelia coerulea. The sequence goes on along the minus strand of CM076958.1, from coordinate 16,491,429 downwards.
GGACAATAACCAAATGCTCCCGAAGGCATTTCGTGTACATATCGACAAAGATATCTGCTTAGATGATTTTCAATACGGTTTTGCATGAACGTGAGCCACAAGAGTTTCATAAAACAGAGGCAGTAAAACTGACGCACCTCCGCCATTTCTTCCAGCTTGATGCCAGACAAACTTTGATTGTTTGGAGGAGGGTATGTGTACAATGTCCTGAAAAAAATTGCAGTGGTCATTATTGAAATCTAATTGGCTCACAGAGCTTGAGGGGATCAATCATACTACTGAGAAGAAAATCGAATCTAATTTGTTCGCAGGTAAATGCATAATCATTCAATTCAAAATCATCAAAATGCTAACAAGAATACCGTAACAGCTCTATTAAGCCCCTAGGGGCTTGTTTAATTTCGGACACTCCAGAGGGGGGCTTAATAGAGAGGGGGATTTATTAGAGAGGGGGGCTTATTCAGAAAATCAAATGACAAGGATATATATGACAGCCTTTAGATCTTTTACACCATATTTTGCGGATTCAACATACAATTTTACGAGTCAAATATAAATTCGACAAAATTTGATCTCAAATCAAATCAAGATTAACATGCAAACTCATTTTTGTTCAATAAGTGGGAAATCTTTGGTAACCTCTGGAATTTGAAAAAAGTGTGGGAGGGCTTAATAGAGAGGGGGGCTTATTTAACGATTTGGCTCAGAGGGGAGGGGCTTACTAGAGAGGGGGGCTTAATAGAGAAGGGGGGCTTAATAGGGCTTTTACGGTAGTTTCTAAATCTAAATTGTTACAGGTGCATAGTAAATGAAGACACACAGATTGAGCAGAAAAGCATATTCCCTTTCAAAAAGTCCCACGAAAGAAACAATTCCATGTACTCACTTAGGCCACGTGTAAAATCCCCAATGAGTTTTATCCACAAATTGGAATTTGTTCCATTCTTCTTCTGTCTTCGGAACATTCTCAGCTTTGTATACCAGCCTATTTGAAAAAATGCGCATATTAAATCTGTTTTATCTGAGCGAGCAGCTGTTTTAATAGTTGATAATCAGAAATTCTCGAAAGAACATTAACTCTCGGGTTTTCACTGGATGATTCAATTCAAATACGACGGCTCGTATAGTCCTCAAAATCGCACAAAACTCGTCAAACAAACTTCTTTGGGAGAAATCAGAGCTTAGATTGAACCGAGGGGCATTTCAATCATTCGAAAAAGCGTGCGAGATTTTTCAGAACAAAAGAATTTTTACAGATTTCTGATGGATTTTTCTTAAAGAGAAAAGGATTCTTGCTAAAGGTGTACGAGATTTTTCGGGAGTGAAGGTTCACACGTTCTATGTAGATATCAGACAGGAAAGAATACGTCCATTTGACCAGGGCCGTAGAAAGTAGTTTTTGATTTTGGGGGGGGGGCAATTGTTCTTAAAACAATAGAGAGCAATACATCTAATTAAAGCTTGTGACATAGCACCATTGTTTTCAAAATTATTGGGGGGCTTTGGGCCCCCTGCCCCCGCTTCCTACAGCCCTGCATTTGCCATGCCATTCTGACAGTCTTTGAGAGAGTTGCCTTTTCTGCAATACTACTGTATATCCTTGTTACCCTCGTAGTTACTTTATCAATGCACTTGTCAAGTGTGCAACCCCACAACCAGCCTATTACATGCATCCTCTTCTTTAAGTCAGTTGGCGCTCAATGCACTGCTGTAGGCATTACGAGAGCACGCCATCAGTAACCTGATTATGAGATGCTGAACATCTCATTCACATCCCCACAATAACAGTCCTAATATTTCTTTTACAGCATCAAAGAGAAGAATTGGCTTTTTGATTATACTTTTTGAGGACAAATTCAAATTTGCGACAACATGGACATAATGGGCAACACCACTGTAGTCATTTTCGTAGTTTTGTAATATTTGTCTGTTAATTGTAGTTGTAATGTTAATTGTAGGTTTTAGGGTTGTTATGTATTTCCATGCTCCCTTTGCCGTTATTTGGTAATGTTGTACTTGTTTGTCACTTTATATTTTTTGAGAATACAAAAAAAAACAGAAGAAATTCGGCTTCAAATTCCCATAAAGGGGCCTTAGTCTAACCATCGAGACTGCTCTAGCAAACCCAGTAATGATCAAAGAAACTTTGCTTAGATAATTTTTGAGATAGTAACAGCTAATGAAAATTAGGGCGCCCTAAATGATATAAGTAAAACACTGGGAGTGAAAACATTATAGTTTGGATGAGAATCATATCCCAAAATGGTACGAGGCAGCCAAAAAATAAAGTCCTCACCAATCATTATCTGGACGGTTACCAGGCAGAACACTGGCTAAGGGTTGCTTTGCTATATCAAATCCTGCAAGGAAAATAACTTCATTAGAGGCATGTATTCCAAACAAATTTGATTCAGTTCTCTCGATTAATGGTCAATGTTATAGACAAGACAAGAATTATCAAAGTTAAACACGAAATTTTCAAAAGTCTGATAATTGCGCTTGGATTTAATTGAGCTGAACATTCAATTGACCTCAGCAAGATTTTGGGATAAAATTTGAAATCCTATCATTTCATGATAACTGTCGAAACTTTGATCAATTTCTCGGGAGCTACCAGAAACACTCCTTTCAATGTCATATGTCAGCCTAGTTTTTAAAAACTATGAACCATTGTTTTCGATTTTCTCTTAAATTTGTGTTTCCTATTTGCGAGTACCTATTGTATTTTACAACGTTCTCAGGTGACCCAACAGTGCTGAGAACAGATTGTTTAGCTTTTGCAATGGTATTTCTGTCATGCAGAGACATACGTAGGTCTTAAACATACCCTGGCGCTTTGTTGTTTGCAAACATTATGAGATGAAACCAAATTTCTAAAGTACCTCGTGATGCTAAATCAACTGGAAGCTTCTCGTGTGGTCTTTTTTGTTGCAGCAATATTCCACCAACAGCCTTGATACTTCTCTGTGACAGAAAGAAATAGAATGATTTAGGATTTAGTCGAGGGGCGTATCACTCTGCAAAAAGCTCGTGCAAACCTTTGGCAAAAAGCCTTTTGTTTTCAAGAAAAATTTGCAAATAACCCTAAAAATCCTCTTGTTTAAAAAAATATTGTACGCCTTTTCGGAAGAATGATACACACCTCGGATTTAGGAATGCATCATTTTGGTTTACTATCTAAGTTGTGCCCTTGGGCCATTGCCTGGGAGGGGTACTTGACTTTCAATTGTACGGGGGTTTGCACTCCAGGAAATATTTTTTCACCCTGCTCTACCATTATTAAATTTAAAGGCAGAAACACCGCAACACGACAAAAAACAACAGCAAATACGATTAATTTAATTTTTGCCAATATTTCGTCCTGCCATGCAGGACTTCTTCAGGGCTGTAATGTGACAGTTATAATAAAATTTGAATATGTACAGCGATTTGAAAAGGAGAAGTAACACGTGATTGGTTAGATATGATGGCTACGCAGAGGTTATATGGGTTAGGTTTATAACGGTTATGTAATGTATGTAGTAAAATGATGATGATGCTAATCAAAATAATAATGATAATAATAATGCTGATGGTGATAATAATAATAATATGATGATGATAATAATAATAATAATAATAATAATAATAATAATAATGATAATGATAATAATAATAATAATAATAATAATGATAATGATTATGTAAATGCAATGTTAGAAACTAACTGCGATATAATGATAATAATAATGATGGGGATAGTGAGGAGAATAGGTAAGGTAAGAGAGTGAGTAGATTAGGTTACTTACAACTGTGTTTGTTAGCGGTCTGTGGTTCTGTTCAGTCCGTTGGGTGAGAGAGTGTTCGCTAAGTCAATGAAGTAATTTTCCTTGGCTCGTCTAACACTCTCTCTGGTGTCATGTATCTTAAGTAGCGGTAGTAGTTGTAAGTCTTGTACGGAGTGATTGGGTTTACAAAAGTGTTCTGCAACCCCGGATGTGTCGGAACGTTTGTTTATAATGTCTCGTCGGTGTTCGTTGAGTCTGTCTCTTATGCGTCGTCCTGTTTGTCCTATGTATTGGCAGTCAGTCTTTTTGTCGCGTAAGCATCGTTTGCATTGTAGTAAGTATATGACGTTAGTGGAGTTGCAGTCGAGGGTTTGTCTTATGTTGAAGGTTTCGTTGGTGTTTGTGAAAGTAACTGTGTGTGTTCCGTCTTGTATGTGTTGGCATGTGTAGCAGTCGCGTCGTGATGGACATTTAGATATTCCTCTGGGAGTGGTGGTAGCGTCATTTTTCATTTTGGCGCGCACCAGGTATTCCCTGAGGTTTTTTGGTCTGCGGTTACTAAGTATCGGTGGGTCTGGGAAGACTTCCTTACAGTTTGTCGAGTTTTGTAATATGTGGAAGTTGCTGTTAAGTATGGACGTTAATTGTGGTACACTAGGGTGGTAGGTAACCACAAATGGTGTTCTGTTGTTACGTTTTTTCTGTTTCGTTTGTAAGCTGGATTGTCGCGTTATTTTGGAAGCCTTCCGTATTTCGTTACGTCTACCATTATTCCCTTCAAATGATAGCCGGCTTTAGAAGATATGGGCGAAAAGTATACTCTAAAACGTAAAAAATACGTAGAAAAAATGAAATAACACTTTTGACAACCGGTTTTAGACAAATTGCAGTCTTTTGATACCCGGCGTTAGAAAAAAGAGAACGATATCCGGAAAGGAGTGCATATCCCGTCAGCAAAATACTAAGTACCCCCCCCCCCCCCCCCGGGGCCACTGACGGCATTTGAAGGAAAGTAAGCGAAGTAGTTGCTGAAAAACCATTCTTTAAAAAGCACAAACCCACAAGAAAACCTTAACTGAATCATCAGGATCATGGAGTTCTTTCAAACAGCACATGGTCATTTAATGAAATAAACGCAAGTACACAATTTCATCCTAGATATCCATATTGTTCCAGACAACATCCCATCCCCCCTGGTTTTTTTTATACGATGTTCATGCCATTTTCGAACATTCCAAATATTCCTATAATCAGACATGTCCCCAGTCTATTTCTTCAGCGTCTTTTATAGCCTGTGTTCCAAACCCAGTTCCGAAAAGGAAAGGGTCTGTGTAACCGAGTCAGATTCCTTGTACGACAGTTTTCCCAGCTTCTGGGGAAAATTAATATGCAAGTTCTAATTATGCAAGCTCTTTTACTGTTCCCTTGTCGGTAGTTCCTGGATCCGCCATTCCAACATTCCGTCAAGGTATTATTAGGAGAGATTCCTCTCTCCTATTCGTTCGACTACGGGATGTTGGAATGGCGGATCCGGGAAATGTGGGAAAGGGATCGGTCAGACAGACGGACTCCAGAGAATAGACTTGGAGCAAATCTAGCCTATAATCAATCGTCAACCTTGACATGTTGCCATCAAGCGTGATTGTTGTAGGATTGATAATTTTACCAGATATATGTCCACCTGACCACGATACATAAGGGTTAAACCCATTGCATTGTTTGGTATGCAATTGTAGTCCTGATTGCTAGAACAGCTCTCCCAAACATGATCAGGAAAATAATACCTTTCGCATTGCCAGTGCATCATGACCAAGCAGTTGAACAAACACTCTAACAGCACGTGGTGGTAGATTAATGTCATGTCGAATCAATAATGTCAACAAATTCACACAAATCTGAATATGTCTCCATCTCCTGCAAACAACGAAAAAACAAATTCTTTTTATCTACAAATAGAGACATGAGCCTATTAGAGAGGGAGGCTTAATAGACAGGGGGCTAAATAGAGCTTATATGGTATCTCAATTTCAATAGCTTTGTTGCCAAGAAAAGTCTTTTAACATCATAAAGGTTGAAATACGACTTCGATTAAACCATGCATGTATATTGTTAGCCAAATGATATGATAACAAAATACATTAAAAACAGTGGACGAGAAAAAAGAGATTCTGAGAGCAGCCTTTGTTAAAAAATTGAAATAGTTTAGTTCAGGACTGACTTCATTGTGATGTTATAACGAATTTCTGGAATGAAGCAAGTATGATTAGGTGTCAGTAATGAGTCAAAACGATACTTACAAATCATTGGCCTCAATTCTCCCAGCAAGCTGATCCACCAAGCTATGGTATAAACTGAAGAAAAAGATAAAATTTTTTTTTATAATCAATTAAAATATACAAACTCAAAAAGTACATCTACTGTGCCTATCATGGCGGGAATAGACACTGGGTCATCGGAGTTCCCACCATGAAAAGCACTTACAATTCAAAAATTACAATATACCAGAAAGAAAGAACAACAAACTAAAAGAAAAAGTTACTGTCTGTCTCACATTTGATAAAATCTTGTAGGCCCCATGAGAAAGGAACCTTTTCAAAAAACACGAAGACCATGCTGGGGCAGTTTTGATGGATCATGCTTCCAAATTCGTACTGTCAGGAAATCTACAGATTTTGCTAATATCACATTGTAGACCTCAATAAACTAAGTCTTTCTTGAAGACTGACCGTTCTTCCTCTATCTAATTTTGGATTTACGACAATTCTAATTGTTTTCAAAAAATCTTTCCAAAATTTCTTTCAATATAGCAGACAAACACTATTATTCTGAAACTAATCAAGATATCAAAAATTACCAAAGTAGGATTATAACGAAGTAACTGAAGTTCCCTTTGAGCCATAAAATCATGGGAACCATGAAGATCCAATGTTAGCCTATTTTGGCCTATCTAGTTTGGCCTAATGCCCAAAAATCAACATTATTCGCAACATACCTCCAGTCCTTTGCTAACTAAAGCATGCTTAGCATCAATTAAATGATAAAGTCACCATGCTTGCTCCATTGCCGTGTTTATCTGCTCTCTTATAATTGAAAATGTTTGGTCACACAGCAAGCAATCCAGCACCCGCCATAACTTATTTCGTTAGGCCCTACCTAATTTTAAAATGCGCCTCCAGGAGGGAAAGCGTGATAAAATCAAAAGGATGATTAGATAATCGTTTGTCCAATCTTTTTAAATGATTTGACGCAAATGCTTCTCAGTGGCCGACACTTTGCCTAATATTGGTGGGGGGGGAGCTATTGTTTAGTTAAAAATGCTTCTATGATATGTATCTATTACGTGACTGCATTTTTATCATGCATCTGTTGGAGTCGGACAGACCACCTGAACACCCACTTCATCTGACCAAAACTTTGCTCGATTGTGGAAGCACAGCCAAATAAAGGCATGAAGAGAAAAATGAGAAATATAAGTGAAATCAAAGTGACTAACTCGACACATTTTTGATTCCTGTTTTCGGCAGCTTCTTTGGCAGTTTGAAGTAACTCTGCTGATGGAACAGCTACTGAGGCATTATCTTCAAAATTACCCTCAGGCGCTGGCTTGGGATTTGTTGATTTGAGTAGATTCATTGCTGACTGCTCACAGCCATCTGTTAGCTTCAAAGAGAAGATGATAACATTGAAGTCGTAGTTGAAGTCTCATGAGGGAATGTCAGACAGAACATGGGGCTTAGTTAAACGAGGAGGAAGGAGGCAACTCAACAGACTCTGAAAATTTTGTCATGTACAGTGAGTCCTACAAAATTGTGTCCCGTTGTGTGGCTGTCGTAGAGGAACTGTAACTTCAGTTGTCTTATTATATGTATACAGTTTCATAACATACTGTAGGTTTCAACTTTGCAACCTTGTTTGAATCAATGTGATAATTGGTTCCTGACTTACGGCACAGGAAAGGAAAATTAGGTTGTTGTTTAAAAAAGAGCCGTTCCTTTGTTCTCCAACAATGTCAAAATCAAGTAAATATTGCAATAAAGGTTTTCAGCAATCTCTTCGAATACTTTCAAGATTTGAAAACGGGTTAATAGTGTTGTGTTACGAATATGTAACATTATCAGCCCCTTAACAGCAGTATCCTGCTGTGCATAGGATATGGGCAGTTGTTATTTCTGAACTAACCATGAAATAATAACAAATAAGATCATTTATTCATCAGATTTGTTTGTATTCCGTTAACGAGATCGTATCTTGCTTAGGCCAGGCCACAACTTCAAGTTCTCAGCAACAGACAACAACATTCCGCCTCCCAAACTACCCCAAATGAAAATCCCGGCAGCGACCTAAGTAAATCATCTTATTCATTGTTATTTCATGGTTAGTTCGGAAATCACAACAATAGTGTCCGAGCTGCCCATGATAGGGTATGGTCTCAAAAACAAGTTCTCTTATCCCATGCAACAGATCTTTTAGCTATTCTAAAGAAGAATCAGAAACGAACGATATTTTTTATACATTTTGAAGAATTTTCGAATTTGGAAAATGGTGATAAAAGCTCTATCGACAATCGATCAAACCTCGCGTATAAAAATGTATAAAAATATCGCTCGATGCAGACTCTTGTGTAGAATAGCGAAGAGGTCTATTGCACTGTTCACGATTTTTTTTACCTGTCTTCTTAAGCCAACACTATCAAACTTGGATCGCAGATAGTCCACAAGTTTGTCAATTATCTTCACCATGGATGGCTTCTCTGAATGGTCAGCCTGACAAGATAAAACACAACTGATAAGTTTTAATTCATCTAAAGACACTACATCTTAATCTTTTACATATCTCACCAGCTTTGAAAGCAAACCATAATAAAATTGCCCAAATTCTCTGCAACACTTCATGGTGTAGTGGGTGGATGGGTGGACCAAAAAGAGCTTCAACCGTTTTGAAATCTGTAAAACAGAGAATATTTAAAGGACGTAGGAGATTGTTTATAATTTTGATCGAGATTGTTAGGCCTCTTTTCACGCATTTCGCAGTTATGGAAGTTTACCAGCATAGGTTATAAAAAGGTGGGTGTAATATTCTATGACCTATTTCTTCTAGTTGAATGGCTGAAAGAAACTTTTGCTGCTTTGCTATAATTCTACCATTGGATATTTCAGAAATTCTGTATATTTTTCGAAATTACAGCGTATTTCATATTTCAAGTCATTTGAGGATGTGACGTCATCAAATTTCTAACTCATAAACCAGATGAGTAACAGACATTTGCTTGATACCATATTGTAGGCATTCATAAACTATGGTTTTCTTCGAAATTAATGCGTCATACAGTTTAGAAACTACGATGGTTTTCACTTTTTGAAAATTTTTCTTGAATTCTTGAAAAAGAAGAAAAACACTCAAAGTCTGTCAATATCAAAAATTTCTGGCAAGTCCAACGGTAGAATTATGGCAAAAAACAGCTAAAGTTTCGATGAAGCCATTCGGTTCAAAGAAATAGGTTATTAAATTTTACACCAACCTTTTAAAGATTTGGAACCTATGCTAAGTTTACCTTTACTTCCAATGCTCACAAAATAGAACCAAAAATCACTGAGGTACTTCAGACTTCGGCTAACAACTAAACCTCAATTATTCTCCACGTAACGAATTCTTAAACAAAGAGATCTTCTTAAAAAGAGTTCTTCTTAGTTCACGCAGTAAAGTACGTCAAAATAATCACGAACAAATGGAGCTGTTTGAGAATCTATGTCTTATTACTCTTGAGAGAGGTGAAATGCCCATGTGCAATGTTCTGTGTGAGAAGAGTCCTAACGATTTGATCAAGTGTTTTAGGCCCTTTTTCAGTCATTTTGAAAACATGAAATTTTGTAAAGTTGACTTTACCTATATTTGCAGTGCTCGTAAGAAGACGAGAAAAATCACAAAAATACTTTGATCTTTTGGCTTTTAACTAGAATTTGAAACATTCAAATCCATGAAGTACTTGTGGTGCTACGAATTTTCGAAAGTGGGAACTTTCTTCTGGCTCACCCGGTAGAATATTGGGGTAAAATGTTTGAGGACGAATTATGTTTGAAACAAATGAACATGATTTAATGCCCTTCGAATGGTAGATAACAAAGAAACAATTTAACAATTTAGTTGAAATTCAAAATTTACCTCGATAATTTTCGGCCATGTGGTGACCATAGTCTCCCAGTAATGAGTGATGAGGTAAAGCATTCTGCTATTCAACAATATATGCAATGCACCCTGCAAAATAATTCATATTGATAGAGAAACCTATGTATCAAAACTGACAGTGACTATTGTCTAAATGTTTTTCATCCTTAAAACTTAAAGAAATTCGCACGCAAAAAAGACAAAATATTTAGCACATCAGACTTTGTTTCTATTACCAAACAAGCACCCCCATTTGTTTCGCTAGACAGTGAATCTGAAAATCACCATTGAAGCTAAATATCTAAATTCTTATACATCTAAATTCGATTCGACTGAAACTTCGATGCAACCTCAATTCGTCTAGTTTCCAAAAAGTAGATTTTTGCATCTCTAGTCATGAGCGATGATGCATTGATTTTTGGGAAGGGGAGGCAAAAATTACACAGAATTCCTTACACATTAGCTGTCCAGTTCTCTTATCTGCAGCTCTGTTGATCAATTTCAGTGAGGAAAATCTAAAGATCTGCCAGGCATATTTTGTTTATTTGATTCAGTAGCCGAGGAGTAATTGTTTCATCTAAGCCTTAAGTATGTAAGAATTACAATGCCTTCTGCTCGGCCTCGGAATCAAATAAACAAAATCCACCAGGCAGAACTTTAGATTGATTTTTCTGGTAGCCAAAGCACCGGGTGGGGGTACATGACTTGTGGATGGACGGGGGTCTGCCACCCGGTTTCCAGAAAGCTACCCTCTTCTAATTACCGACACTTGCCTTGGTACTCACTTTTATGATGAATTTTGGCGGAAAACTGCCCATTTTAAACTATCTTTTGGAAAATTCAGCGAAGCCTCACACATGTTACTGGAAAATTTGCCGAAAAGGACCCTTATTTAGAGAATTTTGGGCCTAACCGACACATACCCGTAGCCTGAACATGTCATGTACCCCTCCGTGCCAAAGCGTTGACAATGATGCACCAATTTCACAGGAATGCAAGGCAGGAATTACAGATTTTTTACCCAATAGTTGCCCAGTTCTCTTATCTTCATCTCCGTTCATCAATTCGAGTGAGAAAGAGCAGTAAACTCTGCTTAAAACATTGTCTTTTTGTAATTTCTCTCTGGGTTCTGCTGGTTAGACCAACATATTGCAACTGTGTAAATTTTCAAACCTTCTCCAAACCAAAGGGTAATTGAAGAAGGGTAAAAATAAGAAATATCTTATACCTTGAATTCTTCATGTGACACAGCAGGGTCATCTTTTAGTTTGTCGAGGATATCGGGAAGTATAGAACGTGCTGAATAATCGAAAGCATCAAAACAACCAAATAACATCTTTTGTGATTTTATTCGAATCTGAAAATGAAACAATTATTTGGTAAAAGCTTTCAGACCACAAGAACAATAAACAAAATTTGCAGAAAGGATGTTGTTCTGCATGCTCTTTAGCACAGGCTGCAAATCTTGAAAAAGATATTGTAAAATTCTTTTACGTCTTTCTTTGAACTGAATGGCTTGAAAAAAAACGTACGTACTTTGCCGCACTCTTACCAGCATAGGTTTCAAATTTTTAAATCAGCGTAAAAATGTGGGTATAAAATCCTATGACTTATTTCTTCTTTCTCAATGCCTTAAAAGAAACTTGAGCTACCTATCTATAATTCTACCGTTGGACTTTTCGGAAATTTTGAATATTTTAAATTACAGCGTATTTTATATTTCAGCTCATTTGAGGATGTGGCATCATCAAATTTCTCAATCATAACCACAAAAGGTAACAGACTTTTGCTTGATACCAGTGGCGGCTTGCACGCAAAATACCGCTGCCAGCCGCCATTATTTGATACTTTATTAAAGACATTCATCAACTTAGCCTTTCTTGGAAATTATTTATGTTACATCAAACAGCTTAGAAATTGCGATAGTTTTAAGTTTTTTTGGAAAGATTTTCTTGAATTCTCGTTGAAAAATTTTCTTGAATTCTAAAAAAAAGAAGAAAAACACTCAAATTCTAAAAATATTGAAGATTTCAGAAAAGTCCAACGGCAGAATCATAGCAAGACAGCAAAAGTTTCTTAGAAGCCATTCAGTTCAAAGAAATAGGTCATTGAATTTTACACCAACCTTAAAGATTTGGAGCCTATGCTATTTTTTGATATCTTGATTATTTTCAATATGGCGGCGGTGTTAGTATATTTGAGGTTGTGACGTCATTCAATTTCTGAATTGCAGACCAGTTGAATCAAAGATTTCTGCTACAGAGATGTTGATAAACAATGGTGTTCTTGAGAATTCAATCGAAAGAAAGTCACATTTAGAATTTTGCAACGATTTTTTAAGTTTTGGAACGTATTCTCACAATCTTAGCAATCGTGGGGAATATCGATTCCAGACGTTTTCCTGGCAAATGTTTCTCGACTACTAGCAATGAAAAATGTTTCAATACATATTTAGCATTGACTTCTGTAGCGTCTGTTCGAGAAAAAATTCCAAATTCGCTTTCCAGCAATCGAATCTTAGACTGCGTAAGTTGCAAGAAAGAAATTTCAAGCTGAAACAGTTTCCAAAAATCTGAATTCAAGATTGGCAACTGCACTAGATTAATGCCAAAAAGATCTGAGTTGGAAATGACCGTAGATTTCGAACTTATTCACATCTGCGGAAAAAGTCCTGGCAAGTAGCCTTTTTTGACGACATGGAGGCCCTTTACATGAGAAATTTCAACCCGGGTTGAGTTGAACACGGGTTGAGTTTCAACTCGGTTGACGGTGTAAGCCTTCATCGCGTTTACATGAAGAAGGCCGAGTTGAAACTCAACACGGGTTCAACTCAACTCGGCAACTCAACCCGTGTTGAAATTTCAACACGGGTTGAAATTCTCATGTAAACGCAATATTTTTTCAACTCGGGGCGAGATTAGAATGCGAACAAAGGAGATCGAATCTATTTCCGCAATTATTCGAATATTTGAGTGGGCTCACATTCCTCCTTCTATTGTTTGCAACCATGTGACCTAATCTCAACCCGTGTTGAGATTTCATGTAAACGCAAGGCAAAATAAGCAATGCTGTTAAAACTCAACCCGTGTTGAAACTCAACACGGGTTGAAATTTATCATGTAAAGGGCCTCATGGACGACTTTCACGATGAGTCAGTATTGTCATACCTCTGTATAGACGCTTGTGCTAAGTCTGACAAGATCATCAATCAGCAGTTTATCCATTTGTGTCAGAGGACATGACTGTCTTTCCAGGAGACGCATCTGAAAAATCAATAACGAATCATTTGATATGCATATGTTCAAACAACGGACAAAATTTGTAGATAATCAATTTTTTTATATTCAACTAAAAACCAATAATAACATAATTACCTGGACCATTCAGAACAGGAAAAAAATAAAATCATCGAGGTCCCACTGCGAATGGTGCAGATGATCAGTTGCCCGAGCAAACATACATCAGGGCGTATTTTTAAAGGAAATCAACATAGCTATATCGCATAGCCACTATAAAGAGGCTAAAGAAAACGCCCACAAACCCACTGTTTCATCTTTAGCTACAAAATGAAACGGGGCGTTTCAAAGTTGAAAATACACATTTCAATTGCAGTAGCATAGTCATAAGATCTCTTTTTATTACTATGGCAGTAGGGTATATTTCTAACTTGGCCTAGACTTGCCCCAAGTCACTCTCTTCAGTCTTCAGAAGTTCCCTTGGATCCGCCATTCCAACATTCCGTCATTCGCACCCTCTTCCGGAATGTTGGAATGGCGGATCCAAGAACAACTGAAAAGGGAACCGTAAGACGGACTGAAGAGATAGGCTTGGGGAAAGTCTAAACTGTTAAAATGTGTTGGACTTGCCAATTGCTTCTCTAATATCCTGGAGCCCTATTGGTTTAAATTCAAACCTTAAGTACCTAGTACCTTGTTCCAAACAGCTCACAGCTAGATAACCGGATGATTTTCGGTCTGGCAGGCAGCTTTTGTGATCTTAATTTTGACAGATAGTAATGAAAATTTTGAATTGGTCCCTGGTTGGTCCCAAAGGTTTCTGTTTCAGAGAACGTTTACAGTACCCCCATGACCAACTTATAGCATGATAATCTGCCTCTTGGTTTGCGAACGTTATTATATCAGGTGGGCCCATAAAAATTCTTTCTTTGGACATGAAAACTTGATTCAGCATATTGAAAAGCTAGATTTAAAGGCAGTCTGTCAAACAAGGACAGATTTCGTAATACAATAGCATCAGTTGCTTTTGATTGACACATCAATTCAAAGCTATTAGCAACTGCAGACAAAGAAAATTCTCTAAACCAGTAACTCAAAACAAACAAAGCCGCAAAAGTTACCCCAAAACCAGTAGGACAAACTCTCGCTTTGTGCACGCGAAAGTTGGTCCTCAAGCGAAGTTATGTGCTTATAACGAAAGAAGATGGGTAAATCTAAAGATCAGCCTGGCGGATTTTGTTTATTTGATCCAGGAGCTGTGTGGTAATTGTTTCATTTGAGCTCTAAGTACGCGAGAATTAAAATACCTCCTGCTCGGTTTTTGAATAGTCTTTCACTCCAGTCTGTCTTACCGTTCCCTTTTCGGTAATTCCTGGATCCGCCATTCCAACATTCCAGAAGAGGCGAAAGAGATCCCTTGACGGAATGCTGGAATGGCGGATTCAAGGGAATGGTAAGAGGGACTAAAGAGATAGCCTTGGGGCAAGTCTATTACTCTGATAATTTTGCACTTTCAACAAGCATAGAATTCACAAGACAGCAAGCATATATTGCAAAAGTCTGCTGGAGTAGAAAGACGCAAGAAAAACAATGCATTGATAAGAATACAAGATGGATCATAAATCTAATCAAATTTGATTTGAAAAAGCGCAAAGATCAACTCGATGCCTGCTCTCTGAGGATGTTGTCCCTCTTCTACATCGTTCACTATATAATCAAATTTGATTTCTACAATTGCAAGAGTTTTAAGACAAATCAGTATTAAATTATCATTAAATTAGGTTTTAAAATCCACAGCCCGTGTATCAGACTCGAAACACAAATTTTGTAAATTGGGGTCTGGTACACAGGCAAAAAATCCAACGTCAAATGTGGAATACAAATAATGGCCAACAAAGGTACGTGAATCTACTCAGTGAATCAAAATGAATGCCATACCTTAGTCCTTTCAAATTTCGCCTGCCTTTAATTTTCGCCCCGGAGGGGAAATATTGCGGAAATATTTGGGGGGGGGCGAAAATTAGAGGGAGCGAAAATTAAAGGAAACGAAAAAATCTATTTTCTATAAAAGAACTTTAGTTTTGATTGTAAAACAAAATACAAGACGTGCATTACTCTTCGATAACAATGATATTGTCCTCCCCTGTGTCTAAGGGGTGATTTTGTTGTTCTAAATCCGCCGTGTTCTCTTCCTCGGGACAATATCCATCCAAATTACGTCCTATCAATCCAAGCCAGGGGGGCGAAAATTAAAGGGAGCGAAACTCCCATGAAACTTCTGCACAAGGGGGGCGAAAATTAAAGGGGCGAAAATTAAAGGGAGCCAAAATTGAAGGCAGGTGAAATTTGAAAGGACAAAGGTATGTTCAAAAAATCATAACGAACTCATTTCTAGATGTTCATGACCTTTCCTGCTACATTAAAAGCTAAAACTTTCGACGTGATAAATTTTCGACAAAATTCGTACTGAAAATTTATCCACTGAAATTGCAAAATTTCTACCAAAAGTTTCTTCGCCGAAATTTATCCATCGAAATCTCATCCGCCGAAAAGTTTCGCTTACTAACATTTTACAGAAAAAATAAACACAACTTAATCATCATGAAATTCCACAATTCTTCCAGTGAAACCTCAACCTCCTGCCCTGGAAAAATGTATCAGGTTGTGCGGACTAATGATCGCCACATTGATATGAGCTATGATTATTGAACTGCGCAGTAAATCTCATTGAATCACATACCCTGGGAACCAGAGCCAATAAAAATGCCCAGTTTCCGAATAACTATATCTTTACGAATAACTATCAAGAATGTACCGTATCTAGATCTTATCTACAGGATGTTGTCGATAAATTTGAAGTGCAGCAGTATAAATGTGAGTGCATCATAAATTAATTTCATTCTGCATTTACTACAACTATTTCCACTTGGCAAACTTACAAACTACTCAGTTCATTGGGGGGATGTACCACTTGATTCATAAGGTCAATAAATTCTGGCTGGTTACCTTATATAAATATCGAATAATTATTGTGCTTCCAAAGGCTTGTGCGGGGGTTCTTTGTGGAAGTAAATGTCTCGTTCAAGTCCTACCCTGACCATCCTCCCACCTCCCAACAAAAATGTCTTGCATACATACCCGGGGGCCAGGAAAAATTTTCTGGTGAATGCCTGGGGACCGGGCACCGAGAAGATCCATATTCCCAGTAACATTATAAGCAAAAGCATCTAGTTTGTCAAATGCCCCGGGGCCGGGGAAAATTCACTGTAAAATGCCCAGGGACAGGGAATATTTTATGAGCAAATGCCCGGGGGTGTCCCAGGGGGATGGTCAGGGCAAGAATTGAACGAAAAATAATACACATATAATACAAACTCCATAATTTCTTTAAATATAACACAACATTTGCAATTTACAACCATGTTCCAGTTCAAACATTGAAATCTAAAGGTTGATTTCCACTCAGCCGAATTTTCCGAGCGGACTGGAAATCTATTGTTTACGAGAGAAAGTATCGCTTTGAATTTGAATTGAATGTTACGCGTGACAGACCTCTTAAATTACGTAAAATTCCGTCCGCTCGAACAAGGACAGATTTTGTAAGACAATAGCATGAGTTTCTTTTGTTGACACCTAAATTCAAAGAGATTACCGATCGCCTCAACCAATAATTCAAAACAAACAAAGCCGCAAAAGTTTCTCTGAAACCCAGGTAGCTAGCGCGCTCGTTGTGCATTCCAGAACTTGTTTTGAAGAGCAAACATAAGCATATATCGAAAGAAGAAGAATATATCTGCACATCTACCTCGGGCATTTTATTTGTTTGGTTCAGAAGCGAAGCAGTAAATGTTTTAATTACACCCAAAAAATGGGAGAATTGAATCGCCTGTCAATCCGCTTCTGAACCAAACAAAATGACAGAGGTAGATGTGTAGATAGATCCTTCTTCTTTCGATTTATGCTCATGTTTTTACTCTTAAAAACAATTTCTGGAATGCACAACGAGCGAGCCAGCTACCTGGATTTCAGAGAAAAGTTCGCTGCTTTGCTTGTTTTGAATTACTGATTGAAAGAATTTCCTTTGTCTGCGATTGCTAATCGCTTTGAATTGCCGGGTCTATCAAAAGCAACTTATGCTATTGTCTTACAAAATCTGTCCTTGTTGCCCGCTCAGAAAATTCGACTGAATGAGTGGAAATCAGCCTGAAGTCTCGACTCTATTCGTGCGTTCCTTTGGCAATCAAAACAATCATGATTCTATTGTTTAAGATTTTAACATTGTTTCAGTTCAAAACATTTAGATCGGGCCGGTTGAATTTGAATGGGATCGTGATCGTTTTGATTGCCAAAGGAACGCAAGGTATGATTAATGATTAGAAAAATTATTTAATCAAACTATTTACAAGATGATTCCATGCACAAAATAGAGGTACTATACTGTAACTATTGCTATCTCCATGGTTTACCGTACAAGCTCTATTAAACCGTCGGGGGGGGGCCTATTTAATTTCGGACACTCCAGAGGGGGGCTTAAAAGAGAGGGGGCTCATTAGAGAGGGGAGGCTTATTCACAAAATCAAATGACAAGGATATATATGACAGCTTTTTAGTTCTTTTATACCATATTTTGCGGATTCCACGTACAATTTTACGAGTCAAATACATAAATTCGACACAGTTTTATCTCAAACCATAGCAAAAATAACGTGTAAACTTGTTTAGCTCAACAAAAGGAAAATCTTTGGTAACCTCTGGAATTTGAGATAAGTGGGGGGGGGGGGAGCTTAATAGAGAGGGGGCTTATTTAAAATATTGGTTTAGAGGTGTGGGGCTTATTAGAGAGGGGGGTTAATAGAGGGGGGACTTAATAGAGCTTTTACGGTATATGCTCTTTGTTTGATTTGCTACGAACGTCATTTGGCAATTAGCCAAAAGATTTGAAGCTTGTACAGGGCGAGCAAAAAAAGTTTAGTGCGCCTGTGGAGCAAAGAGCAAGCGGCTGATATTCAAAACTGAAATGTTAATCTATCAGTCAAAGGCTGATGAGATGTGAAAATTTTGCTTGGCAAAAGCACTCATCCTTTAGGCCCAGAAATTAGAAAAATGCTGTTAAGGAGTTTGTATGGGAATAAGAATTCCATATTCGATTCTGATCCATGATTTGATTGCCATTGACGTTTAAATTCTATTTCTGAAGCAGAAAATTGTATTAAATCTATATTTCCATGTCTACTAAATCATAGAAAAAGAGACCATTGACCAACATCAAGCGTGGAATTCTCGTACCCATACAAACCCCTTACCAGCACTTTCCTCATTTCTGGGTCTAAGCGATGGGTCAATTTACCAAACAAAATTTTCACATCTAAATTAGCCTTTGATAGATAGATTAACATAGCAGTTTTGAATATCGGCCACGTAGTTTTGACTCCACAGCCTACAAAACATTACAACTTTTCTTTGACCCACCCTGTACTGCAAAACTTATCTCTAAAATCTCAAAAACTACTTTGATTCAGATTTCAATCTTGTTATGAGGCATATTTTCATCCTACCCAACTTACTCAAAAAGACAGGATAACATTTGCAACTTCAACACTTTCGCACCGCAACGCAATAAAATCTTGCTCATACAACTCAACTCAAAGACTTTAGGCCTCCATTCCTAACTCTTAACTCCAACATCCCAGTACAGATGATTACATTGAAATGTAGTCTCGGGTATTTTTACCATGATGCTTTGTGTCCTGTCAAAAACCTGCCTATAGACTTGCTCCAAGTGATCAAGAGCGAGACTTGGAGCAAGTCCAATCAGCCTATCAAATACATCGAAATTCTGCAACGCAGCGGACCAGCTTTCAAGATCAGCGAGTTTATGTGTCATGGGGTACGAGTCAGGGCAAGGTAGGGAAAGGGGACTGTTGAGTAAGTAAGAGTATCGTAAAAGCTCTATTAAGCCCCCCTCTCTATTAAGCCCCCTCTCTACTAAGCCCCCCACTTATATCAAATTGCAGATGTTACCAAAAGATTCTCCATTTATTGAGCTAAATAAGTCTGCATGTTAATTTTGATATGGTTTGACATAAAACTGTGTCGAATTCATGTATTTAACTCGTAAAATTGTATGTTTAAACCGCAAAATGTGTTGTAAAAGAACTAAAAAGTGTCCAAAAATAAATAAGCCCCCCGGGGGCTTGATAGAGCTTTTACGGTAAGTTAGAGTAAGGTAGAGTGAGTTGGGGACACTTAAGGTTAATTAGGGGTTAGTTAGGGTAAGGTAGTGTTTAGTTAGGGTCAACATGGTATTTGATCAAATGCGTTTCAGAAAGACATGACATAAAGCTGGTCCACTAAAGTGCAGTCGTCCAAAGACGTAAGAACGGGGGGGGGGGCACTGGGGGCACATGCGCCCCCAAGATTTCGCACTAAACAAAGAAGTACCCTTAAATTTTCAGGAAGTGACCCCTTTAGCTTAAGGGGGAAATGCCCCTGAAGTGTGCTGCCCCCAAGTTTGAGATGCTTCCTACGTCCCTGCAGTCGTCCCAGTGAAGGATCATGCTTAAAATGCCCTTTCCGAACTCTTTTAGCGTAATCGTCTACTGCGCTCTAATAGGCCACATTACAATATCCATTTTCATACAACCAACTCCACCAGTGATCTGAGTCACTGCACTGCTTTGAATCAACCAAGAAACTCTTCGCCTCGAGTGTGGCTTCTACGGCCAAAGCCTGGTTCTTCAGGACTTCAAAAGCATGGGTTACTCATCAGCTTCTGATAGCCTAGAGCCCGTGAAATGATCACTGTTGAATTCATAGTCATCATCAGAATCATCATCACTACTTTCGCTGTCTTGACAGAAACCGTACGATCGTCCATAACCTTGCTGCTCAATCTTGTTTTTAACAAAACAGCAATCTTCAGATAATCCGTCTGTGTGTATTCTGCATTTATTATGACTCATAGTACGTTCGATCATTAATCGAAGAATCTTGTTTTCGATTTCCAATCCAAGATCAGCTTCGTCTATCAGTTTTAGTAATCCTGGCAGCCGGCTTACGCGGACCAACGCAAACTCCATCAAGTTTTTCAGCCTAAATTTGCTGCCAATTTTGACGAGCTCAATCGGAGACTTCGTGGATTTTGACATAAAGAAACATTCACATCTTTGAATGAGTCTGGAGAACACGAACTCATCTGCAACATGCAGCAACTCCACAGCATTGTTATCTAGATAAAATGAGATAAAGCAAGTGAGAACCGCACGTCAAATGATACACATGAAATGGAAAAACACAAATTGTATACTGTATGTACCGGACTAACATTGTGTCCCAACCAAGGTTCAATAAAGGTTTTCTCAGATTAGATGTTATGTTAAAATGTCCCCGAATAACAAGAACTGTAGTGTCTTGCATGACAAATTTTGCATCTATCGCAAATCGCTGGCTAGGCCACATCTAATTTAATTGTCCACTAGTAAAGGTTTCCCTTAAAGGGAGTACAAAAACCAGCATGCTTTGCGCGGAGTCAGCGACTTGCTTTGCACAGCTTCCAGAATAACTGACTGTACGAAATTCACAAAAACAAACACAAACGATGGCAAAGGCTGCTGGTCTTTCTTTGTACTCCCTTTAAAAGGTCGTGGCTGGGTTTGGTTCTTTCATGATAGGGTCCTGAGAAGGAGGAAGGGTCCTCGATCCCATTCTCCCTGTCACATTTTGTGAGCAATCCAATCCCACTCACATTCTTGTTCAGGGTTCAAGACAGTCTGTAATCAAATGCCATTCCCGGTCTATTGCTTCAGCTTTGACATGCCCAGCCACAGTTTATCAAATCCTTGTCCCAGCGTGTCATTTTAGGTAAATCCCAGATCCCATCCAGGACCCTCGCATTTTTTTCATTCATTGCTTTAATTTAAGTAGGCTGGAAGGATCTCTAGCTAATCAAGGCTACGTTAGGCCCATCATGCATGCCGAAACCAGGCATGGGACCCCTAGTTTAACTTCCCTTGCGAATGACTAAGATTCTCTCGACTGAACCCTCCTTCACAATAAGGCAACTAGCAAATTTCTCTGTCTAGAAGTTGACATTTTTGAGTTTATAGTTTACGAGAGTACAAGGGACGAAAGTGCAAGGGATCAAAATGCAGCTGTGAGGTTCTAGTCCGCTTTTTCCTATGAATTTCCCCCGTTCGAAAATCATATTTCGGAAGGAGTGATGAAAACGTTAGTAATCCCTATGTTATTTACAAAGGATATGTCCCACGATCGTGTTCTTTGTTCCGTGTTCTGACTTTAGTGACGTGTTTACTATAATGTCTTCCTTGTTCAGTGATGCCTTTTTGTTCCGTATTCCTTGTTCACCTTTTTGGATTTGTAAAGGTGGAGTCAAGGTTTATCGTTGGACTACATTGTTCTGACCTTAGTTACTGCTTTATTTACCTCATGCATCAGTGAGTCTCTATGACCCTGACTTCTTTGGATAAAGCGAATTAGCACACACTTCTGAAATATACAATTGATAATCGGTTTTATTTTCATTCATCTAAGCGGACAGATTGCCTTTAAATCGGAATTAGTCAACTATTGTGCATGCATGATGCAACTCCACGTGACAATGACGCAACATAATCTTCATTGAGTATGATCTGTACTGTTTTGCGAGAGTCGCATATAGATATATAGATTTCCACAAAATGACGCTAAGCCAAGTATACAAATTTCCAAAGCCTAATGTCAACCGAAAAAGTGACCACGAGATCTATTGACACTATTTTTCTAAATTTCTACCCAAATTCCGCTCCCAAAAAAATGTCCTAATACTTGCACCAAAGACAATCGCTAGCCAGCTATCGTACTAGTTGCCAAGTAACAGTTTGGTGATTCACTGTTGGCGTGCCTATTGCCTGATCACCGTCATTAGCAACAGAGCAAATGGCAGTCGCAAATGACCTTCGGACAATGCTTTCAGCAGCAGGCATGTAAGACACAAAAAGAAATGATTCATCCACATGAAATCACAATGCTAAACATCGTGATCTGAAATGTTGGTCAACCGAGTGATTTGCATGATGCTTGTAAACGTGCCATCGTACACGAGGTAATTTCAATGCATTGCGTTGCCAGGGGAGACAAATATAGAAGTTGCATTGAACTTTTAGGCCTTTCTGCAGTGCAGCCCCAAAGCAACCAGAAAGAGAAACCCTTTGTGGCAAACTCACGACTTGTCTCGGGGTGGGGCGTGGGGTAGGGGGGGGGTGGTACAGAGCATGTTCAGGGTACGGGTATGTGCCGCCCATATGGGTGGGTTTTTGGGCCCAAAATTCTCTAAATAAGGATCCTTTTTCGGCAGATTTTCCATAAAGATGGGTGGGGTTTCGCTGAAACTCGCAAAAATGGTTAAAAAGAGGCAGTTTTCCGCCTAAATTCATCATTAAAGTGGGTACCAAGGCAATTTTCGGTAATTAGAAGAGGGTAGCTTTCTGAAAACCGGGCGGCAGACCCCTGTCCATCCACAAGTAGTATACCCCCCCCCTCCCGGGGACTTGTGTAGCTGCTTTACACCATCGAGCATTGGGAACACCTTTATTGTGAATTTATTCGATCGATCCTACCATCTTACTTTTTATTCGATGCTACTGCCTTAACTGCGGTTAAGGTAGCAGCATCAAATAAAAATCAAGGTGGTAGTATCAAATGAACAGTTTGCTTGATTACACATAGTTACTCCTATCAGAAACATATTCTTCATTGCCTCTGGTTATTTGCATGCTATCCCAAAAATACACCAAATGGGCCTTGCCTGAAATCGGGCAAGAAATGCAAGAAAGAGTAGCCTGCGTGCGCACGCAGGCTAAGAAAGAGCTGCTATATTTGTCATCTGTCGCCTTTTGGGTTACCTCGATTATAACTTAGACGCTCTTCATCGGAAGAAAAGGAAGCAACTCGACAGGAATTTTGTTGTTTGAGATTTTATCAATGATTGCATTAATATGAGAAAGCACCTCCCGGTGTAATTTACATTGCGACATGGCATGACACACTCAACTTTTTAGGAGTTCTCTGTGGTCGACCTATGTGATTTCAATGACAGCATATGGAGACCAAGACAACCCTGATAAGTCTTCTGTGCTGCTCACTGCTTCAGTCCAGTGATGCTTTTTTCCGCTCTCATTTCGCTTTTCGATCGAACCTTGTTCTGCACATCTTGATGTCATTGAGCATGTTGATATGTGACGTCATTGTCACTGTGAGTTGCATGGAAGACCCAATGCACATGGCTGCATAATGCGGATGTGAAGTCAAAACGAGGCAAAATCTAAGCAAACACCTTTTGTGTTCATTTCACCTACTGGTTCCTCCCAAAAAAGATCCCTAAGAATCCTATTCTCTTGAAAAATCTCGTACGCCTTTTCGGAGGAAGAGTGACACACCCCTCGAAACACACAACCAGGTAAATTTGGAAAAACCTGTCGAGCCTGGACGCAAATGGACTTTGTTAAAATCCCGCAACTGTCGCAAAAACCCGCTACCGAATCCCATTAGAGTAAGGCATCATACTGTAATCAATTTCTAATTTGGTGCAAATAAATATGCAAATATGTAAAGCAACAGGAGGTTAAAAAACGACGAAGTTCGTAAACTTTCTGACCTTCATCGGTTTCATAGACAAAATCGGCTGAGGTTGTTTACATCCATTTCAATTCATGTGATCAATCTCTTGATGAAACAGCTTTTGATAAGTCTGACATATTTCGTGCCACGCAAAGTTGCGCTATGAATGCAAAAAGTTGCATAATACTGAAACTTCCCAAGAGTATGGTCATATGACTTGAAATGAGTAAAAAAAACCTTAGCCGATTAGGTCCATCGTTATCCGGAATGCGTCAAAAACGACGCTTCAAGTTTGTCCTGAGCTGAAAGCCTCTTCCGAGCTATTTTGCCAAAACTCCTTCGTGCAAAGGCTCCGCGAGAAGGCACCGAAAATTTATCGGGGCAAAACCTGGCTTTGTTTGTTTGTTTCCTGTTTTGACACGGTCTGCGGGGGCGCTGCAGCAAGGTTTCTGAAATCTTGTGTTTTACTTACAGGGAATCCACTACCAAGATTGCTTTCCAAAATTCGTTTCTTTCCGAAATTATTGCTTTGAACATTTTCATCGTTTTCCTCTGCGATGAAAAATTCGCTTCTTTCGAATATGATTACTTTTGTGAATTTTCTTCGTTTTTCTCGGCGATGGCGCGGTTAGGAGGAACGGGAAGTGCGCTGGAGAAAGATGGGAAAACGATGGAAATTTTCGAAAGCAATGTTACAGTGGATTCCCTGTGTTTTACTGGGAAGAAATTAGGCTCCTCGCCTCCTCGCAGCCTACCCACGAGTATCAACAATTTCATTTTCCTCCCACGCCAAAATAAACACAACATTTTATGGATCCTGTCAATTAGAGTTAATTGATGATTCTTTAGTGGAAACATGTTGTACAATAAGCAATTACTTTTCTGCAGACTGCTGAAAGACTACTGAAAGGCCTGAAAGCATGGAAAGCTGCAAAAGCACAATTCAGAAAATGTTGGGATGTTGCATAAATAAGAGCAGATAGGTTTTTTATTTACAAGGATTTTTCCGCAAAAAAAGAGCGGAAGATTGACCTTTTGTTTTGGGGGAGGGTTTGCACCTTGCATTGCACGTGCTCAACCCTCATATCATTCCATAAAAATCTCGTGCGCCAGTCGTGCGCATGGATGAAAATCCTTTTTTATTCAAGAAAAATCGAGCAAAGTTCGCAAAAATGCCAAAAAATTCCTAGTGATTAAAAACTCTTACACTTTCTTCAAACAGTAATAAATCCCTCGATATTACCGTCAAACGAACTTTGTTTCTTAATTCAGGAAATTTCATCACTTCCCCTGAAATCTGTAAAATTGGTGGGAAAAGCGCACCACATAATGGCGTAAGAGAGTTTTTGAAAACAAAAGATTTTTGGAATTTTACCGAATCTCCCTTCAATTGAAAAGTTGAAAAGGATTTTTGATTGCTCTAAACGCTACGAGATTTATATCGAATGATTGGCCCCATTTAAAAGCTTGAAACAACACACTACAATATAAACATTCGCCTTTGATCCAAAAAAGTACCGGGTGTCCCATAAAAAAGTACTCCTGTTTGAAAAATCACCAAAAATTGATTATCAAGCCTTTGCTAAGACTTTTTTTTTGCGTTGTTTTGTCCAAGACCCAAAAATATTTATAGATAATAAAATGCTTGCTTTTGATACAGCAAGGTAGATAAGTTATACGTTTAAAAACCTTATTCTGAGCTATAGTTTTCAAACAAAATACACGGTCTTGCTCTTGCAAGTCTTGCATAAGACTCAAAATTTTCAGATTTGTCATCATTATTGAAGTCTCCAATGCCAATGGTGGTGCGCATTTTTTCTGTAATCTATGACCAAATAGAAGCTTTACATGCACAAAGAAATTGATCTGGCAATCATCAATGCTTTTTTGCAGTATGATTCAAAACCAGGTAGCCCTAAAAAGAGCTAAATTCGCTAATTTTGAAATCAATTACTATCTATTGGATGACAAAACAAGAAAATCGAAGATCGGCTGTGTAATCAAATTTTGGTGATTTTTCAAACGGGAGTACTTGGGTATTGGGACACCCGGTAGCTAATGTGGAAATCTTGCTAGGCTGACTCACCTGTTATTTCTTTGTCTTGGAAGTAAATGTACGTCAACAGCTCCATGATATCATGTGCATTCTGTTCCATTAGGGTCACGATGGGCGTATCCTCATCAACAAAATTCACACTGAAAATAATGTTCTTTAAAACTTCCGAATACAGCGAAATCAGCGACCGATGAACAGGAAACAACGTGTTTTTAACTTTGATCACGAGATCAGCCCGGCTAACTTCCCATGGAACTTCAGCCACCGTGCAACCACTTGTATCCACGTCGCTTATCAGAGAAGAAACGGAGCCAAGGCTCGTTTTCAGGGATAGGCCTATTCCTGAATCGTTACTTGCTGTTGACATTGTTGACATTGCAGACATTGTTTGCCTTGCTTTTGGCTTCTTGAATTCAGGAAACTCAAATTGGTCTCTCTTTTCCTCCATAATTTCTATATCTTCCATGCTCTCTCCGCTCTCATAAACAGGTTGAAAGGCCAAGAGTTATAGTTGCACAGCTCAGAATTCCTTTGCTCTTTTTATGCTTTCGTCGTTTGTCTGATTAAGCACCATTAAAATGATCTTTACTGTGACTAATTGAAGCTACAATCAGCTAAATGCCATGTTTATTAGCTAGCATGTGCGGTCATATCACTTCACTTCCACAACTTCAAAACAAACTCTGAACGCGCTGTTCTGCTTGCATGCTATTTATGTGCCGAAGAACAATAAGGCCATTGAAACTGAAAGGCCTTTGTAGTTTCATTGTCGTCATCACGAAGCACAATATTTTTCATCCAATTTTTGAATACGGCCTATTTTGTATTCATTTCGGGGTTGGAAGAAAGAAAAGGCAAAGGACAAAAGGAAATGCTGTCAATACGTAATCAAAGCCAATAATTGGGTGGCAGGGGTCAAATGTCTTCGTCCTAGGTCAAACCTCCGACCCCATTTTTTTAGGCCGTTCGCCTCGTGAACTTTCCAGAAGTTTTTCGAATTATTCCCAGTGGGAGTATTCTGGTATATTTAGGATAGGATATGGGTGCACAGGTTACTTTCTTGGGTCTAAAATTTGGGCAAAGATGATTTTTTGGGTCAATAATTAGTACAGTTATTTTTTTGGGTTCCTGAAATTCTGGATTACTTTTTTGGGTATCAAATATGGGGAAAAGTAAAAAAATTGGAAAAACATTTTACAAATAAAATCAAAATCAAGTAACAGTATTAAAATAAAAGCACTTCAGTATTCAAAATTCAAATAGATAATGAGAAACCTAATCAGTTACTGCACTTTTCCACAGCTTTAAGATACTGACTTGATAACCTTCGGGTATGTTGGGCCAGAACAATTATTTTGTTGGGTCTATTTTCATGCTAGAAATTATTTTTTCTGGTTGATGCTTTGTACCCCAGCCTGAGCATCCTTCTCCTAAATATACCTGAGTACCCACCTGGGGAATTATTCTCAGGGCAAAAGGTCGCTTTTCCTTTTCGATCGAAAAGATGGAGAAAAATCTTTTTACAATATACAAGCAAATAAGAATATAAACAAGCAAATAGACTGGCGAACTACCCTGCATCAAAACGAAATGAAAGAAAAGAGGATGGCTAGACAGGGATTACGTCATAGCTTCGTAATCGCAAAGGAGGCTATGGGCTTTATCTTGGGGGGGGGCGTTAATCAATTTCCTGGGGTCCCTGTGGCTAGACATCCACTTTCAATCTGTTGTTCATTTCAATTCTAGTCAATATGCAGGATGCAGGCTGGAAATTAGCTTGTTTTCCAGACCGCCACTCGTATCTTTTCGTCGCAAAAAGACAAAGTTTGTGGGGGCAACGTCATGGCATGGTGGCAAACACATAAAATTGAAATGCAAATCTTTGCCACAAAACCAGTTGAAAATAAAATTAGTTTGTAAACAACTTTAATCAGGCTCAGAGGTTTGAAAAAGTCACAAAGAAAGGCTTGCCACTTGATAATGATGAGACAGCATAAGACAAGATAACACGATGTTTTCTCTTTTCAATTAGTGTTCAATTCAACCTCGTCCCCAGGGCCTTTTTCGAATTCTAAAATCTTTTCTTGGGTAGGATCTGTGAGAGTCGAGTTGGAAGGTCTATCCCTTTCCAGACAGACTGGTTTTTTGAACAAAAGAACCTAGGGTCTTCCACGGATTTGTCTTCAAAATAATGGATTCATCTGAAACCTGTTTTGCCTGCTTGTTTTGTTTAGACACATTCTTGTTTCTCCTAAGAGTTTATAAATTTTTATCAGCAACTTCCTTGAACTTGGACCTTCTGTTCTTTGATTCTGGGTGGCTTGTTCTAAAAAAGGGTGTCTCCAGTATGCTAAAGGGCGTGGCCCCCAAAATTTTCTCAAGGGCAAGTCCCGAAACCCCCATTTTTACTCGCTTCGCTCACAATCCCCCCCCCCCCCCAACAGGACCCTGGAAACGCCACTGTTTGGAGAGGCAGCACAGCCAAAACTATTTTGCGAGTGTCAAACTTCTTGATTGTCTAGGAGTGCAGAATTTACAATTTCGCAGCTTTTTAATCATCAAACAGTTCGGAGAGATAAATGAAATACAGACCAAATACCTAAGAAATAGATTCATTTCATACATCAAATAGGCTTGCCCATCATAACTGACTAATGCCCTTGTTGCTGCACGTTTTAATCTTGCTAAGAACTAAGTTAAGGTAGGTCACCAGTCGAAAAACTATTTTCTTCCCTGCATGGAACTGAAGGCTGTTTGTTGCACTATAGAGTAATTCAGTCATGCTCATTTCAAATCTGGCATCAGATTTTAATTATTCTAATTGGTTTCCATGGAAACCTAGAAACAATGCTCTTAAAGCTGCATCACTTTCGCATCATGGCATTTTATTGATTTTGATGTAGGCATTGATTGCTTGGTATCAAATTGATGCTAAAGACCTAATGAGTGCAGGTATGCCATTTACTCATGGAAAAACTATACAGAAATAATTTTTCTAAGTGAAAATCCGGAAAATATAATTTCCGGAAAACACAGTCACAGTTTCACAGCCTACATCAAGCATACCCTATCACAAACACACAACTAAGTGCCA